>OX123181.2:63840050-64505043 GCA_944739405.2 Euclidia mi | reverse complement strand
CCAAACTCGTATTTGCAGTGTGCCTGCATACTTACCAAACATAAGAACTAATCGTAGTACTGCACTCCAAAATTTATTTGGCATCGATCCTCGATCCAACTATTTGTGTAATCCATTCTACAAGAAATGGGAGTCCAAACCGTACTCGGTAGTAGAACGAAAACACAACATTCAATGCAAAATATTTTACATTAAACCTGCGCTTCCCAGGCATGTCGTCGAAAATTATGAGAATAGCATTTTGACATGCTACGACACATAAATCGTCTTTTTTCTAAATAATAATGGTGTATTTCTTAATATATAATTTTATGTTGAAGCTTTATCCCATAATGTTTTACACCTGCGCTTCGTTGCGATCTATTAATGCAATTTCAGTCCTGTGAGGGTAAGCGTACAAAGTTTTTTACAGCTCGTAAGTATAAGCTAACTAGGCATTGTTTAATTTTGTTTGAGTTTGTTTTTTATTACATAGATAATACACAACATGCATACAACACAGAAATTTGAAATATTAAAGGAATATTAGTGGCGAATCAATATATGTAAGTATATTTTGAAATGAAGAAAGTACACACGCACACAATTACATAGTAATGAAAACTAAAATACGGGACATTAAAAAAAAATTTTCATCGTTTAGGCCAAAAGTATATAAACATGTTTTGATTATATCTCATTAAAATATTTTCTATAAGTAACTAGTGGTTTAAGTACGATAAATAAAAAAAAATGACGCTATTTATGTCACCCTTATAATTAAAGGTAGCCGGTTGACTGTCTTTACATTTATGTCCATACTGGTAACATAACGAAATATAATTTATCTTTACGAGTATCCATAATTATAACTATCATGTACCATGTTAATTAAAAGTATAATAAATTCTAATCACCTCTTCTTGACGAGTGACTGCCACTATCTGTATATCTTCAAGTGTTTCTAATATATTAAACTCAACATTACTTAATAGTAGAAAAAAAAGTGAGGAGTGCCAAGTTCCCAAGGGATCTATTTCTGTCTGACTGGGAACGATATTCTTAGATGATAATTAACTCTTTATGGAGAAACACATCTGTTTACCGGGCTACCGTTTGTATTTTTAACTGGCGTTCTACGTGTAAGTCAGTCGTGTAAAATGCTGTGCTATATTTAATGCAACTTGCTTACTTTATGGACATCAAAACATTCATTCCTGGAATGCTATTTTTGACGCTCATTTATCTGATGAATACGTTGGATAACTACATAGGTCGATTATTATTTTGTTAAGTATGAATGTCATTAGATCTGACGTATATATATTTTCTCTTATGAATAGAAAATACACGTGGTCTTGCAGTTTTATTATATATATAATGTTACTTTAAATGACACGATTAATACTTTTCATTTTAGAATTATTATTATTTTCGTATTATGCAATGCTGCTAAGGAGCGAAAATCACAAAAGAGAGTGACAAAAGTTCTATACAAACCGCTGGACTGGCTTTATTGTGTTCCTATAAATGCACATGCTTCAGGGGAATTCACATATTATGAAACTACGTAGATCAACGATTAAGATTGTATCTTAAAAGTTACTCTCTGGACTTGATAATATCGTGTAACTGCTCATGTAGTCCTTTGAGCATACACATATGGTGGATACAACAAAAGAACGAGCATGAACTCGAAATAAAATAAAGAAAACTGAGAAAGTACAACTCTCAACAGTTCCTGTAACCGTGCGAGACCCACTACATTATAAATCTTTACAGGAAAACTTGTTCTACGAACTTAGTATTACTTCTAATTTATTCACATACATAATGGCATCCATCCATTATCCTTCGTAACTTTTGTGATAGGTTGATAAATAAAAAATATATCAAGTTACGCAAGAGGCTAGTATTTAATTTAACGTTGACCCGATACCATTACAAAAGTAATTAGAATTGGACTCGAAGGGTCCCCAAACTGATAAATATTGCACGAGTTAACTCACTGGATAATGGAACTTATACGTTTAGATAGTTCTACTAAAGAAACGTAGATATATTGCTGTGTATTTACTTTCAAGTAATATATTTTGCGGCCACGTGAAAAAGTAAATTTGAATATATTCTGTTTAAGGCATCACAGACCGTCTTCTTCTTATTAATTAGAAATGTGAAAATCTATCAGATGGCAATTATAACATATTTAAGCCAAAGGTAACTCACCAATTGTCTCACTGACTTATATGAAATCTCAAACACTCCTCAACATCTAAAACTGAAATTCGGCAAGTATATAGAATCATGTAAATTCAGACGGTACTCTAAACGGAAAGTAACAATATAGTGTCTCTACAGAATAAAGGAAATGCAATGGTTTTAGTGGCTTTAGTTTTACCACTAATATCGACAATCCGCTTGCAACCTAGGTCTTTTTAAACAAATATAGTCCCATGCTCCGGCACAATATCCGTCTTCAGTCTGAGCGGAGTCCCAAACAATGTTCTCAAGTTATCGTGAGTTTGTGGTTGCCTCGTGTTTATGGAGACGAAACAATGAAAAACGGTGAGGAGGTACATGATCCCATACGTAAACAGTTGTTTCTATCTTCTGGAGATTATGGAGATTCCGTGGTCTTTATTGCGAATTCTAATAAAAAAATATATTGTTTAATACACCTCTGCCTACCCCTTCGGGGATAAAAGGCGTGAAGTTATGTTATGTTATGTAATCAAATTTGCTTCTATGAACCACGGCAGCTTGGAGTTGTCACAGTGTCCAAACGAACATTATTACTAGATATGTCAGTTAATAATTGTCAACAATTTAATATTATCCGTGAATAAATAATATTGCAAATCGTAATATCGGCGCCTATCAATGATATCGATATCAAATACTATTGGAAAATATTTGAACGCCCATAGCAGCTAAATAATACAAGCTTTTATGGAAGTCGCCACAATCGACAAGGTACTTGCACAGCCTGTTAACAATAGTAAATACACGTTATTTACAAATGTACCCTCGTTTACGTAACCTATATAAATACAGAGGTACCGGTAACGACCCATGAATTGCCATACCAATACTAAACATAAATTGAGGATCAAAATTGAACACAAAGGTATATTGTAGCTATTATTTGCCGATATCAGAGTCATGTTACTGAAACAATTGAAAAGGGTTGAGTGGACAAAAAAGGTATGACGACCGCCTCTTAATATTCATCGTGGTTGCAAATAAACGTCATATATCTATGTGTATGGTTTTTATTTTCATTTTGCTGCAAAGGGACATAAGCTGCTTTTCATCCCAAGCAAGATTCATGGAGGAAATGTTTTGCTATAGTAAGTCATTATTGTCCGGAATGTTGGCCGGAAAATCAGGGAGGATCAGGAAAGGCTTACCAGATTATTTTTGGTCTATTCTATCTTTATGGAACATTATAATGACTGCGTCCTTTGGTAATAATTGTTATGAACATATCATTTCCTACAAACCGTTAAGGTCCGTTTTTTCTTTAAGGGAGTTGCAAGCGGTCTCCTCAATTTTGTTAAAATTGTACACGATTAACTACGGAATTCAATAATCGATCTATAGATTTTAGATTCGTTTTTGACATAAGCTCCATACAAAATATGCCAAACACGAATCTCGAATCTCAAAAGCCATGCATGGATCGAATATTTAAAATGGCCGTCAACCTACTCGTTCTTGACATTTTCAAATGCTACACGAGTCTCCTTAAGATGAGAGTCTCCTGTGAAATTATAGGTCTCTCAAGTCTCCAGTTCACCGTAGTTAAACAAGACGGCACACAAAATCTTACTTTTTTGTTATTCGAATCCCCTTTTTAATTTTGAAATATTTTTTTATGCAATGTTAGAGTAAAAATATAATCAAGGACAATAAAAGTATTTTGTTTTAGCTACTTTGAGGGCTGGCTGTGAATGTAGTACAAGCATGTGTTTTTATTAATATAATATTTCCGGGTGTAATTCTGATATATTTAAGTAGCTAGTTTTAGTCTTAGTATTGTACGCCCGCATTCTATCTGTCCATTTAGTCGATACTGTCCGTCCATGGTTGTCTGGTAGAAATCGCATTATGCGATAAGACCGCCCTTGTACTTACCATTAGTATATAAGTAATTTACTGTACTTAGTTCTGTAAAATTACTGATGTACAATAAAGGATTAAATAAATACATAATAAATACTGCCAGACCCAGAAACTGTTTATGAGAATATGTGCAAATATAAAACCCTTGCGTTACTGACTTACTGACTCACTACAGCCAAAACTATTAAGCGCAGGTAGCTGAAATTTAGCCTGTATGTTGCTTAGAAACCATAGGGGTGCACTAACAAGGGATTTTCTGAAATTCCCACAAGATAGGGTTCCAGTTAAATAAGAAAATTGTCAGGCGTAGCTACGCGCATCATCTAGTCCTGCTATAACACATGTAAAATGTCTGTCAAATAAACAAGAACTTCGTTAAGTCATAAGGACATACATTTATTATTTAGAAATAAAAGGTAAATACGAATCAAGTTATCGATGATACTGGTACGACTCAACTGAAAGATCAAACTTCATATCAAGTCATCAACAATATAATAATTTAAATGATAAGACTAAGATAAAAAACTCATTACTGTACCGGTTCAAACTCCACCTTAACCCGTGAGAAGGCGCGCTATGAGCATTTTGCTCACGCATAAATTCATCGCTGTAAATTTAAACTTTAGCCATACTGTGTCACGACAAGCCCTACAGTACAGTACCTTCCTAAAACGTCACCCAGTCTCCTCTGACGCAAATCCCGCGGTGTTCAGAGCCGACACGACTGCGTGGTGATGGCTTGGTGTGCGGTGCATCGTGAAGCGCGGCATTTTGCTCATCGCGCGCCCGTGCTTGTAAATATTTTTTTCTTAATAAGAAAATTGATTTGATTGTTTTTTCATAGTTATTGTGCACAGTTATTGATTAACTTAGTGGATATAATATTAACATGTTTTATTTGTTTCTTACAGTAAGTAATGTCTACAATGGGTGATCGGCAAGCCCTTCAAACGAGAATAGGTGGTTTTGTCCCAAGTGTTGGAACATCTTGAGACCTATATCAAACTAGAGGGTGCCCGTAGCTACGCCCGCACATTAACTGTTTCAGCCAGATTACCAGATTACCACCAAAGAACATACATGCTAAATTTCAGCTTCTTGCGCACCGTAGTTTTGGCTGTAGCTTGTCTGTAGGTAACGCAAGAATGTTGTATACAAAGATGAAAGATCTCAATGAGTGTATTTTTTGTAACATGTATATCTCTGTAATATGGGCAGAGAAAATGTAATTGTGGTTTAAAAAATAAATCTGCCGCGTTCTTATTTGAACCAACACCTAAGAAATGTCATGTAGAGAATCAAAGTATGCATATTATGCTAGGCAAATCGATTGTTGTGTCACAAATAGATATAAGCAGGATAATGCCACATCCGCAAACTGACACATGGACGCAAAATGCCACCCTTCCTATACACCACATTAGCAAAATACGTTAAAAAAATACATGAATTTTGTGCGGTAAATCGGTGTGCATGCTACTTTTATGTGGCACATGTGTTATGGAAGACTCATAACTGAAGATCTAATGGAATATTAAATCATTCAATTTTTATTGTTATTTTGTATTCTTTAGATTTTATGTAAAGTTAGCAAAATATTAAGGCCAAAGTGCATATTTTTTTTAGTTCGTATATAAGATTGCATTTCTTGTTATTTGATAAAATACTTTATTTCATTAAATAAAGACTTATAATTTATTATGACATGCAAATTTTTTGGTAGAAATATAATTGATCTCAAAGAAAACGTCATTAGAAATAGTGTGAGAGTTTTCCCTTTCGCCTTCTCATATTTTACATTCAACTATCCTAAATGAATATGATTTTGAATAAATGCATATGTTCATGGTGCATAGGGTTCCCACCAAGAACTTAGGGTCCCAAGCCAACCTCACCTGCAAGTGGTGCACCTGCCGATCAATGGAAGGCTCTGGCAAACAAAATGTCCCAATAAGCGACAATAGGCTCGCCACCTATTACGTGGAATCAACACTGGCGAAAAGTGGGCGTTTAATATGCCTCTGCCTACCCCTTCGGGGAAACAGGCGTGAGTCTATGTATGTATGCATATGTTCAAACAAACGATTTCATTATTGCAATAGGAAGTGCAGAATGTGGACAAAATTTTTTGATCCTTTCTTGAATAGGTACGTTATGTACGGACATGTTTACTTGGTTTCAGTAAACATGCTCGTTCATATATTTTCCTTTGCTTATAATCTTATTTGAATTACACTGATATCAAAGCAAAAGTAAGACCAAATGTTGCGGCTATCTGCACTAGCCTGTCCGATTTCTCACTAGCCATTGGTAAATTTTTTACCGTTGCCTTCGATAGGATCTATCGTGAGGTCTCAGGTATTAACGTAAATTATTTACCTCTTGAGTATTTTCTGCTAAATAGTTTTATCGCGTTTCTGAGTAACGGATTTAACGGTAATCTACCTTCGTTTTCTTGAAAGCCATCATTAGATACATTTACACCACGCTATTTAGAATTCAAACTTTAAATTTATTTTTCGACCTTTTGGACTACTTTTATTTTTATCAGATACTTACTCATTTATTTACCTAAATTTTAGAACAAAAAGCTATGGATATTTTTCTTTGATAACTGATTTTCTTTTAACCCTCCCACATAAACGATGAGACTCCGATACCTTTCTGGGAAAGCTTATAATTTAAAGACCGATATCCGATTTCTAGTTTATGGTTTATCTTTGAAACTTGAGAAATATTTTTTCCGCTTTATTCATTTTGTTCGTTATCTTTTCTGGAGTCCGCATTCCACCAGTAGATAATTCTATCATGGATATTCTATTCAAAGTATTTGAACGTCAAAAGGCAGAGGGGACAAGTTCAGTGCGGCCAACCTGAATATACAGATAGGGGTGGCGCCACTATCTACGCTGTTGCTGGTTAATATAAGGGTTTAATATAGTTTCTTACTTTGTCCACCGTACACACAAGTTGGACACGGTGTACATCGGATGTCACAGAGCTGTGAACATGTGGAAACTTTTCTTTGTGTGAAGGATAACGAATAAGTTTTACGTTCTTTTACTTATTTCTTGGGGACTTTGATGATAGAATATTTATGGTGTGTGTAGGTATGTCGATGTCGTAAATCATATTGTTTCATGTCGTGTATTGTCTTACTTTTTCATGTAAGGAAAGTTTTTGTTTGAGTAGTTCGAATTATATTATGGGCTTTTTAAGGGTGATGTGTTCTACATGTTTCGGGATTTCAGTGTAGTCACCACTGTCATAGCTTACCATACATATATATTAGAGGGATTCATAGGATTCGATCCTGGTTTAATAACTAAAAACCAATAACATATGCATACATTACTTTAATATTATTAATACCAACATTTCTGTTTACATGTTTGCATTTTAAGCTTTTAAAATGCAATACAGGATCTGAACATTGCAATAGGATATATCTCGTTTTTATAAAAATATTCTACAATAGAATAGCTTATTTTACGAGTAGGTCAATTAAATTTGTTTGCCTCATTTACTTTTCATAAAAAAGACAACTCCCGCACTAGGAATAAATCCTGTGTCGCGGGGGACTTTACAAACGTACAACCAACGGGCGCAATGAACAAATTAGTGTCAATATAAATCAGTATATTTCAGAACCGAGTATTCATGATATTGATTACGAAATTTAATGACCTACTGATTTTCATTACCATGAAATCAATATCGTACCAAGTACCTAATTTCAATTGCTAAACCGATTGATGTTTCAATAAAAATGGTTATTTTGAATTTAATGCTTACATGATATACAAACGAGCAACATTTCTGACCAGTATATTTAGACCTATACATAGTTGCGGCTACGCCCACTGAAGTGATTGAATAGTTTCGTGGCTAACCGGCATAGCACAAGGTCAAACCCTTTGACGGACAATCGAAGACCGCTAGTTATCTTGAGATGCTACCTCGATTTATCACAAAGCTACGTTACCTGTTTGTGGCAAGTGTCTATTATTGCGTACCTACATAAAATCCACTTTAGTTTAACATATGCTTGATCCACCTGCGGGTCGGTTCGCGTGAATTATACAATTAAACCTTCCTCAGTTATCGGGTAGTTTTTGTGTTTGTCGCGTTCATACAAACAGGAAATTGCAGCGAGCACATCTTTTTAAATTTTTGATATTATATAAAGCTCAAGAGATTGTTCATTTGATTGCAATCGTAATTTCTAATATCAATGTCTCCTAAATTATGAGAGCAATCTTAAAGCATCTAACTGCATTAGATATGACATATTTATTGAAGTAAGCTCCACAGTAGTATGAATAAAAAACTACGTGCATAACAACAACATAGAAACCAATTTAAATAAAAAATATTGATTTCGGTATTATGTGAATTTACGGGCTCTGAATGAATAAAAACAAAAGAATAATATACCGTTTATTAAGCAATATTGCATTTTATTTTTAAACAGAGACCTATTGAATGTTATAGAGAACTTTAATTGCACACCCTTTCCAAGAAATGTGTTCTCGTATGTATTCCACGAATACTTTTTTAAATTCAAATTCAAATCGTTTGTTGCGAATATAGGTAAGTACATGGATGAAAAAAATATAGTGGTTCGGCTATATTCAGCTTGTCAAGCGTGCAATTATATTTGTAGGATTATTAAACTTCGTTTTAGCAATGATGCGATTAAAACAAGTCAATTAAATTAGAATTTATTCAATGTCAATATTTTGTTAATTACGTCATCAAATTATTATTATATAAGTCATGAAATTAATTAAATTTGTCATTTAAATATTCATGAATAGTATAATAAGCCTTATTAGTCAATAATTGTTTTAATTTATACTTAAAGATATCTGTGCTAGCACTGTCCATTACACATTTTGGCAAATGATAGTAAACTCGAGGTGCCATACAAAGTATACTCTTATTTATTTGTGATGTACTGTTCTGTGGATAGGAAATTTTATTGTTTAGTCGCTTACTCTTTTATCTTTCAAACAAGGCCTTATGAGTGTGTACAAACACAGATACCTCATAAATATAAATGCACGCCAATGTCAAAATTTTGAGATTTACAAAATAGGGTTTACAGGAACCAGTCGTCTTAATGTTACATATAGATCGCAAACATATTTTTTGGTTCTTAAAAACAGTTTCCTTGTTTAGTTTATTCCGTGTGGTGACGGATTAAGAATACGGAATGTCACCACCCCATATCATCCCATGGGTATCGTAAGAGCCGACAGAGGGAGCATATTATGCAGAGAAAAGCACTGTAAGAGAAGGAAAACTTGATACAAACGCTATACCAACCCGTTTGGCCAGCGTGGTATAGTAGGCCAATTTCTCCTTTCAAAGGAGAGGCCTAGTCCAGTAGTGGACTATTAAAGGCTGATGATGATGTTTACTGAGTTACCCCAAAATATGACACCAAATCTCAAAATCTAGGCTACATACCCACAATAAGCAGTGATTACAGCAGACTGATTTACGACTTTTCTCAGCATATAAAGTGCATAGGCGAATTTGTTAAGTTTAGTACAAACACTTTCCACGTGAATTTTCCAATTTAAATTTGAGTCAAGATAAATACCTAGAAATTTTGCACTCTACACCTCATGAATTTGTTGTCCATTAAATTGCACATTCAGATTATTTAAATAATTTTTCCTATTTCTAATTGTCATTACACTCGTTTTCTCAAAACTTTTTATTAAATTGTTACACCTCAACCATTCTACAACCTTTTTTAGAGTCTCAGTCATGTCAATCTCTAAACTTGTTTTTTCTTTGCTGGTGAACAAAACCGTGCTATCATCGGCAAATAACACCATTTTGTTATTAATAGCCTTGGGCAAATCATTTATATAGATAATGAACAATAAGGGACCTAGTACACTCCCTTGAGGGACGCCCGGAGTGACTTCACGATATTGGGATGAATGTTTCATTCTTTGTTTTTGGGCATATCCGAGGATTTGTGTGCATTGTCTACGATTAGTGAGGTAGAACTCTACGAGTTTTAAACCATTACCTCTTTCTAATTATAATAATAAGATTTTGTGATTAACATATAAACATAGCATAAAAGCTTTTGTAAGATCCATATACAACGCTGATATCAGAGTTTTAATATTTAAAGTAGTCATTGTGTTCTCAATTTATTTATACAGTGTGCTTTGAATTTATAATATTAATATTTATCTAGACCCTCAAACGGCACAAATACGGAAACCTTTCTGGTAATTACGTTTTTGAGGCGTTTGGGGTCGAAACGCTGGTGCCATGGGGCCCTAGCGCACGCGCTTTGTACAAAGAAATCACCATCGCCAAAAGGCTGATCTACGCTTCCTGTGACCAGAAGGCTGGATTTTATTTTGCAGAGAAAATAAGCATTGCCAAATAACGTGGCAATGCTGCTAGCCTTCTGGGCACGCTACCAGCCGACAGCCTTGCGGAGGAATTTTCTGACGCGTCTTAGTTAGTTTTTTGCTTTTCCTGTTCTATTTTGTTATTGAAGAGAAAATATTGGTTTAGTTTAGGATAGTTTAGTTATGTAAGTAGTTGTATTCTGTTGTTTAAATTTTATTTGTTACATATTACCTTGGGCCTTGGGGTTGGACTGAAGATGAATATGTCAAAGACCATATTAATGACTAATAGCACAAAGAAGAAGATATATGTTGAGGATGTGGAGGTTGAATATGTCCATGAGTATATATATTTGGGCCAATTATCAATTAGTTTCTTTTCAGTCGAGACAAGAAGCGGAACTCGCGCGTAGAACGGAAAACGCTTGGAGAAGCTTTTAGTCTATGAAATCTTTTGAAAGGCAACCTGCCTATATCTCTGAAACGCCGACTCATGGACATTTGTCAGCGAACTATGGAGCGCAGTATTCTCGACGTAAAACTTGTAGACCGAGTCAAATATATCATACTGCGCTCTAAAACACAAATCGCAGATGTGTCCCAAAAAGCAGCCAAGTTAAAATATGACTGGGCTGGTCATATCTGTCGTATGTCTGACGATCTTTGGGCTAAAACTATCACCTTGTAGGTCTCAGATCAAAAGAGGCCACGCGGCAGACGCAAGATTAGGTGGCAAAATGATTTGAAACTCTATAATGCAGAGTGAACAACAACAGCTCTCGATAGAGAGAGGTGGAAAGAGGGTAGAGAGGCCTTTGCCCTGCAGAGGGACAGGTTAGGCTGTAAATAATAATAATAATATTAACATTTATATGTTATTATTTAATGATAAAATGTAATAAACACTCTATATAAAAATACCACGCATCGGACTGGAACATTCAAAGGATTCTAGAATATATTAATAGAGCAAATGTTAATACAGTCAAATATGATGGAGATTGTCTTGTGTACAGCATAGGGTAACCGCCGTTTAACCTCTGCAACTCAAAAATATCTGCGATATTCCATGGCTTAGCGCACCATCAGTATATTCAGGGGTACTGATTCCCCATGATCAAAGAACATGTTATAATGTGATCCACGAGGCAAGCAATATAATTAACGATTCATGTAAATATGCCTGAAGATTTAATATAATTTACTTCTGTCTATGTTTGTAGGTATGTAAATATATACTCAGATAAAGTAAAAAAAAGCCATAATGTAAACATTTCAGCTCGTAAACGTTGTCCCAACTTTCATATTTATTATACAAGATATTTACCAGTCATATTACACAGACGGTATTTACACTTAATTTCACAAATATTTATACAAATACATCTCATTCCAACAATAAATTAAACATCGAATCAAAATGTAAATGTAAACAATCAAACGCAATCAAATTTCTGTAATTAACAAAATGATTTGACAATTTGATTACTCGCTCGGGACAGACTGTTGCCAATTTTATGTTTCTTTATCACAGCTTTATCGATGAGCACTTGGGGGGTTTGTAATAACATTTATTGAATAATCATTCCAGTCATTAACATTATATTACGCAGCAATATAGTTCTAATTGCTGGAATGATTTGACGAAATAAGGACGTAAATTAGTTTATGCTCCTTTTGCCATTATTTCTAGAAGGTTATTCTAAATTGTTTTCTTACCATCGAGACGGAAAACCAAGCCATTGCTATTGATATTTTTTTCTTAGAAAAATACTACTCACTAGGCAATAACAGACAACATTACCAAATAAAACACTCAAATTCGTAACTGATTTCATGATCTCACAATACTCTGACCTGTATGGAACCAACCGACACTACTTATATACGAGCTACGATATAAGATGTAGTAGTTATATTTTTTTATCCTTTTGTACCTCATCATCATCAGCCTTTAACAGTCCACTGCTGAACTAGGCCTCTCCTTTGAAAGGAGGAATTGGCCTACTATACCACGCTGCCCAAACGGGTTGGTATAGGGTTTGTATCAAGTTGTCCTTCTCTTACAATGGTGTTCTCTGCATAATATGCTCCCTCTGTCGGCTCTTACGATACCCATGGGATGATATGGGGTGGTGACATTCCGTATTCTTAATCCGTCACCACACGGAAAACCTTTTGTACCTATTACCTTTTTATTACTAAGCAGATAAACACACTGGTTGACAGATAATGGGTTAAATTTCTTACTCCTTTTATGTAGGCAGGCACTTTGTTTTATTCATATTGCTGACTGTTAGCGAAAGAGCGCGGCGCAATTGTTTAAAGGTGCAAATGCATTTATATTAATCGTGTCCGATCGCAGCTGCACGCGATCGATGTCATACGGCAGACACGAACGGCTGATGTCACAATAGACAGAGGATGAAGATGTATTTTGCCACAACCCACGAAGCGGCACCATGTCATCGGTCAAGATGCACGGCAATTTTCCTTAAAGGTAATCATTAATTGCCAAAAATGACCAACAAACCCAAATTCTTTAGCTTTTATTTTTTTATTTGCTTTTCTTTTCATACTTATTATTTCCTCTTTTGCTTTTTTATAGTTTAGGATAGTTTAGTTAAATATTTAGCTTTATTTTATTGTACATAATTATGTTAAGTAATTCCTTTGCTTGATTTTGATTTGGCTATCCTCTAACTTCTTTGTACGTACCTACATATATACGTAAAAACACACTTTTTGATTAGCATCCGGAAATAAAGGCTAAGAAAAATGTTTGTGCGATTTCTTTGATCCGAAATTCCCATGAGAAGCATACGTACTTACCGTAGGAAATTTATGTATACGAGATTACTTGCTTGCAAGAGATGTTCTTTGAATAGCCTGCAAAATTAATATTAGATGAATGCTATTGCTTTTCATGGTATGTACGAACATATTATATGCCGCAGAATATACAAAGTTCATGAAAGTATATTATAAATTCAGTTGAATAAGATGTTAACCTAGAAATGTTATCTAGCTGGTATTTTCTTTAATTTTTAAATACATTTCTTTTGTGTAGCCGGAGACTGCAAAAACATTCAATCAAACGGGCAGAAAATAAACACGGACTGGAAAAACTATTTGTGGGTCACATAATGTGTTGTTGTCTTGTACTCCTGTGGAAATCAAACCCATCACCCTCGGCACTGAGCTAAACGGCGAAACGGCTGCTTAAACCTAGTGGTTTAAGCAGTCGTTTCGCCGCTTAGACACAGTCTATATACACACACATACATGCAAGCATGGCTTAGTAGCCATGCTTGCATGTATGTGTGTGTATATATAGACTGTGGCTGATGTGCGGTCTATGTATATACAAAGATGTTAACACTGAAGCGTTTGTTAATACAGTAATTACTGTAATGAATATACGACAGTGTAGACAATTTTTATGCAATTTGATGTGCCGTCGCCGGTCTTGTAAACCTTACAAATTTAAAAGATAACAATTCATTTCTTTCCTGGTATTATCTAAACAGGATTATTCAGAAACTGTAGCTAGCACATGAAATAGATGAAATATTACGGGTATTAATTCAGCTGTATATTTATTTCTGTACTAATACAATACGGTTGCTTTGTTTCGAAATTCAGCCGGGGGATTAAGGGGTATTGAGGTTAATCTATTGTTTTCGTGTGCAGAGAACGAAAATGAATTAAGTACGTCTTGTCTTTAGGCACGGACAAACAAGATCAACATTCTTGGTCATTAGAAACATAAAAGCATTTAGATTCCAATGTGCGATCCGTAAGGCAGCAACTTTAATTATCGGCGACTTGGCGGAACTTATTTCTTCACCTGGATATCAATTTCAAAATATAGCAAGAGCTTATTTGTACCTGTATCTATGTACGCATGTCTTACTCAGAAATTGTTTAACATGCTCAAAAAAGTGAGGACTGAGAATTAATTTATTATAAATTTTTGTCGCTTAGCGACCATAGGATCGAGATCAAGGTGCTTTCAAATTACTTGATCATTGATTGCGAATAGACTTTGTGAAGACTTTGATTTATAAATTAAGCCGAGAGTTAGATTGCATGTACACATCAATTAGATATAATTTGTCAAAAAAACATTTACTCACTAAAGTCACCCATAACATGTGAGATAAATACCAATTTCAATATGGACATGTTAAAATTATACTTCTAAATAATTACATCACCTCTGAGCTAAGTTCCCATTCAACGACCATGATATCTTCAGGCTTATGTTATTAATCCCACGATAACCTAAAACTTATAATCGCTTATTATTCTTAGTTGTAGGTGCCATCTGGCTACGGTTATCCTCAAAATATCAATGAATATGGATTAAATACAGTCCGTGGATGTTTTTTTCGAATTTTAATGATAATTACTTACTTAATTGATAGGTCATAGGTACTTAAAGGTTTTAGATAAGAATATTTTCTAGTTTTATACAGTACGTTAAAAGAATGATTTTCTTGATTAAATTGAAATTTAATGGAACAAAATCTAATTTTAATTATGTTCATCAATCATAGCAGCATTAATTTGCTACACTTATCCATGTCCTCATCTCGAGTTGGCACCGCCAGAAAGCGGTCCACGAATGTAGTTGATACCATTAGCCCGCTTATTATTAAAGAAATTTTACAAATAGTTTTAATTAAAATGTATACTTAGCAACTTAATTTTCAAGCTCAAATGCCTATTAACGTCATTTATTTTGAACTCTTGCAACCTTCACGGGTGTTCTGTTAATAATTAGAAAAATTATAGGCAATTTTTGTAGTACGACTTATTGAGAAAGTGTTTTTAGTTTTGGTTACGAAATGATGTATTTTGTTCACGTTCCAACCATCCTTTGAAAGCATTTAACGCTCTTCGCATACCTTTAAGTGTTCTGCTGCCGCAATAAGTATAGGTTTCAAATTCTTAGCACAAAATATTGTCTTATTACGCCACAGTTTTACCTGAGCTTCTCATTACGACGTTAATAGCATTTGGATGCCCAAACAGTAGTATTTGCAACTAGGTCAAAGAAAAGAATAATTATATTACTGTTTCTTGCTATATTGTTCGCTGGAATCCGATTAGCTAATTTTTCGAAAGTTAGGCCGATATATTTGTGCAAGTATGTACGGTTTTCCATAAATATATTATTTTTAGGTGACGCAATTAAAAATAATATAGTTAAGTATTGGTACATTTTCTCCCAATTAGAAATGTATTGTTTTAAGGGTATAATTAATCAATAGTTATTCTTGGTTGCTCATCTTTTCATAAATCAGTGGAAGGTAATATTATTTTTACTCACAATTAGAAATGTGTTGTTATATATAATTAAACAATAGTTATTCTTGGTTGCTCATCTTTGTATAAATAAGTTAATGGTAATATTATAATTATCCCGAAAATAGTTCTGAGAATACTTTATAAATAGATCTTACTATTATTTTCCTAGGTGTTCCTCGAATTTTGTGATTGACACGATAATATATTGTTGCACATTTTTATATTACAACTTCAAGCGTTAGTGTTTCATTATTTCATGTAGAATATTATAATTCCGTTATATTTGATTGTTTTCTTTTTTTTGAAAAGTCTTAATGAGAAGTTATCTTCTTTTAGTAATAACATAATTGTGATTTAGTTGTTAGTTGTTATAGGTTTCATCTCCCAATCTACCAAAATTCAAAAGAAATTTGTGATTTTGTTTCTTTTTGTTACCATCTTATTATTGGTTTCTCTATCTTATTCTCCCCTACATTGCCATAGTCGGTATTTGAGGTTGTAAACTCCCTTCTCTAATGCAGCGTAATGATACATCCTACGCCGAAACCATTCGGTAAATACGTACCTATTGGTTTATTTATATTACTTTGAATGGTTTTAAATGAATTCCGTTTCATATTATTTATAAGTTTGCCAATAAACAGCTGCAGCCATTCACGAAGTTATTTCCGTTTCCCCTGATACATTTGCTTGGCGATCGGTAATGATGGTAACCCTCTCTTGGGAAAGTCCATGCCAAGGCAATGTGACTGAGTGTTAAATGAAAATCAATAGACAGAAATTTTCATCAGTACGGTAATATTTTCATTTATTTTTGGTAAAAAATATTTCAACGCCATTGCGGTCAATTTCGTTATGATTTTTAATTTTAATAATTTGAGATGGTTAATCTGTTCATATAGATATAATAATAAAGCGGAAGTTTGTTTGTTTGTTTGTTTGTTTATTTGTTTGTTTGTTTGTTTGTTTGAACGCGCTAATCTCAGGAACTACCGGTCGGATCTGAAAAATTCTTTTTGTATACGATAGCCCAGTTATTCCGGCAGGCTATAGGCTATATAACATAACGCTTCGACCCTTTGGGGCCGGGCAAAAGGCTAAAAAGTCTAAAACATAATGTCAGCTAATCTCAGGAACTAGCAGTCGGATTTCAAAAATTTTTATTGCCTATGATAGCCCAATTATTCCGAAAGGCTATAGGCTATATAAAATAACGCCACAACTTATAGGGGTCAGACAAAAATAATAAGATGGTCAGACGAGAAGGGGGAGGGTTGGGTCAAAGGCAAAAAAAGGCTAAATGAATAGGATACAATCTATATGGGTATCGTTTTCGGCATTTTCGGGACACTGATTAATAATATGAAATTTATTTAGTGATCCAAGATGGCGGACGGGAAATCAAAGATGGCGGATGGGAAAATTTTCAAAATCAATATGGGTATCGCCTTCGATATTTTAAGGGGTGGGGAATCGAAATACAACATCTATTTCGTGATCAAAGATGGCGGATGGGAAATCAAAGATGGCGGATGGGAAACATTTAAAATATCAATATGGGTATAGTCTCCGATGTTTAAAGGGATGGGGAATTCAAATACAACATCAATTTCGTGATTCAAGATGGCGGATGGGAAATCAAAGATGGTGGATGGGAAAGTTTGAAAAAATCAATATCGGTATCGTCTCTGATGATTTAAGGGATGGTGAATCCAAATGCAACATCCATTTCGTGATCAAAGATGGCAAATAGGAAAACAAAGATGGCGGACGGGATTTTTTTGTAAAGTCGATATGGGTATCTTCTCCGATGTTTTAAGGGATGGCGAATCCAAATACAACATCTATTTCGTGATTAAAGATGGCGGTTTGACATATAATAACATAAAAAAAGTTATTATTGGTGGTGAAAAAGTGGTAGTGGTATTTGATGTTCGATGCAGATAATGGCTATGTTCAGTGGATGCCCTCTTCATGGGCGAGTCAGACTTGCACTTGATTTAATTATTTAATACCTAGCCATAGTATTTAATAGTATTAGTAATTTTATCATATCACTAGATCAGTGATCTAACCATATCGCTCATATACCACCTTCTCATCTCCTTACAATAAGTTAGTTTTTCTACCCTAGAAATAATTTATAAGGCAAAACAACTTTGCCTAGCAATTAAGAGATTAAACACTTATGTTCTTGGTAACTTTGTTCTGAATAAGTTGGAAAAGAGTTAAAAACTAATATGAAATGTAAATACATTAAAAAGGCGATACGGAGTTCGCCGGGACAGCTAGTATAGATATAATACCTGCACAACTCTCGTTCCTAGCTATCTTTTCTCGAAGGAAAAGGTAATGTCATAGAGTACTTCTTTCTTCATTTATTTAGACGCTTTTTAACCAATAGGGTATATAAACCCCCTCATACCGCAAACTTACAAATGTTTAGTCGCAAAATGTCTATTTCGCAAAATGACCAATACGCAGAATGTCCAATTTGCAAAATGTCCAATTATCTTTATACCATTAGATGATAAAATTAGGTTATAATGATAATTGGACATTTTGCGACCGCAGGACATTTTGCGAATTGGACATATTCCGACTATAAACGCTTACAAACTACACAATATAAATATACATTTCTAAGGTAAAAAAGTCTTATTGGTGCTCTTGCACCAATGAGACTCATATCAGCTATATTTCCCGTTTCGCTCCTACATCTTTCTTGTTAATACCAAACATAGAGTATTTGAGTGCTTCTAGACTATTGCGTATGTAAGAGGCAGAACTTGACATGTATGCTCTCTTTCCAATTACATTTATTCAATAGAATAAGTCGTAATTAAATCATATGTGTATTACAAAATAAATGCTTATTAGCGCGTAATTATAATAAAATTAATTAATTATTGCTACAATTAAAAGTCAACATATAAATGATGACCTAATTTCAAATAAAATTTGCTATTCGATATTGTAAAACAAGTAAACGCTTAATCTAAATTCTATTTTACATTAGTCTCTTTATGATGCGTATTAAAAATTACATTTTTAGTTATATAAAACATCACTCAATGCTTTTTTTCTGTGTTTGCTGTGTGTGGTGCTACAGAGATACGGCGATGTAATTACTGACACTAGAATATATTTAAGTAGAATATCAACGAGTGTAGTTCCAACCAGATACTGTCCGCACTTCAAATAATAGACACAGTTTATTCTAATCTAATCGCCCTATGTGGAGTTTGGCTCTTTTGCATAATGCTTTTAACGCTCGTTACGCCTCATGCAAGCGGCTTCCGACTGCGGGAAACCCACAAATGTAAATTCTTAGTCGTTTTTCCGAAGTTACCCGAACCGATTTCTGTATCCGAATGTTGTACTACACTGTGGTTACTACGTTATTTCGGCCACAATTAAACGAGAACGATACAAATACTGAAGCAAAATTGCAACAAAGGGAACCCTAGTAACTTTGTTTTCAATAAAGGACTGAACTCTGTATAACATAATGTAAATGAGGCTCTATTATTTATTAATAATGTCGGTCCGAAATATACAGCTACGGTCTGAATCGTTCGGACCCAAAAAAATCAAATAAACAATATCTAATACATTCATGGAAAAATAACAGATTTCTATCTGCCCGCGAGGTAAATTGGATTCAGATTTTTATATGGGATTTAACAAAACTACTACACGAATGGAATAGCAAAGTAATAGAAGCGAATTTACTTCTCGGGAATAGCTTTCTTTTTTTATAAAACACTTACATAATTTTCATGTGCTATAACAGTAATGTGAAAACTTTTTCTCTTTTTTCTTTTTTTTTTTCTAGATTTCATATTAGATAAAGTATTTAATACGAAAACTACTTAGAATGTAATCGAGGCAGTTAAATAGGCCTATTAACCAAAAAATATTATCTTCGTTACTTATTACCAATTATTATTATTATTCTTCTTTAATATTAATTGTAATAACTTTATATTTATTATGAAAGAAAGCATTCTTATTTGTTTTGCTGAGAATAAGATTATATAAGTATACCTCCAAGCAGGCAGTTTGGTCCTTGATACTGAAACGCGTAAAGACATTCCCAAAGTGTCTATTTGACTTTTAGGTCAACAGTGTTTAGGGTCCTTGTAAGAAATGGTTTTACTACAGATCCCAGGATACAGTAATGTCTGTCAGACAACGTGGACTTGGCTAATGTAATGCGTGACTTGAACTAAAATCAACTATCATATTTCTAAGAAAATATAATAAATCAAGAATTTGATTAAAATAATCAAGATAAGCTAAGATCGATAATTATCTGGCGGAATTATCTGGCACAACTCATTTATCATTGTTGTTTTTTTATAGTTGATAAGACAAACGAATCAATAATCCTTAGATAGCCTTATCATAGAAATCATCACGAGGCGAAGTTATCACACAAGTACCAAACTTTGTAGACATAGTGGCATTTAGTAAAATTGTCATGTGATTAAAAGATTGCGATGTTCAAAGTACCGATGTGTAGCAGACTTTTACGCCAAAACTTGTTGTTGATATCAAACTAAAAATTGTCTTCCTAGAAGCACAGATTGCTGTTGGTTTCATTGTAATTTATATTTCGCAATTCTGGTGCAATACTTTCACATTTCAATATTTCGATAATTTATTTCAATATATCTTGCCAATTGTGAAAGTTTGTTGTGATGGATGGACTTTTGGATGTATGTTACTCTTTCACCCGAAAAATACAGAATGGATTTTGATGAGACTTTACAGTAAAATAGCTTATAAATCAATATAATACATGATCTAACTTTTGCACCGATAACTATGTAATAATGTGTAAGTGGGATAATTATGTACAACAGCCTACATATAACGTACTTCTGCAATACCACTGATGCGCTTCTAATAGTTTCCACGTAAGATTGTAAGTGCCGTTGTGGTTTTGGCTCGAGTTAACGAGACACTGGGAGATATACCATTCTAAATAATGGTCAGTTGCGGGCGGCCAACCGCAGATGCCAGAGCGTGTTGCAACTAAAACTTGATAAGCGTTATAATGACATAAATCCATCTTTTTACTAATTCGAGAGCTAAGATAATTGTAATGCAACAATTGTGACACCTGTGACACTATTTCTTAAACACTAAACTCTTTCTAATAGTTTTGTTTTAAACTGCAACGGCAAAATTTATTAAATATTCCAATACAGATGGTCATACTTTTAATTTTGGATCTAAAGACGGCACTTATATTTAAATTCGAATAGTCAACATAATTATAACTAGGAAAACGTCAATGAGACAGAATGCAAAATGTGGAACACTAGCTAAAGCAGCTAGGAGGATTATCTTCAGTCGCGTACTGCTATAGACTTGAAAAATAGCGTAATAAGGTCACATACAATATTTATGTATTTTCTAGTTCTGATTAAATAGTAGAATATGATGTTTTTATTGATTAGATTCTGATACTATTATCGTCTAGACTAGACTATCCCATAGTAATAAATAGAGAAATATCAATCAGTAGGTACATCAGAGATTATTTGCAATGTTGATGGATCAACTACTTTGATTTTAATTTTAAGTTTGTGTGTCCTTGCAGGTCAATCAATATCGAGACGAGATATAATGTTTTTTTTTAGTTTGGTTTTATTGCCTCATGTAGTATTTAGTTTACACTTACGATAGGCACCGATTTTGATGATCTGATTTGGCAATTCGTACGAAACTTTTGTTTTGGATTAGTAAGCAAAACGTTACGCCTCTATTAATTGTGTTCGCGACAGACATTAAAACTATGACAGTGAATAGTGTATTCGAAACCGCGAGTGAAAATCGAATAAAATCAGTGTTATCTAATCGTGCGGTACACCGAGTTCGGTTCCCGGACGTGTCAAAACGTTAAAAAATCGCTAAAATAGTGTAAATGGTTAGATTGTTAATATACAACAACTATGTAATACATGAACATTAGTCTTAAACTTGTGCTAACTGTAGGGACCTTAGATATCGAATCATAAATAGCGTTATCAGTAGTGACAGATAAGAGTTGATGCTTCATAAAACAGCTGTTTGTTTACATATTCGTATTATAGTTTTATAAGTGTTTTTTAGCTTCATATAGACTTGAAATCATGTCTAGATACCTTTTTATTGCTAGTTATTACCTTATATAGTTAAAATAAGCATAATAACAAACATTCGTATGTTTATCATAAAATTTGTTTACTTACGATAGTATTTACTTAAGAAATTCTGTAAATTTTTTATGCTTCAAAGTTATCATGTCATATGTTCGAATTGAATAAAGATATTTTCATGGTGTTTGTTTTAATAGATGCCCCATATAGTTGCACACAACGGCCTACCAAAATTATATATATAAATTTAGTATACGATAGTTTTTCAATAGAAAATATAGTGGGCGGGCCCTTGTGTGGCAGCATTTTTCGGGAGTTTTTATGGAATAACTTAGTGACGCTAATAGTTAGGTTTAGGTATTGTATACCAATAGATAGAACTTAATGAGACCTATCTAACGATGTATAGAACATGTATGTATGCATAATAGGATCGAAACATACGTAACATTTGTACTGTTTTGTAAATAAAAATAAACGAAAGATTCCCTGTGCACGTGTTCGGTGCGATGGTCGTCGATAAGGTAAAGTTTCGAGGTACTTAAGCGACCACCAATTCGGCCAGTTGTTGCCGTCTCAACCACCATCTTGTAACCATCAAGCACCGCACACCTGAACAGCATCGCTCTCAACGTATGAAGATGTTTTATTTCTGAAGCCCTTACACTTCGAAGCCATACAGTCCACACACATAGAAGAACACGCATCGTCGTAGGCCCACGTCAGCAGCACACTACCAGCGCACTGTAGCGGACTAGCAAAGGTTCGATTCCTGGCATCCGTTACATTTGTTGGTCGCTTCGAGCCGGATTGTTGAAGAATGCCTACGACGCGTTCAAGAGGTCGTGCTCCCGAGGTCGCCGGGGGAGCGGCCGGCGCCGGGCCTAGTTCCAGTACCCCTGCCCGCGCCGCCGCTGCCCGCAACCCAGCCGCCGCGGTCGTCCGTCACGACGGGCCACCGCGATCGCCGTCGACAACAGTCGGGAGCGACGCGCCGCCGCCGGCCCCCCCCGGCCCCGCGGGGAGGGACGAACGAAACATCACTCAAGATGCAAGGGAGCGAGCAGAGGTGCAGTCGAAAAATGAAGATGGCAAGGAAAGGACGTTGCAACCATCCGATAGATCGAGCGTTTGTACAGCGCAACATAGTATAATAGAAAATAGAGATAGAAAGAAGCCAACGAGGGAACGCGACCAACGCTCAGCAGCTACGGGACGCTCCAATAGAAATGTGATGTTGGCTCGAGAAGAAGTTTTGAAGATAAAACTACAGTTAGCACAGTTAGCACTACAGAAGGCTGAAGAGGAGGCGGACTCCGATGACTACGACGAGGATGGACAGTCGAAACAAGACTACGTACGTTCGTGGTTGGAAGAGGCTCCGGAACCCCAGCCCGGCCCCGAAGATATAGAAGTGATATCGGCGCCCACTAAGAAGAGGGACGTCGACGGGGCACAGAAGATAGAAGATGGACCGCCCTCACAGAAGATGGACGTTCATCAACAGGGAGGTGATTCGCTGAAGCCGTTCATCACGGATCTCACCTCCGCGATCGCCGCGCTCGCCGATAGGAAGCCACCGGACACATCGATAGTTGCACCACACCCGGCGGTTTCGAAAGTCATCATGACGCTACCGACGTTCGGCGGCGCGCACACCGAGTGGCTGTCGTTCAAGGCGATATACGACACCACCAAGAATTTCTTCAACGACGTGGAGAATACAGCGAGACTGAGAAGAAGTCTCAAGGGAAGAGCGTTAGAAACAGTTAGCTCTGAACTGATTGGGCATGCGCGACCAGATGAGATTATGAAGGAGTTGGAGCTGCAGTTCGGACGACCAGACTCGATCGCACAGGCAGAGACGGACAAGCTGAGGACCCTGCCGCGCTGTAGCGAAGCACCCAAGGACATATGCGCGTTCGCGAGCAAGATTAGAAGCGGCGTCGTCACACTTCGTGCGTTGAAAAAGGAACACTACCTCATCAATGCGGAGCTAGTGCGCGTGTTGACCGAGAAGCTACCGAACTCGCTACGTGTGCAGTGGTACAAGACGTATACCGAGAAGTGCCAGTCGAAGCCGGACCTCAGCCGATTCAGTGACTTCGTGACAGAGTACGCGCGTTACTGTAGCGCGTTCGCGCCGGCTGAGAACATCACCGATGGGCCGCCAAGCAGACGTACCGTGCAGAGGACGTACACGGCGACGGCGACGGAGAAGCGAACGCATACGGACACGTCTAACGCGAAGTGCAGGATATGTGAACGCGAAGGACACTACTCGTCGGCCTGCAGCACGTTTCGTAACGCCAACGCAGAGAAGAGATGGCAGCTAGCTAAGCAGCATGGATTGTGTTTTCGCTGCTTACGCATACGCCGAATAGAACACTCGTGCAAGCCCAAGAAGTGCGGTGTAGAGGGATGCCGCGCTACACACAACCAGTTGCTTCACTACGATAGAGGAGCCCATAGGACCGAAGACGTGAACATAGAAAAGCAAGAAACGGTCGCCAGTTCGTGCATACGTGCAAAGGCTCAAGCATACTTAAAGATAGTGCCCGTGCAGATAGTCGGACCGGCGGGAGAGGCGTCTACGTTCGCCCTACTCGACGACGGAAGCACCGTATCGCTCATAGACGAAGACATAGCCAAGGAAGTCGGCGCGGAAGGGAACCTGGACCCGTTTACGATCCGTGCCATAGGCGATACGTCGATCGACATGCCAACGTCGCGACGCGTAGACATACAAATACGAGGAGCCGGCGCCGACAGCAAACAAGTGCCTTTGTGTGCGCGCACCGTAGCCAGCCTACACCTGTCGCCGCAGAAGATCGCCGAAGAGGACCTGATAGACTGCAAACACCTCGAAGGCATCAAGAAGAAGCTGGTGTACGACATAGGCGTGCCGAAGGTGCTAATAGGTCAAGACAACTGGCACCTGCTCATAGCGAACGCAGTACGAAGAGGACCCAACGATCAACCGGTGGCGTCGCTTACGTCGCTGGGATGGGTGCTACACGGCGCGCGCCCACGCACAATAGGAAACACCGTACACTTCGTCAACGGTCTCTCCGCTAACAGTAGAAACATAGAAAACAAAGAAACGTCGTTCGAAGAATATTTCGCTTTCGGATCGCTCATACAGAACCCACGTCAACCGAACACGGACCCCAAGAAGCGGACAGTCGTGTCACGGAAACCTATAGAAGATAGAAAAATAGAGACGGTCTTTCCACAGAGGAAAGCACACGTCACACCAGATAGTTTCGAAGACGCGGCAAAGAGCCTCGCATATATAGAAAACATAGATCCAAGAAACTCTCACACAGATATGAAGCCGGCTACGCGCTCACATATAGTTTCGAATAGAGGACAGGTGCACTCTCCCATAGTTTCGAAGGCCGTCGTTAAGCCTACCGTCGTTAAGACAATAGGGGAGCAGTGCATTGCATCCTGCACAAATAGTCGCCCACCACAGCGAATCATAGAAGCCGTACCGGACCCGTATAGTTTTCCCAAACGGAAAAGGCTCTCACGAGCAAAAGCGAGAGTTCCACTCTTTACAGATACGTGTGAGAAAACCGCAGAGAAGGTTCTATATAAAAGAACGCAGAAAAATAGACAGAAGGATCCAGATTGGCGTCACGTGACGAAGACGAAGAACAGCATCAAGTCGGGCAGAGCGGCACCTCGTCCAGTCGCCGACTCCCGAAACTTCGTGCTTCGCCCCATTGAACACACCCGCGACGCCGAGGACCTTCTTGTGGAGGCGGGACAAGAAAACTCCTTTCGGCGCCGACCTTCGGGAGCTGCGGCGCGGAGGAGGTGTCGCCAGAGACAGCCGCCTGTATTCGTTACCCGTGGAGATGAACAACGGAATGATCACTCTACGCAGTCGTATAATAGCTACAGAAGAAATCTCCGAACAAACAAAGAGACCGCCGATCTTAGACGGCGATCATCGTATTACACAGCTATACATAGATTGGACGCATAGAAAATTACATCACAGCGGTACAGAGTTGGTAATCAATGAAATACGCCAACACTATTGGATTCTTCGTCTGCGGCCGACTACAAAGAAAATAGTACATAGATGTCTACCATGCCGCATTAGAAAAACGCAGCCGCCTGAGCCAGCCACAGGGGACCATCCAAAGACGCGCCTTGCTCACCATCAGAGGCCCTTCACCTACACGGGTCTTGATTATTTCGGGCCGCTCTCCGTAACCGTCGGTAGACAGCGTCACAAACGTTATGTGGCACTGTTTACATGTCTCACTTCCAGGGCAGTACATCTGGAGGTCGCCGCCAGCCTGAGCGCCGACTCCGCAATCTTGGCGCTGCGCAGGTTCGCAGCGCGCCGAGGTTGCCCCGCAGAGATCTACTCGGACAACGGCACCAACATGCACGGTGCCGACCGAGAGATGAGAGACGCCGTCGCCGAGGAAGCGAGTCGCCGTGGCATCATATGGCGCTTCATCACCCCCTCAGCGCCATTCATGGGGGGCGCATGGGAGCGCCTCGTCAGGTGCGTGAAGACCGCCCTCTATACGGTCCTTCACGAGCGCCATCCGCACGAAGAAGTCCTAGCTACACTACTG
The DNA here is from genome assembly GCA_944739405.2 of Euclidia mi. NCBI lineage: Eukaryota > Metazoa > Arthropoda > Insecta > Lepidoptera > Erebidae > Euclidia > Euclidia mi. The sequence continues at coordinate 64,478,475 of OX123181.2, read as the reverse complement.
TGTGAGGTCGAGTACACAGTAAACAGTCGACCCCTCACACACGTCTCCGTCAACGCAGCAGACAGCGAGGCCATCACCCCGAACCACATCCTGTTCGGTGGTTTTGCTCGCCTCCCTCCGCTGGGCGAGTTCAGCGAGGCTGACCTCAACAGCAGCAAGCACTGGCGGCGCGCCCAAATCCTCGCCGACATGTTCTGGCGCCGTTGGGTGCGCGAGTACCTACCCGAGCTGCAACACCGGCGGGAGCCCCATGGGTCTGGGCTCAACCTCGAGGTCGGCGACCCCGTCCTGATCGCCGACGGCCAACTCCCGCGCAACACCTGGCCGCGCGGTCGAGTTGTAGCTGTCTACCCGGGCGCCGACGGCGCCATACGCACTGTCGAGGTGCGCACAGCAGCAGGCGTCCTCAAACGGCCGGCTAAGAAGCTGGTCCCCCTGCCCAAGTGACGAGGCGTCGCTCACCGGGTGCTCTGCAGCACCGCCACACGACGGGTCACGCGCGTTGCTGCACGGCGGGAGAGATGTTCGCGACAGACATTAAAACTATGACAGTGAATAGTGTATTCGAAACCGCGAGTGAAAATCGAATAAAATCAGTGTTATCTAATCGTGCGGTACACCGAGTTCGGTTCCCGGACGTGTCAAAACGTTAAAAAATCGCTAAAATAGTGTAAATGGTTAGATTGTTAATATACAACAACTATGTAATACATGAACATTAGTCTTAAACTTGTGCTAACTGTAGGGACCTTAGATATCGAATCATAAATAGCGTTATCAGTAGTGACAGATAAGAGTTGATGCTTCATAAAACAGCTGTTTGTTTACATATTCGTATTATAGTTTTATAAGTGTTTTTTAGCTTCATATAGACTTGAAATCATGTCTAGATACCTTTTTATTGCTAGTTATTACCTTATATAGTTAAAATAAGCATAATAACAAACATTCGTATGTTTATCATAAAATTTGTTTACTTACGATAGTATTTACTTAAGAAATTCTGTAAATTTTTTATGCTTCAAAGTTATCATGTCATATGTTCGAATTGAATAAAGATATTTTCATGGTGTTTGTTTTAATAGATGCCCCATATAGTTGCACACAACGGCCTACCAAAATTATATATATAAATTTAGTATACGATAGTTTTTCAATAGAAAATATAGTGGGCGGGCCCTTGTGTGGCAGCATTTTTCGGGAGTTTTTATGGAATAACTTAGTGACGCTAATAGTTAGGTTTAGGTATTGTATACCAATAGATAGAACTTAATGAGACCTATCTAACGATGTATAGAACATGTATGTATGCATAATAGGATCGAAACATACGTAACATTTGTACTGTTTTGTAAATAAAAATAAACGAAAGATTCCCTGTGCACGTGTTCGGTGCGATGGTCGTCGATAAGGTAAAGTTTCGAGGTACTTAAGCGACCACCAATTCGGCCAGTTGTTGCCGTCTCAACCACCATCTTGTAACCATCAAGCACCGCACACCTGAACAGCATCGCTCTCAACGTATGAAGATGTTTTATTTCTGAAGCCCTTACACTTCGAAGCCATACAGTCCACACACATAGAAGAACACGCATCGTCGTAGGCACACGTCAGCAGCACACTACCAGCGCACTGTAGCGGACTAGCAAAGGTTCGATTCCTGGCATCCGTTACAAATTGGGTATAAAAAATAGAGGCGTGTAATAGAGGTATAAGTAATATATTTACTTGTATAAAATGTAGTCCAAACTAAAAAGCTTTAAAATGCGTTTGGTAATCTTATTTACTTTTTCTGATATATGGGGAAAAATATTACCTAATAACTAATTTAATACTTGTAAGGGTAACATATTACCAAGTTGTTACTCTGTGTTTATAATCTAGTTTAGTAATAAATACATTTTAACTCATTTAGTACTAAATCACTTTTTTCAAGTCAACAGTCATTTTTCAAGCTATTTTAAAACTGTCGCCCGTTCGGTATCGAGTAACGCCATGCACTATTTGTAACTAAAATTAACTCTACGACTAATACAAAGTGCCTTTCACATTCCATGAAAGTATCAAACGCTTAAGTTAACAATTTATAGGCGAAATGAAACATGGGTCTGGATCGGGCGCCCCGTGTTTCCATTCTTGGACAGCATTCCTGGGATACGCTGCGTTCAACTTGACTTGGCCGGCCTACTAGTAAACCTCTATCGTAGTTCTGTGATTATAAATTAATAGAAATTAATAAAAATTAGATATAATCTAAATAAAGTTAAGCAGCATTTTCGCCATAGTATGACAAGAATGCAGTAAAATTAACCATTGTGAAAATACATATAATATAATTCATGATAAAAATTCTTAAGATTATATTTTCGATATTAAATAAGTCAATTTGAAACTTATTTTTGAACTTTGAATGTATTACGTTCGTTTACATCAATTATTTGTATGTACGGCATCTGATTATTGTAAATTTGTATTTATAAGAATATTCCCAGTTTTATCTTTTTTAAACGCTGACTATACGATGTAAACAATATCCAGATTTCAGAAAACGATTTCTGCATCTTTTATACTGATTTGAATCCACAAATGTCGGCATATTGGTTGAGGTGATTCAAACTATTGGGCAACCGCTTTGCCAAATTGAAAATAGTTTTAAAACTACGCCGTACTTTATAACATCAAAGGTATCGAGGAAAATATTAAAGAAATGTTAATAATACAATTTCATTGAAACGGGTATTACTCGAGATATTTAATCGGGACTCAGTCCCGCCGCAACCACGACCGTTGTAAAACGGCCGAAACGTCAGTAAATAAGACGTACTTATACCTTAAAATAATTAAATATCTCGAGTGAGACCCGTTTCATTAAAATTGTATGATGTACACAAATCGCGAAAATTTAAAAACTCCTTAATGCCAACGAAACAGTAACTGTAAATTACAGTTTTATCAACATTTGATGATTTTGTTTTGATTGGTTTGCCTTGGGTCTTTAGGTTCATATAACGGGTTACAATTTAGTAACAAAAATAAACTTTTTCTAGATTTGTACACAGAGCGCACTCTTATATAAATAGACATAATATCGAAAGGTTTACCTAAAATACTGCATTTACTCATGTAAGAAATGTACAAAAATGTGTATTACAATACAGCTCGTAATTTATTATATGACAGTCATACAGGAGCGTAAATCTTTTGAATAACGGATGAATAAAAGCAATACCAATTCAAACCGTATTCGCGTTAAGCCAGGACCAAACCAACGCGTTCAGCTCACGTCCGCGGTGGCGTGCGCGGTGGCGATCAGATGTTGTGTATGAACTTATAGCGACTTGTTCACATCTACGCGTCCTCTGATTGGACGCGGCGTCCGGTGCAGCGACTGCACGCGGCGGTGGCGATCAGATCGCGCTTGTTACGTTAGGACGCTGCACGCAGCTATTATTTGTTGAGGACACTGTGATTTGTAGATTTTAAGTATGGTGTAAACGCAAGAAATTATAAATGAGGTCCACAAATACCCATTGTTGTATGATAACTAATCAAACTCTTGTTTTTCTGAAAAAATAATAATAAGGCGTTATCGAAAGATGAGATATTTACTTCACTGGCACAGTATATCATACCCACCTCAAGTTCACTTCTTGTTCCTCTTCGTCTTCAATAATAGCAGACAGAAGTAAAACTTCTTCAATTTCACTATCGGTATCAGACAGCATTTTAGTGACGCGACTACAGCCTGGTGAACGCTTGAACGAACGCGACAGTGTGCACAACTTTTGCACGCGCTATAATCGCCACTACGCACGCCACCGCGAACGCGAGCTGAACGCGTTGGTTTGATCCTGGCTTTAGGAATGAGAATAATATACCTATTTATTTATATGAAATGTAAATCGCTTGCTGTGGAATTGAAGTTTTGTTATTTGGTATTCAACTACATTGGTATGTTTGGCATTTATGGCATTCATTAACCGTTTCGGTCAGTTTTAATGTTTTAGCAAATATTTTCTAACCGAATACGCCTTATTTAGCTTACTATTGTTGCATTTTTATCCTTTCCCAGACTTCTTTTGTTCTTAAAACAGTAGTTTTGTGCATAGATGTTTCTGATAATGAAGAAGTCTAGATTAAGAAGATACTTGCGATAAATCGATACCTTTGTCGCTAATAAAACGATAAGTAAGAAGAGAGACGGCATATCATCGTCTCTTGTTAGAATGAATAAGCTTTGAAGTATCTATCGATCGCATACACGCGTCTATAGTACCGGACACCAATCAGGACAAATTACAGTCCGAAAACTGACTATGTGTGTATCTTTCCCATGAACTTTTCCTTTTAAAAGTCTATTACACTGTTGCTATTTTAATCGTGCCAAATCAAGAACACTTATTATTTCATTAGCAAAGAAAATAGGCCGCGAGAACTTCTTAATCTTATGTAGTCGAGTTTTACCAACTTTTGAAGATGAGGGTAAGTTTGGTACGTAAGTAGAAGCCCTCATCAGCTTGCATATAATAAATATGTTGTAGGGCAAGTACATGTTATCTCGGGCACATAATTGAAAAACTTCTGACAGGGGTTAAACTGATATGGCCACATGTTAAGACTCATGTGTAATAAGGAAAATTGTTGCCTATTATGTACGAATTAACGTTGTTGCTGCGGTTTAATTTTCGCGTATCAAATGTTGATTCGGAACCTAATATGTAATTATTAATTAGTTGTATTGTCTCTTATGTGTTTCTGGATTAATTAGACGTACAGGACATAGGATATCAGATATCAGGTACATAGGATATAATTACGTAAATCTTGCTCAGCTTATTGCGTACTTGACGCATGTATATTTAGATATTTATGTTACATGGCTGCTAATTTTAATAAAGTTCATTACTACGTATTAATAGATAGATATTTTCTATATTTATAAACATTGTCTTTAACATAGTCAAATACCATTTTGTTAAAAAGCGATCGATAAAATATTTTCGTTCTAATCAGGTAGCTTCTGTTGGATATTTTCACTGATAACCATGTTTTGATTCCTCGGCAAATCACGTGTAGTTAATATAATTGGTGGTGTAAGCTGTCATAATATTTTTTTTATTTATAGTCTCACGCCTTTTATCCCCGAAGGAGTAGGCAGAGGTGTAATATTACACCCACATTTCCCCATTAATTTTTGGTCCCACGTAATAGGGGGAGCCTATTGCCGTTACCGGGCACATCACCAGACTCCGTGCTGCTACTGAGAATTCGGAAAAACCGAGTAAAACTTTTGCACGACCCGGGAATCGAAAACGGGACCTCCGATCAGCAGTCTCATACGCTATTCACTGGACCACGGAGGCAGTCTGTCATAATAATATGCCATGCTACCCGCATATTAATAAGCTAGACTGTTCATTCGCCACATTTTAAAAACTAGTGAAAGCTTTTAATTAACATTTAGCTATAGCTTCATTGCTTATATATGTTTCCTCGAGTGTTTCATTTTGCAAGATAATTATATCAAACGTGTCATTCGTAGGTATTTGCTTAGCATTGCACAATAATATGTAAAATGAATGACGCATGTTATATTATAAAGTACAAGTGTAGAAATGTATAAATATTATGGACGTAAATTAATGAACTGTAAACTTCAATACAAATTGCTTCCAAAAATAAGCTCGTGCTGACATTTAAAGTTATTCCTTAGGTAAACGTGGATCACTTTTGTATTTTTTTGTGAAATTAATATTGTCTTATTGACGGCCAAAATAAATATAATACCGATTCACCGACTACACGCCGGTAATTATTATAAGCAGAAATTATCGTCTTTTCTTGTGTTTATGAGCATATTTACTGGGGGATAACAATTGGTGTTCACCATGCATAGGATCTTCAGATTTTATATAAGTCCATATAAGTTTCGAAAGTACTCATGATCATTATTTTCTAAGTTTTCGCTTTACGAATTTAACTAATTATAAAAATCTTGTTTTTGTTTTGTTTTTCGTGTTAGTGTGTGGCCAACTCTAGTGTCGGAGTTCTTAGACCCAAAGGCTGCCGACTTGGCCAGAAAACCTCGTGTCAGGGTGCTTGTTATCGTACATCTCTCATATCAACGATATTTTGTGTGTATTTTGTCGGTCCGAGGATTCTCGGTCCTACCAAATATAAACAAAATGTCGGTAGAACATAGATCATTATAATTTTTTTTTCTTTCTGATTTTGTATCAAAAATAATTATACGCGTTATACGCAGTATAACCACAAATACGAGTATGTGGCAAAAGAAAGTTTGCCCAGTCGATTAATGTGTAATGTACCTTTTTACCTAGATTTTGATTATTACATAACAATGGGAGCAGCAGCTAGAACACATTACGGCCCGGCGACAACTTTTAGGTGTAGTGAAACCCAAACAACACACTTGCGATACGCGCTACATTCTACACTTTGGCGTCAGTGACGGCGACGGAGTAAAGAGCGGTATGAAGATCGTATTACCCTTCAACATCACATATCTGTTGCCCGACGCTAAAGTCAGGGTTCTGCTAGTTGTCTGGCTAGCAACCCTATATTAAACCAGCTTAAATTGAAATGGTTGTGTGCGAATTGGGTAACATAAAATCATTGCAGCAGATTATGTAGCTTGCTGTCTATTGCTCTCCCTAGATGTAATACCAAAGTCATTTTAGAGATGTTTATTTATATTGCATTTTCAACAAAAAAAATATGATATCACGCACAAATGCTTAATAGTGTATTATTACATGACTTGGTTGATATTAAACTACTTTTTACAGATGATTAACGAACAATACGGACTTGAATTAAATAACACTTTTATATATGTTCAGATGATTTTGAACCTTAAATTAATATACAATTTTATAACTTAAGCTAATGAATATAAGTAAAGTTTGATTTATTTTTGATAAATAACCTACCTATTGACGATAATTATAATTATTTAACGTATTTTATTTTATAATTCTATTTATATTCAATAAATGGGTTTAAATAAATCTGTATGCTTGAAATATTTGCGTATGTGATTAGTTATAAATTTCATGCATATTTCATAATTTATGACGTGATGATTGTGTAGATTAAAAACTGTAACGTCATTTTTTTAAAAGAATGACTTGCAGGCAATCGCCTCGTGATTAATTATTCAGCCATGGCGATGTGAGATTTTAATCATCACTTTGACTTTGATTTGATTATCAGTTAAAACTTTAACCAGAAACCAATTTTCCTACTTGTATGGGATTAAACAATAGGTACCTTTGGTATTGCGGAGTTCTGATGTAACAAAAATAACAATATGTACAACTGATTTGAGAATCTAATTATTTTTAAGTTAATTGATAATCAAATATGCGCAGCTGTAATACATAAGTGAGTAACTATATTCATTCGCAATAAAGAAATTACTGACGTAACTAGATGGTTCCAAACTAGGCTATGCCTGTATATTAGTGAATATTTGTGTCTTACGAATATCTTTGCCTGTAATAGGAATTTGTCATGTTCTTCATAAATGACTACTGCTGAACGTTCAGTAGTGCTTATGAAACCTGGTCTGATGATGGAGTTCGTCCCAAAGTCCAAAAATTTATCCAATAAATGAAGCTCAGCCGTCGGTCCCGGCTGTCATGAAGATCTTTGACAGTTGGAATAGGAAGTCAGTATCTCTGAATAAACTGACACTATTATAAACCATAGAATATCGCTATCCCTTTGTGTTGAGGAGGTCAGACAGGCAGTCACGCCGTGGAAAATATATTCAGTCAAACTGATTAGACTAGTAAGCAAACCCCGGGTTGCAACTAGGATATCGCTAATAGGATGATGATGATGTGAGCCACGAATGCAGAGCAGTAGCTCTAAAATTCATCAAGTATATGAATAATTCAAATCAGGTTGCATCCATAAAAGCAATATAACTATAGTCATGTACTAGAAGACGTAGCAATTTCCCATTATCTGCTAGTGCATCTTTCTTAATCTATTGAATATAACATGATTATGGTAGCACAGGTGTACCTCTTTTACTCTAGCTTACAAAATATGCAACAAATGAGACGATCTCCAGCGCACAGATGGAGCCACGACAAAGTCTGTAAGTAGGAAATTGGATTTACATTTTCGCAAACTTATGTTGAAAGTTTGAAATATTAATACAAATAGGTGCAGCCATTCTGATTAAATTACGATAATTATGTTTCCAGAAAATTTACGAAGTAAAAATACAGTCACTTACAATTTCACTTGGATCATCTTAAGAGCTATCGATTTAAAATAATCCGATTAAAATATGTTTAATTGTTTTATACCACACGCGGCTTCCTATATCCTCTTTTTATCTAAGAAACTACGAGCAACAGATATATTGTATCTCCCTTTTCTTCTTGAGAGGTATACCGCCTCTTATTATAATTATTTAGTTAAATAGTTTTAGTCTAGTCATTTCAGCAAATAAACCGATAACAATATTCACAATTTACATTTCTCCGTTACTATTGTAACCCGAATGAAAAAGATACCTACATTTAATGACACGGGTCAAATCGCGTAAATTTTTTAAAAGGTGCAGTACTTTTCAATTTACCCGAAGTTTCAGTATGGTTTGTGTCACTGGTGTAACACCCACCATGACACATTATTATATTATTACTAGACGTCTGCAGCAGCTTCGCTCGCGTCAATTACACATTTAAACCTTCCTCTTGAAACATTCTATCTATTAAAAATACCGCATTAGAATCCGTTGCGTAGTTTTTAAGATTTAAGTATACATAGGGACAGACAGACACAAGACAAACTTTGTTTTATTCTATGTAGTGATGTACAAACGTATGTTTCAAATCCCGAATGATAAAAATATTGATAAAAATTATTAAAAATAACTTAATTAAAATATACTATGCGTGTTCGTATACCAAAAGTGGGGCTCATAATGCCAACATAAACGGCAATTAACAATGCTCATTATTATGACAGCACAAGTAACAAAATAAAGTAATTGATAAATTCTCATCCAGTTACCTCAATTACATAAGCAAACAATCTGGCACATATCATTTGCCTAGTCAGTATCTTACCTCAGCTGAATGTTCGATCGTCTTAAAATTTTTACGTGATTTGAATACGGGTACGGGTCGCCTTTACGTTAGCTACCGATATTCATCCTACAGAAAACACCCTCTTTTTGTCCGAAACACGATTTCCGAAACTGATTTACGATAGAGCTATATTCTCAAACACAATTGAATATTATAAAAAGGGGACCTAGGATATTTGTTTAGGGAATGCCTCGGAATATGGAGTGCTTCGAGATAACATAAATTTGCTGAGCCCTTATCTTCTATGTAAACGATATTTGATTGAAGAAGAAAAAATATGGAAACCAAACTTACTACCCAAATAAGCCGAACAAAAAGATAAGGAACGCTAAGCAAAAGAATCGGCGAGCAAAGTCACGTGAATAGCTAGTGAATAGTGTAACTATTTGTGCTACATCTAAGTATTATTTACCTCTATTGATTCAATTATTGTGACTCACAATTTATTACTTAAGAATCTATATTATCCTTTTAAAATAAAACTTAATAAACGTAGAGTCATAGTGAGTTACTGCTTTATTTTTTTCCGGTGAATCACTAAAACTAGCCCTGTATAATTTTCATGAATATAAAACAAAAGCATTTTAAAATATATATCGCAAAATGAAAGATTGAATCTAAAATGAGTTCTCAATGGAATATCTATAAAAAACAATTGCTGTGCGCAAGTCTCGTAAAAACTTGAAAACGGCTGGATCGATTGGAATATTTCATTCTCGCTTATATTAAGATTATTTTAGAAAAATCTGAATGAATAGGAGAAAGATCGGCAAAAGCAAATTGATAGTTTTGTATAGTGCTTCTTTTTAGTTAAAATTTTTAAATATTGACAATTTCATAGAATAATTACAATTTAATGAGTTTAGTGATAAGAAGATAGGCTATGGAAGAGACTAACGTTAACACAGGCAATGTTTGCTTAAAACGAGGATTTAAAGGCAGCTTATTGTAACGAAATCATGTTTTTTTATCAATATTTTCATTTGACTTTCACTGTTTAATTTGACATTTAATCAAACATCATTTCGAATCATCATCGTGACAAAAATATTTTGCATGTTCGCAAAATATTTTTGAATGCCTTCTTCTTCAATGACAACTCTCGTATTACGAAAGACTTTCTAAATAATGAATCAAGAAACGGATATAATGTGTACTTAGACTTGAAATTACGCCATCCATGGAGCAAAAAGCAAGCAAATATAATTGAACTTCTTTTTCAAAAGTCTACTGTTTAGATCCATTTTAATTTAAATAAACCACAGTTAAACTTTACTACAGAAAAACCTGTCTAACGTCTCTAGAAGTGAGTAAATAAAACAACAATAAAATTGTATGGAAATTATCTGCACAATATTTTTTGCCGGCACCGACTTAAGTCTCGTGAAGAACTCTAGGTCGTTTTTATCTCTAAGATGGATAGATAGCTCGCCCATTGTTACATAAACCCTAATGATTGATGAAGGACCCTGAATAAAGTCTAAATATTCAGATTACGATAAGCCATTATTGTATGTTTTTATTTTAGATATTTTGTGCATATTGGGTCAATGGAAGTAGGTATTTGGTAGCTTGCTCAGTATTATCATATTCATAATATCTAAAAGTTTTTGTATTGTTATTTTCTATGGAGCTAAGATAATCTAGAATCTTAGGATATATAATTAGTCTGTACAGCGGCAGGTACCGCATGTTTTAACTCACCGGGGATAGATATTTGCTTAACGTTCAGGAATATATTTAAGTAAACCCTTTAGAAAGTGTTTAGTTTTTCTTAAGTATAGGTATACAAGAATCCACGTAATTATATTTTACTTAAGGGTTTAGCAAAGCTGCTGTTCCAAAGAATTCTCGTGAGCTTAAATCTACATACCACAAAATTACACATATTATTATATCTAGCTGGTATTAACTCAAAAAAAGTACAGATGGTGAAAACATACGAGCTGTTTAATTCCGCCTGTAGGTATATGGCGAGTGGAGCCAAAATCATATATAAAATTGTCGTCTCATTCATGAATTAGAATACCAACTAATATTTTAGTTGGATACATTACTAAAATCCTTTTGCGACTCGTATTTTGCAAAGTACGTAAAATTTGAATGCGACTTTGAGTGCAGATATAAATGTGCCAACATTTGTGTAACAGTTACATCACGACGGTAACAGTTGTAACACATGCCAAATTACAGCAATAAAAGTAAAATTAAGGATCCCAAAGTACCATTAGTGCTTGGAATAGGTATGTGAAAAATTAAGTCGAACTTTACATTTATAAACCTGAAAGTAGAATACCAAAAAGCTACCAGGTTCATGCAGAGTAAGTAGTCTTCGGCCGCGGCTGAGCATTCATGGGAGCCGGATATCGCGGTAAATAGTGGCCTATATTTTTCTATAAAAATCAAACTTATACATCGTTCACCTGCGCCGCGCCGTGACAGAAGGACAAACATACAAACACACTTTCGCATTTATGTAAGTAAACTCAAACTAATATTAAGTATCACATAATAATATCATACTTAATATTAGCGTGGGTTTTATAATTTTGAATATTCTATCATTATGTCCATGCCTACTAGCTCAGTCTGTGCCATTACCATGATTGGTATTCGCCTCGACACCACGATGGGTGAATTAAAAAGTGTTGTGTCCTGTTTTTTAGTTAATTTCGTACCGTTCAAATTGCACCAAAATGAGTTTAGTATTTAAATTTTATATTTTTCAAACTTAGCTTTTATCCAAGCTTTAGAAAGGTAAGATTATATTAAAAAGTAGTAAAATTTCCGCGAAATGACTATAGCCCTAGATTACAACATATTCAAGTTATTTTTGCAAGAGATAGCCTGTCTGCAAAATCTAATCGATTTCTATGCTAAAATATTTAAACGTGAAAACGGCACAGTTATATCACACTTTTGCGGGAATAATATGAGTAGGGATGTACGACTCATGATCTGGTAAAATATAACTTATAAGTGAAGGTGTCTTTCACCCCACCTCTCAGCTTAAATCAGAATACATAGCATAAGGGACACTATCTTGCCATATACTTCGAGTAGAATTAGATTACTGCCACTGAAAATTTCCTTAGGTTAACATACATACATACATACATACACACACACAACGTCACGCCTTTTATCCCCGAAGGGGTAGGCAGAGGTGTATTTCTACACCCACTTTTCGCCAGATATACTTTAGTCCCACGTAATAAGGGGCGAGCCTATTGCCGTACCGGGCACATTTCCAGACTTCGTGCGGCTACTGAGAATTTCGTGACAGAAAAACCCAATAACACTGCCCGACCCAGGAATCGAACCCGGGACCTCCCGATCCCACGCGCACATTTATGCCGCGAGACCAACGAGGCAAACGTATAGGGTTTGATGTCGAGTTTTCCGTCTCTACGCAAAGATGGTATTTGTATCGTGGTATCCCTCAGTCGCCTCTTACGACACCCACGGGAAGATAGGGGGTGGTGACACTTGTATTCTATGCCGTCAACCACACGGCATCCTTAGGTTAAAATTAAACAATTCTAACACTGCCCAGTCGAAACTCAAATCATGGTTTTTAGACACCCGGAATTTATCTGACACGAGGTCAACTAGTCAGTCTCATTAAAATATTATTGTATAATTCATACTATGGTTTATTTCGTACACATGTATACACTATGACTACCATAACAAGAGGATGAAATATACAAAAAGAAAATGTTATTATCCATAATTGAACATAATATTTAAATTCAATATAATAACAAATTACATTTCCATTATATTTTAAACATGTCGACTAAGTCGTCAGGGAAGCTTATTTTATCGAACTTTGGGAACCCTTTTTGGTACAGTTAAAATCGAGATGAATAAAATATACCTAATAATAAAATGTAAATTAATCAATTAAGTTAGTGTCTATGATGGCCGCTCTTGGAGCCCTGATCATTTCCGAATACAATTGTATCATAATTAGATCAACAGTTTAGCTGTGAAACTTTATAAATAGATACAGTTACTTTCAATTGTCCGTATTTATGCAAAAAGGAACCACACGACAAATTTCAATTTTTGCTTTTTTTGAAGACTACTAATTTAAAAGTGGTTTATTTTCTTATTCAAAAAGATCCACATGATTTTTCCCTTGGAAACAAGTTATTCAAAAAGCAGAAAGGAACCAAAAGCAAAAACACACATTATACATATTGCAAAACCGAACCATAAAACCATGGGACTCGTTTCATCAAACAAATAAACCATATAAATTCCATGTCATTTTATACAAAACAGATCCACAGATACTTGGTACCATTATACATTAAAAATATTTCTATTATTAAAAATTATTATTATAAACCAAATGGAACCAAGTTTCTGTGGTACCATTATGCGTAAAATAAATTCATATTTTAATGACTAATTTTTTTTTGCAAAATGAAACCACAAGCATTCGGTTCTACCATGTATAATAAAAATAAATAAATGTTGTAAACAGCAGAACCAAAAGTACGTGATTTTATTGTACTGCGGAAGGCGTAAATTTAAAGTTCGAAATTCTAGCTGAAATTGAGAGTTTCTACAAAGACCTGTACGCATCATGGAAGTCTAAACTCTTGAAACCAGGCAATGATGACTATAGAGCCCAACTCCTGCGCCAATATATGGAGAACATCCCTGATGTCAACCAAGGCGAGATACGAGAAGGTCTCGAGCAACTTAAGAACAACAAGTCTCCATAAGATGACGAAATCACCACAGAGCTCTTAAAAGCAGGAGGGACTGTAGACCTGAAAGAGCTGGCAAGCCTCTTTAATTCCATTATCAATCAGGGCCTTACAGCTCAGGCGTGGAGCGGGAGTGCTAACAAACAGCCTCGCCAAAAAACTTGACGATTTCCAGCCACAGGAACTAGACCACATCCATACTATTTGGCAGAATATACAGAAGACCAATGAGTAAAATAAGCCGCTGAGTTTGGCTCTCGTGAATAACGAGAAAGCATTCGACTCCATCGAAACCTGGGTCGTTCTGGTTGCTCTCGTACCGATTGCGTACCGCAATCGGTACGAGACCGCTGCAGAGCAACCAGAACCAAATAGCGCCAATGCACTACATCGAGGCGTTGATATGTTTGTATGATATAGCCACTAATACCATCCAACTCCAGCCCCGTCGACGCGATTGTGACAAGGTGTGTAGCAGGGATACTTAATATTTTAATCAGCTCTTCATCAGCGCGCTCAAAGACATCTTTAAGATGATGGACTGGCTTGAACTAGCATAAAAATTAACTGCGAATACATATCACACCTTCAGATTGCTGACGATATCGTCATCGTTGCGGAGTCCCTGGAAGAGTTGAGCGGTATGCTCCACAGCCTAAACGGAGCCTGTCGACGTGAACTAGTCTCGGCATGAACTGAACAAAACCAAGATTATGTTAGACGAACTCATCATGTCGGGATCGGTTTATGTCCACGGATGGATGCTTGAATGTGTTCAAAAGTATGTCTACCATGAGCAACAGCTTGTTGTGCAGCTTGGTAGCAATAACTTCGGGAAAGAAATCAACCGTAGTGTCCAGTTGGGTTGGGCAACGTTTGGCAAACTACGTCAAGTTTTCTCTTCGCCCCTACCACAATGCCTGAAGACCAAAGTCTACAACCAATGCATCCTACCTGTTATGACGTACGGTGCCGAGACGTGGACACTCACAGTGTGACTAGTCCCCAAACTTAAAGTCACGCAGCGAGTATAAAATCCACAACGAAGTTATCCTACAAAGAACCAGAATTACCGACACAGCTCACAGAATAAGTAAGATTATGAGGCAGTGGACTGGTCATATCTGCAGAAGTACTGATGGCCGATAGACCAAGTTTGTCCTAGAGTGGAGACCACGACTCGGTAAGCGTAAGACACCCGGTTAAGTGGACTGACGACCTGAAATCAAGGCTGGGACGAAATGGAGGCGAAAGGCTAAGAACCATGTACTGTGGCGCGTGTTGGGAAAGGCTTATGTCCAGCAGTGGATTGCTATAGGCTACATAACAAATGTTTATTACATTAATACTTAGTTTCATGTATGTATATTGGTAAATACATGGCTTTACCGATATACATGAAACCCATGGGTTGTGGTTCTTTTTTGCATATGAGGAAAGCTATTAGTTAGTAAATATTAAAAGGAACCACATGCACATTTTCTTAACTATCTAGAAAAATTAAAAGTATCCAGAGCAAATTTATATACACATACTTAAATGAGTAATTTATCAATACAATTATATAAAATAAATGTAATATTTTACTTAATCTAACAGAGCTGCACATGTTTTTGTAAATCCATTGATATCTCAGAATTACGTTTTTGCTGGGTGGTTCCTTTTTGCATAAATACGGACAATTTATATCAACATCATTATACATTATTATAAGCATTCGAGACGTAACAAAGTTACTGCAACAAAACAAAGCGTTTAGCTTATAGGTTACGAGATAGCCGGTCGATACACTAGCGGGTGATTGACAAAGTCAATTTACAGGCACATCCAGGCAGAATGAGGTCTGTCAGCGCGCACTTTTAGTAGGTACATAACGCTGTTGATATTCAGACATGACTACTAGGTCATGTCTGAATATTGATATGATTCTGTAAGCATTATTGCGTAGAGAATATTCTTAAATTGATCAATTATTCAAATTAGTCATCAAGTCATAATTGTCGTCATAGTTTTATCCCATCTGCAACCAAAACTAGAAAACGGATTTCAGGTTCCAAGAAGTCATTTTAGAACCAGGAATCCGCTTTCCAACCAGATTTGTCGGAATATCTTTTATAAACTACGATATTCCATGCGTAAATCAAAGAATCAACTCCTATTTGATTTCTAGTCCTCATGATTCTAGTAATTATATAATATTTTTTATAAGTATTTAACCTTGAATTAAGTATTCACAAAGTAAAAATTATATCATATCATGATAAACTATACATATCACAGCTGCTTACACGATGTCGCTTGCTCCTTTTGAGTTGGATGCACTTAGTTTCATAGGCAAATAAGCAAAAATATGATTTTGATTAAAAATAAATCAATTACTTACTTCTTACCCCGGATTTTTTATATTATAATGACCAATATTATATTTAAATTGAACAAGCGAAGCGGCAAGCCACTTGCACAGTAATCGCTCTCCTTAAATAGGCCCTAAAAGGTGATGGCTCCGTCATTCGTCAGAACCATGATAGGAAGCCATTTGTGAAGACAGATTTGGTTTCATTCATATTAATTTGCAATGTCGAAATCCTTTCGCAATAATATGAGATATTATTGAGAGTGGATTTTAACATTGCAGTAACCTTTCTATTAACTAGAGAAAAATCAATATAAATAAATAGGTATATATTCATGTTAACAGAACTACAGAAATAATCCGTCGATATAAAGAAAACAACATCTAGTGAATAATAAGTTATCACGATTTTAGAACAATATTTTAAATACACCATAAAACTAACGTAGTTGAATTATCTTAATCATTTGACATCGCCTCTTATACATAAAGAGAGCCAGTAACGGGCTTGAATGACGATAAAAGGGCTAAAACAATTACCTACGTGCCGATACTCAAAAGAAAATCGATATTATGTGCAGAGCTACTATTACCCCTTACCTACTCTAATAATACAATGGACGCGAGATATAATTATGTACCTGTACTTATGAATATAACCGTTCTCAATCCCGTAATGAATTAACAAGAAAGCTGAATACGTTGTATTTACTCCGATGTATCGGCATGGTTTTGCCCAGCTGCAGTCATAGGATAGCTCAAAAGAATTTGCGATATTTACATATCTGACACTTTTTCAAGATCCACTGTTTTTCCTTTCCGTATCTTTAAACAAAAGGTTAGCAGGAGGCTATTCACACAAATTAAAACCAATCAGACAGCAATTACACGTTTGAAAAATGGAAAGCAATCTAGATACTTATCGTAAAGCTTTCTAGATTGCAGAGAACATTAAAGAAATAGGCGAAGTCTTTAATCTGCCGCGTGTTGAAACACAACGTTGACAGAATTAATACTCTGTATACTATTACACAATAGAAGAAAGGAAACCAAACGTCTTAGTAAAAGTCCGCAGTATCTATTTCCCACAGAAAATATATAATACCTTTTTTGTCGTCACGATATATTTACTACACTAAAGGCCAGTGTCAAGCGGTCTGGTAAGTTCCTGTTAAATTCGTTTGTCAGATAGTGTATACAAATAACTTTCCATTTTTTATTTATCCGAAAAATAAGGCCTATCCAGAAGTAGAGAATCTGGACCTAACTACCAGGTTCACCACTGATGAAGATGGATACAGAAAAATTGATTTTATCTGTCAATTTATTTAACCGGTACTTATCAGATAGTCGTGTAACTGGCTCTTACTGTAATCTTAATATTAACGACGTAAGCATAGTTTAATTTGAACGCCATATATCACTCAGATCAGCCGTGACAAAATTAGAAAATTAATAGGTTACGCTCGTAAAATAACTGCAGTTTTGATAGATATTATCGTTGAGAAACTATAAATCGTAATATAACCATGTTGCGCGTAGATCGTTTGATCTGTTTTCATATTTACAAAATAACATCCGCACACAGAACGTAATCAAAATGTTCACTATTATTCGCCGTTTGTGACTCCACCCAGAATGCATTAATTCTAAATTGTATTTACAACCATTTGATTGGACGCTTTCGTAATGTTTCATCTCCCTCTGTATAATGAGTACCTTTTATTAATGAAATCATTGTTAAGTAATTAACTAACTAATTGCTTTTTAAAAGGTTTCTATTGAAAATGTTCCCTTCTATTTCGCTTTCAAAATTAATAATATGCCTATAGATATAGTTAGGTACATTTTTAAATTATCAATCTTTTTACTAATCATTATTATTTTTAAACTAGTATTGATATTTTAAGATAATAGCTCACGTTGAAATATATCGGGATGTATTTTATAAAATGTACTTTTTAAATTTGCTTTTTAATCACTATCTAAAATACATAATGTCCGTATTCATAAAAATACATTAACTTTAGATGCGGAAACCGGCTCAATTGGCTTTACTTTATAGCCAACCATAATCTAATTTAATAAAGTCAGATTAAGCGTTCACAATATTAACTAACAACAAACTCCATTAAGTTCAGAAGTTTCAAATAAAATAGAATAGATTAAAATTGAATAAAGTTAATGACTTACAGTCACTCCCTTAAACAAGACACTCCAAAACTTTGTTCCACAAACTAGACGATCCATCCATCACTAAACAAAACACTTGGTAATTAAGATATTTTTGTCACCACTCAGTTGTCTTAGCCGCAAACGAGGATAGATTCGTGCCGCGTAACAATATTCAAAGAGAGCTCGCGCGTAAGCGATACGTCCCAGCCTCCACGCGAACCAGACACATCTAAAAAATTCGAGTCCTGGAAGCTTATTGCCGTACAGTCTCCCGTTAGAACTACACTTGGAGATGTAACAAATATCTAACTTTCAACCTTATTACGATGCGTATAAAGTCGAAGTTCAATCGTGGGTTCACATCATTTCGGCCGAAAAGCAAAATGGAGATAGGGATAGAGGCACAGATGCTGCGCGCATGCGATTCCTGAGGGCGCACACACGTGTGCGCGTAGATGTTTGTATGTGTATGTGAATGGAAGACAAACGTTACATTGTTTGAGTCGGTGGCGGACACTATTGTTGTGGATTTTCGGTGCCCGGCGTGATAGCCGCCCGCTTACAATCAACCATGATTAATATACGGGGATCACACAGCAATTTGCGATATCATCGCGAAAAATCATGAAGTTGTTAAAACCGTGTCCCTGGCCTCCTGTTTTATTTACGAAGTAAACAATACTTTTATGACATGAGTAGTGTTATTATAAGATATATTTTTTTCAACACCTACTTTTCTATAGAAGCTTGATACCTTAATTGCCTAAGTTGAGGTGATATTAATTATAGTTTGATGTTTCAAATGCTACTTATAGTTACGATTTAATTAATCCCAATTATTACTTCATGCAACACTTGATCGTTGTGATTATCCGCAACTAATATATAGTATAGAACTATAGAAAATCCAACATTCATGAGAACAAACATACATTTTTGCTACATATTTTAAGGAGACTGAACATACAGGGTCTAAAAAAGCGAAGCCGCACATTTTCGGAAAATAATAAATTTCACGCAGCTTTACATTATCTTTCTAGTGTTTTAATCCGAAATTAGATTACAGAGTAAGCAATATTTTGAAATATCTATCGCTCTAGTAGAAATGATTTTATAGCCGTGTATAACAGCTTTACCTCCAATAAGTTAACATCAAAAATCTAACTTAGAGTATCGCAAGTTCAGTCTTTGAATCTCTATTTGTTTTTTGTTGTTTATTTTTAGAACATCCTCCGACAAATACAAGAGGGCCTCGGGCACCAAATTGGCCTTTAAAAAAAGTAGATACCTACCTCCTAAAAAGATAGACTTTCCTTGTACCGGATCAATTTAAAATGAAGCTAGTTCTTAACAGAAGCATATACAGGTAAAATTATAAAGAATCCTAAGCTTAAGTGCGTCTATTCTTTATGCAATTTCTTAACCAATGAATTACCGTCTAGCCAGAAAGAAATTGGTCATCAGCCACTAACAAATTTTCTTCCATATGAGACGGAAAATTGGCCAGTCTGAAAACTGTTTACGTCTTGCCTTAAACAAGGACAATTTTATAGATTGTATTGGCAACACACTATCTACTTTGTGGTGTTCTTAAGACGATCGCAAATTATGGATTATTTGTTGCCGTGAACTAGTTTCGTGTTTATAGGATAAAGTCAAAAGCTTACTTGCAGATCAATGATTTGTTCTACATCTTTGCCACTGTTTTGAGTTAATTTATGTACATTTCATAGGATTTTATATTTGCAGGTACCTATACGTATTGTACGGGTGTATGTTAGTTGTTTTATTTCACCATAGATTAACCATATATGAACAGATATTGATGTATGGCGTAAGCTTATAATATGAGCACTGATATTATAATATGAGACGTAGTCTATAACCATTTGGAAAAGTATTGCTGTGAAATATATTTTCTTATGGTAATTATTGGAATATGATTACCGTAAGACTCTCGGTACTTTCTACACATCATTCTAATATAAAAGTTAAATGACAAACACAGTGGAATAACAAACATTCACAGTGTCTATTACAAAACACCAAGAGTAGTTTTATGGACTTTCAATCAGCGTATCTAATTCTTTAAATGAAATCTGTGGATAGCAATTAAAATAGCACATTGGTGGTATTGACATTAATGCATTGTTGGTTGGCATTTGCATGGTATATTAAATGTTTTCACGTTATGATATATCGAAAAAAGGTTTTAAGTGTATGATTTTCGGCTCACTCTTGGCAGCAGTCTGTCTGGTATTGTTTTTGTACAAAAGTATGTCTCTATTATTAAACATATAACATCGAATATTCCAGATCTATTTTCAAGATTCGAGAGCAGTTATTCAAGAATAATTAAGACGAATAGTTTCAAATTTCTCTTAATTAACCATTCAAAAATATTTGAGTCACCCAAGTATTTGTAATTATAACAATAGGCCCTACAATATCAATATTAATTTCATGATATAGTATTAAGCATTTACTTGTATGTCTTTATTATTAGCTATGCCTTTAGGGATTGTGAAATATAATAAAATAAAAAATGCTTACACGTAGGTAATACACAAGTTTATTATTTAGGGTAAGCATTTGTGTACGTAGCTAAAATTTGTGGGTGAAGCTCACGTTTCCGTAGTAATTTTTATAGAGTTATGAAAGAATAGACAATATATTTCTGTATGATGTGCACAATGACATAAAATGAAAGGCATATACTTTTGATCATATTATTTGTTTTAATACCGAATTATAAAATAATTTGAGTTGAATTTCAAAATTTTATGTAAACATTCATTCTAATAAGCTCGCCGCGTATTTACAGACTATACAAGGTCAAAACGCAGCCATAGGGAACTGGTCGCGTACATATTGTAATGCTATATTTAAATCTGTGATTACAATATATACACGAATTTTGCGTACTGCTCGTGTATATGTAGTTCGTAACGTGAATACATGCGTCCTAGTCCCGGACTATACTACATTAGTTACACCTGCCTGACAAGACAAGAGATATAATTTAGTGAAATAATGGGTGCATATATATGAAATAATATTTGAACTTTATTAGTGGAGGATTAAATTGTATGTAATTCAAGTAACTAAATAGGTTATGTTAGGTTCTCTTTTGACCCTTAATCCAAACATAGGAGCCCTGCGAAACAGGGCTCCGTCAACTCAGTTTATTAAAAGCTATTTAATTGGACATAATGTCTACTTACTACATATTATATTTGTGATATAATATAATATAATGAATGCCTTACAAAATCCAGAATAATCTTCAGATCTATAGACGATTACGTCCGTATGCGTACTGGCACTGTATATTATGGTATAAGCATGTCAGTTAGATCACTACGAAGTATACTCGAGTATTTGCGAACTAATCGTGTATAGATTGGAAGAACTCAGCAAAAAAGTTATTTCCAATCTATACGCGATTAGTTTCACACCCCTGCGTTCTGGCCCTGTATATAATGTAAATACGCAAGCTCGCCAACAATTTCCAGTGACTGATTTAAAAATATCGTGCAGTCAAAATGTTGTGTATTTTAAAATCAAAGTCATTCAAAGAATGCAGGATGTACTCATCTAAGTTAATAATAGCTGACCGAGTTATTGTTAGCGAGAATATTTTCAAATACCAAAACAAAAGATTAATAAGTTTCAGATTCGGATTTCTAATGCTTGGATCTTTTAGCATTGGTCAAATTTAGTACTATCAAATTTAATTATATTCGTGTAAATAACTGAAAATACACAAAAGCCCCGTGTTTTAAGGTGAAAGTCTTGGAAGGAACGTCTGGATGATGGTAACTGGTAATAAAATATTGTATTTCAGTGGATAAGTATTCAATATTTGCACGCAATGTTATTCAAATTAACATTCCATCGTCGAGTACTTACATCATACATTCGCAAATATGAAGAATGTCAGATAAAATTAATTTATTGCGTGATGACCATACACATAGACATATTCGTACTACTAAAATAAGATAGTAAATAATTATGATAGTGTAATCTTAATTTGTTTATATATAATTCTTAAATCTAATAGACATATTATTTTTTTAATATGTGATTTCCCGTCCGTTGTAGTTTTGTAATGCAGTTAACATGGCCTTACACGGCACTACATCTAAATATTTTTTGCCTCTGCTCACTTACCATCAGGATATTTTTACACGACTGCCCAAAAAAAGGACTGTAATTACACGACTGGACAAAAAAAGGAGTGTAATGTTTTCAGCATTCATGTATGTGTGACTTCTAAATGCCTGGACTGATTAGGATGTAAGGGGTATCATTAGAATCCTTACATCACCCCGAGTAACACCGGATATATATTTTTTTTAAAGTCAAGATGGTAGGCGTATGAATCCATTTTCAAATAAGAAACATCATAGTGCCATCTAACGTTCAACGGCGAAGACAAATGTAATAACGCCATCTATTAGATGGAGACCAAGTTGCCACTAAAATGTATCAAATAAAAATTAATAATTAAAAAATTAAAAAACACGACTGCCCTGCAAAAAACGATCTAAAAATCTAATAACAAATTTGAATAAAATTGTCATTGCAGTCGGGGGATCTCTTAAATTGGTGTTCCACAAAACGGCCCCCGACTGCAATGACAATTTTATTCAAACTTGTTATTATCTTTTTAGTTCGTTTTTTTGCAGGGCAGTCGTGTTTTTTTAATTTTGAATTATTAATTTTTATTAAATTATATAAAACCAATTTGAAAGCTATGAAGACTATGTCGCGTCCGGTTTTCAACGTTTTTGCACCATTGTGGAATTGACAAAAATAACGAACTTATTTGATAGATAAACAGTGTAAGGCCTACGCCACACTTGACGGAAATTCTGTAGCGGATCTTCTGTTACGGTAAACGCTGAGAGCAATCGGAGCGACGGATCATCCGCATAGTGTGCCTGGTATTGGTTATTTATATACAATTACTTGTATAGGCGTTTCGACATGGAAGATCTCGACGGAATTTCCGTCAACTGTAGCGAAGGCCTAAATCTGCTGTCAAGTTTAGTAGTATTCTAGTATTTTATAATAATACTTGCATATATTCTATTAAATATAATCGTGCAACTTGGCTATAAATATAGTCTTATAGCTAAGGTACCGAAATAAATTTATTATGTGGTAGTATTTTTACGGAATTTTAGGAATTTTAGCCATAAATTGCCATTACATTATACAAACCATGAAATATAAAGTGGTATCGTATGGCCAGCAATTTACTCATCCATTAAAACAACTTGTCAGGAACTAATTCCTAAAAGAATTTTTAATCATACCAACTCGATAAAAACGTGAAAAATTCTTCGAATTAATAAGCTTAAATAAAAAACAAAAATCATAATTCGCACCTGAAACGTAACTTTAAATATTATTTTTATTTAAGTCTGCAAATTCTTTTTGGGATTAATCCCAGTAGAGACAGGACAATATTTAAAAAAATAATAAACACCTTTATAAATTTAATCCAAATCCACCTTTATCGTTAACGTCCTCAACCAGTTTCTATGTGAAACTTAAGCGCTTGCATTACGATACAGAAACTATGTCAGGCTAAGCCTCCATTCCGTAAACAGTCGTTTGAATACTATTTGTTGCAGAGATGCTCATAGAGTGGTATAGACTGCCGGTAGTACTTATAGGGAATTGGAACAAACTGTGCTTACAAGTTACAATATAGCTAAATAGAGAAAAAATACAGAAATAAACATTTCTTGAAGCTTTGGTTGATAACCCAAGTAATTTTCTACTGTTTACCTTTTGTTTTTGACCTTGTTTGTTTTCGCGGCGGAAACACTATTGCGGGCGTCCATCCAAATTTCGTAGACTGGATGTGAGATTTTTCTAAAGGCGCTCAGACCTATTCACTAAAACCAACCCAATTTCCTTTGTTACATCCGTGTGGGAAGAATAGTGAATTGAACTAGGCAAATAAGCTAGCTAGTAGAGTAGCTAGAGATAATTGCATACGAATTTTTAACTCAAAGTACATTAGTACTGTAATCATAAAAGTCAGGGTGAGGTTCGAAAGGTGATGAGACTGATATCCAGGGTCTTGTAGGATGGAAAAGCAGGACTTGGTGGTGTCAGCCGGGCGCGAGAGGGCAGACGCGTCCAGAGCTTCATCACTACATAGTATAAAACAAAGTCTGTCTTTTGTCTGTCTGTCCTATGTATGTTCAAATCTTAAAAACTACGCAACAGATTTTAATGCGTTTTTTTAATAGATAGAATAATTCAAGAGGAAGGTTTATATGTATAATAAATATATAGCGGCACAAAGTTCGCCGGGTCAGCTAGTATAATTATAGGTAGGCACCTCCATCGGCTGCGAGCGGCGTCACATGCTGTCCACTGTCCTTAGTGACGATCTAACCTATATCTATGGTATAACATACGTGACCCTGTCAAATTAACTGTTAAACCAAATGTAAGGTAGTTTACAGTTATCTTATAAAATAATATTTTTCATCTTTTAATGATTCTAAATATATAAACGATTACCAATGAGACTTAAAAGGGCTGCGGACACACACATGTCGAAATAAACACACACATAAAACTTAAAGAGTCATTGGCACGCTCTGTGCTTACAGCACAGCCAGTTGTGTAAACTGCTCACGATTTAATTTTTGTTAGCGCTCATTCAACACCAGAAATATAATGTTTTGAGTACAACGCATGAGAACTTTCACTTGTCGCCTACTGCAACTGAGTATTCTTTTATATTTAAGTGCACTTTACTAGCTATTCTCAACACAACAGTTATAGTGGGTATTATGAGCCATTTTTTGTTTTGAGTGGCAGGCAACGTCACAATTGTATGTAAAAATAAAATGTACCATTGTTTTTTGATAATAGAATTATGATTTGCCGTTCGTAATAGATCGGCATGGTTTAAAAAAGCTTCTATAGGTCACCTGGGTAACCGCATTTTCCCGTATTTATGCTAGAGTGTTATTTTATTTTATTTGGAAAATAAACAGTTCCTTATAATTAATTGAGTACATATTTTTGTAACTGTCAACCATTTATACGTTTTCACATTTATGTACGAGTATTTAGGTCTTGATCATTGAAACATTCCAAACTACGCAGTGGATATAAATAAAAAAACACAAAAGATTAAAGATAAAACATGAACACACACTAAAGCAATAAAAATATTAAAACAATAAAAATCAAAATCAAAGAACCGATTCGAACCACAGGTCGGCAAAAACACGTCTATAGCTGGAGGCACTTGCATTAGATAGGTCCAAATTGTGTGCTAAATTGATGAGGTAACTTGCAGTTCTTATAAAGGTTCTTATAAAGAACTAACCTTTTCTGTAGTTGGTAGCGCAACGAGGGACGTGTAGAAGATACGGTAACCTTACAGACCTAGTAGGGACCTTCAAATGCAAGCTGCTGAGCAGATGAGGAGAATCAATATTTGATTGCGCTATTTTTACTAATAGTGTTATATCTGCAATTTTTCTCCTTTCATAGAGAGGCAGTAAGTGCTGTCGCTTACACTTCATAAGTCTCATCAATATTTATCTTACACTTATACTGCAAGTATTTAGTGAATTTGCGCTGCACGGCCTTTAATCTCCGTATATGCACATTGTACTGTGGACTCCAAATTTGAAAGCAATATTCGAGGATGCTGCGAACGTATTCAGAGCAATACAAAACTTTGACAGCTTTTATGCTTGAACATTGGGAACATGATCTCATGACAAAACCTAACGCTTTATTAACTTTATTAACCACAACGTGTTTTTCGTACGTATTTTTTTTTTTAAAGACAACTCCCGCACTAGGAATAAAGCCTGTTTCGCGGGGGACTTTTACAAACATAATTATAAAGAACGGACACAATGAACACCCAGACTCGAAACAACAATTTATGGATCACACAAAGTGATGTCTCTTGTGGGAATCGAACCCACGACACTCGGTGCAGTGTCAAGCGGCGAGGCGGTCGCTTAAACCACTACACCAACCGTGCAGTCATATTTTAGCGTCATGAGTAACACCCAGGTCGCGGATTTCATTGACTTCAGTTGTACTCCTTTTAGAACATAATAAAATTGGCATTGCTTACGAGAAAATAGCAATAGTTATTGAGTAGCACTTAGAGGTATATAAATCTAAGCCGTTGAGTTGACAATAAGCTTCGAATCTAATTAGGTCTTGTTGTAGTAAAACGCAGTCAGAGGGTTGTTCGATCTTTTTGAATATTTTCATGTCATCGGCGTACATAAAAAATTGTGAATGAAGGAAACAGGATTTGACATCATTTATGAATATATTAAACAACAGTGGCCTCCTATCATACTGTGATTCGCAGTGCAAGGTAAGTTGTTGGTCTGAATTCTTGTCTAAGAATTAGAATCACTAGTATGAAATAATTTAAGCTCTTTCATTAAATATGTATATTATGTTTCTCAAGTGGCAAGTAGAATGTGTATTTCTATCGCAAATGTAATAAAGAGTAATAAAAGATGTAAGGAAGATCTTTAAAAAGTTTTGATCTGATTTTATTCATTGTATTATTATAATAATTGGAATATTAAATTTTACGTGAACATTATGTTTTCCTTGATTAATAAGTTTGACAATAGGGTTCTTTTGGTGGTAAACAAAAAAATATGAAATGTTTTAAAAATTTAAAATAAATGTAAAATAAACACAAATGTATTGAATTTGAGTCACAAATTCATCTGATTGATTAAATAAATCGAAATAAAAGAGTTTTGCAAGAAATACTATGGCTTTATTTGGACAATATGCCTAATAACCTGCTGATGAGATAATTATTTTATACTTGCTGTTCAAATAGAAGAGCTATGTAAAAATAGCGTAAATAAAGCATTATTTTTCAGTTGGCATATTTATGGTTCCAAGAATAAAATATCCCATAAAAAACAATACTTGTCAAAAAACCAAGTCTCGCTACCGTAAAAAGTTGTGAGATCCATGTAATACCAAGTCGTTTCATTAAAAATCTTTAATGTTTTAAATAAATAGATTAACTCGGCCATCACATGAAAACACAATATATCTCATAAGTAATACATAGGTACATATATTAATTAGTTTGTTTAGTGTGATTGCCAAGTCAATCTATTTTTTTAAAACATTAAAGATTTTTAATGAAACTACTTGGTATTACATGGATCTCACAACTTTTTACGGTAGCGAGACTTGGTTTTTTGACAAGTATTGTTTTTTATGGGACCTTATTCCTTTTTGTAGATAGTCCTACCTTTTCCCTTTCCGGTACCTTCAACTTCTTGTACACCAACAACGAATTTTCTTAATTAAAGCCCTAACTGCAAACGTAATTTTGTAATCTTATATGTTAATATGGGATTACAAAGTTATTTATGCAGTTGATGTATGTCGAAAACTGGACTGAAATTGAAAATGTTTTAGTTTTTCCTTGATTCATACACTAAATACTAATTGTGTTCTAAATTTGAAGCTTCTATGTCTGCTAGAAGTGCCTTAGACTTTTGATGATCGTTCAGTGAGTGACAAAATCACGAAAATTTACTCGTTATAATTCTTAAACTACTGGTTCAAATTAAATAAAAATTTGAAATATACCATATTTATACAATGCCTGCTTGGGTACTAAAAAAACAAGGTTCTAGTTTTAGCCACAACGAAGTTATAGGGGGTCGAAAATGGCCTGAATTGCTTCGAGAAAAGGATGGCACGGCTGTGCCGCTTTTTTGCTCGACTTGGCGGGGGCACTCCCGTGCCCCCAGATACATTTCACAAGAAAATCTATCTTAGATAAACCTGTTTAAAACGGCACTAATTCTTGTTAAACAATGGCACTCATAAATCGCTCTATAGGGTGACACTAAAATTTCACGTACAACAGTAATATCAAACGACATTTTGCAAATAAGCGAAATGGCTCGTTAAATTATTAATGGCAAGCATCACGTGACGCAGATAAGAACCCTCTTTCACGTAGGTGCGATATTTCGATATCCTGTTTGTTATTGATAGGGTTGTAATCTAAAACTAGGGTACTATCAACGCACTATCCCATTCAGTAGAATGTAACCAAATTTGTTTCTAGAAAGATCGTGTTGTAGATATGTTATTAATAATTTGCCATATCAATAACAGCTTTCGTATGTTAAAAAGTAAAAAATAAGTAAGTAGATAAGTAAATATAAGCAAGAAATTGTAAATGAATTTTCATGGTAGGTATATGGTCAAAAGTAAGGCTATCGCTCCCGGCGGGATAGTCGCAAATCATGCTAACTGTGATTTGCGGGAACCGTCGCTACGGGACATCGACGGACTTTACGACGGTAAAGGTAGGTTGATCCCGAATGCGTGTAAGAATCATACATACTGCCCCAAAAGGCGAAGGATAAGAACATATTAAGGATTGCCACCGTGCAGACAAACCCACAAATTTTGAACACCATTTTACATATCTGGCTATAACGATATCATTAAGTATATTGGTATTTTTACTACAAGCAATCAAAATTCAAGTTACAATCAACAAAATTTTTAAATTATTACCACTTAAAATTAGTTAAAATACCTACTACTACGTTCGTTTTATTTTAGTTTTGCAGTGATTACATAACTCCAAAGTTGTGGTATTACATTTCATCCATTATTCGACGACTCAGATCTTTCACGGCCAAAAAATAATCTTCCTAAATAATATGTAGTTTAAATTCAATGTGTAACATTACCGTAAACATAAGATATATTTCTAAGTATTTTTATTGCCATATTATCTATCTTATCTATAATGATTTACGTATAATTGAATCTTAAGGAAATTCTACGTGTTTCACGATTTCTGATCAGTATCAATTCAAGGAATTCGAATGTGCAGTGTTACGCAATTTGTTTACGGATGTTTGCAATATAATTCAGTGGATAGCATAAATATAGGTCGTCTTTAAAAGCTGAGTAAACATTTTGAACAACAAACTTACACTACATGCGTTTTATTGAGCTAGTTTACTTTTTGCAGTGTCAAAAATGCATGACATATACCTATAGATACATTTATGTGTCAGAAACTAGCCACGTATTTTTAGCTAATTAAGAAAGATCGCACTAGCAAAACGATCTCGTATACCAACAAACCATTTCCAAATGTACCGACATAACCTAGCCCTCTACCTGTCAACATCTAATTCTTCATAAAAATTCTATCAAATACTTTGGCCGCGTAGTTTGTGAAACCGATTCCCGGTGTCACGATCACACCTCTCCGTGCAGTCGTGCAATATTATTGTCAGACTGTCAACCTCCTTTTAGAGTCCGAATCCACCCTCAGGTGTATTCAACAGCTTCGATTATCCGCTTACGAAAGTCCCGAGCTCAATTCTCACCAAACTTGTTTAATTAAAGTTTTCGCACTCTTTTTCCCTTTAGGCGGGAAAATAATCCCTTGTTTAGCACAGAGAATGGCGTGGAGTTTAGCTATTAATTTTATCGTGTTTGAATGCGATTTTTAAGTAGGTGTATATAATTTTGGTTACTAACACTGTTCATGGGATTGGCTGAATCCATTTAATTATGATTTTATCGCGGTTTGATAAAAAATAGTCACACCCAGAAGTGTATCAGTGGCGTTCAATATGCTACAATCAGTCTTCCTTAAAATTTTATATAGGCTCATAAATCTAAGAGGTCATTGGCTAAGAACTGACCTTAACCCTTTGACGTCCAAGGGACATATGTGTCCCTAGCCCATAATTTGAAAATATAATAATAATTAAGAAGCCTATAACCAATTACGATCTTATTGTTTGTTATTTAACATATTATTAATATTTTTTTCATTGACGGAACAAGCTCGGTAGTACGAAATATTTTCTATAAAAAAAATAATATGACTGTTCGCTAAGCGCGCACTTGCCCTATTTCTGAAAAGTTTTTCGGAATTTCAAAATGTTTTATATTGTTTTTTGTTACGCTATAATCATTGCTTGGTAAGTAAATTTATATTATATTTAATAATAAAAGCATTATTTATGTTTCTTATAGTTATAAGACATCATAAACATAAAGGGACACCAGTGTCCCAGTGGTCTGGAAGGGACACTATTTGTAATAAATTGTTAACTTATTCAACTGCTGATTTTGTGAATTATCTTCATTTTTATTGATATTGTGGCAGATTATCTTAGCTATTTGAATTCAAGATTGATGTTGGTACTTATATAAATTTTGATGGATGATAATAGTGATAAAGAAGATGATTTACCCCTTGACGAAAAAGGTCGAAGGAGTTTGATACAGGATCAAAGGGTTTCTGATGATGAAATTGAAGATGTGCCTGTTCGATTTCAGGATACAATAAGTCTGGCACCTGTACCATCGATGTCTACGACTCTTTTATCCATCACTGAAGCACAAAGTAATCAAAACCAGTTTTCAAGTGGAACTAAAGAACGTACTTACGTGCCAAATAATTTTCGTGATTTTTGTGATGTGACATAATGGCTGTGAAGCACAGATTTTTCAAATAGTTGATGCTGATGTATTGACTCTCTTTGGCATATGGAATTGTCTGAACAAATCGAAAACATCTTCCGAAAACAGCATTGACATAAGGAGAGGGACATGTACACCACAAGTTTTAGGGCATATCGTGCTTAAAGTTGATGGCAAATAAAGGAATATACTTATTGATCAACTTACTGAAACCTTTAGACATAGACACTGGAAGACAAGGCAAACGAAATGCCCTAAAATTTTATCACATATAACAAAAATATGGGAGGAGTAGTTTATATACGTGTTGATCTCATAGTGTTATAAAATATATTGCTGATTGAAAATAAAATACTATCTTCGATATTTTTGATCTCTTAGATATCTCAGTGAATAATGCGCATACTGTCGACTCAAAGCTTCACGATGAAATCCAAACTAGCCTGCAGTTCAGACAAGTTCAAGTTGGAAAACGGTGTCTCTGTCAGGCAGCATAACGTTCCTACTTCAAAATTCAAGTTCAGTTCCCAGATCTGTCTGACGAAGACAGTTTCCAACGCAACCCATTGATAACCAAACTTCTGGAAGAGATGTGTCAGATTATTCAATATATAATATAAATCCGAAAAAATATTAGTAATTTTGATGCAATGTACACTTTTTCCACACTAATGAACGGAAAAGTTTCATTTGATTCTACCTTATTACTGTAAATTGTATACCTATCGATAAACAAAAAAAATTGTGTAATAAATTTGCAATTTTTTTTATACGATACCTCAAACATTGATAAAATCTCTATAACGTATATTATAATTTACTAGAACAAAAAGTACCACCAAAGACCATAGGGACATATGTGTCCCAAAAAATTCCAAAAAATCCAAAACATTTTATTATATTTTAAGTTAAAATTATGTTTATTTGACGCCTAATTAACTATTTCGTATAGTTTTTATCATAATATATAGTTCCATATTCTTATGGTCCTGAAAGGGTTAACTGGTAACCTAGTCTAACTCAAAGATACAAAATGGTCACGTCAAATTTCTTTTCAGCAGATTGACAGGTGACAAGCCACACAAGTTAATACTTAGTGCCTCGGAAAACATCAAAGGTTGCTATGCAGTTGTCACCTTTAAAAATCCTGGTTATGGTCTAACCAATACTATTTTGCTATGCCTTTGCAATACGGAGGTCAGATGACAATCGCACTGCAACCGCTTTCTTAAATAAAGCCAAAATCGCTAAGGCGAAGATCTTGTATTGAAACGAATACACCACAAGAGTAACGATTGATCTCAGACCTGATTTCAATTTCCAAAAGAGGTTTATTACAATTATGATAACTCTTCAAATATCATTAAGTGGTGCCACTTATCTATGCACATGTGAATAAAAATATCACGTTATACTAATGCAACTATCTTTATAGATATTATTTATCACTTATCGGATTATAGATAAAAATATTCAACAGTGATTTATAAACATGTGATATAAGTGCCTAATTAATATTAATCTATTGTATGATAAAATGCAATGGGCATGTTAATTGAGATCGTTACGTTAGATATGAACTAAGATTTCAATTTCTAAGAAAACGATTTAGCTAATTTACTTCATACGTTGGCAGGTTTCAAAACACAACACTCTGAAAATCAATCTAGTTGTTTAACGCTTCAAATGTACGCTTCTAATTTAATAGATTAATAATAATCATAACTGATAATCCATATTGATGATACAACCAGTATTGATTGCACTACGTCAACGTGACTAGCTTCGTGATCGACGGGTTTTATATCTTAGTGCTTTGAGGATTCCGCTGATGTGACACTGATGTTCCGTTTAGAACTTTTCAATTTCATTTCAGTTGCTATACAACATTTGCGCTCGGGCACCCGAGCGTATTTCCTTTAAATTATTCTCAAAGTGAGAAACTGAAGAGATCCGTGCTCGGCAGTAGGCCAGTTTATATACAGGGCTGATGATGATGATGATGATGAATGCGCATCAATGAGCCGACAACTCATTTTGCCTCGTCATGTGGCACAAATAGGACCGTTACCGGACCGACCGTAGGACAGTACGAAACCGAAGGCAGCTTAAATTGCGCGACTCACACTCTTAACTGTAGAAGCAAAATTAAGCACGTGAATCACTCACGCAAGCTTTAGTTGTATGACAAATTGCAGTCATCGCAATTGCAATTGCCAATACATTTTTATCCAATAGTAGATAATATTGTGTGTTCTCTGACCATTTCAATCTTACCGGACGGAAGTAACTGGTAATCCACACCTATCAAGTATATTAAGAGCGTGTGCGACAATTCTACAGAAACGATATCAATAAAAATTGTCAAAGTAATAACGGCTCTTTACCTGTATGTGTCCGGAATACATAGTCCAAGTTTTTGTAGGCACTCAGTATTTGCTTTCGGGTTTCGACTTGAACTTCCAATATGGCGGAAAGTATTCGTGCAATCGCATGTCGGCGTGTTAGAACATCCACGAATAAGTTTTACTGCGATCAGATTGTAAAGTTCTCCGTTGGGACCGTATGTACCCATTCGGTGGCGTCTAACATTTATTTATTTATTTATTTAAGAAACATGGATGACTTACAGCTAAAATATACATGTAATAACAGAATGGTAAACATAAAGCCAATAACAAGTCATCACGCATAGGAATTGTATAAAGAAGGTACCTAGTGAACATGCGTAGATCAGCTTTAGATGCTAGGTTAATGGTACAACTAACGTTCTACTATGGTAGCACGCATAATTATATAAGAAAAAATTAAAATAAACAGTAACATATATATCAGAACTATTGAGAATACAATCACACATCTATATTATTAGGTATCTGTAAAGAAAGTAAGGCTTAAGCACCTCCGTATCTGAGACACATTACTACAAAATGGGTCAAAGTTATGCTGTTTATGTAACCTATTATAGTTTCTACTTGCACGGACAATAAATAAAGGATGTATTCATTTAAAAGATGTATACATATCTGTGTGCTTAGACTATATCTTACTATATGTCTGTGTGTCATTTAGTATGTAGCGATTCTCACTTATTCTAACTTTTTAACCGACAAATGCGTAGCGCAACTGGATGCTGCCGCTTTTACGGTACGTGCCTAAACTACAACTAGAGCAATATAAAAACATTGTTTTTTTTTTATTTATGGACTCACGCCTGTATCCCCGAAGGGGTAGACAGAGGTGTAATATTACACCCACATTTCGACATGAATTTTTAGGTCCCACGTAATAAAAAAAAATTGTGCCTGGAATTTCCAAAATGTTGGTCACCACCTTATTGGGTCATGTCAACGTGAGTAGGCTACAATTTTGTTCTGTTTTCGACACAGCAATGAAATTAAATTAATTATTGAACTGTTTTAGAATTCCTAAGATTTGAGTTAATTTTGTCAACATAAAAAAATTGTTACATAGATTAATTATGTCACAAATACACGGTACAGCAGACTGTACTTTGAAGCAGATAGTAACACACTATACTGTTTTATTTCTCGCTGACGATCGTTCGCACAACTTAACCTAAATATTTCCAACTAAAAGTTTTTATGCCCGTTGTTTCACCTAAATGGCGCTACTTCGAAATTAAAGACTATTTTATTAGTATATAATAGAAAATGTTAAGTATGTAATAGAAAGTAGCAGACAAAAGCTAGTGCTTTTGCCTGCTTCTTTGCCCGTGTGATTGCTACTTGATAACAAGTTTCATACATAGTCTTACATCCTTTTTTTGCCCACTTATGGGGGGAATCGCCAAAAATCCTTTCTTAGTCCTTCTCTGAATTGCTAAGGAACATGCTTGCCAATTATAAGCTTCTTGGGCTTAGTAGTTTTGGCTATGCGCTATCTGTCAGCAATTTGTCAGTAACGAAAGAGCTTTAAATATTTTGGGAATGTGCCGGAAGCCGTGTGGTTGACGGCATAGAATACAAGTGTCACCACCCCCTATCTTCCCGTGGGTGTCGTAAGAGGCGACTAAGGGATAACACGATGCAAATACCATCTTTGCGTAGAGACGGAAAACTCGACATCAAACCCTATACGACTGCCTCGTTGGTCTCGCGGCATAAATGTGCGCGTGGGATCGGGAGGTCCCGGGTTCGATTCCTGGGCCGGGCAGTGTTATTGGGTTTTTCTGTCACGAAATTCTCAGTAGCAGCACGGAGTTTGGAAATGTGCCCGGTACGGCAATAGGCTCGCCCCTTATTACGTGGGACTAAAGTATATCTGGCGAAAAGTGGGTGTAGAAATACACCTCTGCCTACCCCTTCGGGGATTAAAGGCGTGACGATATGTATGTATATATATGTATGCTGGTTTTTCAAATGTATTGTTAGTGCTTTATTTTCTTCTTATTTTTTTTTTACTACAATTACATCTTAGTCGACCGATGTTGTGCGAGAAGATAGGTGAAAAACGGCAGTTACTAACAGTATCGATACAAGCTACTTTAAAAGTGCAAATGCTCATTATAACTTGGTGAGTATCAAAATATCTATCAACAATCGGTCAGCAATTTATCAATAGTTGGAACAAACTTCTAAACTACATATGCATTACATTGCTACAAATGAATTTCCAATCATTCTTATTCCAACAGTTTTTATTTCAGGATGGCATAGAAGCATTTCTAACACTTTCTGAACTGGATTAAAGTAATGGTCTAAAGAAATATGACTCTATGAAATCGTTGACGAAGAAAAAATTCCTTTTTTTTCAGATAAGATACTTCACTTGACGCTTTTATTAATATTATTTTAAGAAAGGTTAGTTAATAAAGGGTTGAAAAAGTATTTGAAACAAATGGACAAAATTATAAAGCTCATTTCCAATGGTTGCCAAACTGATCTAAAATATGCTCCAATTCTTTAACTACTTTGCTGATTATAGTTTCGCTCGAATGTCGTGCCGTGAGAATATATTTTACATAATATATGTCAAGTCTCGTCGCGCTAACTCCTTAACAAAGATATTTCACCAACTCGGCTCTACGCTGCATACATTGATTGACAGTACTTATTTCTATGATAAACAGTTCGCAAAGTAATTTTAACATTATTAAAGTTTTGCGAAGTGTTTTAGAGAATATTCCACGGAGCCAGTTCGTTGACTACGCGGTAAGAAACTTCCAAGGCTTGACATAGAAGCTTTCATCAAAATTTGTGATTGAAATAGCTATTTTGTTTGGATAACCCATTTTGTGGTAAACAGCTTATCAACACCAATACGATAGTGACGGAATTGTAATTGTTTCTAGTATCTTCTCGGTTCACTTGCAATGACCGTTCTTAGTCATACGTTATTTAGTCTACATAAAGCAATGTAGACATGAGTCACTGCATAGGCGACCATTAGTAATAAGAATAACAACAGTGCGCGAAAGTTGATATTCTATTATATCTGGTTAGACCAGTAAGCAGATCTCGGGCTCCAAGGCGTGTAAATCTTGGATGCAACCGTGATGACGCTAGGGCGATGATCAACTGTACACTATCGCCTTTCCGACACATAAATGGACATATGTGTCTGTGGATCATTGCCGTAGCGCAAAAACTTTCCTTTCAGGGCATGTCGGAGACTTTTATAAAGAAAGCATTTTTATGCTTTGTAGTACCGACACGTCCCACAATTTATACATTCTTTCTGAGGCTCCGTGTGATATTTTATGAAGAAATTAGCATTCAAATACTAGACGATCACAAAGTTTAGTATTGTATTTCGATCAGTCCAAACTCAATTCAAAACTGTTAGGATCAGAGCCTGGCAACTATTTATTCGACTGCTATAATTTTATAACTGTAAAAGTTTTTATATATTGTTTTATATATATATTGCAGCCTTTCTTTATGATGACTACTTTTCAAAATGTAGAAAATGGTGACCTCAAGATGATTATAACGTATCCGTTACTACCGTGTCAACCCCTGCGGACGCTGACAAAGGGTACCTTATAATTGTGCTATTCTGATCTGTATAAGTTTTATGACCGATTTCATCAAAAAGAGAGAAAAGTCTAAAAATATGTATGCATATTTTTAGTCTTTTCTACACGGTAGTAACGGATACGTTATAATCATCTTGAGGTCACCATTTTCTACATTTTCGAAAAGTAGTCATCATAAAGAAAGGTTGCAATATACTAGTGGAGAGATCAACATAATACCAAACAGAGAGTCTGGGGCTTGTACCAATAGCGCGTCCTATAAACTTTTCAAAAAACTCAAGTTAACTATTAGGTATATTACTTTTACGATTATTTTCCAAACTGGAAATATTATAAACTTGTTGCATATGCAAACCTCTACAATTAAATATTAAACCGATAGCCATGGGAGATTAAAAAATCCGGCCAAGTGGGAGTCAGACTCGCGCACGAAGGGTTCCGTACCAAAATCTATAAAAGAAAATCAGGTTTGTTGTATGTATACCTAAATTTTTTTAAAGTTGCTACCAGTTTATTAAGTCGAGTCGAATCAAGTAAAAAATTGCTTATAAATTAAGTTTGTTGTATGGCCCTTTAATATTTACTTTACTTTTATTTAATTATTTATTTCGACAGGTATGACAACTATATATTCTGTGGAAATTTTGAGTTAGTAATATTGAGCAAAAAAAAGGAAAAAAACACGTTTATTTCATGGGAACCCGCCCTTAATATTTTTATTTTAGTATTTGTTGTTATAGGCAACGGAAATACATAATTTGTGAAAATTTTAGCTTTCTAGCTATCATGGTTTATAGGATACAGCCTGGTGACAGACAGACGGACAGACAGACAGAAAACGGAGGCTTAGTAATAGCGTCCCGTTTTAACCTTTTAGGTACGGAACCCTAAAAACGAAGACATAAATTAGGTATACGTAGACCTTCGCAACTAGTTGCAACTAAAATTGAAGCGGAATCAAATTTTTAAGTTGATTTGCAACTTTCGGTAAGCTCTCATGCGTCACAATTGTACACCACAAAGGTTACATAAGCTGTCCTATTAAACAAACTGTCGCCTTTCAAGATATTTTCGTTGTTAACTTATGATAAAGTAGCTCCTTGGGGATAACGATTTCGATTCTCTTTTGTTGGTTCCAAGTTTATAGCACTATGAAAGTGTAGATACGGTGAAAACGTACATGTGAAAATGCACTGATATAAAGTGTTGTTATTGACTACTTTCGATGAAATAATCACGATCATCACCTACACATAATGTTATACAGTGAAGCCCCCTCCGTTGTCCTCTATGAACGCGGTAAACACAAAACCGTACGGTTTTCACCAATAGATAGTGTGATTCCTAAGAAAGGTTTAGGTGTATAATTCACGCCGGTAGAGCCTAGTCATGGATATTAAAATTACTTGTATCGACTGACATATTATTGCAGATTCGTAACTACTGAAGGCAGTAAACTTTTGTCGTCAGTATGACCTTTTTGGGGTAAAATTGGGGTTGAGAGTATTTTTTTTTATTTTAAAGTTGGACATTCCATAAATCTCTCTATAAACATATTTTATGCAGATAGTAAAATTGTAAAAGACAATGGTTAATATTTATTTTAACTATGAGTTTACATAGCATTTTGTACTTGCTTTCCGTAAGTATGAAATCACCATTTAGGCTACTGCAGAAGGAACATTTTTTGCGCGTACTGAATCATAGACTGGCGTTGTGCCAGAGTAAGATGAAGTACACACTTCATGTCAGCTGACAAACATAACTTAGTAGTGTAACTTTTGACATTCATAAGTATTACTTTCAATTCCTAATGAATAAATAATGTGAATAAAGATGTTTTAAACAGATAGTTATAGATCATTGATAATGCTGTCATATGTGAATGATCGTGGCGATGGGTTGTTTCGAAGGTGGTCAAGCTGTGGTTACGTGTGAAAGGTGTCATTGCAACTTCTTGCGATTGTGTTGTGGTATCTACGTAATGTGAACGTGGGCGCAGCAATGTGTTTGTGATTGTGATGTGGTCGGCTACGATACGTGGTGTCGCTTATGGCTGCAATGTGGTCGTTTCTCGCACTCGCTCAGAAATGACGGCAAAATGTGGTCTATATAAATTGAACTATTAATTTTCAAACATCACCCAACACCCACCACCACCATCCCCGCGATCGTTGTTTTGGTACGATCTAATAGCTAAGTATACGTTGTATGCCTATAAGATGGGGTTTTTTATATAAAATGTGTTTTTATACACGTTTGCGACGCATTTTTTACCACGCATATTTAAGACTTTACTATAAGTTTTATAATTTTTTTGGTAAGAGCATAACTTTTAGGTTTCGACAAATTTTACTTCTGTATGTTTTTAATAAAAAAAAATATCGTACGGTACAATCCAGTGTTACACACATTGACCGTGTAAAAATCAAACCCTTTAAACCACATTGTCATCTACATATTTTATTTTCAAAGTTATGTTTTTACTGGAATCTCTATCTAATCTTCTTGTCTTACATCCATTCATTACTCCGTGTAAAAGTCCCTTTTATTTAAAACACGGGCAGCGAAATAAAAAAAAATCACTTTATACCGCAAATCCTGTAATTGCATTTTCGCCAAAAGTCGGCTCTCATGAAAATGAGTCATAAACTTAAGAAAATTTTCGCTTGATGGGTAATATATTTTTACGTTCTATCTTTATAAGGGTAAAATCTCGAGGCATGTCTTCATATCTGTCTGTCAAGAATATTTGTCATCTTTCCTCGTTGGAATCAGTGAACCAAAAAATAAGGAATAATTCAATGTTCACAACCAATGGTTGTTTCATAAACAATATATAAAATATACGCGGGGTGTTGATTGTTGTTTTTGTGTTTCAATAGGTGCGACCACGGCTCTAGCTGGAGCATTTCTGTACTTACTTATAGTGACCTATTTTCTTGTTTCTTCCTTTTTAGACTCCTTTTTACGTAGTCGGGTAAGAGTTTTAAAATTTATTTTTTTATTCGAAATCTAAAATAATGATGCTTCCCGCTTTTTATTCATAAAAACGTAAAGGATCAGAAAGTTACATTAGGGGTTGCATTTATCAGAGGACGCAATTTTATTTTACAGATGTGTAGGGAGGTTTAATGTTAAGCTGTATTCAAATTTTTGGTGTCGTACCTCTTGTTCCTCGGCCGCCATCTTTGAATGAGTGCAGGTGCAGATGGTTTTCTCTATTATTAGGTAGACTATTAGCCGCACAAAGAATATGCAAAAAAGTTTTTTGTTGCAAATTAAATTCTTTACAACTCTGATCCTGACACTTTTGCCATAAAATAAAAAATAAAAGGTTAGGTATATCTCTCTATTGCTGTATTATGGAAATTTCGTGGTTTTTCCATTATAACTGTATCCCTGTATACCCAGTCATTGAGATGAGACAGGATTTGACACAGGGTTTGATCAAGCGACGGTATTAAAATTTTGATAAAGAACTTTAGAGGAAATTCGAGTTTTTGTCGGTAATTCAACGTTTACCTAAACGAATTTTGATATCTTCAATAATTTCCCCGCAGGCGTCCCCGGAACATTTAGGCACTACAGAACAAATTGCAGTATCATCTGGGTGGGCAGACTATCAACTCAATAGTGTTTGTCTTTTTTCAACCCTAGTTTTTAGGGTCGTTGTAATGAATGAAAATTGAACCTTATGGTACTGCAGAGACTCAAGTTAGAAGACTGCATCTTATTTTGAAAGAAGTAAAGACAAATTAAATATATTATTTGTTGCTGACAATCAAATAATCATAACACATTGAAAAGAAAATTAGTTGCAAATTTCATTCGATTTTCGTTTGTAACTTTGTTATTTTTAATTTTACGGCTAAGTGCTACAGAATCGAAATTGTAGAGTAAACATGTTTTAATTTTTTTCTGTACGACCAATAGTTTGTCAGATAAACTAGAAAACCCGTTTGTACCACTCTTTTCAAGATGGCGGCCGCAGGACAAGGGCTGCTGCCCCACAAACTTGGATTTAATATAACATAAGCCCCCTCTTGACATATATAAATAAAATTGCTTCCTCTGACAAGTGCACGCTTAGCCCAAAAAATGTAACATTTCAATGGATTACTTGTTTGAAATAAAACGCGCGTATAAAATTTAACACCAAGTTTTTATTCCAATATTCTGCACTGAAATGCAATAAAAAAAATGTATATAAAATCATACAAGACAGAATATTTTTTTACCGAAAATATTTAGATATCCATAATTATGTAAGTGGAAGAGCTCGAAAAAATTGATAAACTAAAATTTTTGTTTGTTTATTTTTCAGTGTGTTTGAGCTAGTCTAGCTATGCACACATCAATAACAGAAGATGGAACGTTTAAAATTTAAATCAAGTTTAAATATTCCTTTGAGATCACTTAATCATTTGCATTTACGGGCCTAGCGTAATGAAAATGCATAGCTCTTCAACGTCACCGAATCTCATGACACTCCGTTTTAAATCAACATTTTACGACAGTTAGTTCATCAATCAATTACTTCTGACGTCTTAAAGACAGCTTAAAGCAAGTTTCTTACTAAATCAATAACGAATTCAAACATTGACTAGGATATATGAGTACGGTGCGGACGGAATTCCATTTTATGTCGACTATAACTTGCTGCCGTATCGGTTGTACACCTGAGCCCCTACATACATCATAATAACATTATATACCTTCGTTACTGTAATACTAGCTGGTATAAATCATGTTTCTGAGGCTGGAGATAAATTTTAGAGCCTACTTCCCCTTCCATCAACGCATGGATCACCTCTTAAGTTTCTGTACCTTAGAAGGGATAGATATGCTAATCAAGTTCTAGTAAGTACTACACTGAAACAGACTCGGTTGTTAAGTGAAGGAAATACTTGAGATGTTTGATGACCTTTCCGTTACACATTGTATATTCAGACACTGAAACCGAATATAGAATGCGTAACTGAAGGTCTAGGGATATATATGAAGAACGTGTACTCTTACAGTATTCCAAGAATAATAACGATGAAATCATACAAGGTTCGCAATATAACTGAAACTGTGTGTATTTTGTATCATGTATTCAGATATAAATTACAATTTTCAACAGATATACTTCAAATACTGATCTAGACGCGTGGGAGCTTGTTACGCAAAGTTTATTAGATTTTAAAAATGTAAGACAGATGAGAAGGTATCTTGTTTTATTAGTTATATAGAATACTTTAGTAATTTATAGTAAACACAAAAATGAATAATATTATGTTAGTATCTACTCTTTCAAACTTACCAGTCTGCCCAGTATCTACTTTCTAGTATTAGATTTGCCACACCAAAGAATCATTTTATGCGGTGGCAGAATTTAGGGGCAGCGGCACGCGACGCAGGCAATAAACAAAGGCCGAGATTATTTGTTGCGAGGCAACACGGTACGAATATTCATGCATACAGTTATGCTCATAATTCCTTTGACTGTGTTGTAGGTAGCAGATAAATTGAAATGGTAAATAGCGTTTACAAAAATATTCTTTCTTTGTATTTTTCGGGACAACGTTCCAGAATTGTGAGTGCCAGCCATTTTATTGTGCTCAAATGTGATCCTTTTTGTTAGAATTTTCTTTAGCTAAGTTTAGATCTCACATATTCAAGCTGTTACTGACAATTTCAAATTGCTTGGAACTTGGAAGGAAATCCAATAACGATTTGTTGGACCTGGGAATCAATCTCTATAAGTGACGATAAGCCATCGGCGTAAACGACATTTGCGATGGTCTAGCGCAGTTCTCAAATAGTCTTGAAGCTAATTAATACTAATATTATACATACGAAAGTGTGTTTGTTTCTAATTCTGACACGTCGCAACTGAGGTATATTATGGTATGGATGTTATTAATGGAGACAGGAGATTGACGGCAAGATTTACCACAATAACTTACTTCCTCGTGGGCGGAGCCGTAGGCGAGGTGTAGCTTTAGTAGTCTTGTATTACTTAGTTAATATAAAAAAGTTACCAGTGAAGTAAAGCTTGTTACGGGTAAGAAAGGTAGTATTATCATAATATTGACCTATTTCTCTATACAACCCCAAAACCTAATGTCATTATTATAAACTTCTCAGTGTTGTAATAATGTGGCTATTAGTAACAAAAAGGTTTTTGTAAAAAACCACCGGAGGATGTTTTGGTTTGTAGAAATCTACTCAAATCGAATTAAAAACCTAAAAACCGCAGATTAAATCGTCATATTATATTTTTGTACTATCATGTCTTATCATGCAATTGACGACAGATATCAATTTTTTCTGTTATGCTGCTGTGTAAAAAAAATAAAACGGTCATATTTCAAAGAAATCGATTCGCTATCAAGTTTTCAAAGAAGCCTGCAGTCGCCCGATACGGGGCAAAGGACGTTTGAATGGTTGATGTTCCGAAGCTGAAAACAGACGCCAATGTTTTACGACTTTAAATACTTTTCGGTTTCCTACTGTTCAAAGATATAAAAGTACCTATTGATTGCACGGGCTGTTTCCGCAACTCCACGTCTTGGCGCGTATTTTGCACAGTACCTAATAAAGCACAAACTTTTCACCAGTTGGGTGAATATCGAAATTTCAACAAAATTGTGGTAACTGCTGAGTCTGATAACATGAAAGAAAGTTATACAGTATCTAAACTAACTGCAACTGATTAACGTGCTTGTAAGGACTTTTGCAGAATCCGTTTGTAAGTTTGTAAAACTTTCTTTCATATTATTATTAAGAAAATACAAGCCATAAAGAAGAATTCGTTTGATTCCATGAAACTTGGACAATATTCCTGGAGCGAAAAAATACAATAATGTTGTGGCACCTCAGTACACTAGTCATTCCTGCCGATATAATATGTCTTAATAACCGTGCGGTTGGGTGCGGGCGGCTCAAAATCGGTCTGTGTGGAGAACCTTGGGGGAGGCCTATGTCCAACAGTGGACGTCTCTAGGCTGACATGATGAACCGTACAGTAATCAGTCCTTCCTATCTTTCCTTATCTTCGCGGAGTTAATGAAGAGAATTAATAAGTCATAGTTTAAAAAATTGTAATACAACCATATTCTTAAGAAAATGCAAAGTAATGGATTTTTACTAAGAAGTCGCGAGGGACTTTACAAATGAACAATGGACGGACACAAAGTACACCCACATACATATTCTTGTTAAGCCCTTTTAAAATTGTCACATAACAACGTAGAAACTTTGTGCTGTCTACCATTTCACGATCCTTTCTTTGAGCGG
The DNA here is from genome assembly GCA_944739405.2 of Euclidia mi. NCBI lineage: Eukaryota > Metazoa > Arthropoda > Insecta > Lepidoptera > Erebidae > Euclidia > Euclidia mi. Next base: position 64,434,267 of record OX123181.2, on the reverse strand, counting down.
AGGTACATATTTTCAGAGATGTACTACTCCAATTTCAATGAAATTCTAAATTAAAGCGAGAGTGAATTCTGTCCTTTAAATTCCAAATTAAAGCCTTCTGCCGTACAATTCGTACTGGCATAATCGTAATGTAAGGTTATACATATTCAATTTATAATCTCAAGTTTAATGAGTTTCGAAAATAAATTTGGAACATACCTAATCCTATTACGAACTTGGTATGACATGGCTGTAGGTAATGTGTTCATTAGTCGGTGACGATTACAACGGTCTTAGTCTTACACACGGACTAAAACGTGTTTTGTCATAATGATATATATTCTATATCAAAATTGGATACAAGCTTTATCATAATGCCAGTATTGCGTACGCAGCTTAAATTAATTAGTGGTGACGTATTTTTTTATATACATATTCTATATTTAAAATTCATATTACGTCCCATTTATAAAAAAATGTTAGAAATTTAAGTAAGACATTAATGAAACATAATTTTATAAGTGAAGCTTTATCTAATACAAAAACCATAAAAACAAATTAAAAAAGTGAACATATTTAAGGTTTAAGCTGCCGAAGCAGTGATAGCCTTGTAGAGATACAAACTGCCATGCATGTTGGATTCAAACCACGCTGCGCACTGCTGGCTTTTTTATTTATTTATTTTATTTTATTCTTCATATACACAAAGTATATAGGCGGACTTAATGCCTTGGGCATTATCTACCAGTCTACCTCAGAGTGGTGCAGAGAGATAAGAAGTAGGTGTACTTTTCGTAGTTAAGAGAGGATTTAATTGTTCATTTTTATCGCTTGCCCCGAATGTCCGAGAGCACATTAATCCACCGGTTCCGACTGTCATGAAGATCTTTGACAGTTGTTATGAAGAGTCACTACCCTTCATTTTACTAACGGGTAAGCCATGTTATGTTTCTAAGCCATGAAATATTGCGCTATCCTTTTGGATTGCGTAGGTCAGGTGGCAGTCGCTATGTCGAAAAGCTCATTATTATAAGCTCACATTCTGTCCTATCTACCTATAGTTAGATTTGTAAATGGATCCGAGGTTCTAAGGCAAGTCTTGGAAAGCAAGACTAGGACGATGATGATCTATGTAGTTAGACTAGAAAGTTGTTCTTTAGTGAGATCTGTCACTTTTTTACTTGAACTTGAAAAGGGGCAGTTGTATTTAATTGAGGCCTGAGTTTTTATTTGACCAAGGCTGTGTCATAAAAAAAACTTCTCTTTGCAACTAAATAGCTGTGTCGTGACAAAACCCAACCATACCCAAAGCTGCAAGGCGTGTTTACTCTGTCATATATAAAAAGCTCAATGTGATTCAATGGCTATTTTCGCCCCCAGTAACTCGCAACAGCCGACTAAGCATTAAGTCAAAATAAAATACGAGACCAACTCACGTCTAGACAGCTCACACAATAGTTCTATAACTTGCTACAGTATAATCGATCAAGTTCTGTTAGAAGTGGTTTGATGGTTTTGTACCTTTAAATTACGTAGTAGTTATGAGGAACATGACTGTAACTGGTATTAATGCTTATGTTAACACTTTAAATTTGTTATATCATTAAAAAATCCGCCGTGTATATAACATACACCCGAATAAGTAAAAAAATATACCTTAAAACGAGTAATTGTTTACCACATTAATTCTTGTAATATAGATTTCGTAACTCTCTAATTCTACGCCTACTGAAACGATAACCGCGATAATAACTATCTATGAAACGGTTTTGATGAAAGGTATATAGGCTTGAATCAGAAATAGAATAAAGGGTGGGTACTTTTTTAAATGCACGCTTTGATAGGATAAACTTAACTTCGTATAAAACATCTGGCAGTTTTTACTGGTAAAACAAAAATATATAAATGTAATATACCTACTCATTGATATACTTATGTACAAAAAATCGATGGCTTTACATATTTTGTCAATGAAAATACTACACGTTCAACCTCTTCTTCGATTATTGTTAATTATAAAATATTTATTAAATATTAAACATAATTATGTGTGTTTTAAAATTAAAAATGTTAATTATCGCTCGCTTAATAATGTGTCCGGTAGATGTAGGTTCACCCCACATTGGGACTGAAACATATCTGGCGAAGTTTGGGTGTGTAATATACCTCTGCCAACCCCTCCGGGGAAAAAGGCGTAAAAATTCACGCCTTAAGACAACATAACTATGTTATGTTGTGTTATGTGTTAAACATATAAAACCTTACTGAATAGTAGTTTTCTCTAAAATTAAATAAAAAATAACATTTAAAAAAATACTGAATGATTCTTTACTATTTGTATGTCTGTACTAAAATTAATAAAATTTTAATCACTTTTTATGGAAGTTGGGTTATTAAGACTGAGAAGACTTTTTATCAAGACTCAGAAAATATGTCACAACGATTTATGGTCCTGAATCTTCGCTGGAGGACAAGCTTTTGTAACAAAACCTCAAATTTATACAAGAAATACAAATGAGTTCTGTTGGAATACGCCGTTCGAGACACATTGATTTAAATTATGTGGACGGCCGGTCGACTGTTGAAAAAAATATTGCCACAGTTTTTACAATCTTGTGTTACTGTAGTACAACGTAAATATTTTTGTGAAGTGGATTGTGCTGTTGACTAAAAAGCGTAAAATGTTTCGCATTTCTGTTTGTTGTTGTAACTGATTGTAACATCGTCGTGTTTGTGTTAAAACTTTATGTAGTAAAATAATCATCATTACGTACCGCCCTAGGTATTACACGACAATGCAGCGTATTAATGTAAAATTTGTACAATTATTTGTAAAATTGAATTTATAAGTAGCACTCAGTTCATATTTACAATCACTCATACATAATATGACAATAGATAGTCATGTATTGTTATATTATGTATGACTGTGAGGTTTTTGTAACATTCCATAAAGCCGACACTGCCAAATATATTTTGACGTGTAAGGCGTAATTTAAATTGTCTTAACATTAGCAGTGTCTGATTATTTCGTTTCTTGAGATGGCGTCTGAACATAATAAGCACAAATAAGTAGCTTTAGGTTTGTGTTTGTGCCAAATACATTTCAATTTTTCTTCTACAAGTGGGTGTAAAGCGCCATCTGACTGGCAAACTAAATCTAACAACTGCTTTACTAAGTGAAAACTGAATCGCAAAAAGAAACAATTGTATTCTAAAGAATAAACATGGCTATTGGAGTTCAATGTCTTAAGATCTCTACCAAACCATTGTATAGTTACCAAACTAAGTAAAAATAAAACAAATTTCTTTTATATCTGTAAGTTCATAAATCCGCCAAATAATTTATGCTACACTTTTAAAACTAAACTACTTATAATGAAAATAAGATTTTAACTAATATGTACCTCATTGTTACAATACAGAATCAAATATTATTATTAAACTCTATAATCAATTACATTGCGTAAACACAACGGCACAGGTTACGCGACACAACACACAAAATACAGTTTCTAATCGCTACACTATTATGTAAATGGAAATCATAACTTCGTGTAACTATCAACATTATCAGGAATATTGAAGGCGTGTACCGATTAACCCAACTTACTTGAAATACAAACGCAAAATTGATAGAACTTGTTGGCACGCCACAGCATCAGTTTTGGACTAAGTAAGATTAGATATTGGGAGTTCAACACGTCCAAACTCGCTTCGGTGAAAACACTAATGGGGTACATCATGTACCTTATAAACTGAGGGAATCAGTTTCGAGAAGATAGTGAGTACAATTAGATACGCTCCCAACTAAATGAAGATTAGACTTATTTATTATCGACTGACCTAACCAAAAAGTGACGTACCTATTTATATAAATAACAATAAAATTAGTTACAGAAACGTTTTGTAACCAAAGTCTGTGGTTATAGATAAATAATTATAATTTCCTCTATATGTCATATTAATATGCACTACATGACCACTCGATAAAATTAACAAGAAACGGATTACCTACGTATCTTGACTATATTCGCCGATCACTAATGACAGATAGAGATAGGTATTTAGTAGTCACGTAGCAAGTATTTGTTAAAAGCAATTCGATAAAACGTGTAACTAAATACACACACTATTAAAAATATATCAATAATCTGACACGCGAGTGGCGATATGTAGGTACTCACGAACTTATTTTAGAGATAGGCTCCCCATTAGCCGCTGACCGAATATTGTGTAACGAAAATCCTTTATATTATTCCAAAAATATTATTTACAAAAGGTATTCAATAAATAAACAAGAAAAGGGGTTTCTTGTCCATAATGGCGACTATCCATCAATGTGTGACCGTATTATATTGACGTGTCAGCACTTTGATAAGTTAATGCGACATTGTTGTATAAGTTCAAAGTTGACTTTATTTAGGAGGATCATGGGACTCGAAATATGTTATCAAAAACACCATGTGACGATGTATTGACGATGATCTAGCTTAAGTCTATCTTCATGTGTGCTTAGGAATTGTCGTAAGCTTTTTGATCAATATCGGAGATGGCAAACTCAGTGGCCTATCAAATGGTAAACTGTAACTTCTGTTCTATAGACTAAGAAGTATTTTCCCATCCCATCATTGAAAACAAGGAATGCAATTGCGAAAAAGAAATGAGACAAGGTTAGTAATTGTGTATTCAATGCACTCAATAATTAACCGTTATGGATTCTAAAACTTCGTGTCTATGTTTCGTAGAAGTACGGACACATACACATGTTGTTGAATTCTTCCTGGATCAGGCCAGCTCACACAATGTAGGCTCTTTTACTCTAAATAAAGCTCTGCTACGCCAATGATTCGAATGCTTCTATTTGAATCTAGAAAACATGTTTAAGAGTTTTGGGGTATTTACGTCTACTGAGGAAAAAAGCTGACATATTCGATATTCTTTTGATAGAAAATCAGACCCCACATAAATGGCCACAATCTATTACCATTTAATATATTGATTAATGCAATTATCATAATCAACGCTCAATTATCGTAATTAATATACCTAATTAACTGTATAAATTGTGGCTGAAGTTTCCATTTCATAATTTTATATTAATAAGCGACTACTTCTTGTCTTAGCTTAATTGTGATTGATGAGGTCATATTATTGGCTTACTACAAAAATATTGTGTCTTTCATCTTTAACTTAAATGATTTATAATTTGTTCTTTTTTTAATCGACATTAATAAAAAGTTTGTTTTGTTGATTGTTCATTGTAACCCATTATACGTTAGTAAATTGTATCTCTTTCTATTTAATTTTAATATTTTGAAGTCTTGTAATAATTGAATTCTATGATAAATGTCCGTGTGGTGACGGATTAAGAATACGAAATGTCACCACCCCATATCATCCCATGGGTGTCGTAAGAGCCGACAGAGGGAGCATATTATGCAGAGAACAGCACTGTAAGAGAAGGAAAACTTGATACAAACCCTATACCAACCCGTTTGGCCAGCGTGGTATAGTAGGCCGATTCCTCCTTTCAAAGGAGAGGCCTAGTCCAGCAGTGGACTGTTAAAGGCTGATGATGATGATGATAAATGTTTCCCAATACCGCACGATTTTTATCTTCCGTATATAATAACTATCTCTTACTGATTTTTAACAACATCGGGGGAAATTGTGTATCATAAAATTTGATTATTTTCAATTGCTTATTCCAGGTACCAATGAGGCATTCACAAATGACTAGTGGCAAATCATATCACCGATCTACTATAATTTTCCTTTAGATAATTTGTATCTAAGCGATATTAAAACGATCGCCTCAGAGATAGCGGCATTGTACGTCCCATAATAACCTAAGCATAGTGATTCAGGAATGATATCAACTTTTCAAATTGTTCGTTAGGTGTTAGTGGAATATTATTATAAGGCATTGTATCGAAAAATGAACACTAAATGAGCATAGTAATGACCTTTCAATTTAAAGCGTTATTCTTATATGTAGATCAAAACAAAATTTTCTGTCTGTAAAATGTGTTGGTACAAATTTTGAAAAGAATACTAAGATACATATTACTATATTAAACTACGACTACCTTTATAACTAAACTAGAAGAAACTATATATTTAAAGATTGTATTCAAATAAGATCTCATATGGTTTTACTTCATAGCTATTGCGCTTTATTATGAAACTAGAGGAAGCCCGCGGTTACACCCGCGTTATTTTAGGCTACTGCTCCGCTTCCTTCGCTCATAGCGCAATACTATTATATAGCTTATAGCCTTCCTCTATAAATGGGCTAACTAACACTGAAAGATTTATTCAAATCGGACCAGTAGTTCCTGAGATTAGCGCGTTCAACCAAACAAACTCTTAAGCTTTATATATTAGTATAAGATTATTGTGTAAAATCAATAAAGGGAAGTACAAATGTATAATGACAAATATATTGATAATTTTGTGGTACACAACATTTAACTGCACATACCTATTCATAACTTAAAAATGTAGATATCACATTCGCAAAATTTATGTAAAAATAACGAATTTATAATACAAAAATAGAATAGACAATTTTCCCTTCAAGAAAGTAAAACAACCAATTAAAAAGGGTTTTAGGAAGAATGTTTCAACATTTCTATGAAACAGGAAAACTTTAATTTCTAATTCAACAGAAGGAACAAAACTGTACTGTTTGTTCCTTCTGTTAGTTTATAACTTAACTAACAAGACGAAGTCTAGCTAAAGAAACGTTGTAGAAAACCAAGAGAGATTATAGATCACCTCATGAAGCCAATACTGACGGCCATTTTCAATATTCGATCCATACATGGATTTTGAGATTCGAGATTCGTGTTTGACATATTTTGTATTATTATTTATTTGTGTCAAAAACGAATCTAAAATCTACATATCTATCTTTAGATCGGAAATTGAATTCCGTAGTATATCCGTCAGAATATACGATCTACATATCCATAATTATATTTTTATTGTCCGTCTTTCTCTTGGTTCTACGCCCTTGCTTTGTGAACGTGGGTGTAAATGTACGTGTAGAAGCTTTAAGTAATTATGTTTTAAATTTGACGTTCATAAGTGTCACTTTGTGATCTAAATAAATAAAGGATTTTGACTTTGACTATCCATTTTTGAGGATATGAGAGATGCATATTTGACATAAGCTCCATACAAAAAATGTCTAGTATGTACCTCTAATCTTCAAATCCATGTATAGATCGCATATTGAATCCGGCAGCAGATTGGTTGTCCACGTTCAAATTTAGAAAGATAATCGTACTCATAAACGTCACTGATAGCAATCAGGTGATTTTCTTTTCTTTATTAATCATGCAGAAGAAGATTTCAAAACATAGAAACGGTCCATTAGAGGAAACAAAGAAGAAACGATCGGATCTTGAGATCGGAATTGAAAGAAGTTCTTGGAAATAGAACGTATAATAAATAATTACTTTACATCGATTGCCTTTGAAAGACCCGCGATCAAAGCCCGTTAACAAATCTTACTTCTACCTAATTTTAACCAATAAGTATGAGTATAAAATAAATCAATCATATCACATCATTCATCTATCACTACGAATTGAGAGTGAAGTTATTTCACAGTAACCGAACGATTGCTTGAGAGCGAGGTTTCGTAAGGTGCTAGCTTCTAGCCACACCTGCTAGTGGTTAGTACAAGCTGCGGTCTACAATATTGACACGTTATGTTCGAACTCTACGAGTCGGCGACCGAATCGCTGCATTACAGCCACAAGCTGTGATTATGACTTCTGCTCGCTCTGTGCGGCATTTTACGTTTGGTAAGCAGTTTCTATATTATGTGATTGAAGGAACTTTGTCATATTAGTGAATAGTCGCAAACGCGTTTTTAGGTTTGTAATTTAGCTTCAGAATATCAAAGTTGCTACATAATTTCATCTTTCAGAATTTGCCGCCACATTTGTCTGCTTGTATGTTCGGATTTAACTCAAAAACTGATTTACTGAACGGATTTTTGTGCGGTTTTCGCCAGTTGACGAAGTAATTCATGAGAAAAGTTTAGGTGTAAGTAAGCAAAATTTTGTGGAACCGTATATAATAATCATGTGGGTGGCGAAGCCACCGGCACACCTAGTTCTAACCGATGAATTAAATCATAAAGTGTTATGGTATTTAAAGGCAAAAGAGGGATATCAATATGGAAGCTACTCAGACAGACAGACCAGCGTCAGTATAATTATATTTACAGTAACAAAAGGAAAGCTATAATATACTGATTTATACTGCCGTCTTGAAAGTCAACAACTTTCAAGATAGTTGATATTGGAAGTTGGGTCTTCAAGACAACCTATAGAACTCTCTAAGGGAGCCAACGGCAACTAATAATTTAATACGCACATAACTTGGCAATGCCGATGATTCTCCGTGCTCCTCAGCGTAGTTACTGTTATCGGTGGCGATAGCGGTATCGGATTCGAATCCACGACGCGCACCAATGACTTATCGGAGTTATGTGCGTATTGAATTGATAATTATCGCTTGTCCCGTGCCTCGGAGAGCACGCTAAGCCTCGGTCCCGGTTGTCATAAAGATCTTTAACAGTCGTTATAGGGCGTCAGTACCTCTAAATACACTAGTCTTAACTATGGAATATCGCTATCCCTTCGAGTTGCGGAGTTCAGACAGGTAGTCGCTTTGTGGAAAAGCTAATATTTAGCCAAATCCGGTTAGACTAGTAAGCAGGCCCCAGGTTGAAACTAGGATGATGCCCTTACATGTTTGGTTGAGCTAGATGAGTCATATTTTTTTTAATTAATTGACTATGTTTCTCCTTCACGAGTATTATTCTAACTGAACTCTTTGAACGACACCCGGCCCTTTGGCAGGCGTACACGGAGACATAATTGTGTACTATGTAGGTCCGACATGCAGAGAACTTTAGAGAGTTTTATTCTGGAATGTGATGAGCTGGTACCTACTGAGGAGCCTCCATAACTACACTATTAAGTTCACTCACAGATTAGCCGCAGCAGGGGTAGGACTATTGCTAGCAGTAGTCCCCACTATGTATGGGTGTTAAATGAATCAAGGAAGAAGGAATATGGAAACGGTATGAATGAAAGTCAGCGTCTGCCCTTAATATGCTCCAAAGACCAGCGCCCATATAGTGAAGCGAAGTGTAGTCCAATTTTGTCTGTCAGACTATTATCGGCACATTAACATTTTTAAATAGTCCAAAATCAATTATTACATAATATCTGTTTGTGTGTGTGCGTGCGTGATGTAAATATTGTTTTCTTATTTCAGTTGGACATTATTTGAGGGATGAAAATGCAAAACAAGGTCGATAATAGCTTGTCACTGAAAAACGCACTGCACTTCGCTATAATATGTTTGTGCGCCGGCCCTTATAGTGCGTTGGAAAAGGGTTGACGTTGAGTCGCAATAATAATATTACTAAAAATATCTGACCAAATAATCATCTTATATTTATTTGTTTCGCTATTAACAATATCAGTGTATTCTATTGTTAAAAGACGCGATATATCAATGCAAAATTTAAAGAAATTCAATAAAAATCTACAGTTACTGTCATTTTTAGACATTTATAGCACCGATGATGCAGACAAGGCATATGAGTATTTCCTTGAATATTTTTGTTTGTTGTATGACCTCTGCTTCCCTTATAAGTTGGTCATTGTCAGAGTCAATAAAAGGCTTAAGTGGGTTTCACATGGCATCCGTGTTTGTAGTAAAAGACAACGGAATTTGTTGTGGAAATACAGGCATACTCGGACTCATAAAAATAAAATTAACTTTAAAAATTATTTTGCAAAATTTCGCAAAATTATAAATTTGACGCAAAAAGCTCATAAAAATAATTACTTAATAAAGACCTCTCGTAATAAATCAAAGGCTTCATGGCAGATTATTAACAATAAAACACCCTGTATCGACCCAATTACTCAGATAAATATGGAGAATAAGACTATCACGGATCCGATTGAAATTGCAAATGCCTTCAACAATCACTTCATTGACCAAATAAAGAGTAATACTTTAGTATCAAATAAACACACTGGATTAACTAGTAATCCGCACTCTATGTTCATGATGCCAGTATCGCCACAAGACATAATGGCCGTTATAAAATCTCTCAAAAATAAGAATAGTTTTGGTTATGATGGAATAGCTACTACGGTTATAAAATTTGTGTCAGATGATATTGCATTTAATCTCAGCCATATTATCAATTTATGCATCTGCTCTGGCGTGTTTCCCAACGCATTAAAAATAAGTAAACCACTTTTTAAAAAAGATGACAGAGCGAACCTTGATAACTATAGACCAATTGCCTTAATTCCCGTGTTTCAAAGTCCATTCCAAAGTCATAGAGAAAATTATACATAATGCACTTTACATTTTTTTAGATAAATACAATATTTTGTGTAAGGAGCAGATGGGATTTAGACAAAGTAGGGGTATAAATACCGCTATCTTCGAATTACTTAATGTGATTGCGAAAAATGTAGACAACAGAATACGTACATGTGTCATCTATACCGATATGCGTAAGGAGTTTGATTGTGTCAATCATGAAACTCTACTACATAAACTTAATATCTACGGTATCCGAGGAAACATACTTAGCCTTCTGAAATCCTACCTTAGTGACCGCAAACAGTATACAGAAATTACTAGGATATCCATTAGAACCAAACGTGAAAATAAATACTTATCTAAAGATAGAGTTATCAAATACGGTGTACCTCAAGGGAGTGTCTTAGGTCCTCTCCTATTCATACTCTATATAAATGACTTGCCAAGTAATATCCAGCATCCAATGATATTGTTTGCTGACGATAGCACCGCTATAATTAAATGTACTGACATTAGATAATATGAAAATGACATAAATCGCGCACTTAATGACGTAGTACACTGGCTTGACATCAATAATTTAATAATTAATTTATCAAAGACAAATATAATGCATTTTTATCAACGGATATCTGTAAAACAATTAATAACAGAATATAATGGGCAAGGTATTGATCAAATAAATGAAGCAAAATTTTTAGGAATACTGATAGACAGCCAGCTAACCTGGAAACCTCAAGCGGAAGAAGTATGCAAGAAACTAAGCACTTCTGCATATATACTATTTAAACTATCAAAAAAAAGTTAACACAGCCACAGCATTGGTGGCATATCATGGTTTGGTAGCATCTGTTCTAAGATTTGGTATAGTGTTTTGGGGTAACTGTAGCTTAAGGGAACAAGTATTCAGGGCACAGAAGCGCTGCATACGGGCTATGTGTGGTCTGAGAATGACTGACAGTTGTGTACCTATGTTTAAGTCCCTAAAAGTATTAACATTTTCATCAATGTACATCTTAGAAGTAGCGGTTTTTGTAAAGGTTCACAAACATTACTTTAGGGCATTAGCAGACTCTAGAAAAGGACCTTTAAGAAGTCAATATAAAAACCTATTGCATGTTGGTGACTATAATACAACTTTGCTTAAGAAAAATGTATTTGGTATGGGTCCAGCTATATATAATAAAGTACCTGACACAATTAAAAATAGTACAATTGAAGAATTTAAAACTAAATTAAAGGCACTGTTACTAGAAAAATGTTAGTATTCATTTTAACTGATAATTTATAATTCTAATTTATTATCTATTATACATATAATTGATTTTTTAACTGATAATTTATAATTCTAATTTAAACTTTATATTGACTAGGTAATTAACTTAATTTTCCTTTGAATTCTTTGATATATTGTTATATTAAATTTATTGACATTGTTAGCAATTTAATTGATTTATTTAATATGCGTGTACTTGCCGGATTTAAGCTATTTGTTTTTGATTGTTTTATTTTGATTATACATATTATTATTATTATATTGTGTTTGCAGGCCTAAACTTAGGTAGATTGTACAAGGATTCCGATATTATATTTACCACCTGTATTGTTTGTACCTGCAATCTAAGCAAATAAACTGATTCTATTCTATTCTATTCTATATCAAATTAAAAACAATCGCAATTGCCCCTAACTGAGTGATTGTTTTCGAGTGGATTTCATGTAGAGATAGTTTGTACATGATATTTTACTACCGCTCAGGAACTTTATCATTGTTTAATTCAATCGACTTCGAATTTGATTTCTTCTTGAATTTCTTATCTGTGCAAAGTTTAAACTTATTTATATAGGTGCTTCCGAGGATATTTTATTTTTGGTTGATTACCAAAGCAGGATTGCAAGATTGTTGAAACTACCGTACTAATGTAAGTACAGTAACACGTACAGTGTATGTTACTACTCGTCGTAATCTGTAACATAACAAGTTATAAAAAATGACAGCTGCTCATCATTTCAAATGTAAAACTAAAGTTGGATAACATATTTAAGAAATTATTCTTCAACATAACATGATTATACCAATACACACTATCTTTCCAATAAACACAGACTGCCTCCGTGATCCAGTGGATAGCGTATGCGACTACTGATCGGAGGTCCCGGGTTCGATACCCGGGTGCAAAAGTGTTACTGGGTTTTTCCGAATTCTCAGTAGCTGCACGGAGTCTGGTAATGTGCCGGTAACGGCAATAGGCTCGCCCCCTATGACGTGGGACCTAAAAATTCATGACGAAGTGTGGGTGTAATATTACACCTCTGCCTACCCCTTCGGTGATACAGACGTGAGTCTATATATAAATAATAAAATAACACTATCTGGCTAGTTTCTGTGCCGATATACGCTAAGTGGATGTCTGCAACTAAACATGGAGAGGCCTTAATCAAGCAGTGAACTGTATTTTTAAAATTACGTTAAGAGTTGTATACTCCAGTAACAATGTAGGTCTCACCGAATGTTAATCACACACATAATTCCATAAAACATGCACGCCTTGTCAAACGGCACAGGTGAACGTATCATAGAGTTATATATTTTAATTTTATACATAGCTGGAGCAGTGAACAGTACCCGTATCGGAGCAAATTTGCATAATACGTACATGGCTGCAAACGCTTTTGATATTGCGCCGCAGATTATCGCGGCATAAGCCGACGTCTTTCCTACACTCAATGAGATTCTGAGGCCGGCTGCGGCGTAAAATAATCTCTCCACTAGTGGATATTATTATGGGATACTTTTGTATGAGACTTGGAATTAAGTTTCGTTTCTTTATATTGTGATCTTAACGTTTATTTTATGCGTATTTACGCTGTGAGTCTCGCATTGAGAATGTATATGAGTCATAAAGTTTTAGATGTGAATTAATGATGTTAAAACAAGGCCTGCGTAGGCTAAATACACCTACGGTCGTGTATTTTGTTAAAATATTAATAGAATATTGTCATAACATGGTGCCTAACAGCTTTTACAACAAAACAAAGGATTCGTTAAACTGTGGACAATGTAGAGCTATACGGAGGCTCACTTTTGTTTAGTTATGTGATAGGTTGCGGTGCATATTATTTTTCATCATACATCTGACGGCAAACCTAAACTCTTGTTACTGAAGATAGTCCAAAATCCCAAAGCCATCCCCGACATAACTTATCACCGACGTAACTTATTATCAGTGTTAGTAAGCTTCCTACAGAGTAGTATTAGTCCATAGAATATCACTATCCCTATGAGCTGCGATGGTCAGAACTTATAATCTGTGTAACAAAATGTTTTACACGTCAGTCGCATTGTGTAAAAGCATGTTCTATCAAGTAACACTTCAAGACAAATAAAAGTCTTGGATGCAACGGGGATAAAGCTGGGACGATGATGATAAGTATCAGTATCACTCAGCAGATTTAAAACAAATTTCTAACTGCTGTTTTAGTACTTCTGGGATTGAATATTATAAAACTCGTCTTAACAAGTGCCTATGTCATTTTATCTGTTCCTAGCTACAGTAGTTTGCACTCAGCGATGATATGTTAGGCCGGACAATTGATTTGATAAACATGATGAATGTGAAGTAGTTATCTTGGATGTACTACTTTATAGATGTTATGCCTAGCGGTCACAGCATTAATATACGTTACTGGACTAGAAAATGCCCGTTGCTACTGCTGCACACTTTATTTCTGTTTCTGCCCGATTTCGTGGGAATTTTAGGAAAAGAAGGGATTCTTAGTGCACCTCTACGGTCCCCAAGGATCATACATAAAAGATTTCAACCTCCTGCGCCTAATAGTTTTGGATGTAGCTTGTCTGTCACTCAGTCAGTAGCGCAAGAATTTTATACACATATGTCAAATAAATTCATTAAAATGGAACACACTTTAGTTATGCTATCAATAACCGGAGTCATATTAATACAATGTAATAAATCATACAAACACTGATTTCTTTCACCTTACAGGCAACGTACTAATTAATAACATATGGGACTCGGGTATTATACTTGGTTCTTTTTGTTGTGATCCGTCATGATAGAATTATTATGTCGGATCACAAGTAAAAGTACCAGAACAAAATTACGAACCTTTTTTTTTAATACATTACTGTACACCAAATATAAATTCTAGTTTTTGTCATGTTACTCATATCCTACTAATATTGTAAATGCGAAAGTTTGTGAAGATGTACGTATGAATGTTTGTTACTCTTTCACGCAAAAAATAATTAACGGATTTGGATGAAACTTTACAATAATATAGTTTATACATCAAAATAACACATAGGCTACAATTTATAAAGGTTTTGTGTAATTTTGCCATAATATAAGGAAAAGTATCAATTAAGTTGGTATAAATCCTGAGCTCTGAAACCTATCTTCGCGTGCGTTGCCTAAACCGTTGAAGTTACATGAAGATAATGTACAGTGATATTGTTTATCTTAAAAAGTTCTAAACAAAAGTCCGCGGCAGCATATACCTACCTTTTATGTAGAAGCCAATATACACTAAGAAGTGGTCAGTAAAAATAATTAAATTTGATACTTTGTTACAATGCTCATTCTAGAGTAGTTATCAAGTTGTTTTCAACATTGATAGATTTATTGTCTTCAGTATTTAATGTAGATGACCTTTGTCTTTTACAGTAAGTAGTTTGGATGAATAGTTTAAAAGTTATCACGATATAATTGACCTAAGCGCAGCGTTATTAAAAGCGCTTACTATGATTTGGCGCGCTTAAGCGCGGCGGTACGGAGGCGGGGCGGTCTGATTATGTACTTTGTGGTAATGCTTTCAGTTTTTATTTTTGCTGCTGTTCTATTCAGTAGATATATAAGCTCTTCAATAGCTTTAATAATTTACCTACATACTAATCTTTACCTGAAGTTTGGCGACTATGAAAACAAAAGTAATTTTAAGTAGGTATTATCTGTTTATATGTATGCTTCACGGGCTAATGTGCAGATTCGTTTGTAATGAAATTTGATATGGATAGTCTGAAACCAGGGGAAGTACAAAGGCTACTATTGAAAATTTCATGCGGGTGAAGCCGCGGGTGAAAGCTAGTTCTAACATACGAAGAAGAAGGACCTTCACCGCTCTGTTTAATGGATGAAAAGTATTTTATATCAAAAGCATGTTTTTAATAAATTCGCAAGTGGGTTCGAACATTAGCATAAAGCTTGATAAGAATTGAAAAAGTTAAAAAAATGGCTTTTTATTCAACATTTCATTTAGAAGTTCAATCAATAAAAGTACTTACCGAATGTATGAACCTTAAAGGGTACGTAAACATTGGGTTGTCTATTTTTACCTTTGGGGTTGGCAGGTATAAACACTTCAACAGTTAAGTTGATACTAGTTATATTTACCAATTCGTTTAATAGAGAAGTCTTATATTAAAATGAGCTTTTGCCCGTGGCTTCGCGCGCGTTATTTTAGGGGTTACACAAATCTCCTTTATTGTACGTCTATACTTTAATATGTACTTTATTTTGACAATATGTATGATGCGACAGTACTGACAGATATACACACATGACAGATACCACATGCGCAGCACTCAATTATTACAGCGCATGCGTTAGTACTTCCAACAGTCAGATTTGTGCCCTACAAACTTCTACCATCCATACCATCTACAATCCCTCCCAATATATTTTTTGCAACAAATTGTTGCCTGTGTCCGTCTCCATGGTTCAATATATGTTTATGTAAAAATTTAACAAAATCGGTTCAGCCGTAATAGCGTGAAAACGGAACATACATACTTACTACATACACATTTTCGAATTTATAATATTAGTAGTTAGTACGTTTTTTGAATAAATTCAATTTTATTTTCAGAAAATTATCCAGAATTGGAAAGTTTCGTCACTTACTACCCATTATTCTTAAAATCTTAAGATATTTTCACGAAATTTTTAGTTTAAATTACTTGTTAGTTCACAGGCCAGTAGCAATTTAGAGCCAAGAAGTGAAAATATTTTTTAATTTCGTTTATATTGATGACAAGGTGGAAAATTTCAAAAACATCTTTGAACTCAGATATCTCAGAAGCCGTTAATTTTGGACCCCCCGTTGACGGGAGTCAATTTGTTGTAAATGACCTCAAATATAACCTTCTTCGAGGATTAGGCCGAATTACCAAACACCCTGTATATGGACGTGAAAACAAATCGTTTTAAAGATTATCTCCGGTTCTACGGTGCCACTAAAACTCTACCGAAATCGGTCAAGCAGTTTTTGAAAAATTAACAAATATAAATAAAAATGAATTATAATAAAATTTTTGTTCGATGTTTTAAATTTTTATTTACTTAATGCCTTAGACGATGTTTTACTTATACGATGTAATTTTACATACATACATACATAGTCGCACGCCTATATCCCCGAAGAGGTAGGCAGAGGTATATTGCTACACCCACTTTTCGCCAGATTTATTTTAGTCCCACGTAATAGGGGGCGAGCCTATTGCCGTACCGAGCACATTACCAGACTCCGGGCTGCTACTGAGAATTTTCTAACGGAAAAACCCAGTAACACTTACTCTCAGTTTTCTTCATTCAATGTAATTTAAATAGTAGTTAACTTAATGTACTAAGTACTTATGCACTATTATCTCCATCAAAATATAAGCATTCTGAATTTCTTCTACAAACCTTTATTTACCTTTGTTGTCAAGGCGATATTGCTTATCAAGGTTTAGGTCCTTAACGAATGCTACGTACGATAATAATCAAAAACCTACTAT
Source organism: Euclidia mi (assembly GCA_944739405.2). Classification (NCBI taxonomy): domain Eukaryota; kingdom Metazoa; phylum Arthropoda; class Insecta; order Lepidoptera; family Erebidae; genus Euclidia; species Euclidia mi. The sequence goes on along the minus strand of OX123181.2, from coordinate 64,417,109 downwards.
AACAAACAAAATAAGCTAAGAAATGCGACTAAAGTATTAAGGATACTAAAAACTTAAATCAATAAAAAAATTGGGTTTTAATAAACCAACTTCAAAAACTCCTCAAAAATTTTAAATTAGCTATGCCTTTTGAGGCGTATAAATATGCTTTTAAGAAAAATAAGTAAAAATAAGATGGCCAGACTTTATCAACATTAATTTAGCGAATTACCGGATTACAGAGAGCCTTGCCTCCTTTCGATCTATTGCATTATTTTTAGTTAAGTATTGAGAATACTAGACAAGATTTTGCCCAGGACTCCGCCCGCATAGGATCATTTGCCCCATTAGGGTGGGAAATTCCAAAAACCCTCTCTTAGGGCTCTCCTACACTCCCCACGGGACAAACATGCCACATGTAAGCTTGTTGCACCCAGTAGTTTTTTTCTGTGCATTGTCATTCGGTAACGCAAGAATGTTATATACTCGTAGATAGATGACTGCTGTTTAGCATGAATTTACTTACTGTGAAAAAGGTTTCTATCTTTTTTATTGAATATAAACAAACCAGCATTTTGCCTGAACATAAATGGCATCGATGTTATCTTAGCACTACAGAAACAATTCCGAAATTATTCTCCAGCCACTGACTGCTGGGTATTATATAGGTGTTGAGAGAGAAGGAGTAAGAGTATAGCTGGGGATGTTAATTTAATATTTTGTTCGCTCAAAGCGTGACTTGTATTATCGTTCATAATGGATCAGCAAGGCAAAGCAATGCTTGCACAGAATAGGTGATCGCTTGTCTTAGCATTTTTTTCATCAGAGCGCTGCCACACTTCCGAGGGCATGTAAAACCGTCAGTTTCAGTCCTTCTCTCAAGACAATAATCTTCAGGCCATATTGGAGGTCTCTGGCCCATGTATAGGTAAACTCTGACACCCGGCTGGCATTTCATTGCAATTAATGTCTAGAAAATGGCACACAATAAACAACAACAGCAACAGTTTAATATTTATTGGTGTGTGCACAGATTCCTTCATAAATATGACTGCATCCATCCGCTACATGTTGTTTAGTTTAGATACCAATCCAACTATAAAAGAGAGCATTCCCAATAGCCGTTGCACATATGCAGTAGATTTATGTAGTACAAAGTTAGTTAAGCCTATCAATATGCATAACCTTTTAGAATATACTTTTGATCGTCGGTTTTTAATATCTAGCCGCAGCTATATATTTGACCTACACGAATAGGGCTGCCGTTTGTGGTTACCTATAGTTTGAACGCCCCTTTTTATAAAATAAAGTTTATTTGGAATACATGTAGTAGTTCGTGGTTGTATTACTCCGCTATCACGAAATTTATGATATGGGTTGGTATAATCATTTAGTCCGTATCATCATCTGGCTTAAAACAGCTGTTCATATTTCCTTTACAGGAAGCGTCAAGTATTTTTGTCTTTGGGAAGATAGCCTATTTTTATAGTAAAAGAAAAGTAAAGCATGCAGTGAATACAAAGGGCTCTAATGTTCCTAAATCTAAATCCCCTACTCAGTCAGTGGAATAACTCTAGGTGATTTACTACTAAGTTTAATCAATCCTCTGAAATGCAGGTTAACAATAAATCGTCCAAAAAGCTAATCTTCTGACGATTATATTATAGTAATGAAAAATGTAATACTTAATAATAAATCTTAACACTTTTGCACCCCTATGCAACGCTATTAGTACTTACTCTACAAATATTTCAGACAAAATAATAATCAATCTTAAAAAATATATATTGTTTAAAGGGACACATGTATTGAGTAAAGCAAATATTTTTTATCTTTGTATTGTTTACAAATCGCAAGTAAACAATACAAAATTTAAATAGTTGGAAACAAAGGTACCTATAGATTATTTTCACCGCAAATCTACGGATTTAACAAACAATGAAAGTAGGGTAAAATTGGGGCTTCTGCATCACTTGCTCTCGCGCCGCCGCTCGAGCTGCGTGATACAGAAGCCCCAATTTTACAATCGAGATCGATTAATATAAATGTGATCTGCATCACTCAGAACAAAGTGAGCTGACGCAGACGCTCCCAATAATACCGTTGTTATCTGCGATCCGTCTGATTCACGATATAATATTGTATTTCATTCACCGACATATCATTGTAGTAGCAATGCAATGGGACAACTTACTGTCGTTTCTAGTTTGAGATGCTAATGTAACAACATTCTCAAGTTAGACTGCTGAATTACCAAATTGGTGCTGTGTTCAGTCGACGCGATCAGTCCGATCGGTTGTTGTGTGTATCATAATCTGGTATGGTGTCGAACTGACATAGCCAAGCAAAAATTATCGCGCGCACTTAAATAAGTACAATAAACAACAATATCATGTTCGATCACGGCACATCGTTGCATCGAAACGATTTGGTGCACATCTTGTACTAATGAATGCATAGGCCTTCCGTATAATGGGAGGTTAGCTTTTACTAGCAACTACAACTCAATAATAGAGTTGTGGACACTACCACAATGCAAAAATATAGCTGAGTGTGCACATCAAGTGCACATATTTGTCACAGACTAATCTTATGCCTTGCAATGTTTTCTTTTATATGTAATACTTTTTCTGTGTCTGTGACAAATAAATAGTTTTTCTCTTTCTTTCTTTCTTAGTAAGTACAAAAAAAAATAAAGTAAAAAAAACATAAAAACAAAATCCAAACTGGAACAATACTCATCTGTTCTGTGCGGGAATCGAACCCGCAACACGTTGGTGCATTAGTTGCTGCGTCTATTAAACCTACTATTTACATTGTGATACGAGTCATACTCTTAGCCAATGCGCCAAACGTGTCGTCAAAGATGTGATAAAATATTGGACCACTTTGTCTTAACATGACGTGTATAGAATTATCCAAGATAATCAATAACTCAGTACAAACGTTTATTTTTTATAATTACGATAGTAAAATCTTCTAATATATTATATATTTAAGTAGTAGACAATTAGGATTCTTGATGGATGATTTATATATCTTAGTCTTAAAACAAATAGCACTTTAAAATACAATAAATGTTAGATTAGGAATCACTTATTTCTTATAAGATTATTTAATTACTCTTTTAATAATAATAATTATGCATTTCATTTTCATCTACTACAGGCATTCAATCCAGCAAACCTGCCGTCTTTCTGATTTAGTCAAATCGTAAAAAGGAAATGGTGCTTTGATTAAAAACACTTGTAGGTTTTTATTACACCATACAGCTATTTCTTTTAGTATAAATTCATTTGCTTACTGCATCACTCACCTCGCTTCGCTCCGTTCGCAATGCAGAGCGCCCCAAAAATCACCCTACTAACATGATCTGCAATACGGACGGTTGGCATTAGAAGTATAATATTATTTCATTCATCGATGCATCGTAATACTGGTAGCATAGTAACAATGTTTTTACTTGGGATGACATAATATAAACAACATTCTCAAGTTCGTTCGACGCGCTCAGTGCGGCTCGGGCACAGCGATGCATTCATAATAATTTATATGTAGGTAGGTACATACTGTTATCTTTGCACAGCTCGTTGATAATTTTAATGAATGAATGCAAAATCTTAACAATGTTGAAAGTAGGATCGGGTGGCTCCCGGGTTCGATTCCCGGGTCGGCCAAAGTGTTATTGGGTTTTTCTGTTAGGAAATTCTCAGTAACAGCATGAAGTCTAGAAATGTGCCCGGTACGGCAATAGGCTCGCCTCCCTATTACGTGGGACTTAAATATATCTGGCGAAAAGTGGGTGTAGTAATACACCTTTGCCTACCTCTTCAGGGTTACAGGCATAAGACTATGAATGTATGTACTTATGAATTATATAATTGTTTTATCCACAACTAGCTTTTGCCTCTGACTTCGTCTACATGGAACTTGAACCCACGGTCACTCGGATTCCAGGTGATGCGGACGTATCGAGATAAAGCAGATTGACTGCACGTGTAGTGTTCGATCGATTAATATAAATGTGTTCTGACTTCTGCGTCGCGAAACGAGCGAAGCGAGTTGAGTGAACGCCTCCAATAATACCTACTTTTGTTATCTGCGATCCGTTTTATTCACGATATAGATTATTAACATTATGTTTTCAGCTTAGAATAATAACACCTATTCTAAGGTTTTCAGGTTAGGAATTTAACTCCTTGTCTTAGTGACCAATGTAACTGTTCTCTTTGCTGAGTTTTTTATTGTACTTATGAATGTGTATCAATTCATGTAATATTCCAATCATAGTATATATTAAAACTAAATGGGTATGTTAGTGAGTATAGGAAACGATTAAGTAAAATGAAACAATCCATATTGTGTCTTTTAAAAAAAGTTTATTATCAAAGCACCATTTTTTTAAGCACATAACATTTTTTAATGCACATATTGAGTCATGATAGATACAATTGTACAAATCTCCGGAATATTTATAGCGATCATATAGGGTTAACAAATTAGGACAACCTTTATCTTCTAAATTAATTACATTAACACTATTTAAAATATTTTTCAACCATGACACTTTTTCAAGACCTTTAACGAAAACAGACTTATCTTTTAAGATATCTAAAACTAAATATTGATAATTTGAGTAAGGTATAAATCCTTCGCTCCAGTATATTTTTCTATTACGCTCAATCCAGCAAACTTGTTGTCTTTCCGATTTGGTCAAATCGTAAAAAGGAAATGGCGGTTTGATTAAAAACACTTGCAGGCTTTGATTACACCATATAGCAATTTCTTTTATTATAAATTCATTTGCTTCTGTTTTAAAGCCTTGGATGTCTACAATAGCAGTCATGATAATCTACGCACGATGTTGCTCAGAGGTTTGTATTCCACAAGTCGGTCGTTTATAATCAAACAGTATGCAGTTGTCTTATCTGGTATTTGTGTTGAACATTCAAATTCCAATCTTACATCCACTGGACCAGTTTTTAAACTATCGTTTTGCCTCGAGCAGTCTAAGATGAAGACTGGGGCCTTTTCTTTGAAATCCTGCAAATCAAGCAACGGTTCTACCGGAGAGTTGTAATACGACTGGTGAAATTTCACATACATTTCATATAATATACTATATTTGTTCTCACAAAACTTTAAAGATAAAGGCTCATAAGGATAATATTGCGAATTTAAAAAGAGCGTAACATTTGTCACCTCACAATGATCAAATACCGAACTGTCTTTAGTTCTATTATTTTTTCTATTAGTTTGCAAGCAAAAAATGACATACCGAGGCTTTTCTAATTGAGAAGCAGTCTTTACTGACCAAGAATGCTTTGTGGTTTTAGGTAGTAAAGGATACTCATATAAATCCCAATTTCTAAAGGCCATCTGAATAGGTTTATCTCTTTCTAAGTGCTTTAAAAGTATTAAACGTTCTCGATCGGAAACTTTTATATGTGGTACTCTCCATTGAATTCTCTGTATATCTATTTGAAGCTGAACGACTTCATCAGTAAGAATAATACTATTTAAGTTAGAATTACTCCTATTCAATATAAGTTCGTGTTTACAATTTATCACAATTTTATTGTAATCCTCTGCAAACCCTAAAATCTTATTTAAGGGCACCACAACGCTAAAATGTCCATCACTTTGGAAACCGTTTAAATTCCAACCCCATAATGCAGAAACTTTACTTTCTGCTTCATTAAATGAGATGTATGACTTTATTGTTGATGTTATTCCAGAATTTTTTATACGGTCTATTTCAATTCCATTCATTTCGTACCTGATGTCTTGGAACAAGTACATAACAGGGTTATTAGTAAACGTAACAGCTTTCTTGATCTGATGCCCATCCTTACCGAACAGCTTTGCTTGACCTTCGATGTAGATGGAACTGGCTGATGGTAGCACGTATATATCTTGCTGGTGTATGGGGATTCTGATTTCATCGTTTTCTCTAAAACTGTTATTGTAGGGATTGTATGAATGGATTTCATAACTTTCGATCGAACTATCAAAGTGTGGTAAGTCGGTAATCTGTAGTATACTCATACTTTATATACTCATACTCTAAAGCTTTAAGAAAATCTTTATTTGATTTAGTCAATTTCTTCACGTTTTTCTTACGTCTGTGCACCTTTATGGTTGTTGACGGAATAGGACGTTTTATTTTCACTGAAGGGTTTTTATAATATACTATCATTTTGCTTTTCTTAAATGAAGACGTAATTGAATATTTTCTTCACCAAAGTCAATACGGTAACCAAACTGATCTACAATCCTAACAGATATGGATGAAATTATATTTTTGTTAACTGGAAAGTAAATAACGTTCTGAGGTATTTCTATGTAGCCGTGACTTGGAGCAGTATCAGATATAAATTCATGAATAAAATGAGTCGGTAATCCGTTGCAGTATGAACCGTGTACAAGATCACATTCAATTCTGATAACAGCTGTTAAACTGCTGTTATTAACGGGCACATTCGGTCTTGTTTTTAATACTGAAAAGTAAAGTAAACCGCACTCGTACTGATCAGATAAATGAAGAGGTGGTTGAAAATACGAAATCAGTTCCGATTTATTTCCAGAGATGGTAACCGTAGTAGACATGCTTGCATACTGAACTCTTTTAGATGATCCTTTTTATTTTATTTCATGATTATACCAAAAATTCTTTAAGAAATTTAAACATAAATGTCCACAATTGAAGGGGTGATCACGTTGTATATTTTCATAATTATATTGAATGTTAGAACCTACATATTTTATAAATTCCTTCGGAGGTTTAAGATTTCCATAACTGTCAAAATACTCAACGTAATCATTATATTTTGCATAGGCTACCCAATGAGAACCAGGATTTTTTGAACTATCCAAATTAATAACTCCACATTCTTTTTTATAAGGACATTTAGGGAGCTCATCTCTCATAAAGACACCTCTAAAATAAGGAATTCTATTCCCGTACTTTAAAATGTCAAAGTTAGTTAAGGCCCGTTTGGGTAGCCGATATCTTAGTTTTTTCTTTTGATACGAAAATTCCAAGGCCGCCTTTATGTGGTTTAAGGTGTAGTCCTTTCCCAATACATAGAGCTTCCATTTTTTCATTATGTCTTCTCGATTCTTCATACAGCTTTTTAGCCATTTTGAATTCATTTATGGTTTTAGCAATACCAGCTGCACCGCCTGCTAAAGCTCCCGCAGCTGATAATCCCGCAAAAATAGGAATCAAAGGTAATACTCCCCCAATTTTTGGAATAGGAATAACGCGAGGGAGCTTAATCGATGAATCATCAGCCAATTCTCTAGTAGCGGCAATAGCTAATTCTATGGCCATTTTCTTGCTCTTAGGTTTTAATTTTTTGATATGCCTTTTTGCTTTTGTAATAACAGATTTTAATTTACTTTTTAACCCTATTCCAGGTGTAATTTTTGGAGAAGGCTTTTTGTCCAAACCAGAACCAGTTTTAATTTTTGCTGACATAGCCTTACTTACTAAGCGTGCCGCGAGTTTTTCAGCTATACTGGCATCGGAAGCAACCGCTCGCTCTTTCGCCATTTTTAACAAAATTAAATCAGCCTTATGTCGATCCTTTAAGTTTGATGACTTGTGATATGCAATATCGTGATCTTTGCAGTATTTGTCCAACTTATTTACGCCGTTATCTCCTTTTGTTAGTCTTTTTATTAATTTAGTACCTGGGCCACAGTAATTATATCCTGGTAAGTGTAATTCAAATGGTAAATTATTAATACACCAATTGAGAAGACTACTCTCTCCAAAATACATTATAAGACTGATGATTCCGGTTTGAATACTTTAATAAATAGTTATGTGATTCGAGTTTGTTAACGTTATTTTATTTATAATATTACATTCGATTTATCAATCCAACTGCTTTCAGCTGAAGACAAACCTAACCATTTTACTAAAACCCTGTTACCTTTTCTTCTAAGAACTTTCTCGACTAGATATATATTGGGATGTTTTGTTTTTTGAAGTTCTTGTGAATAAAATGCTCCTAAAATAGGCAGACCTCTGATAGTGTCTTCAATTAAGTAAGTTATAGGAGTTGTATTTTGTATTTTACGAATTTTAAATATTTCTGTTGACCAGTTGGGAGTATAACCTTTTTCAAATGTACCTTTGTATTTACTGATACGCACATAATCACCTGCTTTGTACTTGCTTTTTAAATTATCATTTTTTGGCAACTTTAAATACCTTTCTAATATCAGTTTTTTATTCATATTGTTCACATTAGCAGGGATTTCATTAATAGTGCGATGGTGAGTGTGATTGTATTTGTAAATAACATCATTGAGGGTATTATTTACCCAATTGTAATTGCCTTTTAAACTAAATTCCTTATAGATTTTAGATTTCAATGTTCTGATAAATCGTTCGACTATTGAAGCTTTTTTTGTTGAGAAGGTTGAATAATGGTTAATATGAAACGATTTCATAAGCTTCTGAAATTTGTTATTATAAAATTCTGTTCCATTATCGGTTTGCAGATTTTTAGGAACACGCCCTTTATCCAACAAAGTTTTGAAAGAGTTATACACATCTTCTTTGCTTTTACTTCTCATAGGAAAGGCCCAAGCATATTTCGAAAATGAATCAATAACGGTAAGAATATATCTATAATTTTTATTTTCTTTTGAAATTGATTGCAAATCAATTAAGTCTGCTTGCCACAAGTCATCTATATCTCTCATTACAACATGTCTTCGCGGATAGTTCACTCTCGCATTTTTATGAATTTCGTTTACCACGTCAGCTTTGCTCATGTTCACAACTCAGTAGGCATGTTTGTCTCGAATTCTGCTATAATACTGAATAAAAAGCATATTATTAGGACTATTTATTATTTAATTATGTCAGCTTCTTTTAACTCTTCGATTATTGATAAAATTTCATTATCATGATTTGTATTACCAGCATCTCGGGAAGCAATTAATAGTTTCAATCTTTCAACCAGTTCGTTAGGATCGTCCCAATATACCAAGTCAGTGCTATTTTTGTATTTCTTTAACGTTGGTAAGCTTCCTCCAAATTTAGTGACAATATTATTGTTTGACGATTCAGAAAACAATGGTTTGATTATTTCACGATATTTTATACCTTTATCGCCTCTTATTTGCCCATTAGGATTGAAATCTCTCTTATGTGCATTTGTATTATGCAACATATCTTTATAGACAAGTTTATCTTTGCTCGATATTTGTTTCAAATCAGGTTTTCTTCGAAGTAAAAGTTCTTTTAAACCAGGGGTTAAATTGAAGCTTTTGTCACCAACTTTAATTAAAATGGTATTATCATTATTTGCACTATCTATTTTAGAAAACGAAACTTTTGAATTACCCATTATTATTTTTTTGTTTTCACTCCTTATTCCAAATGGTATGTTTAGGTCATAAATATCATGGATATCACGACCCTCTAATGATATTTCTAAATCATCCGGTAATTCCGTCTGGGGAGGCTTTTTAACGTTCAGTACAGAATTCAGTTCTGGGTCATAGCATTCTTCAAACTCAGTAGATGAGCTAGTATTAATGTCACCTAATTCCACGTCTTCAAAATTAGAGTGTGTATTCTCAAAATTTTGTATTTTTTCTAATGTTTTATTTGAATCAACTAGAGGTTTAAGGGGATCTGTGACAGGTTTTAACATTTTTTCAAGTGATAAGTTCGTAGAGTGTTCCTGGTTTTTCATTTGTTTTATTTTATTCTTTATGGAGTCTACAGACTTCATTAATTCTATTTTAATATTTTTCTCCATGTTATACTTATTAACAACTGTATTCAGCTAAAGAACAAATTATACTGAATTTGATTTGCCATGTTAATTACTTATATATATACATATAAACAGTCAGGCAAATTTAAAAAAACATATCAAAGTTCTGTCTGTACCTTCCATTATTTAATGACGATTCTTTATTAATAAGTAGAAAATTATAAGGTTTACTCCAAACAGTTTGACAAATATTTCTAAACTCTTTCCACTGTAAATCAGAAGTAACATGCTCTTCATAAATATGTTTTAAATTCACATCATCTTGTTTGAATATAATAAGAAAATTCACATTGTCACGCAACAGTTGTTTTGGAATTTTGGAATAGGTTTGAGATAAATAGAAACAATCTATTTGTTTATGTCTACCCATACAAAAATAATTGCGAATATTAACTTGATTTTCACACGCAACATCATCAAAAATAAACACAGAATTTGTTAAAGCTTCACTCGGAGAAATTACCTCTTTATCATCGCTAAATTTGTAGAAGTTAATCTGCGAGACTCTTCCTAATACTTCACTCAAGAAACGATACTTTGGTTGAAATGAAGTTTTGGAATAAAGATAAAGATTTTTAAATTTTAGACCATTTTCATGTAACAACAAACTAATCATAACGTTTGTTTTACCACAGTTCGATGGACCGCACATTATACATCGAATCGTATTCGGTAATAAAGGACTATGTCTGATCTGGTGAGAAGTTTCATTTAAATCTATATTATTAATTTTCAAAGATATGGGTTGCTTGATCAACTTCATTTTGACAATTACTGTAATGAATGTCTAACACGCATATTTATAGGTAGCTATAACTTTAACACTAAATTAGATATACATATCATAACGTATAAATAACAGCATTTAACATGTTTGAACAGGTCTAGAAAGTTAGGAATTTTGTATTCTCGTATTACAATATTATATTTTTAATAATTGATTTAATTTAGTATTGAATATCATACAGATTTAAAATTGCATTCCTTATTTCATTATGCTGTCATAGTCAGCCGAAACAGGACCTGTTGCTAGCAGAGAAATCAAGTTTTATTGGTAAGTACGTTTTTAATGTTATTAGTTATTACAATATTAAATTATATTATTATATGAATAATTAGATATCTTACTTTAGTTTTATTTTCAGAATCATGTCATACAGCCCCAGCATTCTCAACATTGGAGGACTTAACAGATTTGTATTTGATAATGTTGATTCTCAAATCCCAAGTCCTTTGGACGAAGTTGACCAGACAGAAATACAAGAGGTTAGTAAATATTATTTTATTCCTCATAGTTAAATTCATATAGTTATGAACTTTTCATTTATATTTTTTATGTTATTATCTTGCAGGACAATGCTTTGGCAGAGAATGGTAGACAGTTAAAAAACAAGCCATGTTTTTACTCTCAAGGAAATTATGAATGTTTTGAAAAGCATCGGAACAAATCCTCTGATCAGGTAAGCACTACATAAAATGTATTTATGTTTATAAACATTTATTGTGCGCGTCCACATTATTATATATTTATGTGTGATTTATTTTTTTACAGGTTACTAGCCCATATTTCTCCACTCAAGACGATGGCATAACATACATTGAACCAAACTTTTCTACACAGTCAAAAAAATTATCACCGTCTAAAAAGCGCCAAAGTTTATTAACGTCATCGGCAAATTCGTACATTGTTCGAAGAAATCGTCCTAAGCAAGGACGTCTTCTAATTAAAATAGATATTCGTGAATTAGATTATGAAGACAAAAATAAAAAAAACGAGGCTTGCTTAAGTGCACAATATGTGGTTGAGGAGCCTTATGATGATGTAATGGATATCACAGAGACATTAATAAAAAAAATAAGTAAGAAATTGTGTGATACTGAGTAGTCTTAAGATAATGTTTTTATTTAAGTTTAGTTGTATTTCTAAAAATAAATAAATGTTATCTTTTTAAAAATGTGTAATTGTTATGAGTCAATGTTTGTATGCATGCTTTATATTTATGTAAAAATTAAATAAATGTTGTGGCTGAATTTAGTAGCTCAGTACCGAATTGTGGAATACAAACCTCTAAGCAACATCGTGCGTAGGCTATCATGACGGCCATTGTTGACGTTCAAGGCTTTAAAACAGAAGCAAATGAATTTATACTAAAAGAAATAGCTGTATGGTGTAGTAAAAACCTACAAGTGTTTTTAATCAAACCACCATTTCCTTTTTACGATTTGACTAAATCAGAAAGACGGCAGGTTTGCTGGATTGAACGTAACAGAAAAATATACTGGGGTGAAGGATTTATACCTTACTCAAATTATCAATATTTAATTGCAGATGTTTTAAAAGATAAGTGTATTTACGTTAAACGTCTTGAAAAAATGTTATGGTTGAAGGATATTTTAAATAATAATAATTTAATTAATTTAGAAGATAAATGTTGTCCTAATTTGTTATGTTTATATGATCGCTATAAGTGTTCTGAAGATTTGTACAATTGTATTTATCATGACTCAATATGTGCTTTAAAAAATGTTTTGTGTTTAAAAAAATGGTGCATTGATAATAAACTTTTTTTAAATTGATAATATACATTGTCTTATTTTACTTAATAGTTTCCTAGACTCATTAACATATCCATTTATTTTTTAAATTGATAACATGATTACATTGATATTACATGGAGTGAGGAATTCATTAGGTTCACACATTCATAATAAAAACTCACTAAAAGTAACGCTACCATTGATCACTAAATAATTGCTAAACTTAAAAAATTATGTTAACTATAACAGTATGGTATTACTGGGCACTCTGAGTTATGCAGAACACATTAATATGAATCGACCTCGATTGTAAAATTGGGGCTTCTGTATCACGCAGCTCGAGCGGCGACGCGAGAGCAAGTGATGCAGAAGCCCCAATTTTACCCTACTAATGAAATGGACGGGATGTATAAATGTTCTTCTCATGCAGTGATTTTGAGCTTTGTTGCTTAAAAAATGGTGAAATGTAAAAAGATACATCGTAGAAAATTAAAATTTCTGTCATTAACATTTTTTTAGTCTGTGAAAAACCAATAATCAGAGGATATTTTTAGAACTATCTAAAAAAGATATAAACTCTAGAGTATTCAATAATAAGTGTAAACTAACGTCAAAAGCAGCGGCTGTTTAGTAGAAAGGCCGTAGTAGTAGTTTAGTAAACAGACAGCTACGCAAAATTCTAGGCGTTAAACCCATGACGCGCACCATTGTCTTTTCAAAGTTAATTAGAGCTTAGGAAACGGTTGAGAAAATCATGGCGAGGAAACCTTTCTGAGAGTTCTCTATAATGTTCTTGAAAAATACGTGAAGACTATCAACCCGCACCAGGTCAGAGTGGTGGACTAGACTAACCCTCCCTACAATATAAAGAGCCTGGCAGGCGACGACAGCAGTGGCCAGTTTAGTATACAGGATTTGTGATTAATGACTAAAAATAATTGTCTTCCACAAAAAAGCCCAACCACAGTATAGATTTAATATATGATATAATAAAATCTATTCAGATTACATAACAAACATCCTTGTACGTTATACTAATAAAATTCAGAAAATGCAAACTTAAAACGGAATAATGGTACGTATTTAATCGACTGAACAAACATATGAATGCGGATCCTCGCCTTTTGTTACGATATATGAGACGTAATTCTTCACCAGCTTTGCAGGGACGCTCAAGTTATGTCGAGTGGAAATTTGAAAAGTTTCTTTATACACTCGTTATTTAAACATAGCTACAGAATATTGTGTAGCGTAAATTCGTCACGTTTGTCGCGTTGTTATTTATGTTTGTGTTTAAGTGAAACTGGTTCTTGTATGTATTATTTGTCATAATCATATAATAAACGTAATTATTCTTATACAGGCCTTAAGAACCCTAAGCTCAAGTTTTAGGATAAGAATTCTATTGGTTAATACATTGGTGGACGATTTACAGAGGTACTTATGCGCGGTGAGCAGGCAGTCCATTTTGTTTTGGCAATATACGAACTTCTTTGAATGTACATGAACAGAATAGCGATATCCTAGATAGTAACAACAAAACGTCCGTGTGGTGAGGGATTAAGAATACGGATTGTCACGACCCTATATCATTCCATGGGTGTCGTAAGAGCCGACAGAGGGAGCATATTATGCAGAGAACATCACTGTAAGAGAAGGAAAACTTGGTACAAACCATATACCAACGCGTTTGGCTAGCGTGGTATAGTAGGCCGATTCCTCCTTTCAACGGAGAGGCCTAGCCCAGCAATGGACTGTTAAAGGCTGGTGATGATGATGATGATGATGATGAACAACAAAACAACGCATAGTTGAAACTATTAGGCGCAAGAACCTGAAATTTGGCATGTATGTTCGTTGGGAATTGAAGGGATGCATTAAGAAGGAATTTGCAGAAATGCCCAGGGTATCGGGCAGAAACAGTTTAAAAAAAAAACATATGTCCAAAAAGTTTATGTTACACAATAATCAACCATCGCATGTAATAAAATCAAATAAATCTATAAATTGCCGTACTGCTGGCCACGGACGTCTTATTGCCAGGGAAAAGTCGCTGTCAATCATACTTCGGAAAAACACCGGTTTTCGTCGTGAGTTTGAACCCGAAACCATTTGCGTAATAGATCATTAGTCTCTTTTTTTCGCTGTTCGTCACATAACACGAGTAATCAACATTTTCAATAAATTTAACAAAATCAAAGATTGGCCATTTGCAATTCGCAACATTTAACTATCATCTTCTGACACATACGTAAAATAAATTATAATGTTTCTTGATACGTCATATTACAGGTCATTTGATGTTTATCTAATCGTTATCTCTGAGTGCAGTTTATCATTATCTATAACATCTTTTTGAACTACCGCTTTACACGGAAATCATCCAACCGCTGATTTTCAGTCATGCCATATGCATCGATATCATCGAAATATTGTTGTTCACTTTTTTATGATTGTATCTGTATAATGTTTATTTATTTCCCATTAAATTTGAAGATGTGTAGGGCTGTAAAAAATTCAGTTGTGTCCAAAAAATATAATTGCACGACTGACGCAGTTTTTTAAGCGACCACCTCGCTTTTAACATTGTGATTTTCGTTGCTGCATGTAAGATTCATAAGTTGTTGTTCAGATACGTCAGCGATTCAGGAGCTGTCATGCGGGAATTGATTTTTATAAATCTTATAAACTAAGATTATAATTCCAACAAGCACGCATTTACAATGCTTTCCATAATTTTAGAAGATCAAGTAGACAAATAATGACGTTCGACTTATTTGAAATCAGTATATCTAAAGAGACCTACGCGATTTCTCATATACATATATGAGATATCCCATCAAAACATTCCGAAAAAAATAGCCAAATCTCGAAATCTTGAAATCTCTAAACAGTAATCAAATCTCTAGACAAAGTTGAGCCAATCCTAAGGACTTGGCTCAACTTTGTCTAGAGATTTCAGGAATTTTAATTCTTTACTGCAATTTCTTTATCATATTTAATGTTACCGACCTGTACCCACTAAGTGTTAAAAGTTTTCAAGAGTTGATCGCATTTTTTTCAATATCTAGAGCGTGTAAAAATGTTTAGCCGTTGAACAGTGAAACGATGTGACTAGATGACGAAAATTTCAGCGTTCTAGTTCCATCCAAAGGTTCTCAAATGGGGGCCTACAATGCGGCGAAATGGTTCCAGAAAAGGATGGTACTACAGTGTTCCTTCGCGCTCCACTTGGCGGAGGCACTACTGTGCCCCCAGATGTATTGTTTTGGAATGCTGGGGTACACAGTCTTATGTGCACGCCAGGATAATATAAAAAGTAGAAAAATGCGCTAAATTGCTTAATGGCGGCATCTTTTAAGACAGTAATGCTTGAAAGCTGCCCACTAACAAATTAATTAAGTAAATGTATTAATATATCTGCTTTATATTAATGTGTTAGTGGACAAACTGCAACGGAAGATGTCATAATCGGATCCACTGCGCTTGCCACAAATATTTCAAATGTATGAGCCTCTTATTATGTTAATTGTCACTTGTTTAATACATACACACTCGGATAACTCCCCAGTCCCAGCCGATATAAGGATATTTGATAGTCTCTACAAGGAGTAAGTTTCCTCAAATATCGAAGTCCTAGAATCCCGATGCCGATGTCAAATGAAATTCGCTATGTAGAAGAGCTAATATTCTATAAAATCTGTTAAGACCATAAAAGCTGACTCCTTTTCTAAGGTCTTAAGTGCTGTCTTAAGTAAGATGTGTCCAGGATTTCACCATAATAATGAGGTATTTATTAGTTACACGCTATAATTTCAGTTATATCTACCACATTCTCAAACGCTGGTCAGTAGTCCAATGTTAGGGGTATTACGTTGCTAGGACATACTCAGACCTATTTCCTTTGAGACTGAACAGCCCAGAACCAACACTGATTGACGCTTCTGGGAACCAATGTGTTAATGCATTGCAAGGTGGTATTACAACGACGCGGCAAATCTTGTTAATAGGCAGCAAGATTGCTGAAATAAACCTGCTTGTGTATTGGCTGGATTATTTATTTATTATGAGACAAAAAAACAGTGACATGTTTAAATTTTATTGACTTTTTTAAGCATCGCAGTTATTTTCAATACAATGTTTATGAAATACACTGATTAATTTAGCGATTGGATAATGTTTCAATTAGTTTTTGTTTGAATTTGTAACTAGATTGAGAGAAAATATGCGTGTCCATAAAGTGTGTGTTATATGTATCAACTAGACGGGTAAGGAGTGCCCGCGTCCCAGCGGCAGTGTTAGTTTTAAATGTATCTATATGAAACATATTAGAACAACATGAAATCAAATATACGCCACAGCTATCCAAATATCGTTGAACTACATATTCTTGTGATAATCTTAAATTGCTTTATGAATAAAAAATACCATAATATGGTACAGTTTTACTGAAGGTTAATATAGCTTTTATTTGTATAAGTTTTTTATAGTAATAGGCGGCAAACGAGCAGACGAATCGCCTGATCGTAAGCAATTACCGTCGCCCATGGACACAACTAACACCACAGGAGTCACAAGTGCGTTGCCACCCCTGAGGGTTGCCAAAAGAGATAAAACGAGGAGTGGGATGAGGGAAAAGGAATTGGTGAAGGAAAAGTCCTAGTTGTTTCGCAACATATTTATAAGTTTTAACTAAAATAAATCCCGACCACAGATTTGACCAATATTTTCTGGATCTATAAAGGATCTGATTAAGCCAGAATTATATTCTTAAGAAAGCAGATCTGCTACACTCACATCCTTGTGAGTCTGGGTAGTCCTTTGGTGCGTTGTTTCCTTGTTAATGTCGTCTACGATACAGCAAAAGTTTATAATGCGGAAGTATTTTTTTACGAAAATTTATTCGGATACAGATACTCATAAATCATAATAATACCATTCAGATACATCAACAGCAATACAATATTCCTTGTTTACTTATGCGATACTTATCTCTTCTTTACTTTTCAAGTTGAATTTCCTGATAATCTATTCCAAATCGATTTTTGAGTAATCTTTTTGATTATCTGTGTGTGAAGTTTAAATAATAACGATATATAAACTGTGTGAAATTGATACGAGTCATCAGTCAGTGTTAGTGCATTGTTTAGCAGCTAGGTAATTATTTGAACACTGAGCACGGGGCAAAAAAATAACGCAGTATTATGAAAGGTAAGAAAAGTGTTCATTATTTTATATTAATTTCATAAGATAACTCGTATTTAATATGAAAGAGGCCTTATATAAATATATAGTCTAAATATAGCAAATATCGGCGTCTCAATATACAATAGGTTATTATTTTATAACAGTGTGTCTTATTACATCATCATTGCAAGTTTTATAATAATATTAAAATAGTTTGTTTCGTTATGGTCTAATATAGTCCTCAACTTTTGTGACTTAAACATGATAACGTTTTCCTTTTCCTTACAATAAATGACTCCGAGTATTAGAATAAAGAATAAATTACATTTATGACTTCAGCATTACTAAAAGTGCATAGCATAAAATATTATTGCGTCAAATATCATAACATTTATTATGTAATTATATTAGACATGTTTGTCAAACTTTTTCTTAAAATAGTTGCATACAATAATTAAAATAATTGCGGTTTCCAGGTAGATGGAGATTACAATCTGAGTTAGATTGTAATCTCCGTCTACCTGGAAACCTATACGTATTAACTAGAAAATGTTTTTCTAATTAATAAAATAAGTACCATTTATATAATTATTGCAGCAAATATCTTTTAACATTTTAATTGTTTCGTTCCTGCCATCCACGGCTGAATATAAGCCTGAACCGGTTCTTAGTACCTTTCTTATTTTTGATATTACTTACATCCCATCAAAATATTATGTGTCACCTCAGACCGTCTTAAGTTGATAACGCCTATTTGGTCCATATTTAAGTCCTACTCTGAATCTAAGATTTTTTTTAATAAGTCTGTAGTGTCCCACTGCTGGACAAGGCCTCTCCCCTGAATTTCCATAAATCACGGTTATATGCAATCTCTGGCCAGTCACACTCAAATCGTCGTCATCGTTTGGGACATCCCCGTCGCACGCCGACCGCCTGGTACCCAATTGGTAGTTGCATGAGCCCACCTTTCGGGGTGTATGCGGCAAACGTGTCCGGCCCAGTCCCACTTTAGTCGGGCTGATTTTGCTCTTACGTCGACTACAGCTGTCTTAGATCGCAGCGTAGTGTTACGGACATGATCGGTCCTCTTCACTCCCAGAATTCGAAAAAGATAGTTCTAATAAATTTGACGTCCACTATAAATGGATATTAAAATAAATACCTATCTTTTGTTAGCAAGTAAATACAAATCTAACAGACAACGAAACATAATTGGAACCATGTATTCATTTATAAAAATATATTTAAGAAAACTGTATTAGTATAAAATATAGTCAAATCAAGCTAATATTTGAAAAGCGTGTATTCATTTTATCATATCAACCGAAAGACGTTGTGTGCTGGTTATAGACCTCCTCCAAGGCTCTCCACATAGACCGATTCCGAGCCACCCGCATTCATTCGCTGCCCGCAATCCCAACAAGATCTTCAGTCCACCTTGCAGGAGGCCTACCTCTGCTTCGACGTCTGGTGCGTGGCCGCTACTCCAGAACCTTTCTACTCCAACGGCCATCAGTTCTTCTGGCTATGTGCCCTGCCCCCTGCCACTTCAGCCTGACTATTCGGAGAGTTATGTCGGTGACTTTCGTTCGCCTGCGTCTCCTCATTTCTGATTCGACCTCGCAGGGAAACTCCGAGCATAGCTAGCTGTATCCATTTAGTGTAATTAATTGCTAACGTATTTTATTTTCAGGCGCAGTATTAGCTGTGCTCTGCGCTGTAGCACTCACCCGCGCTGCAACAGTTGTAAATGAAAATGGCTGCCCTGGAGACTACAAGATCGAAAAACTACTACCGCATGCAGAATGTGATAAATTCTATTACTGCGTTCATGGAAACTTATTAGAAATGGTTTGCGCACCTGGCCTACACTTCGATTCCAAAACTAGTAGATGTGATTTCCCTGTTGTAGCCAATTGTCAAAGGCAAGCAGTTCATATACCTAACCCACCTGCTCCTATTGAGACGAATAACAAAGATGACAGCACTGTTGCTGGTCATGGTAATCCCAGTGAGGCCCCAGCAATCTGCGCGGCAGCTGAATCTGATGGTGTTCTAGTCGCTCATGAAAATTGCAGACAATTCTACAAGTGCTCTTTTGGCATACCAGTTCCTAAATGGTGCCCCAGTAATCTTTTATACGATTTTACTGTAGAACGGTGTGAGTGGCCTGAAACCGTGGAATGTAAAGATAGAGTAATAATTGAGCCAGAAAGTGACGAGAATGAAGGCGAGTGGGTTGGTAATGGTGCAGGTAACGATGATCCCAGCCAGGCAGCTGCTATTTGCTCAGCTGAAGGATCAGACCACATCCATGTTGCACACGAGTATTGTAACATGTTCTATCAATGCTGGGCAGGGCGTCCAGTTGCTCTCTATTGTCCAGAAGGATTTATTTTCAACCCGGCCAAAGATTATTGTGATTTCCCCGGAAATGTTGAATGTAATAGAGGAATTTCTGAAAATCAAGGCAATAACAACCAGGGTGGGAGCAATGATAACACTGGAGATGAAGATCCCATTGGCAATAATTACGACGATCCCAGCCAAGCACCTGCTATTTGCAGCCAAAAAGATTTCGATGGTATTTTAGTTGCTCACGAAAATTGTAACCAATTTTATAAATGCACACACGGTGCCCCTGTAGCCCAGATATGCCCGGGTAACCTTTTGTTTGATCCAACCAAAGATAGGTGTGAATGGCCTAAATCAGTCAGCTGTGGCAATAGAATAATTCCTGAAATAAATGATAATGACAATGGTGGTAGCGAATGGGTTGGTAATGGTGCAGGCAACGATGATCCCAGCCTGGCGCCTGCTATTTGCGCCGCTGAAGGATCGGACCATGTTCACATTGCTCACGAGTATTGCAACATGTTCTATCAATGTTGGGCAGGTCAGCCAGTTGCTCTCTATTGTCCAGAAGGATTTATTTTCAACCCGATCAAAGATTATTGTGACTTCCCCTATAATGTTGAATGTATCAGAGGGATATCAGAAAATCAGGGCAATGACAACCAGGGTGGGAGCAATGATAACACTGGAGATGAAGATCCCATTGGCAATGATTACAATGATCCTAGCCAAGCTCCTGCCATTTGCAGCCAAAAAGATTTCGATGGTATTTTAGTTGCTCACGAAAATTGTAACCAATTTTATAAATGCACACACGGTGCCCCTGTAGCCCAGATATGCCCGGGTAACCTTTTGTTTGATCCTACCAAAGACAGGTGTGAATGGCCTGAATCAGTCAACTGTGGTAATAGAATCATTCCTGAAATAAATGATAATGACAATGGTGGTAGTGAATGGGTTGGTAATGGTGCAGGCAACGATGATCCCAGCCTGGCGCCTGCAATTTGCGCCGCTGAAGGATCTGACCATGTCCACGTTGCCCACGAAGATTGTGACAAGTTTTATCAATGCTGGGCAGGACAGCCGTTTGCTCTAAATTGCCCAACTGGATTTTTGTTCAATCCATACAAAGATTACTGTGATTTCCCTTATAATGTTGACTGCGGCAATAGACGAATCTCTAAAAACAAAGGCAAGCAGATTGAAAACACCGATGTAAACACTGAAGATGATAGGTGTGAATGGCGTGAAACAGTTGAGTGCGGCAACAGGGTAATTCCTGATGTCACCGATAATGACAATGGCGGTAACGATTGGACTGGCAACGGTGCAGGCAACCATGATCCCAGCCAGGCAGCTGCCATCTGCGCCGCTGAAGGATCCGACAACGTCCACGTTGCTCATGAAAATTGTAATCAGTTTTACCAATGCTGGGCAGGACAGCCGTTTGCTCTAAATTGCCCATCTGGATTTTTGTTCAATCCAGACAGTGACTACTGTGATTACCCTTATAATGTTGACTGCGGGAATAGACGAATCTCCAAAATCAAAGGGAAGCAGATTAAAAACACCGATGTAAACACTGAAGATGATGAGCCAGTCGGCAATAACCACAATGACCCCAGCCAAGCTCCAGCAATTTGTCGCACTGATGAATCAGACGGTGTGTTAGTTGCTCACGAAAATTGTAACCAGTTCTACGTGTGCTTGCACGGAGTCCCAGTGGCACGTACATGCTGGGGATTTCTTCTGTTCGATCCTAAACGAGATAGGTGTGAATGGCGTGAAACAGTTGAGTGCGGCAATAGGGTAATTCCTGATGTCACCGATAATGACAATGGCGGTAACGATTGGACTGGCAACGGTGCAGGCAACCATGATCCCAGCCAGGCAGCTGCCATCTGCGCCGCTGAAGGATCCGACAACGTCCACGTTGCTCATGAAAATTGTAATCAGTTTTACCAATGCTGGGCAGGACAGCCGTTTGCTCTAAATTGCCCATCTGGATTTTTGTTCAATCCAGACAGTGACTACTGTGATTACCCTTATAATGTTGACTGCGGGAATAGACAAATCTCCAAAATCAAAGGGAAGCAGATTAAAAGCACCGATGTAAGCACTGAAGATGATGAGCCAGTCGGTAATAACCACAATGACCCCAGCCAAGCTCCAGCAATTTGCCGCACTGATGAATCAGACGGTGTGTTAATTGCTCACGAAAATTGTAACCAGTTCTACGTGTGCTTGCATGGAACTCCAGTGGCACGTACATGCTGGGGATATCTTCTATTCGATCCTAGACGAGACAGGTGTGAATGGCGTGAAACAGTTGAGTGCGGCAACAGGGTAATTCCTGATGTCATCGATAATGACAATGGTGGTAACGATTGGACTGGCAACGGTGCAGGCAACCATGATCCCAGCCAGGCAGCTGCCATCTGCGCCGCTGAAGGATCCGACAACGTTCACGTTGCTCATGAAAATTGTAATCAGTTTTACCAATGCTGGGCAGGACAGCCGTTTGCTCTAAATTGCCCATCTGGATTTTTGTTCAATCCAGACAGTGACTACTGTGATTACCCTTATAATGTTGACTGCGGGAATAGACAAATCTCCAAAATCAAAGGGAAGCAGATTAAAAGCACCGATGTAAGCACTGAAGATGATGAGCCAGTCGGTAATAACCACAATGACCCCAGCCAAGCTCCAGCAATTTGCCGCACTGATGAATCAGACGGTGTGTTAATTGCTCACGAAAATTGTAACCAGTTCTACGTGTGCTTGCATGGAACTCCAGTGGCACGTACATGCTGGGGATATCTTCTATTCGATCCTAGACGAGACAGGTGTGAATGGCGTGAAACAGTTGAGTGCGGCAACAGGGTAATT
Organism: Euclidia mi; assembly: GCA_944739405.2. Taxonomy (NCBI): domain Eukaryota; kingdom Metazoa; phylum Arthropoda; class Insecta; order Lepidoptera; family Erebidae; genus Euclidia; species Euclidia mi. The sequence continues at coordinate 64,394,355 of OX123181.2, read as the reverse complement.
CCTGATGTCATCGATAATGACAATGATGGTAACGATTGGACTGGCAACGGTGCAGGCAACCATGATCCCAGCCAGGCAGCTGCCATCTGCGCCGCTGAAGGATCCGACAACGTTCACGTTGCTCATGAAAATTGTAATCAGTTTTACCAATGCTGGGCAGGACAGCCGTTTGCTCTAAATTGCCCATCTGGATTTTTGTTCAATCCAGACAGTGACTACTGTGATTACCCTTATAATGTTGACTGCGGGAATAGACGAATCTCTGAAAATAAAGGGAAGCAGATTAAAAGCACCGATGTAAGCACTGAAGATGATGAGCCAGTCGGTAATAACCACAATGACCCTAGCCAAGCTCCAGCAATTTGCCGCACTGATGAATCAGACGGTGTGTTAGTTGCTCACGAAAATTGTAACCAGTTCTACGTGTGCTTGCATGGAACTCCAGTGGCACGTACATGCTGGGGATATCTTCTATTCGATCCTAGACGAGACAGGTGTGAATGGCGTGAAACAGTTGAGTGCGGCAATAGGGTAATTCCTGATGTCACCGATAATGACAATGGCGGTAACGATTGGACTGGCAACGGTGCAGGCAACCATGATCCCAGCCAGGCAGCTGCCATCTGCGCCGCTGAAGGATCCGACAACGTCCACGTTGCTCATGAAAATTGTAATCAGTTTTACCAATGCTGGGCAGGACAGCCGTTTGCTCTAAATTGCCCATCTGGATTTTTGTTCAATCCAGACAGTGACTACTGTGATTACCCTTATAATGTTGACTGCGGGAATAGACAAATCTCCAAAATCAAAGGGAAGCAGATTAAAAGCACCGATGTAAGCACTGAAGATGATGAGCCAGTCGGTAATAACCACAATGACCCTAGCCAAGCTCCAGCAATTTGCCGCACTGATGAATCAGACGGTGTGTTAGTTGCTCACGAAAATTGTAACCAGTTCTACGTGTGCTTGCATGGAACTCCAGTGGCACGTACATGCTGGGGATATCTTCTATTCGATCCTAGACGAGACAGGTGTGAATGGCGTGAAACAGTTGAGTGCGGCAACAGGGTAATTCCTGATATCATCGATAATGACAATGGTGGTAACGATTGGACTGGCAACGGTGCAGGCAACCATGATCCCAGCCAGGCAGCTGCCATCTGCGCCGCTGAAGGATCCGACAACGTTCACGTTGCTCATGAAAATTGTAATCAGTTTTACCAATGCTGGGCAGGACAGCCGTTTGCTCTAAATTGCCCATCTGGATTTTTGTTCAATCCAGACAGTGACTACTGTGATTACCCTTATAATGTTGACTGCGGAAATAGACGAATCTTTAAAAACAAAGGGAAGCAGATTAAAAGCACCGATGTAAACGCAGAAGATGATGAGCCAGTCGGTAATAACCACAATGACCCCAGCCAAGCTCCAGCAATTTGCCGCACTGATGAATCAGACGGTGTGTTAATTGCTCACGAAAATTGTAACCAGTTCTACGTGTGCTTGCACGGAGTCCCAGTGGCACGTACATGCTGGGGATATCTTCTATTCGATCCTAGACGAGACAGGTGTGAATGGCGTGAAACAGTTGAGTGCGGCAACAGGGTAATTCCTGATGTCATAGATAATGACAATGGTGGTAACGATTGGACTGGCAACGGTGCAGGCAACCACGATCCCAGCCAGGCAGCTGCAATCTGCGCCGCTGAAGGATCCGACAACGTCCACGTTGCTCATGAAAATTGTAATCAGTTTTACCAATGCTGGGCAGGACAGCCGTTTGCTCTAAATTGCCCATCTGGATTTTTGTTCAATCCAGACAGTGACTACTGTGATTACCCTTATAATGTTGACTGTGGCAATAGAATAGTATCGTAAAGTAATGTTTTTGTTGTTTAATTTTAATTTCCTATTTATTTGGCTATTTTATACATTGTGTAATATGAAGTTCTAAAGCTTAAATATATTTATTTTTACACAAGCAAAGTAAATATGTTTTTTTCATTTTCTCACAAATGTTATGATAAATATAGTGTCAAATTTATGATAGTTGATTATCTAGGCGGACGTTCTCTGACCAGATTGGAGACATCCTAGGTCCTATCCATAGGTCTGAAGAAACGGTAATAACGTATTACAACGCTTTGGCACCAAACCCTTTAATTTTATTTGCCATTATAAACGTAGCGTAACGTAATCCCAAGTAGCTAATAAAACCATTCAATTAGCGCTAAATATACTGATTACGTGTATAATATCATAAATATAGTCTAAGTATTTTTATTATGGTCGTACATCTAAGTTCCTATCTACATACAAAACGGGGAACCTGACGTAAAAAAGGCCAATGAGAATCCAATAGGTCGGACCAGACTGCTTTCTTTATGGGTGTCATTACTCAGGCTTGGAGGTTTTGCCACCTGAGCCAACTCTAGCAATCTTTCCTGCAATGCAGTCTTTCTCATAAGTTACATACTCAATATGTTTTATATTAAAAAACCACGTACCGATAAGTTGAAGGTACCTTCTTATTTTCAGTATGTAGACTGCGGTAAGATACGACTTATTATAATTATAGTTTTCTGGTGGTTATAAACCAAATAGCTTCAAAAACTATAAATAGTAGCAAAATACAAAATCTTTTACTTCTAAAGGTAATCCGCTTTGTAGCTATAACTCCAAGTGGAATAAATTGTATTTCATACAAACATACATAGTCTCACGCCTATAACCCCGAAGAGGTAGGCAGAGGTGTATTTCTACACCCACTTTTCGCCAGATATACTTTAGTCCCACGTAATAAGGGGCGAGCCTATTGCCGTACCGGGCACATTTCCAGACTCCGTGCTACTACTGAGAAGTTCGTGACAGAAAAACTCAATAACACTGCCCGACCCAGGAATCGAACCCGGGACCTCCCGATCCCACGCGCACATTTATGCCGCGAGACCAACGAGGCAGTCGCATAGGGTTTGATGTCGAGCTTTCCGTCTCTACGCAAAGATGGTATTTGCATCATATTATCCCTTAGTCGCCTCTTACGTCACCCACGGTAAGATAGGGGGTGGTGACACTTGTATTCTATGCCGTCAACCACACGGCAGAATTGTATTTCATTTCATAATAAAGTTAATTTTATTTTTGCGTTCTTGTCTCTGTCCAGCTAAGTATTCGTATTACTTTAAATGTATATGGTCTCAGTGATACGCATGTTTAAAGAAAATCAATTAATTCTAATAGGTCATACCGACCGGTATGAAACAACAATATTCTATCAAATCTGAAGACACTACTGGGCGAACCCCAGGTTCCAAAGCGAATGTCTTACATGCAATTGAGGCATTTGCTGGGATGATAATATTATAGGTAATTGAAATAAGAAAGGACTTGCTGAATAAACCAGAATATGCATTGAGTTGAGTATCTTGCCCATCTGATAAGTATTTTCAGTATATCAACATCAAAAATCGATCATAAATTCTTATAAAAATCATTCTATAAGCACTTATCTATATTTTTATAGAGGCCAGTTTCCATTATCATGAAAAAATATTATTGAATATGATACGAGAACACATTTGATTTGTGATCACAGTATATACGGTATATATATGTCATACCTAGCAAAGTAATCAGAACGAAATAGCAATTAAGATATAATTATATATGAGCCTACTTAGTCCATTGAAAAGTTACATTTGGGTTGCATTTATCAGAGGATGCAATTTTATTTTACAGATGTGTAGGGAGGGCTAGTGTGCCAACTTGATCAAAGAACAATGCCCATTTTTCTTAGAGACGCCCAGGTGTGGACCGTCAAAAATCGTAGTAGTTGTTATTGCATTCGATAAAAGAGAGTGTTAAACTAGAATTTTGAGATTGATTAGAGGTCGGCCATATTCATAGTTTTATTACAAAAAGTACTTTATCATGCTCAAAAAACATTAGGTGTACTTACTTTTATTAGGATAGTTACAGTATTTCGTAGTTTTGAGAAGACAGGAATGAGTTAATCGTTTGGTAAGGGTAGAAATCCGAAAGAAAAATACAGAAGTCGTAAAAGATCCACAAACATTCACAATGCGCACGGGCAAATAACAAACATAATAAAATAAATTGACTATGACATTATTGATATTTACTAACAGCCAAAAAAGTGTTGCCATTTTGCAGTTTTTAAATGATATTGATTAATCGATATAGATTTCGGACAAGGTTATCAATCTATATATTTGGTTCAAATCGAAGTTATTTGTAGTTAATCGCATAATATGCCTTAAAAATACACAATAAAAATGTTTAAGGACTAAATAAAGATTTGCTAGTCACTAAAATCATTTTGAGTAGAGAAAATGTGAAATCGATTAAAATAATCGATTTAATATTATGAATTCTTTACTGGCAATTTCTGATCTATTACGTGTTGGCTATTTAGACGTTAACACATCGTTTTAAACCTATTTATTGATTATGTTTCTTGGCACACCTTTAGTAACGCCTATAAATTAAGTTTTAAATAAAAAGGATTATTCAACAACAAATTGAAACTCTATTGTGCTGTTCATGAGTTCCAAACTGGGCCAGAAATGGGCATTGTTCTTTGTGGGGTCGTACTTTTGTCCCTCGGCCGCCATCTTGGAAGAAGTGCGTGTGCAGATGGTTTTTCTTGATTATTTGGTGAACTATTTGTCTCACAAAGAATATGTGAAGAATTATTTTGTTGAAAATTAAGTTCTCTACCACTTTGGTGCTGAAACTTTTATCACAATACCAAAAATAAAAAGTTATATCTTTATTATTGTTATATTTTGGCAATTTTAACGTTTTTCCAGTATAACTGTGTACCCGAGATGAACCAAGCTTTAGCACAGGGTCTTACCAAGCACCGAAATTAAACATTTTCATGAACAACTTTAGAGAAAAGTCGCATTTTGTGGATCATCATCATCAGCCCTGTATATTAAACTGTCCCTCCCACTACTGGGCACGGGCCTCTTCTCTCTATGAGAAGGGTAAGGCCATAGTCCACCACGCTGGCGTAGTGCGGGTTGGCAGACTTGCACTTGCACAGAGCATTATGGAGAACGCTCAGACATGCAGGTTTCGTCACGATGTTTTCCTTCACCGCTTAGCAAGCGATAATTAACAATTTAAAACGCACTTAACTCCGAAAAGTCATTGGTGCGTGCCGTGGATTCGAACCCGATACTCTCTACATGGTAGCCCGTTGGTATCTCCACTAGGCTATCGCTGCACTGGGATTAAATACAACATTATATTTAAATGTGAGTATTCGTGCGAAGACGAATTGGCAGCCACTTGAGCTTGTTGCAAAAATCAGTAATGTGATCACATTTACGCAGTCCAAATAAAAATCGTATGCAAAAGATTTGGAGACGCTCAAGTTTATTCAGCTGCTCTTCAGTGGGGTCAAGATAGCTGACGTCAGCGTAGTCAATTATAGGCAGAAGCAGAGATTGAGCAAGCAATCTTAGTGTTGGTAGGAAGGAAGTTGGGTAATCTACGCAAATCGCAAATCTGCTGATGCAAACATTTTGTGACTCATTTCTTGTCTCCAAGACAAGGGTTCATCAAGGTAGATCCCCAGAATTCTTACAGTTTTACTAAAAACGATATTCTTTCCATCAAAACAGATTTGTGGCGGCCGATACTAATAAGTTATAGTAATTAGTGTATATTTTTAGGTCCCACGTAATAGGAGGCGAGCCTATTGCCGTTACCGGGCATATCACCAGACTCCGTGCTGCTACTGAGAATTCGGAAAACCCCAGTAACACTTTTGCCCGACCCGGGTATCGAATCCGGAACCTCAGATCAGCAGTCGCGTACGCTATCCACTCTACCACGGAGGCATTGGGTTTTTTCAGGATTAACTATAAGTCCGTACTTCTTGGTCCACTCACTGATTCGTGTCAAGTCTTTGGAGCCTGTGTATGGATCTGCAAATCATCTGCATAAAGGTGATAGGAAGAAAGTAACTGTTTTGAGATAGAATTAATGAATATCGCGAAGAGTAAAGGAGATAGCACGCCACCCTGTGGCACACCGGTATTTGTATCAGTCCACGTGGAATAAGAGTCTTTAATGGAAATACGTTGCCGGTGACCAAACAGGTAACCAGTTAATGGAGATACATTAAGAGAGCGTAGAATGCCAAGTATGTTGTGAAAATCTACCGTAACAACATAACATATCTTCACGCCTTTTATCCCCGAAGGGGTAGGCAGAGGTGTATTCTACCGCAGCATTGCTGAAATCAAGTAAGGACAAAACAGTAAGATTTCCACTATCCATACCTAGCCTAATATCATCAGTTACACGAACCAATGCAGTAACAGTACTGTGACCAGGGCGAAAACCGGATTGATAGGAATTTAGGAGTGCACTTTTTTGTAGAAGAGAATTATTAAGTTGAGAGTGAACTAGTCGTTCAAGGATTTTTGACAGGAAGACTAGTATGGATATAGGTCAAAAATCTAAGAAGGAACAAGGTTTAAGTGTCATGGGTAAAGAAATTATCAGTGCTTCTTTTCAATTTGACGGAAAGACGTAACGGACAACGGAATAATTAAGGACATGACATAGGACTGAAAGAATTTTCGTAAGGACGGGAAGGATCATTTTGCGACTGATACAATCGTTACCGACTGCATTGGACGTAACTGACAGTATACTCTTCTTGACGTCACAAGCGGTAAATTGCGTGAAGAAGAAGGGAGAGTCTTCTGAGGTTGGCGAAGATGAAAGATATTCTAATGTGTTTCTTTTTGTAATTCCATCGAATTTGGACAAAGTAGTGTAATGTGTAGGTATTTAGAGAATTAAAGTTGACATTGCTTGGAAAGAAATGATATCTTGTCTCTCCAACTCCCAATGTTTAAAGAAATTTCCAGATTGTTACTGGATCACCATTTTCAACACCTTGTTGCACAGATTTCTAATAGCCACGTACTTTTCTTGAATGAAAGCGAGTCAGTGTATACTTCAATATTGTCTTTGCGGCAGCTTTTTTTGCCATGATCTTTTTGATGTCCTCTGTTAACAAAGATACTGGTAAATGCTTTATTTTAATGGTGCGGATTGGCGCATGCACGTCATACTCGTCTTCCTTTTCTGAGTACCGTCCAATCTCCATCCTACCATTCCTTTCTAAAGTACTCGAACGCTTTGTCCATGCCCAACTTACTACATTCCTCAATAAAAACCTTCTTTTCAATCCACTCCAATCCGGTTTCCGTCCAGGTCACAGCACGGTTACGGCACTGATCAACATTACCGACGACATCAAGCTCGGTATGGAAAATGGCAACGTGACTGTTCTCTGTCTACTTGATTTTAGTAATGCCTTTGTAGCGATCAGCTACATAACTCATATCACAGCGCCATCTACCCAATGACGACGAAACTACTACGACACACTACTACTACGACTACTAACAATGCGGGAAATATTCAAAACGTTTCTGAACCGCGCTAACAACTTTCGCGCGCTACGACGCATATATACAACTTCAAAAGTCCGTCGGCCTGCAGGCCACCAAACACGACCACCAAGCTTGGTTAGAGGCCCCTCCCTCTAGTTGGAGGAACACCACACCTTTATCCTCCACATTGGTGAACCCGACGTGATCTGAAGCAGCCTTCTCCGGTCAGATAACCAGCAGCTCCCAACGTGATCTGAAGAAGCCCTCACTGGTCAGATCCGCAACACCGCAGCATCGTAGTCATCTCCACCTCGCCTCACTCTGCACTTTACCTGATGGTCAGCAATCAAGTCGCCGCCAGCCAGCATCTTCGGCCAGGGTTCATCTGTAGGCCATGATTTGCATGCCTGGTCCTCCTTGCAGCCTCTCCAGCACCACGGCACACCTCACTGCACACACGGTCCTCGTAAGCAGCACACATCGCTCCTGTCCACGCAGCAGTGCCACTACGAAACCGCATTGCAGCACAACGCAGCCACTACGCAGCCACGACGCAGCCACTACGCAGCAACTCCCCGACTTACTGTGGAACACTCACTGCTCGTCGCTCACTGCTTGCTAGTGCTGCCTTCTGCTCGTCATCGACTGCATATCACCTTCGCAACCTCTCCCCGACTCACCGTGGGACTTGCGAAGCATACTGCGACAAGCGTTAACAGACTCTCCACTGGCACGCTCCTCAGAAGCCTCGACAACTGACCCATCACCTACAAGAACGACCTCTGGTCTTGGGGGAGGAGTGATGTAGCGATCAGCTACATAACACATATCACAGCGCCATCTATCCAATGACGACGAAACTAGTACGACACGCTACTGCTACGACTACTTACGAGGCGGGAAATATTCAAAACGTTCCTGAACCGCGCTAACAATTTTCGCTCGCTACAACGCATATATACAACTTGCAAAGTATGGCCGTCGGCCTGCAGGCCACCAAGCACGACCACCAAGCTTGGTTCGAGGCTTCTCCCTCTAGTTGGAGGAACACCACACCTTTATCCTCCACGCCTTCAATACAGTTGACTTCCATATTCTGCTTGGCATATTGCGCTCTATTAACATATCTCCACCAGTGATTGATTGGTTTCACAGTTACCTGTTTGGTCGTCTACAGCGTATACTCTTTGTCATCTTGGTGTACGTCTACAGTCAGCGTATCACAGGGCGGCGTTCTATCTCCCTTACTTTTCTCAATTTTTATAAATTCTATCTCTTATCAACTTCAATCATCCTAACACGTTTATGCAGATGATCTCCAAATTTACACCCAAGCTCCTAACATGAGTTGTCTGAAGCAATTAGTATCATCAATTCTGATTTAAATCGTATAGCTGCATGGAGCCTCAGATTTGGTCTACAAATCAACTCTACGAAAACGCAAATTATTGTTGTCGGCAATCCAAGGTTAATTGCGCGTGTTGACCGGACTTGTTTGCCCCAAATTAACTTTAATGGTTTTCCTTTACCCATTAGTGATTGCGTAAAAAAATTAAGAGTTTACATTGATAAAACGTTATCCTGGGGCCCCCAAATTAGGGAGGTCAGTAGAAAATTGTTTTCTGCGGCTGGGACGTTGTGAAGACTGCAATACTTTCTGCCAACTGTCACTAAGTTAGCGCTTGCAAATTCTCTTCTTCTACCTATCCTTGACTATGCTGATGTCAGTTATCTTACGGAGGAGCAACTTGACAAGCTTGAGTGCCTTCAAAATTTATGTATAAAATTCATATTTGGATTGCGCAAATATCATAAGATCATGATTCCAATTTCCGCTTTTTGCTCAAGTGGCTCCCAATTTGCCTTTGACGGAATACTCACATACTTTCTTTACTTTCTATAACATTCTCTTTAATCCTTCTTCTCCTCATTACTTAAAAGAACGCTTCGAGTTTCTTTCTGACACGCATTCTAGATCTCTGAGGTCGTCGGTGATACTGAGACTGGCTATACCAATGCATTCAAGTAGATTTTACGATAAATCCTTTACTGTCCAAGCTGCTCGCTTGTGGAATGCATTGCTGATATCAATAAAACAAGCTCAATCAGCAACATGTTTAAAAAGTTACTACAAGAATACTACTTGTCTCTTTAATCTTACTACTCTTATAATTCTCATTTTTCTATTTTCTTTCATACATTTATCATTAATTTGTGTATCAAAAATATGAATATTTATGTATTTTATAATTAATTATGTATGTATATAGTTATATATGTATGTATTATAGTTCTTTATCTATGTATTTAGTTATTAATGTTAATGTGTGTATTTTATTATAAATCTATATCGGTAAAGATCGCTAAACTACCCTTTTTCTGAATCCGTGTTTTTCTTATCCATCCAGAGGTTGCCTGTAAGAGATTGCTTAATAGTTATAAGGCCGGCAATAGGCTAGTTGACAAAAAAAAATTTATAAGTCCGTCCTTTAGATTATTCAAAAATAAGCGATACGTATTTTTTTATCTGTAAATTAAACCAAAAATGACCAAGATATAGCTCATTAAAGTTACGTATAACGTCACACCGTGCTGCTTTTTTTCGCACTAGATGACGTCACACGTAACTTTAATGGGCTATATCTTTGTTATTTTTTATTTAATCGAAAAAAGAAAAATACGTGTCCAATATTTTTTTATAATCTAAAATACGGACTAAATAAAATGTAATTATTTTGACCCTGGAAACTACCCTATTGTACTATACTTTATTTTCTTTTTATTAAAATTCATTATTGTAGTTTCTTTGGCATTTGTACACTAAAGATGATATACTATACTATAATCTTGTCGGCTTATTGCAAGAAGTTATTATGTGACATATTCACTATTCTGAAATAAACGGTATATTAGTTCGATTTAGTTAGTGGTTATATTGATTTGCCCATATTATCCTAAATATAATTACGGTGATGAAAAATTTAATGTTTTCGATTAGCCTTATGTGTATCTTAATAAAAACAAGTGAGGGTCGCTAATCATACAAAGTTATTTACTTTTTTAAAACACAAAATAAAAGTTAATGACTTCTGGCTACTGTAAGTCTGTTCGGTATGTGAATTAATTATTTCTTAAATTGTAATAAAACAACGAAAATCTAATCAAATATTTATTTTATAAAAGGAATAACTAGTATTATAATAAACAAAACAGTGCTAGCCATATGAAAAACAAATTTGATTAAATTCTTCCAAACAAACAAAATAAAAAAAAATTATCACAAAAAATCTTTCCATGTAAGTCAGTCATCACCTGTTTATTCCAAATAAACAGGTAATTAACAGAGTTTTATTGAGTTTGCTCTTCGGATCTCCAGTGGTAAAGCATTCCACAGTCGCACAGTCTGAACAGTAAAAGATTTGTTGAAGAGATTTGTGGAATGCTTGGGCATCTCCAGCGTTAGATCCTCAGACGACCTCAAGGACTTTATATGTATGTCATGGAGGAACTTAAACCGTTCTTTGAGATAAGAGGGATAATTATGATTAAATAGTACATCATATAACAATGTAAGAATGTGAGTATTCTTGCGAAAACGAACTGGCAGCCACTTGTGTTTGTTGCGAAAATCTGAAACGTGATCATATTTGCGCAATCCAAATATAAATCGTTTGTAAAAGTTTTGGAGACGCTCAAGTTTATCTTGCTGCTCTTCAGTGGGGTCAAGCTAGCTGACGTCCGCGTAGTCAATTATAGGCAGAAGCAGAGCTTGAGCAAGCGCAATCTTAGTGGCAGTTTGAAGGTAGTTGCGTAATCTACGCAACGAACCTGCTGATGAAAATAATTTGCGACTCGTTTCCAGGATTTGAGATCTCCATAACATAGTATGATCAAAGTAAATATCTTAATTTTTTACGGTTTTGCTGAATACAAGATCCTTTCCGAAACTAATGCGTGGCAGTTCGGACCAACAAATTCTCGAAACGAGTTTGGGGCTGCCGACAACAATCAGTTGTGTTTTATCAGGATTTACTTTAAGTCCAGTATCATGATTTACTTGTCCATGTGGTGCCGGATTAAGAATACGGAATGTCACCCCATATCATCCCATGGGTGTCGTAAAAGCCGACAGAGGGAGCATATTATGCAGAGAATAGCACTGTAAGAGAAGGAAAACTTGAAACAAACCCTATACCAACCCGTTTGGCCAGCGTGGTATAGTAGGCCAATTCCTCCTTTCAAAGGACTAGGCCTCTGCCTAGTCTTGCAGTGGACTATTAAAAGCTGATGATGACTTTAAGTTCATATTTCGTGGTCCACTCACAGTGCAGCGCCAGGTCCCAGCTAATGGTAGTACAGGCTTCCGCTATCTTATTTAATGGAGCTTGCGTGTGCTTGCGTGCTGTGCGTGCAATCATCTGCGTAAAGGTGGTAGGATGAAAGTAATTGGTTTGAGATAGATTTAATAAATATTGCGAAAAGTAAAGGAGACAGCACGCTACCCGCAGTGGCACACCGGCATTTGTCTTAGAACAAGTATTCGATGCATATACGTTGCCGACGACCAAACAGGTAACTGTGAAACCAGTCAATTGCCGTTGGTGACACGTTAAGAAAGCGTAATATGCCAAGTATAATGTGAAAATCGACGGTGCTAAAAGCATTACTAAAATCAAGTAGAGTCAAAACCTCTCACGGTTCACTATCCATACCCAGCCTAATGTCATCTGTTACACGAAGCAATGCAGTGACAGTACTGTGCCCGGGGTGGGAACCAGATTGATAGGGAAGGTGGTATGATATGGGCATATAGGTCGATTATCGGAGAAGGAGCAGGGTTGGGATTCCTTAGGTAAAGGAATTATTAGTGCATTTTTCCAACTTGATAAGAAAAAGAAAAGAAAATAAAAGAAGAAAAGATACCACGGGCTATGGAATGGTTAAGGATGTGACATAGGACTGGAAAAATTTCACCTAGGATGGGAAGGATGGATCATTTTGCGGCTGACACAATCATTGCCTGCATTGGACGTCACTGCCAGTATACTCTTCTTAACGTCACAAGCGGAAAAATGCGTGAAGATAAAACGAGAAAAAATTGGGGTTGGCAAAGAAGAAAGATATTCTAAAGAGGTTATTTTTGTAATTCCATCAAATTTGGACGAAGTAGTGAAATGTGTAATAAGAGAATTGAGGTTAATATATTATATTGTTAATATATTTGGAATGGTTTGTTGCCGTTTCTTACCAACTCCCAAAGTCTTAAGAAATTGTCAGACCAGACCAAGTCTGTCAAGATCCATGCCACTAAAATTGCGCAGCAAGATAATCTAGGCTTGACAATCTAGCTACATTGTTATGAAAATGAATCTAGGCTTTGTTTTGGGTGAGCGTATTTTATAAGAGACAAATGATAGATCGTGATAAGAGAACACATCTGGGGTAGATTGACCATCCTTGTACACGAAATAAGGAGAAGACACCAAAATAAGGTCAACAATAGAAGGAGTGCAGTTTGGACAGTGATAAGTTGCGTTAAGTTTTAATATGGATAAATTACAAGACTCCGTAGCTTGCAAGAAGTTACTATATTCTATTCACCGATGTTAATTAAATTATATTATGCGATCGCCAAAATAAAAAAGTAACTACAAACATCTATCTCCCATTGGGGTAGGCATAGACTATGCCACATGCTACGGTTCAAACATACCTGTTTCGCTTCCTCGACATTCATTAACCTCATCATGCATGCGCGTCGGTTATGGGTACTTTTAATTTGGGCCTTTTTCAGTACGTCACCTATTTGGTCAGCTTACTTCCGCCTTAGGCGTCTCCTATCGACATCTCCATTCATTCTCCACGATAAACTTCTTTTCTATTTCTTCTTTCATCCTTCCGTTCCAAATGTCCAAACCAACGCAACTTTCCTTTTTCGATCTTTGTCACTACATCTTCTTTTAGACCACGCTTTGCCTGTATCATGCTATTACGCACTTTATCTATCAGATATACACCGTACATACTTCTCACAGCTCTCATTTCTACAGCATTGATTCTACTTTCATGCTTCTTCTACCATACCCATGATTCGCTACCATACATCAATGTTGGCGTCAAAACTTCCTGCAGTATAGCAAGGTGAGCCTGCCTTGGGATAATACCATTGCTGATGATGGCTTGTAAGGCGCCATTCACTCTTTTTCCTGCTTTCAATCTTCTTTCAACATCTCCCTCACATTTTCCATCTCTCGTAAACAAAGACCCAAAATACATAAACTCATTCACTTGTTCCGCTTTATCATCTCCTATCATTATGTTACATTCAGTAACACTATATTCCCTCTCTATGACCATGACTTTGGTTTTGTTAACATATCTAAAAACATTACATGATTTTAGGGAAATCTTATATATTATGATTTATATAAAATATATTTCGATAAAATTCATTAAGATTACTTATTGTGCACTTGTTATCAATTATTCATAACAGAAAGTAATTGAATACAAATAATGAACTTTATCGAACCTAATTCCAAGGTACTTATGCTACACTTATTATATTTATGATAAACTTAATTACATGGTAAAAAATAGTTGTGAATAATATCAATTTTAATAATTATCTATTTAATAAAAATAACATGCACAGCTTAGTGACTTTTTTGCAAATGCTTGATTGCCAAAGATGCAGTTATGGAGTTAATGGCAAAGCCGTAACGCCTAAAATTTACTAGATAGAAAATAGTGTGTTTTTGCCTTTTGTAGAATGTGTCAAAACAAGTCCTTTATAGAAGAAAACGTATTTAGTGATTTTTAGCAGTTAATGAGTTCTTGCAATAAGCCGACATTCTATTCCCCTTTTTTTAGCGTGCTGCCTGCGAAAACAAACGTACAAAAGGGGGGAAAATGGGACTGAGAAGCTATGCTTTAGTTAATACTAAAGGATGCTCATAGCTTCCCCGTCACATATTTTTAGGGATACGTAGTAAACTACAAGGGACACTTATAGTTTCACCACGTTTACCCGTCCGTCTGTTAGTTATTCCGTGGTTTTACGCAAATGCTATAAGCACTAGAAAGCAGAAAGTTGGAATGCTTATACATTGTAACCACGCTGAAAAAACTGTACAATATATTGACAAAAAAAATGTACTGGTAAGTAGCTCATATAAACCTAAATGAGAAAGCGGGTATTGTTAGACAGGTACATATTTCAAAAACACAAGGGATTTACTTTATTTTTTTTTCTTTATCTTAAAATCCATTTGCGCAATATTTTAGAAAAAAAAGGCCAATTGTAAAGTGATCGCCTTCCTCTATCTTCTAAACCGTAGTACTTAGGTATGTGTAAACAATGCTAAATAGTGACATAATTATATGCTGAACTTATATTGATAATTATAACGGCTGATTAGCCATTACTTATTAACGAGTAATAAACAATTAATCTAAACCTCTACTTGCGAGCGATGAAATGAATACTCGATTTTAAACTTTCGCGATTTGTATACATCACACAAAATAATTTTGCGAGTCAGTCTCTCCGTGATCACGATCAGTGCAAGACGATCAAAACGTCGAAAAAAATGGTATTTATAGCCTAAATAGAAAATTTTACGCGTTTAAGACCCACTAAATTATTTTGTTTGAAAATGACTTGAGTCCTTATCCTTAGGTCACTGGACGGCTCGACATTCAGTTGCCCGGTGGGAATCACCTAAGAATCTATTTTGGTATTTAACTACTGTTGTAATGTAATTTATAATACACAAAAAATACACTACACAAATATAGAACACACATAATTATGTCACAAGACTCACAAGTAAATTATAATATAAGTATATTTCTTTTTATTGTAATGTAAACTAAGATTATTATTTATTATAAATAACAATTACGCCATTTTTGATACGCAATGCCATAAAGATTAAGTGTCAAGTCAAGTGTCACTTGTCAGTGTCATAAACCTCTATGGTCAAAGTTAATGCAGAATGCTTCGTCCAGAAACTGGAGAGAAGTGTTGTTGTTACAATATTAGATATAAGTATGGATATAAGGTTAAAAATGTTTATATAATTATGTTTTGTGTTTGATGTTTATAGGTTTTATTTTGTATGCTCTTATTTTTGTTGTTGTGAATCCGTGACGCCACTTACTGGACTTGCCAGAATACCAGCGCTGCGGCAAAGTTTGTCGCAGCATTCGCTGAGGCAGGATCCAATTTTGGCCTCACTAATGATTTTCCTATATTATTTTTGTTACTTTTTTTTTTTTTTCTCTCTATGAGAATTTAGTGTACAAAAGTGTCATGTGAGGACAAAATAAACGTTTTCTTTTCTTTTCTTTTCTTTTTTAAAACATAAAAGCACTGAAGTGCCTATGATATTCAATCGGCAAAAAGCCAGCTTTGTTTTATTAACATGACCTTTAAATGAGAGTATAAAGATAGATGTCATCATTGGCTTAGCGTTATCTGGGTCGCGTCTAGGACTTATCATTTATCGGATTGGAATTCTCTAAAATTAAAAATTAAATAATACTCATACTGTATACCAATATAAACAGACGTCGCCAAAATTATTCCCATGAATTTTACCCTTTTCAGTAAATATGTACCAGAATTGGGAACGCCTAGTAATTTTGTTCAGGCAAAATAAAGCAAATCAGAGGGTATTATTAGAAACGAAAATATTTGGGGCACAACAGGAAACATAAGGTAATTTGCGCTTGTCAGTGAGAAAGAAAACTGATTGGCCTGCCATTTTCACAATGAGGCATATGAGAGATGCCTCAACAACTGTATGGAAAAATGTGATTATTATTTCATCAGAAAATAACATATTATATGTTAGCATGGTGCCCAAATTGAGCTTAATCTAACACATGATAACGATATTACGGACATGGCCTGTACATATTATACAAGCAAATTAAATAATAAATGAAATCTCTCTCTCAATAAAGGCCTATGACATACCTCTACTACGGAACCCTTTATGGGCGAGTACGCCCCGCTCTTGATTTAATTATTTATATATTATGTTACTTTAGAACCTTTTATTTATTTAAATCAATTTGTTTTTTTTTATTTATCATCGGATCGATCTCATTGATCTAAAGAGTAATTTTTCAGTTTGCTATAATAATGCCTTTTTATTATTAGTTCATGCCAAATGAGTTTGCAGTTATTAATCGCTATAATCAAAATAAACTTTAAAGCACATGAAAGCTAGTTAGCCCATTTATTCATATTCGTAAAATAATACTCTAGAATCAAGGCATAGTTACATTAATGTTTCTCTTTGAAAGCACATTTAAATTTGACATATTTGTAACGAACACAAAAGACATAGTTCTAATCCAAACGGAATTTTTAATAACTGATATTATCGAAAATAGGTGTTGATTTATTCCTACGTTTTAACTGTCAAATCAAAGAACTATCTAGTGAATATTGTATTTGGATCACATTTTTGGTTGGCTAGGGTTGAAATATACTTTCTAGGGAGTGTTATTTTGAAGTGTGTGGTTTTGTGGAGATTTTTTGCCTTCTTATTCTTTTAAAGAGCTTATGCATATTTGTGTTTTGAACAGAAATAGCATTTTTTCAACGCTCACTTATGTCCGATTTTATAGTTTTATAATGAATGTTTTATTTTACATATTTAAGCCCAAATGTACCTTATCATGGCTTTTGTGTTCGAATTTAGCATCTGGAATAATTATACTTCATAGTTTAAGATAACATTTTAGACATTTAATTCTACTTTAGTCTGCAAATAAAAACATCAGTCAAATTGAAAATAACATTCGTTGAATCTCAGATAACTGTTCCAAGTGCTGTAATTGTGGATGGTTTGCAACATTCGTATAGTTAAATGATGACTTTACGACAGTCTTAAAATTATACTAAATTCTTATAGCTCTTTAAAGAAAACAGACATATTGTAGAGTTAAATCACGTTAATATGACATGTGTTGATTAGTTCAAATATTTATTAGAATATATTTACATATATTTATAGATTAGAGAGTAGAAACATGGTTCAAAATCAAAGTTGAATGTACAGGATATGCGACAACCCTATATTAGTTTAACACAGTCTAACTGCATATAAGACTATTCGAACAGTCGCCCGGACTCTCGTTTTCCTTTACTACTTAAAACGTGAACATATCTCAAATAGACTCAAGAAGAAAAATAAAATAATTTTTATAATAAAATGGATTTACCCCCTTACGAAGAGTTTCTCAAACAGATGAAGATAAACTTATGGCTTACGGGAATTCCCTATGGAGAGCCTAAGATACATTTAAGATTTTACATTTTAATGTGGCCTATAGTAATGATGGTGGTAGGAGAGGCAGCATTCTTTGCCTCAAGAACATCTTTGGAGAACTTTTTAGAGTTGACGCAATTGGCGCCGTGCATTTGTATTGGCGTATTATCAATATTAAAAATCATAGCAGTATGTATGAAACGAGACAAAATTTTTATATTATCAAATAGTCTCAGTGAACTCTATGATCGTGTTTTAGCTGATACTAATCAAAGGGAACTTGTGAGATATGAATTGGTCCTATTAAATATGTTGATGAAATACTTTTTCGTTCTAAATGCAGTGCTTATTACTGTCTACAACTTTTCGACCCTCACTGTGATAATTTATCAATATTTCATGACAAACATATTAGAATTCAAGTTGCCATATGCAGTGTTATTGCCATTCTCTACGGACGCGTGGTTACCCTGGGCTGGGGTTTACATACATTCAGTTATATGTGGTTAGTAATTTTCACTGATGATGTACTCATATATTCTCTCTTAAAATATTTTGCACTAGTAAATAATGTATGTAATGCTTAAGGTATTTTCAATTATGAAGTCAAAATTTTCTGTCAAATTCGGTAAGACTAGTAAGCGGACCCTGGGATACAACTATAAATAACAAAGGATGATGAAGTCACAGTGTTGAGAAATGCAGACCAAATTCAAATTTGATAATTCATTTATGTCTTTCATGATTTTCTTTTGGCAGTATTCAGTATAAAGCATGTGTTTTAAATGTAATCCCAAGTATATATTATTTTTTATTTCGCTCTGATTGCCAATATTATAGGTAATAATGTAAATACTTTTTATTTTCAGGTTTTATTTGTGTACTATATTACACCACCGTCGATGGACTTTATTTTGTCTTGACTTCACATGTTTGCGCTAATTTTCGTGTCATTAGCAATAAAATCAGCAACTTAAATGCAAACAACTTAGACGCGTTAGATGACATCGTAAAATCACACCAGTATGTTTTGAAGTAAGTTAATATTAATATTATAGAAGGTAACTATTTAGCAACTACGTACAATGATATTAACATTTTAGGAGATTGGGAAGATTAGGTAACGTATGCAAAAGTCATCACTTAGATGGGTGACCGTCTATAGAGCCTTATACATCAGGGTGCAGTCCGCTACCACGTACGTCCGGTTGCCAGAGAGCACGTAAAGCCATCGGTATCGAATCTTGCCTCAGTACAAGAATGGTTAGCCTATGTCAGGTGCCTTCGGGTGACATATAAACTCCGACACCTGAGTAGGCCATACACTTGTATGGAAAAGAAGAAAGAAAAGATACAACAATAGCTCATTTTGTACTAAGTAAATGTAATAGGTTATCAAAAGTACCTATGTTACTAGGTTTGCATTCCTTAGTGCTTATATAAAAGACCTCAATGGTCTCTTACCCATAAAATAAAAACTAAAATGGCAACAAAACAATGGACAGAAAACTAAAAATAAAAATAGTTATTGCAAACTAGAATTTTCTTTATGTCAACCAACAAAATAGTACCTTTTGCGCCGCATGGACTGTGCCTAGTGCGCTAGATTTTTACAAAACAAATAAAAGTAAAGGAAATGTACAGTACTAGAGCAACATTTATAAAAACTTCCATGTAAAGATTTGTATAAAAACAGAAATGAAAAAGTATGAAAGCAAATTGGTATTTTTGGCTTTAACTAATGATTTTACATTACAAAGTAAAATACGTCACGAGTATTTTCCAGTACCTACTCGTCTTCACAGACTTACGAATTTTGATTTCGAGGCGATAAAAAAACATCGACTAATGTCGAGATACCCTTGTTTCAGTAATAATTTAGACAAAAAACGCCTTAGCCCAGCTGTGGGCAATTAATTAGCTAATTTAATTAAGAATGCGGGCGAAATAGAAATTACTATAATTAAATATTATTATTTTTATACACAATTTCAGGCTCGGGGAAGATTTGGAAGACATTTTTACGGCTCCTAATCTGTTTAATGTGTTGGTCGGATCCTTGGAAATATGTGCGCTCGGATTTAATTTAACGGTAAATTTCATCACAATTATGTTTATTGTAATAGCACGAAAGTATTTAGAATATTTTAAACGTCACATTTTCCTGTGTGAATAAATATTATTGTCACAGGAAAGTTTACAAGCAATATGAAATGTTCATTTTGAAGACTAAAATGTTGCTCTGGTATATTTACGGAAAATGTTTCGTTCATTCGCTTTTACGTCAAAATGCAAAATCTGAAATCTTAGATTTTAATGAAAATAGTCCTTAAAGTAAAGAGTAATTTTGACTGTAAAAGAATGACTACAGGTATTATAGTATATTATTTTATATATACTTAAAGCTGATATTGTGACTTATTTATTGATGAAATAATATTATATATTATCTTCACAAGCAATGTGAAGTCTAGACTGGCTTATATTAATATCGTAAAGCGCCTGAAAGATTTATTTTTGCATCAGGTTAGCAGCTGCTGCATACGCCTTATAACTTCTGTCTTGCTATTTAATATCTGACAGGATTATTTATGTAAAATTAATTTCAACTGCTCTATTATCTATGCATATTATAAAATAAAGTCCCCCGCCGCGTCTGTCTGTCTGTCTGTTCGCTCAAAACTCGAAAAGTACTGGACAATTTTTTATACAGTTTTCAACAACATCGAGAGTGATCCCTGAGGAAGGTTTAAGTGTATAATAAGTTTAAGTTTTGTGCAAACTGACGATATTACGACGATATTAGTTCAACGTGCCGGCAAAAATTAAAGCGGTCGGCAGTTTTCCTCGAAAACGCTGCCAAAACCTTTTGAGGTATAGCAAAACAATGTATGATGGGATGGTACCTACCTCTTTAATAGATCTACAAAAAAGGCCGCGATGGTATAATTATGTCTATCTTTTAAGGATAACCCACAATAACCTTAATTATTTTGCTTTTACATCTATCTATCTATACTAATATTATAAAGCGGAACAGTTTGTTTGTTGGTTTGTTTGTTTGTTTGAACGCGCTAATCTCAGGAACTACAGGTCGGATCTGAAAATTATTTTTGTATACGAAAGCCCAGTTATTTCGGAAGGCTTATAGGCTATATTACATAACGCTTCGACCCTTTGGGGCCAGGCAAAAGGCTAAAAAAGCTAAAAAATAATGTCGGCTAATCTGAGGAACTAGCAGTCCGATTTTAAAAATTGTTATTGCCTATGATAGCCCAATTATTTCGAAAGGCTTATAGGCTATATAAAATTACGCCACAACTTTTAGGGGCCAGACAAAAATAATAAAATGGTCAAACGAGAAGGGGGAGGGTTGGGTCAAAAGCAAAAAAAGGCTAAACGAATAGGATACAATCTATATGGGTATCGTTTTCGAGATTTTCGGGACGCTGATTAATAATATGAAATTTATTTAGTGATCCAAGATGGCGGACGGGAAATCAAAGATGGCGGATGAGAAAATTTAAAAAATCAATGTGGGTATCGCCTTCGATATTTTAAGGGGTGCGGAATCCAAATACAACATCTGTTTCGTGATTCAAGATGGTGGATGGGAAATCAAAAATGGCGGATGGGAAAAATTTAAAAAATCAATATGGGTATCGTCTCTGATGATTTAAGGGAAGGAGAATCCAAATACAACATCTATTTCGTGATCAAAGATGGCGGATAGGAAATCAAAGATGGCGGATAGGAAATCAAAGATGGCGGATGGGATTTTTTTAAAGTCGATATGGGTATCGTCGCCGATATTTTAAGGAATGGGGAATTCAATATTATATAAAAATCTATGTTTGTTTGTTCATCATTTATAGACTCTGAAATGATAAGAGATTAAGCGCTAAGTCAATGGTAACTTTAGAAAAGGGGCTTGGAAAAAAGGGAATGAAATAAAAACTCTTAAAAAGGCGATACGGAGTTCGCTGGGTCAGCTAGTATACTATAAAGATGTCAGTGATTGGATACATTAACTGCTAAGCCAGACATTGTGGGTTATATTCCCAAACTGAACATATATTTGTATGATGAACACGATTATTTGTGCTGCATCTGGATGTTATTTATCTATACAATACACAGTACAACTTAGAGATGTAGGTATTTAAGAATACATTTTAATAATGGCCTGTTTAACATAGTCAGGTTCTGCATAGTTTGGTAGGAGATGAACCTGTGTGCGATTTTTTGTATAGGTTGTATATGCAATCTTAATATATAAAATCCTTACGTTACTGACTGACTGACAGACACGCTACAGCCGAAACTATTGGGTGCAGGAAGCTGAAATTTGGCATGTATGTTCCTTGGGGACCTACGGTCCCCAAAGGGTGCACTAAGAAGGGATTTCCTGAAACACCCACGGAATCGGCCAAAACGGGATAATTAAAAAAATGCAGGCGTAGCTGCTGGCGTCCTCTAGTATATTATAAGCTTGTACGCGTGACGGTTCTTCTTTGCGTCATAATTTAAAATACAAGTAAAATACCTTGTGTTATTATTTTCGTCGACGTTTTGGCATGAGTTACAACAGCAGTGGTCTCTATATGAATGATGTCCTCCATTTTATCTATATTGTCAAATAATTACACGATATAGACTCTACTTTAGAGTACATAAATATTACTGTACAGTCGAACAACTCCCCGCTAGACCACCATAATGGTGAGAATCGCTCAGCAAGACATCGTTGCTTCCAGTGCTACTTTACACAATTATTGACATTCGTATACAAAACCAATTTCTAGTGAGCAGATCGACACTGAGCGAGCCAAGGTATTTTTTTTCAAAGTGGTCCACCGCCGACTTGTTTGATTGTATGTAATATAAATATGTTTTATATTTGCAATTGCTTATAGACAGGCTCTTGGGAGCAGATACCAGGTTGTCTTTTGTTCATAATATCAGTTCTGCTGCAAATTCTGATGATGAGTGTGTTTGGAGAAAATATTATTAGAGAGGTACGTATAAATATATTTAAGAACACCAAACTTATAATCAAATCTGCCATCCATAAACCATATCGTGGATTTATAGACGGACTACAGACCATACTTTATTATGATGTTATTTTATAGTTATATGCCGATTATAAGAATACATGCAATTTTTTAAGGTAGGTACCTATCAAAGATTTAACAGTAGTAAATAGTTACATTCTTGATGAAATAAATTATTCTTGATCTATTTAGAGTACAGGAATCGGCGATGCAGCGTACCTGTGCAATTGGTACAATATGGATAACAAGACTAAAAAAATCATGCTGACTATTATGATAAGGTGAGGCAAATTATAATAATTATTCGTTCACAGTAAAACTGAATCATTTTTGCCATTATATAATGGTAGGCATTGATGAAAAGTAATTCTTCACTGCTTCACTAGAGTCGCCAAGAATGTAGACTTACGCCAAATTATAGATCATGGATGTAGAGCTCATAGTGTGCTTGTCTTACGGTTCGTAATAGGTCAGCAAAGTTAAACAACGCCTGCACAGGTTGCTACTTGGATGGGTGAGTCCGCGGGCTGCACTACATTTACACCAGAGCGCTATCTTATTCCGCAGGGCTAGCAAAACTGTCAGGCCCGGTTCATCTCAGGACAATAATTCTTAGTTCAAGGTGGAGGCTCTCAGCTGGTCTAAAATCTTGGACACCAGATAGACCACTCACTCACCAATAACAAAAAAGAAGAAGAACAAGGAATAAATATAACAACAGATTTAGCCCTAGATTTGCAACGAATAAGATCTTACAAAAAATGGCGCTATTTATTTAAATTCAACATTAAGTTAAAATGAAAATTGTAGACAGGCGCTTTCCCCAAAATAAATTTAAAATGGTATTTGCTTCGACAAAGATATAAATAAATTTTAAGTTAAGGACCATCTCCTGACGCTAGCTGGCAAATAAAAAAACACACATTTACTTGCAATGGTTTTGAGAAACAATGAAAATAAGCAACTAACAGTATAATTCAAATGATTATTTGTCGATGTTATCTTTTATTTCAAAAGTTCCATTTTTCAGTATATTTTCACCTCAAGTACTATTTTACAGTAGGTATATGATACTCCTATTATTAATAAGTACTTCCTTTTCAGATCTCAAAAGCCGCAACGTTTGACAGCTTATAAATTTTCCACTATAAGTTATGCAAGTTTCACAAAGGTTAGTGCTCGTCCTAGTGGCGTGGCCTGTTTCCAATCAATAATAAGCGTTACTGACGTGTAAAAGCGTAACTGTTATCTTTAGTTGAGAATCTTAAGGAGTTTGATGTTATACAAACAATTTTTCTTCTTTGTAGTGTAGTGAGTCGATAGTAAAATTAAAATATTTAGAGTAATTACTACTGCCCAGACCCTGTGCTACACAAGCTTTATTTAAAAATTATAAGGATTTTTCAGCCATAGGCCGTATTATGGCTGAAAAATTCTGATGTAAAATCATGATCCCAAAGTATTCATATAAGAAGTACCAAGTGACTTATTTCCATATTTAATTCCTGTTTTCTAACCCAGTACATTCTGCTTTAACGTAAATCACAATTTAGATTTAGAGTTATCTATAACATTAATATTTCTGCCAATGTATGCATTCTAGATTTTAACCTAAACATAAGCGACAAAAGGTTACTTAAAATGTCACGGTGACATCCAATGGAGGCAAACAGAACTACGAAAATCCCTTATTGTGCTATTAAAAGTGACTTTATAATTTACATATGTACATACAAGTTCCCAGCATCACCTTATCACGATCATCGGCCAGCAGCCTGATCAGAGGAATACCACACCACTTGCCTTAAGAACCATTTCATTACCCGATTCAATATTGAAAAAGAACAGGGATTACTTACCATAGAACTACACATTTCGGGCATAACTTGTCATTAATGTTTCTATGTAAAATATGTATGTATTTACAAAAAAAAAGTATATATTTATGTTTATCCATTATCTAGTACCCATAGTACAAGCTCTGCTTAGTTTGGGACAAGATGGTGATGTGTGTATATGATAGAATATTATATTATTATATTATTAGTGCCCTACAGTCATTGATCATGTGCTCATCCAATTTACATATGTTTTCAGTAATGTATGTTAAATAAAATGTGAAAATGTTGTTATTAGTATATGTGATACTATGAGTACCAAGATCTTTTATAACATAACTTTAGTCTAGGCTTGATTAGTAGACGACGACTATAGGAGGGGGGAAACTCTTATAACTTTGATGTCGGTATTTACTACTTTATTGTTAGTATACAAATTAGTACCGAATTATTTAATATTTACCTTTGTTTCAGATTATAAGTACTTCGTGGTCGTACTTCACAATACTCAGAACAGTATACAAGCCACCAGATACAACCCGTGCTGAGTAAATCAAACAATCACTAAAACCTGATACTGGCGCAAATTATTAACGTAATTTATCATCAAAACGTAATAAGATTTGCAAAAGAATTAAATAGATTTTTTGCAAATATAGATGTCAGCTATCAATTAGATTGATGGCTATGTACTGCAACTTGTAGCGATAACATGTAGTATTTATTTTTAAGATAATTTGTTGTTAGTAGCGGAGTAAATTTTGACGTTCCACTCCTTCTTTTATTCCTTTTTCCAACTCAAAAGACATCATCGTGCTTTTGACTCCTGTGGTGTAGCTTGTGTCCATGGGCAGCGGGAATCGCTTACTAGCCAGCTCGCCTAGTAGATCAAAAATGATTTCATAACTATTAATTTGTACCTACATCTGCTACCATCAATTTATTTATGCAAATTAAATAATATTTATCTGATATCTAGATTTGTTTATCTGTGTTTGAAAAATATTGGCGTAGTTGGTATTTTTTATATCAAAGCAACAAATTATAAAAACGCAATAACTGTTTTTGTGATTACTTTTATTTTGTATCAAAACTCTAAAATAAGTAATTAAAATACTTTGAATGTACAATAACTTTGAAGAACTTTATTACGTAGGAGAAATTCCCGCTTCGCATCAATGCTCAACGTGTTGTATCCCCTTAGGAGAGCCAACTTTGTGTTATCCACAGACTGAACAGTATTCTAATGGGGCAAGTCCTTTGTGTCCATAATTATAGCGTTAGCAACGCCTCAATACTGTAACTAGTCATTCTAGTTCAGTATTAGATGCATGTGTTGAAATTGTTACTTTAGTCATTATGGTTTGTAGTATATATGAATACTTTAGAAGTACGCCGATCAAAATTGGTGACGTACTGCGCAGGTGCCAAATCAAAAGTACCCATAACCGACGAGCATGCATGACGAGGTTAATGAATGTCGAGGAAGCGATAGAGGTATGTTTGAACCGGAGCATTTAGCGTTCCATACTCTCTGCCTACCCCAATGGGAGACAGGCGTGACATGTAGATAGAGATATATTAAAACATAATTAGTTATAAGCCTTTTTCACTGCGGGTGTCGTAGTGGTAGCGGCTGCTTCGTCCATTGACACTGCGCCGAGTGTTGTGGGGTCTGTTGTAGTATTGTGTGTGTCCCCACATGAGACAACACTTAATTTTTTTATCACGAGTCTGAGTCTACTATTTATCCGCTAGTTCTATGTTTGTAAAGTCCGAGATAAGATTTTGCCAAGTTCAGGAGTTGCCTTTTATAAAAAAATTAACGACAAGGTGAAAATGTATAATGCATTGTTCTAACTTTAGCATGTGTTTCGTTACCGGAAACAGTACGGATGAATTTCTCTACTCCCTACTCCGAAAATCATGTTTAAAATTATAAATAGTATCCTTCAAACTAAAACCACAAAATTATTCTAAGCCCCTCAATACATCTGTTACTACAAGCGGTTCCTAAGTAGCCTAATCTAAACCCTGGACCCCGAGTAATGTTTTAAATATGAGCATGTAACTATTAAGGAACCACAAGTCATAAGGCACCGTTATTACAGTTGTTACAAAGTTGGGCTTAAAATCATTATTTTGTTGAACCAAAGGGCAATTAACCGATATTAAGCCCACCTGTTCCTTGGTTGATGTGAAATATTACCAACGGGATATACCAACTTTCCAAACGACTACATGATTATTTTTGGGGTTTATCGAAACTTCCCTAATTTATATTCTCTTGGCAAAGAATATGTTTCATGTTTTGGCAAGTATTTTATAAAGTTGTATTAAACTTATTATTAATGTAGATTGTACGTTTAGGTTTCAAAAGGCGGTCATTACAATGATGAACAGTTTTTAGGCATTCAATCGAAGTAGTCATGTCAAAAAATAACTACTATTTACGTAACACTGAGGATGCTCTAGTGACTTAAAAACGTAAAGATGGATGTATTACTTAATACATCTAATACTCTTGTAATTTCATCAAAAGAATATTGTTGGTTATAACATACAAATGCGAAAACCGCAAAACCGCGTACTATTACTCTATTTTATTCTAGATCGTTCTTTCGGTAAATAAAAACGCTTACAACACGTTTGTTCAAATGTGTTCGATAAGCTTAGCGTGCTCGTTCTACAGCTCTCACGTAAGAAATGGTTCCCCTGTTGCGGGGTCTAGACTAGAATTTGTATAACTTCTATGTAATTTATGGGCCGTGTAACTTGTTGTATATCTGTACTTAAAAATGTGTAGTGGCTTACTACTGAGCTCTATACCATATAACTCAGAATATCAGCTGAAATATGTTCACTGCTGGACATATGCCTTGCACCAAAGCTCTCCAGAGCTCTTCACGTAGACCGATCTTGGGTCAATCGCACGTCCTCTCCACTCCAGAAGCTTTCTTCTCCAACAATCAATCTATATTTTTATTCAACATTAATCTGACATACTCTTATAAAATGGTTTTTTTATAGACTCACGCCTGTATCTCCGAAGGCGTAATAGGTATTATACCCACATTTCACCATGAATTATTAGGTCCCACGTAATAGGGAGCGAGCCTATTGCCGTTACCGGGCACATTGCCAGACTCCGTGCTGCTATTGAGTTACACTTTTGCCCGAACCGGGAATCGACCCCGGGACCTCCGATCAGCAGTCGCATACGGTATCCACTGGACCACGGAGGCAGTCAAAAATATACTTATTTCCTAAATATTTTAATTAGGTTCCACTGACCGTGATATCATACGCTGGCAACGTCACATAATCTACATCTACACTATATATATTATAAAGAGGAAAAAATTGTATTTTTGTTTGTTTGTAATGGATAAACTCAAAAACTACTGGACAGATTTTAAAAATTCTTTCACCATTAGAAAGCTACATTATTTGCGAGTAACATAGGTTATATTTTATTTTAGAAAATCTAGGGGTCCGTAAGATATTTGGGTTTTTCGGGTACGTGAAGTAGTTCCCTCAGGACGCGGTTGAAACCGCGGGAAACGGCTAGTATATTAATATAACGTATTAGCGTGGCGTATAATATTTAGAGCAATATCTAAATAACCGTTTTAATTCTAATGGGAAATTACTTATTCATAACGAAAACAGTAATTATCAGAGTAAACCGAACTTCAGATAATTAAAGTATTTTCTTAGAACAAAATGTTCGTCTATAAGCTGTAGAAACACGGCTTAACCGTAAACAATTTGTTTCGCTTAAAGGATTAACAAGAACTAGTATTAGAGTGCAAGCGGCGACGCAACCACTCTAGATAGAATCACTGTGTACAAAAAGAAGTTATTTCAAGATGTGCTGCTGTTATACTCTCGGTTGACAAATGGTCTGGTCGTTTTTAAACGCAATTGTAGTGATATTTTGAAATAAATTAAACGAAAACGTGGCTCAGCCCGTTTGGAATTGAATATAATAAATTTGCAGACATTCCCAGAAAAAAATATTATAAATGGCTTAGGTTCTTACTTGAGGTTGAATTGATTAAAAGATTAGTCGCGGATGTGCGTTCTCATCTTTTTTATTTGTATGAACTTGTGAACATGGAATATATAGGTAGTATTAATTTTGATCTTTATTTATCCGATATGGTGTTCCTATCGCCTTAATAAAGCCCGTACAAATAAAAGACACAGTATTTATATATAGTAAGCCTTACAACTTACGATGCAGAACAATAGTGTAGCTAGACTAAAAATATATTTATATGAGGCCTGGCTTCTCGGAACCTAAGTCCAAGCTGTCGCACTCAGCCTTGTCACTCATATTTACAGTATATCGTAGGATTCACTGCTTTCAAACCCTCGTAATTGAATACCTCCATTCTGACTACGTTGGAGACAAGCGCTTTGCGTCTCGAGTAAGATCCAATGCAGTATCCTTTCCTAGAATCCATTGCCTGGTTTTAGTTTTTACTTACCGTACAGTGACAAATCTGAGACCTCATGTCTTTGTTTATGGAAGCTGAATCTTGTGTATTGAAGTTACTTAATCTTAAAATTAAATTTAGTCCTAGAATTGTATGGTCTTTTTACGGATCCATTATAGTATGAACCAGCGAACGTACTACAGGGTGGCGCAAAATTAATGCATACATACATACATAGACTCACGCCTGTTTCCCCGAAGGGGTAGGCAGAGGCATATTAAACGCCCACTTTTCGCCAGTGTTTTGATCCCACGTAATAGCTGGCGAGCCTATTGCCGCTTATCGGGATATTTTGTTTTTGCCAGAGTCTCGTCCATTGATCGGCAGGTGCACCACTTGCAGGTGAGGTTGGCTTGGGACCCTAAGTTCTTGGTGGGAACCCTATGCACCCTATGCAAAATTAATGACCCTTTAGAAATTCCTTATAGTGTTTTATGACATCTCCTGTCATTCTTATATTGAAAATTTTGTAGTAATCATCATCCTCTTAGCGTTATCCCAGTTTCAAGCTTTGGCTGAATACTCGCTTTTCCACAGAGCTACTGACCTCCGCAACCCGAAGGGATAGCGATATTCCATGGTTAAGACTAGTGTCAGTTTATTTAGAAGGTACTGACGCCCTGTAACGAATGTCAAAGATCTTCATGATAACCGGGACCGACAGCTTAACGTGCTCTTTGAGCACGGGACAAGCGATAATTAACAATGCAATACGCACATAACTCCGAAAAGTCATTGGTGCGCGCCGTGGATTCGAACCCGATACCCTCTGCATGGCAGTCTGTTGGTATATCCACTCGGCAATCGCTATCTAAAATTTTGTAGTAATCAAATGTAAAATTCATTAAAAATAATCATGGACCACTTTACTCCCCAAGAACATGGAATAATCGTGTCATCTTAAAATATAAAATCCTTGCGTTACTGACTGACTGACAGACACGCTACAGCCGAAACTATTGGGCGCAGGAAGCTGAAATTTGGCATGTATGTTCCTTGGGGACCGTAGGGGTGCACTAACAAGGGATTTCCCGAAATTCCCACGGAATCGGCCAAAACGGGTTAATTTAAAAAAAATGCAGGCGTAGCTGCTGGCGTCCTCTAGTCAGTGATAAAAACACAACGTGAATTTGACTCTGCCGCGTATTTTGGTCAAAGAATTGAAACTGTTTGCGTATAAAACTCAGGTGACTCATTAGCTGCTGCCTACTGATCACCGAGATCGTCTAGAGTACAGCCAGCGCGTCATAAACCTCAACCTTGAAAAGGATAAATTTTCTTCAAAATTAATTAATTTTGGTTTATTTGAAATCTTGCGTGTATGTGAACAAACCTCAGACTCTCGCAGCTTTAACAGAAAACATACACCAAGAAATAAGAAACTTATCGCAGGAAGTGTTTTTTTAATTTATTTATTTGGGTAAACAAACAGTGACAGCAATACATATTGACAGCAAAGAGTAATATTTATAAGGTGTTGACAATTGTGTCACCAACACCGTTTACCGCAGCTTACATATAATATTTTTTAAGCGTTAATAAACTTGATAAAAAACTATGTTAGGAGCTTCATGAAATTACATTTACATTTAAAGGCGCTAGGACGAATTACATATTATAATAGTGTTTAAGCGTTAATAAACATGATAAAAACTATGTTAGGAGCCTCATGATATTACATTTAAAGGCGCTAGGACGTATTACATAATTATAATATCTTTTTTATTTTTAAGCGTTAATAAACATGATTAAAAACTACTGTTAGGAGCTTCATGATATTACATTTAAAGGCGCTAGTGCGAATTACATATAATATTTTTTTAAGCGTTAATAAACATGATAAAAGCTATGTTGGAGCCTCATGATTTTGCATTTAAAGGCACTAAGATTAACAAACATGATAAAAACTATGTTAGGAGCCTCATGATATTACATTTAAAGGCGCTAGGACATCTTACATAATTATAATATTTTCTTGTGTTAATAAACATGATAAAAACTACTGTTAGGAGCTTCATGATATTACAATTAAAGGCGCTAGGACGTATTACATATAATATTTTTTTAAGCGTTAATAAATATAATAAAACTATGTTAGGAGCTTCATGATATTACATGGACAAGGATGTACAATCAGCAGTGTCAGAGAAGAAGAAAGCTTGGTTAGATTGGTTGGCTGCCAGAGCAAATGAAAGAATGGAAAAGGCAACGAGTGATGACATAGATGAAGCAAGAAAGGAGTTTGTTAAGTCAAAAAGAATTGTGAAAGAAATTGTTAAAAGGAAAAAAGAGGAAAAGAAAGATGAGTTTGATAGCAGACTATCTGAAGATTTCCGGAGAAACATAAAGTTTTTCTGGAAATCCGTTCGTGCAGTTCGAGGAAGAACTCAATTCTCAGAATACACGTCAATCAGAGACAAGAATGGAAAAATACTGAATGGTGAATCATGCGTGCTGAAGAGATGGAAGGAGTATTTTGAAGGTCTATTTGAAAGAACGGTGATAGAGACATCGATCGACGAAATGAATGGTAATCATAGCAATGATGAAAGCGATATTGGTGTGGATGAGATTGTGAAGGCGTTGGGAAGTATGAAATTAGGTAAGGCTGCAGGATATGATAGGATTACAGTTGAAATGCTGAAGGCTGGACAGGGCATCATAGTTGGTCAGCTGCAGCGCTTATTTAACTTATGCTGGAGCACCGGCCGAGTACCTGATGACTGGACCACAGCGGTGGTTGTGCCTCTTTATAAGGGAAAAGGCTCGCAACAAGACTGCAAGAACTATAGAGGCATTAGCCTTCTCAGCATTGTTGGCAAATTGTATCCGAAGGTACTGATTGAAAGAGTTATGGAAGTAACCGACAAGAAAATATGGGATGTACAAGCAGGATTCCGAAAGGGTATGGGGTGCACGGATCAAGTCTTTTCCTTGCAGTGCGTAGCCGAAAAATTCTTGGCCAAAGGTCAAAAGGTCTACTGCGCATTCGTGGATTTGGAAAAGGCTTACGATAAAGTGGTGAGGAATGAAATGTGGTCGGAACTGTCGATGTATGGGGTGAACAGCAGCCTCATACGAGCTCTGAAATCCCTTTATGAAGATTCTAGAGCTTGTGTGAGGATAAATGGGTCGTACACGGATTGGTTTACCATCGAGACAGGTGTTAGACAGGGATGTGTAGCGACGCCGTGGCTGTTCAACCTCTTCATGGACAGTTGTTTGCAAGATTTGAAAAATAGTGACTGTGGATTAAGGATGAATGAGTTACTTGTCAAATGCCTCCTTTATGCTGATGATCAGGTTATACTTGCGTCTTCAGCGGAGGAGTTGCAGGAGATGGTAACAATCATGCATGGTGCGTTAGAAAGGAAAGGAATGAAAGTGAATGTAAGTAAAACGAAAGTTATGGTTTTTGAAAAGGAGGAATGCGTTACGGCTTGCAATGTTATGATTGATGGACAGCGAGTGGATCAAGTGAATGAGTTCGTATATTTAAGTACGCTGTTTACAAAAGATGGTAAGAATGTAGAAGATATTGAAAGAAGAGTTAATGCAGGTAATAGAGTGAATGGAGCTCTGAAAGCGTTTATGAATAGCCAAAACGTGTCCAAAAAGGCACGCTTGGCTGTTCATAGACGGGTGTTAGTACCTACTCTTATGTATGGTAGTGATAGTTGGGTATGGCAGAAGAGTCATGAAAGTAGAATAACTGCTGTAGAAATGAGAGCACTGCGAAGTATGTGTGGTGTTTCTTTGACTGACAGAGTAAAGAATTGTGTGATAAGAGAGTTGTGGCGTAAAAGAAGATGTAGTGACAAGCATCGAGAAAGGCATGCTAAGATGGTTTGGGCACGTGGAGAGGATGGATGACGAAAGACTGACCAAGCAGATATATAAGGCAAGTGTGGAAGGGACAGGACGAAGGGGAAGACCTAAGCGGACGTTCTCTGACCAGATTGGAGACATCCTAAAAACAGGACAGGTTAGAAGCACCCTGAACAGAACAGCATGCATGAGGAATCTGATGGGAGTGCATGAAGCAAGAGAGATATGTCAGGATCGTTGCAAATGGCGCTCCGTAGTCTCTGCCTACCCCTCCGGGAAACAGGCGTGAGTCTGTTTATGTATGTATGATATTACATTAAAAGGCGCTAGGACGAATCGCCGCAATGTCTACCAAGTTGAAATTAATATTATAAGAATTAACTATACGATATAGTGGAGAACGTTTACCTGCATTAGTACGACAGCGAGCTGTTGCAAATAGCTTACAGGGGTTACGGCAATGCGTCCTAGTAGGTATTCTATAACAGATTTGATTAACTAGAGAGGGACAATCATAATTATCTATTATTACATATGTCGTAGAGCAACGTTGATTCGAGCAGTTTACGTCTATTTACAAGTGTTAAGATATTATATTTTTCTAGTAGTTGTTCGTATGACAGATAATTATGGTAACATTTGTATTGTATAGTACGCATAAACTTTTTCTGAACGGACTCCAGTTCTTGCTTGTATTTTTCATAAAAAAGATTCCAAATTGGCACAGCATATTCTAACTGGGACCTTACCAAGGCTTTGTAAAGATGGAGAAAAGTAGTTGGCCTTGTAAATTTTGTGGAGGATCTCATAATGAACCCGTACATCATGTACGCCTTAGTTATTATAGTATTGATATGCATATCTAAATGTAACTTACTATCCAATGTGTCGCCTAGATCTCTTATTGACTGAACAGTTTCTATTTGCACATCACACAGTCTATATTTAAATTTAAATATTTGTACCTTTTTAGTGAAAGTTATCGCTTTGCATTTATTTATGTTTAAATCTAATTTATTATTCATGCAGTAAGTTGAAAATCGATCGAGATCATCTTGAATATTTTAAGGTCATCTGCGTAGAGCAAGAAATTACAGAATCTAAAGCAATCAGAAATGTCGTTGATAAATATTACAAATAATAAAGGCCCTAGGATTGAGACCTGGGGTACGCCAGAGCTTACAGGCACAAACTGAGATTCATAACCATTTAATACTACCTTTTGAGTGCGATTACCAATGTATGATCTAAACCAACGCCATAAATTGCCACGTATGCCATTAAAGGCAAGTTTATCTAAAATAATCCTATGGTCTACTCTATCGAAAGCTTTCCGAAAGTCCGTGTATATGCAGTCAGTTTGTTTGTTGTTATCTATATTTTCAAAAAGGTTACTTGTGTAAATTAATAAGTTAGTGTTAGTGGATCTCCGTTTCACGAAACCATGCTGTTGAGGTATAATAATAGGGTGTATTGATGGATATATACTGTTATGCACGAGTCTTTCAAAAAGCTTCGACAGAGCAGATAAAATCGAAATAGGCCGATAATTCTCAATCTAAGACTTGTCACCTCCTTTGAACACCGGTACGATACGAGCTGATTTCCAGACGTTTGGGAAAACACCGTTTTGTAAGCACAAGTTATAGATATACTGTAGAGGTTGACATATTGCGTCAGCAGTCGATTTAAGAAAGAAGGGAGAAATGTTATCTAAGCCAGACCCCTTTGTAACATCCATTGCTCGTAACTCCTTATAAAACGCTTCTTTTGTTATTTTTATATTGCATAGAATAAGGTCAGATTTGATATTAGTGTCGGGTATATTATTGATATTATAGTCGTCTGGAACACCAGAGGGCTCGAAAACGGATTCAAAAAACGAGGAGAAGAAATTACATATGTCTTGTGGATTGTACGCTGTTGCATTTTTATATGTTACATTACTGGGTATATCAGGTCTAGTTTTAAGGTTGTTTATATATGTCTAAA
Source organism: Euclidia mi (assembly GCA_944739405.2). NCBI lineage: Eukaryota > Metazoa > Arthropoda > Insecta > Lepidoptera > Erebidae > Euclidia > Euclidia mi. The sequence continues at coordinate 64,359,401 of OX123181.2, read as the reverse complement.
AGTGTTTAGTATTATTTTTAATACCATCTTCAACAGAGTTAATATAATTTTTCTAACATTTTTGTGATTCAGTACTAAATCTTTCTCTAAACATTGAAAAGACTCGATAATCGGACATGTTACGGTGTTTCTTCTATTTCATCCAAGATTTATTTTTATTCTTAAATATATGCATGAGAGCCGGCGTGAACCATATCGGGAATTTACTTGATTTTTTTTTATTAAAAAAACCTGTCAAATTGACTTCACGCTGCCTGATGGTAAGCTGACAGTGAAGTCCTATTGGGAAGGCCACCATCCCCAATTACTGGTTAAGCAATGTGACATGACCACCCTCACTTTGACGGCCTTGAGAGATGCTTTTTCACGCCCCGCTTATAGGACCCAGGATCAAGGGAGGAAGGAAACACGTGAGCTGGCAGTGAGTTCCACATCTTTATGGTACGGCAAAGATAAGATGTACCGAACCTTTTCGTACGTGACGGTATCTGATCTACCGTATAAGGGTGGCACCTTGACCCGGCACGTGTTGTTCGGGATAGGAAAGGAGAGGTTGGGATGAGTTGAAAGAGTTCTTCTGAACACTCACCGTGATACAATCGGTAAAAGACAGCCATTGAGGCTACGTCCCTGCGTAATTGCAGAGATTCAAGGGTCTTAGTAGCCTCTAGGTCACCTATGATACGGACAGCACGCCGCTGCAACCTATCAAGGGCATCTAGCAGGTACTGAGCGGAGCCGTTCCAGAGATGAGAGCAGTATTCCACGCAGGGGCGAACCTGAGTCTTGTATAATAGACAAAGCTGCTCCGGCGTGAAAAACCTCCTCACTCTGTTCAGGACTCCGAGTTTTCGAGATGCCGATTTAATGACACCCTCGATGTAGTTTCTCTGGTTGAGATTGCGGCGTATGTCCATACCAAGTATATTTAGACTATCCTGTATCGGTAGTGGAGTGTCCAGAAGAGAAGGTTGGGGAAGGAATGGAGATAACTTTGCTGAAAATGCGCTCACCTGTGTCTTCTTGGCGTTGAACTTGACCATGTTTTCAGCACCCCAATTCGAGATGCTGTTCAAAACCTGGTCAAGCTCAGCGACAAGTTTTCGCCTATTTTCCTCAATGTCGGCCTGCTTAGCCGCAGGATGGCCGAGATACCGCCCATGCACGGTACTGTCATCTGCATAGCAATGTATGCTCCCAAAGGTGAGCATATCATTGATATGCAGAAGAAAAAGTGTGGGCGATAAGACGGATCCCTGGGGCACACCAGCATTTACCTGCATAAACTTTGAATTTAGACCTTCGCAAATAACTCGAATACGTCGTTCATGCAGGAAGCTAGCAACCCAGTTGCACAATCGAGGTGGCAAGCGATGATTTGATAATTTTCATTGGTACATGTTTCTTTATTATTGAAAAGATGTTTTCATAAAATACAGAGACCACACTTTCTGAATTTAAATTGAGAAATAGATTCTCCCAATCAATATTTAATATTTTACTATTTATTACTGAATAATCTGCCTTTTTGAAATCAAATACGGTTCTAGGTTTAGTAGAAAGAGGGGTGAAATTATCATTAATAGGTAAGAGCGTACAAAAAGGGGGATGGTTTACGTCCGGTGGTACAAGGGGTACCGATGCAACAGTTGACTTACTATCGGGTATGTTACTAATAAATAGATCCAAAATTTTACCACTAATGTTACTATGCTTATTGGTTAGATAACCATTAGAAAGGCTAATAAAGTTAATAAAGTTAATTAAATATTGATTGGATAAGCAGTAGTTACAACGCAATATCGGTTCCAAGTGTGTCGCGCTCACGCCATTCAATGGTTGGTAAATTATAATCACCGACTATAATAAACTTATTTACATCACTGGATAGAATAATAGAAGTTAAATTGTCAAAGTGCAGTGAATAAACATCCGAGTTCAAATTTGGTGGGATATATGCCGCGCTAATAACAAAGACATCATCGCGAGTGCGTATATCGATAAGGACGTGGTCTACCAAGGCCGAAGCTGGCGTGGACACAGGTGCAGGGCGACAGGACGGCGCCGGCGCATGGCTACAGGCGGGCACTGATGGAAGCAGTCGTAGTCTTGCATCGAGCTCGCGCCGCACCGCCACCAGCACGCCAACGCCGTCCAGCCGCCCGCTCGCTAGGCGATCCCGATCGCAACGAAAAACTTGGTACCTTTTGTCTATAAATTCAGTATCGCTGATATCACCGTGCAGCCAAGTCTCAGTTATAATAATTACATCATACCTATGTGCCAAAATATTCATATAGAGTGTGTGCAACTTAGTCCTCAAGCCGCGACAATTCTGATAATACACTGACAAGTTGTCTTTATCCATATTTGTATATAAAATAATAAAGCAATGTCAACATAGATGTAGTGATACTTAACAATAAGAACAGGCCACATCGGGTTCTCCAGTATACGAGATATATGATATAAATATACCATACACTATGTTAATACAATTCTCCATCCCTACAAAGCCGTGACCTACTGAAATTAAATATAAATGGTTGATACTTATAATTGTTTCGAAATGTATCCATTCATACAGTGTAATACAAATAAAAAACAATATTTCTAAGCACAGTAACCGCAACATGTTTACGTAGTTATTTGAAGAAGCGTTTTCTTTACTATTATGTAAATTAATATATATTAAGGTCATTAAGATTCAAACACACAATTTTTCAAACAAACATAACCTAGGTCCGTTCTCATAACTAGATCATGACACATGCTTTTTACAAATAAAGCTAGCACATTATGATGTTGCACTTACCTACAGTCCTTATTTGGTAATTATAAATAAACTTTTGTAAGCACCAAACATATTGTTTAATGATTCCCTTCACACGTTTCATTTTTAAAATTGTTACTATACCTTACCTTATACCCACAGACTACATAAAGATACCAATACCTTTAAATCGAGAGGTTCGTCACAGATCGACACATATAACGTTATTACGTATTGTTCATTTGATTTTTGCGATGTCCAGGGATGATCTGATGGTGATAGCAGGAGATGTATCCGTTTTGCGAACCAGCACAGTTCCGTGTTTGATCCAAACATACTTGTAATCCTTTGCTTTAGCGGCCGCCCGGGACTGACGAAAAATTTGCTTGTTGTTGAGCGTAAGGTGTTTGTTGACGTATATATTTGTCGGGGATCCAGAAATTGACAATTTAGTTGTGTTCAAGTCTCTAGTGGCACGGCATACAGCAATCACGTTGTCACGCAGCATTCTATTACTGAATTTAACGATAATATTTTTGGGTCGACGGTCCTTTTGATCAGCATGGGGAACGCGATGCACGGCGACGACGTCAGATGCTTGTATTGGTTGTTTAATTGTGTTACCTAAACATTCTATTAAGCTAAAAAGGTTTTCCCCACGGCGGTCTGGAATACCAGACACCTCAATGTTACACTGTCTGGCTTGCTGCTCAATGGAAAGTATTTTTTGCTCTAGTGATTGAATATGTGTTGCAGTGACGCTGGTTTGTGGAACACAATCGCCAATTTTTTCAACCGGCATTCAAAGTCATCCTGTCTATCTAGGGCAAAACGGAGACTTTTCCATCTCAGTAACAGATTTTTGAAGACTATTGCAGTCTGCTGTGAGCCGTATCATGTTTGTTTTTATGGAACTCAACTCCTCGGTTATTATCGACAGTTCTTGGGGAATGGCTGCACTAATCTCAGTTGCTATAATTTTAGTGGCACATTCCGTAAATTTACTGTTTTAAATTGACATCTGCTTTTCAAATCTATTTTCAAAAAGTCTTATTATCTAGTCATGTTGATTTCTTTTCCTCGTATTGACGTAGGTACCTTCATTATCTACTTCCATCGACAGCGGGGTATTGCTATCGGATAGATACTTGTTTGGTGGTGTGCGTAGTGGATCCATGTTATAGTGTATGTGTGAAGGTGTCCGTCTCGGCGATGCAGCGCGAAAAGGATGAAAAATATAGTCTTGTCCCTTATCGCACCGGTGGAGTGGTGAGGTCCCCCCGCTGTCACGACCGCGAGATGCTACGCGAGAGCGGAACCGTGATAGACCTAGTCACTGTGTCTCACTCACGCCTCCAGATATTTAACTTGCTTATTGCATGTAACTTTAACTTCACTGATTATTAGCAGTAAGATCGATAATTGACTGGTTAATATTAACTATTTTTAGAACAACTGATAGCACTTCCACTCTTGACGCTTTCCCAACGATGAACGATCTTGTTATGGAAAATGTCACAAATAGGGCTCAATTGTGCTTCAACTCTGGCTCACATTTAATAGACATCATATTTAAATCATAATGCAACTAAATTTCATGGCAAATATATATATATTTAAAAAAGTAATTTTAGATTTCTAATTTAGAAACGAAGTTGTAGCTGAACCAAATAGGGTCATTACTTTGGCGCCACTGGTTATATTTGTTTATGAAATTAGTGCAGTAGACACATTTTATAATGTCACACATTTTATACGACAAGAGAAAACATTATGCTTCCATTTAAGCGCACTTTAGGTACAGAGGAGTGTGAGCTTGGCATAGTTAAAGTTTGTATGTAGAAGGAATGATCGACGCTACAATTATGTGGAACCAAGCACTACTTTAGGTGGCTGGTTTAATAGTATTCTCGAATATAAGTTATTTTGGGCTTTACATCGGTTCTACAATGCGAGGGCATCAAATTAAGAATTTCACAAACGCAAGTTTTTTAACTAAAGCTTCAGGCATTAACGCTTCATAAGTGTAGTTGATTACGAAATTATTTTAACATTTTAAGTCTTTGTGTGACTGCATTCTTGCCTTCATTATATGTACTGCAAACTGAAATACATTGAAAAAAAAACTAATGAATCACGTATAAATGTCAAGGATGCATTGGAAAATATGAATGAAATAACGGGTTTCGGACAACCCGCATGTTAGCCAAATCTGCTTACGGATGCCAATATTCTTAAGATGACGACCGCCCTTGAGTAAATAAATACAGCATTAGTAATATTTTTGCACAGGATTTTATAAGAATTGAGAATGAACATAACTCCCATACTAAGATCAGCTATGCCTATATATGGATCATTCGAATATTTATTTATTGCTGTAATATCTATCGGCATTCGCAAAAAAAGGTTGTATGTTGTTCTCTATATGTATATTTCTGTAATTTTTATCATCATCATCATCATCAGCCCTTTATACTGTCCCACTGCTGGGCACGGGCCTCTTCTCACTATGAGAAGGGTAAAGCCATAGTCCACCACCCTGGCCAAGTGCGGGTTGGCAGACTTCACATGTCTTTCGAGAACATTATGGAGAACTCTCAGACATGTAGGTTTCCTCACGATGTTTTCCTTCACCGTTTAGCAAGCGATAATTAACAATTAAATACGCATTTAACTCCGAAAAGTCATTGGTGCGTGCCGTGGATTCGAACCCGAGACCCTCCGCATAGCAGTCTGTCGGTCTCTCCACTCAGCTATCGCTGCTCGTTTAATTTTATTTTTTATCAAAATGCGTTTAATCCATTCATACAATCCTCGCAAGCTTTCGCATTTAAAAACGATGTAAGATGGACTTTGAGCCATATAATATGCGTGGCATGCATGCGAAACAAATACTTGCAAATGCTTTTCTAGCTCTTTCCATTATTACTAAGTTCGTATCACTTTTTCACAGACCAATCAATAACAAGAAATTGCAAAATGCCTTAGTTTCAATAATCAAAGATATTATACGTCATTTTGGGTGCAGTTATTGAAAAGATAGTTATCATCATGAATTGCAAGAAGATAACAAGTCGTAAGAAAGATAAAAGAAAGGTGACGTTTTCTTTATTGTGACATCTTTCCAACTTGCGTGTACTTCAATACCGGTTGGAAACTTAATTACCTTTGTTATCCGTCACGATGTAATAAGTTACGGCTTATTATTAGACAATCAAACAATTATTTTTCAGGACAAGTGACAATAGACTGATTGATTGTAATTTCGATGGGTCCAAGTAAAGTACATGCAAGTTTGTTTGCCGGATATGGATACTATTTAGATTATAGTTTTATTTTCCTACGTAGTAAAGTAACTTCAATTAAATATAGAGTCTGAAACACAGACTATATTGTACTAACGTACAGACGGGGCACTCCCATAGATCAAAACTGGACTATAATAGGCTCACATATCATAAATGATAGTTGTTTTTTTTTTCACTCGTAACGTTTCGGGCAATGATTAAGAATGATTCAGCCTAATTTTTCCTAGTAGGAAATATCCATTTTACTATTTTAAGTTAAGAAAGGGCATTTCTAAAATAAAACACTGTTTTTCACTTCGCTTTATTTTTTTAATTTAGTTTTAAAGAACAATGGTCGGTTCCCATACAAAGGTGGACCAGAATTTGTTTTTTCACGTCTATTGCTGTGGAGTTATTTATCAATATATTTATGTTACTTTATTTAACTTTAGTATAGATATGAATTTTAAAAACTTGGGAATACCTTTTTATTCTTTATAAAGTATGTTTGAGGTTATGAACTAAATTGTGTTTTTATTTAGTTTATTCGTAAAAATATGTCAATTAAACAATTCTGGTACCTAATATATGTGTGTAGAAAAACATGTTCTTCTAACAAACAAACTTAAACACTCAATTCACAGCAAGCGAGGAACGAATGACGTTGATGTACCGGGTATAACAGTGACAGATACAGAAATGGCGTATTCGTTCCATTTCACGTCATTGTCATTCACGTCAAATCTTAGATTTTTCATTAAAAAAATTATAATTATTATATTAATAACATAAATAATTCTTATTTATCATATCGTATAATGAAACGCATATTTTGACAATAAGGTTATGACTGCGTTCATAACATTTTATTTTTGTTTAGGGGTACAGTTTAAAAAATAAACTGTAAATACATTATTTCTTTCTCCCAAGTCCTAAAAATATGTATTTGCTTTGATCAAAATAATAAAAAAAATTACTTTTTTTTGGTATAGGACTCATTATCAGACGTGCTAAAGGCCAAAGTGACCATTGTTCTTTATTTAAAGCTTTACATTGCATCACAGGTAAAGCTTTGTGTTGAAGTCGGAAGACATCCGTGCCTTTTAATATTTAAAGACGAACTCTATAGCACGTTGCAGAAAGAAACCTCTTCTCGAAATGCTTTTGGCACACAAACTGTTTACGAAGTTCCTGGAAGCTCAAGCTTCGCAATCGTTTACAATTAATGGACTACAACCACTTTTTGAGTCCTGTGTCACTTTTTGGAAACATGTGAAACCTGACGTCCTTTCGTCTACTAGCACATGTCGCAACACAGCACTTGTTGTACCTCATGATATCACAGCTTCAGAAATTTGGAGGATAACTTACATAAATAAATCAACGCAAAACTTCACTCGATCAACTTTGTTGAAACTAATGTTGCTGTTTACAAAACTGTCATAATTGTCAATAGTTTGACAAATTTTTAGATTAGCAAACATGGCGATAGGTTCCAGGGGTTCGGGGCGAGAGGTAACTGTCAAATAAGATATGTGAGTCCCATAGATAAAGTTGAAATAGTTTGTATGAAGATTACCTGCCGTGGTGTGAAATGTATCAAATTTGGAACAAATACCAATATGTAGGTATTTAGTATCGAATTATAAATTTCCAGAATTTCAATATTTGGTAACCGACAATTTTTAAATTCCGGTATTCTGTAAAAAAAAATGCGTATAATAAAGTCCAACTGTGTATTGCTCTCAGCGTCAGCATATCCTACGTGCCTTATCCCTAACACGCAAATAGTGGTGACGTACCAATGCTTGAGTGGCGTCAGCGCTTCAAAAAAACAAATAAATCATTTACTGACTAGATAAAATTGATTAATTGTCCGTTCTGGCATAGTCATTATACCCGGTACATATTAGGTAAGTATAATTAAATTATCCGACACGTAGTCAAGGAACAATGATAACTAGATCACATAATTTGTACTGAGAGGTCATCGAACCCACAAAATTCGGTATGCCCTATTATATCATAGGTACATGCAATACATCATAAATGAAGCCTAATGCCCAAAATTTTACTCAGCGGTTTTAAGCCATAAACTTAACTACTCGCAGTCTACGTCCCATCCAGGGCATTCAAATCGCATTAGACTAGCTGTCAATAAATGCTCCAAAACTATATTTGTCTTTCCGGCGTAGTATTTGGTTATCCAAAAATACATTATCGTTATCTTAATACCCAGCTTTAGAGTTTAACACTGATTGTATTGATTGATTTTATATACGTGTCGATTGCTACCCCGCACAGAAATTGAGATCGGTTATCATATTTTTTGAACGTGTAATTTTAGACTTGGAAATTATCATATCTTAATTATCGCTTGCCCCTTCTCGGTCGTTCTTTGTTTTGTTTTTTCTGGGGTAAGTACACTTAACACTAGAGTGCACGTACCCATTAATACTACCCGGGCTACAGGTGCAGTTCACTTGTAGATCAATTAATTCTATGAAGAAATTAACAAATTAATGAAACTCATCGTTTAATTTATAGATATCTTTGTTACAAACAGAATAGTACATAAAACTAAACAAAACTTATCTTCTTAATTATAATATAATATAAAAAAAGTCTTAAAAATCAATATTTGGCAGTATTGAGATCCCATTATTTTCATTTAGGAACGTAATATTTACTTTAAAGTTTATCCCTAGCAATGATATTAAACCACTTACTTAAATAATTCGCAAAAGACTGATCTATTGGCAAGTAATCAGGCCACACAACTTCTTGATGTTCACTAGAAATGCGCCTCATACATTTACTGAATTGCTGCAGTATGAACACCAACTAACTCCTCCCCGAATATGCACATTTTGTTGCCGAGGGTGTTCTTTTAATCCCAGAAGTAGTGTGCCTTTCAGTTTGATACCTCTAGATAATATTTTGCTGGGATATATGACGCTCAATTAGAACACGATCTTGCTGGATACACTCCCACTTTTTAGAAATATTGGGGGCAGATAACTTTTATTTGAAGATTATTAATTTGGTATATTATAACGAGACCATTTAAAACTTTTTTTTGTTCACTACGGTGGAAACTCTCCTTATGAGCCATCTCAACTCGATGCCAACCTGGCCAGAGTATCGATCGACCGGGCTTGGGACTGGCGGAGGAGGTGTGTGGAGGCTCTCCCCTAAAGGCGGGGCATACCCACTAAAACCACCGCGGTGTCTCTACGGGTCCCGTGTAGTGGCGGGGTCACGCGATTCGCGGATAGCATACTTTTCCGTGACCCCGCCCGGGATTGGCCTGGCGATGGCGGGCCCCGTCTCGTTATAACTTGGGAGGTGGCGCGGACACCACGCCGCCTCCATGCCCTTTGGCGGACAGGGAGCAGTCCCAGCGCTCGCCATCCGCAGGCTCTAAAACGGCCGCAGAGGATAGGGAGGACGGCAACCCAACAGCACCGCAACTCCTCTTCCTCTGCGGCAACACCTCTTAGCTTTACCGCGGGTGTCCAAGCCACGGTTACTGAGCCCCCGCCACCACGACAAGGTGGAGATCCCACGGGGAGGAGACCTTTTATACCTGTCATGTTACTGACGGACCATTTAAACGCCATAATAATACAAAAAGTTTACAATATTAACCACTTGTGCACTAAACAATTATTTTCCTTCAACACACGCACGGGGCACAGGTGTAGCCCACCAACTTCTAGGACGATTTTTGCGCAGTTCCTTACGCCGATGTAATAGGAGGAAATAGTAGCGGGGAGAACCACTCGAGGAATACATTAGACGATTGCACTGTGGCATTTCTAGTTCCGCTAATATATGGCAATATTACATTGTGTCCACGTTATTTATTTAGCTCACGCGTCTACTAAATTGTATATATCGCTTTCCGTCTATAAAGTTAGGTCAGACAACTACTCGATAATAATAGAAAAGATTGCATGTTAATCGTACCTATAGATTATACAATAGTCGCGATAACCGTATTTATTATTATGTAGGTAGCTATTATATGAGAATACCCATTATCTTAATGTGTTAGGTACCTTGTATTAACATTTTTCACACCACTTGGATTTTGCGTTTCATAACACGAAATTAGCTTGGCTTTAGGCTTAGATTACTGCATAATATTTTGTTACAGAAACGTTCTAGAATTCTTGCTTCAATAACATCGATTGAAATATTGAAACTGTTTCATTATCATCATGTCAGCCTAAAAATGTCCACTGCTTGACGTAGGACTCCCCCAACGTCCTCCACACAGACCGTTTTTGAGCCACCCACATCCAACCGCTTTCCACTATCTTAACCAGATCATCGGTCTACCTTGCGGAAGGCCTACCCCTGCTGCGTCGTCCAGTACGTGCTCGCCACTCCAGAACCCGCCTGCCCCTACGACCATCGGTTCTTCGAGCTATATGCCCTGCCCATTGCCACTTCATCCTGGCTATTCGGACAGCTATGTCAGTGACTGGTTCTCCTGCGGATCTCCTAATTTCTGATCCGATCTTGCAGGGAAACACCGAGCATAGCTCTCTCCATCGCCTTCTGAGTAACCCCGAGCTTTCGGATAAGACCCATAGTTAGCGACCACGTCTCAGCGCCGTAGATCATCACTGGCAATACACACTGGTCAAAGACTTTTGTCTTGAGACACTGCGGGATATCGGACGTGAAGATATGCCGTCGAATATTGCCGTCGATCGTCGACTGTCGGATTCGACGAAAGTCCTCATTCTCGAAGTTGGACCTACCCAATTGGCTCATTTGTCCCAGGTAAACGTACTTGTCGACAACTTCGAGTGAAGCGTTCTCAACGTGAATAGGAGCAGGTACGTCATGGACGTTAAACATGATTTCCGTCTTGTCCATGTTCATCGTAAGGCCTACTTGTTGGGAGACTCTCTACAGAGGCCATCAAGCACTGTGCTGAGGTTTCCATGTTCTCAGCCATGGCTACGATATCATCAGCAAATCAAAGTTGAGTGATGTATTCGCCATTGATGTCGACGCCAAGTCCTTCCCAGTCCAGAAGCTTGAAACGGTCGTCCAGCGCAATGGTGAAGAGTTTCAGAGATATAACATCCCCTGCCTCACCCCTCGCTGTAGCTAAATAGGTATTGAGCTCTGGTCCTGGAGGCGGACTGACATAGTGGCGTTTTCATACAAACACTTCAGCACTTCGACATATCGATAGTCAATTTGGCACCGTTGGGGAGACTGCAGCACTGCCCAGGTTTCGATCGTATCAAAGGCTTTCTCATAGTCCACAAATGCCAAGAATAGAGGCTGGTTATACTCCTCGGACTTCTGTATAACCTGCCTTAGCTTATGTATGTGGTCTATGGTACAATAGCCTTTACGGAAACCGGCTTGTCCGGGAGGCTGGAAGTCGTCAAGCTCGCTCTCGAGACTATTCGTGATGACCCTAGAAAACAACTTATAGACGTGATTCAGAAGTGAGATGTTCTGTCACATACACACTGGTATGTAGTTCTTCAAAAGGATTATATCGCCCTTCTTGAAGAAAAACACCACCACACTTCTGTACCATGACTGTGGCGTATTGCTGTCTTGAAACTGTTTATTCTTATCTTAGTCTTGGAACACACAGAGGCGTTCAAGTATTCTTTAATCATAACCTACCACACTAGGACGAAGATTAATAAATCTATAAATATTTGTAGATAAAACATATTTCCGTTTCAATTTGTCCTTGGCTACATCACGATTTTCAAGCACCGTGACTACTAAAAATCACCTCATTACGGACATTCACGGATACTTTCACCTGTGATGAGCATTTTTACGATTATTACAAAACAGAAAAACAAACGAGTGTGTTTTATTCTTACGTACGTTCTGGCGAGCAAGCTAGCTAGTTGACAGTAAATTTGCTTTGACATTTTTGCGTTCGCTAGAAAACTCGTGAAAATGTTCGTAGTAATGTACGGCTCTGTTCGTTGTTCAGTTCGACAAAACAAAAAACGGCGAATGTTTGCTGTTTTGTTACAAGTGAATGTTACGGTGTATCAGCATCATTAGATGATTTGCCTGTCTTTGAACAAGTCTTTATACTTGAGTTAGTCATTATCCTAGTTAAGAAGATGGTTTTCTGTCGTCTGATCAAGGATTCGTCTGTTCAACGTACACTAGTATTGAAACTAGTATCTTGATTGCTGAAGGTCTTATCACCGGGTAATCTGATTAAAAAAGGCAAAAAATTACACAGTAAAATAATCCATACGTATTCAAGTTCTATTATTCATTTTTTTAGTACAATTGACGTTATTTTACAAAAACCAGATATGATTTGGTATTAAAATGATCAAAACAACTTCATGGTACATGATAATATATATGTAATCCAATTATCGAAATCAGCACCGGGACTGATAGATGACATACGTACTGTTCAGTTTATCATAATCTGTATAAAAATGTATTGATTGACTTAAAAAAATATTGAGATAATTTATTTCAATAAACAAAATTAGAATATGACAATATTTACTATCGCAATAGTTTTATATGATAGTGCGCAAAACAAAGCTAGTGATTATAACATTGACCGTTTTTACTACTTCTTATCGAATTCAATGTTAAGAAATGATCAGTTCAACCACGGAGGAGTTTTCTTCAAATGTGCAATATAAACAGCTATCATAGAAAATTACTAGAAATTTGGGAATTTTAAATTTTTTGATTTTTTTGGGTAAAATATCCATACCCTCAAGTATTTTTTTATTCAGTAAGAGTGCGTAACTTCTACAATAATGAGAAGCCATAAGTATTTACCTGGGTCACCAAATAACACCATACAGCTATCAATTTGAATGACTTCAGCAGATTGACATCAATTCAAATAAAAGCAATATTACATACGTGTTCCTGTGTATCTGTACACCGATATGTTTGTAATTATATGATTATGATGTTCTCCTATCATGTGCAATACCTGTTAATAATTAATCCACTTATTTCAACGTATTAATTCACCAAAGTATTCGAGCACTTTTTGTTGTTATTATTGAGACGATAGAGATATTATATGTAGATGTAAATCTTTTCTCCTCCTAATACATATTTTAAGATCATCAGGAAGGTGTAGCGTAACGCAAATGGTCTAAAATAAATTCCGTGCCACTTTAAAGGTACTGTCCCAAAAAGTCGATCCTAAGGTGGGATAAAACTTTGATTCATCCGTAAATTGTGCTGTTGCAAACCTATAAAATAAGGGTTAAGAACTCATTGTCAGTGTTTTCTGTTGATAGTTTGATATCTGTCTAACTGCCTGAAACTTTACATTTAATGGCGCTGAAACACCTTAGCATTCACTTGTATCTCGGTCGCTGCTTTTCGTTTTGTCGAACTGAACAACGAACAAAGCCGAACCCTTCTACGAACATTTTCATGGTCTTTCTAGCGAACACTCTCATCCTTAGAATATAGAAAAAAAATAGAAACTGCACTAGAACAGCAGTTTTACCCCAATATATTTACTTTAGTTGGACTTATGAATTCTTTCTAGAGTAAGATAAATAAACAAATGACGTTTCTTAATAATAACAAAATGTATTAAGTTTGCTCTGCCTAATGTCAGAAACCTTGGTCCTAGTATAGCTCTAAATGATGATGTACTCAAAACATCTACATTATTTCTAGGAATAACACTTGATTCGAAATTACAGTGGGGTGCGCATGTTACATATCTCGCAGGGAAACTTAGCTCAGCTGCTTATGCCATTAAGAAGGTTCGTAGGTTGACTGATGTCGATACGGCTAGATTGGTTTATTTTAGCTATTTTCATAGTGTTATGTCATTTGGCATACTACTATGGGGTAGGGCTGCTGACATCGAAAATATGTTTATATTACCAAAACGGGCAGTTAGGGCCATTTACCAATTAAAGACAAGAGTCTCACTCAAAGAAAAATTTAAAAACATTGGTATTCTTACTGTAGCATCACAATATATTTATGCCAGTGTTTTGCATGTACAACTACATATAAATTCTTACAAAATGAATAGTGACATACACAATATTAATACTAGGAACAGGCACAAATTATGTGTACCGTATTTCCGTTTACACAAAACATATAGCTCTTTTATTGGGCTTAGTATTAGAATGTATAATAAAATGCCATCTAATATTTTAGACTTGCCTTTAAGGTCGTTTCAGTCAATAGTTAAAAATAATCTTATACTAAAGGCATATTATAGTGTAAATGAGTATCTTGACGACAAGCACGCTTGGTAATAAATATTCTTTCTTTATTTGGTCAATAAGCAGTTTTATAATTTAGTTAATTACCGTTTTTTCTTTCTTACTACATTTGCATTCTTGTTCTACTCTTTTTATTATAATTTATCGGATTTGTAAGGTGAGGGTAACTCGTTGTCATGAACTGCTAGCTAATAGATTGTAAATTGCTGCTGGTTTATATACCGTTACTTTTCTGGACATACTGTTCCACCATAGCTCTGAACAGTCATGTTCGCGAGATGCCTACATCAAAAGACGTAAGTGGATGCTCCTGTTTCACCATATTTACTTTGGGAGGCTTACCAAATGAACATAATTTATTGCTTGAGTATGATATCAATAACCATTAAATTTTTCATTAGTAGATAACTCACAATGTGAAATAGTTGCAGCTCCTTACAAAAATAAAACATGTAAAACCATTATACTGGCAGTTAAAAAGAGTGGCCACGAGTTTTATTGCCCGTTCTTTCTCGTGGTTCTACCTATTGCATTGCGAACTTGGCAGTAAATGTAAATGTAGAATCATCCAGTAATTAACTTTAATCTTTGACGTTCATAAAGTCACTTTGTGGCCTAAATGAATAAATGATAAAAAAAAATAAAAAAAATATGCTGATCTTAATCTGAACAGGTTTAATAAATCACACAAGTGTCTGTTCCTACGTTCAAATTCATTTATTGATATCGAGCATTTATTAACATTCTATTGAAATTAATTCTGAGTAAACCAAATCTAAGGATTTATTGTAAACATAATCGATATTTTATCAATATTCATTCTGAGTAAGCACATCACTAATTAAGTTCAAATAAGTGACAAACTACGAAGATTCGAAACGTCATTTGTATATTTTTCTTCCTCTTACATTAGATAAAAATCATTAGTCAACGTGAAGTTAGAATATTGGGCTTAGCCGCCATTGTAGCGCGGTTTCTATGTATTTTTATATACTAAAGCTCGCCAGAATGTTCGTAAAAATGCTCGCTAAAAGACACTCGTTAGTTTTTCTGTTTTGTTAAATTCGCACGAATGCTCATTACAGGTGAATGCTCAAGTGTATCAGCGCCTTAACAAAAGTACATTTTTCCATTTCCTAATTTGAAATGTCAACTGAAAGATGGCGGTCAAAGCATCCAAAGTAACGCGGAAGTAAATGTAAAGATACTAGACGGGCAGCAGCATCTAGTATCAAAAACTTCCGCCACTGCGATCGCCAAGACGTATGCCAAGCGTGGCGATTACGGCAAAATCCCTCCAATATGAGACACATACCTAAAAAATGGCCTCTAGTCCCCGGCGGCCCCGCTACTCCTAGTAATGGTAGCGGTCATGGTAACGGCGGCGCAAGGGATGCGAAGAATCTCCGGAAGAGATCGGGCTACCAACACCAACGACAATTGGCCATGGCAACACTGAACACGCGCACACTGCGGACCGACGAGAAGATTGTCGAGCTGGAAGAAGAATTGACCAAGTTGCGATGGGATATTATAGGCCTATCTTAAGTCCGAAGACAGGGGGAGGACTCGATAGTTCTCAATTCCGGTACCTTGCTCTTCTACCGGGAGGGCGACCAACAGTCCCAAGGTGATGTCGGGTTCATCGTCCACAAATCTCTCGTGACCAACGTGGTAAATATCGGGAGTGTGTCGAGCAGGTAGCTTATCTTATACTCAGAATATCCAAGCGGTATTCGCTGAAGGTCATACAGGTATACGCTCCGACCTCGACGCACCCCGATGAGGAAATGGAAGCCATGTACGAGGATATATCTCGGGCTATACATGGCTTCAAAGCCCATTACACCGTGGTCATGGGAGATTTTAACGCGAAACTGGGCAAACGCGACGGTGATGAGCTGAGAGTGGGGCAATTTGGATATGGGCATCGGAATTCCCGGGGTCACTTGCTGGCTAGCTTTATGGTGAAGGAAGGACTCTATATGATGAATTCCTTCTTCAAGAAGCGAGAATGCCGCAAGTGGACCTCGTCGACGAAGAGGCAGATATTCAATGATGTCTCCGTGATCAATTCGTTTAAAGTGGGGAGCGAATGGTAAGAGGCACATTGAATATCTGTACAAGCCTCGAACGGTTGAGGTTGATAAAGTCCACGCTCCGACCGGCACCGGTCCATATCCAAAACCCTGAGAGCTTTCAGATCGAACTCAAGAACCGTTTCGAATGCCTAGGCGAATGCGTAGATGTGGACGAGTACAGTAACGGGTTCGTGGATGCTGTCCATATAACAGGGGCTAAATTTTTGAAGACCCAGAAAAGCAAGAGAACCAGCAAGATCTCGGGTCCGACCCGCGAGCTGTTAGAGGAAAGGCGCAAGATGGTTCTGCTATCCTCCGACGACATGCCGAAATATCGGCACCTCAACAGACAGATCTCTTAATCTCTGACTCGCGATCTCCACCAATACAACACAAAAAGTGTTCGTGAGGCGATCGAGCAGAATAAGGGATCCAAAGTGTTCCAGAGAGATGTGTCTGCTGGGCAGAGTCAGCTGACAAAGCTGAAGACAGAAGATGACAGAATCGTATCGTCCAAGCCTGAGCTCTTGGAGGAGATCGAAAGGTTCTATGGACAGCTATACACGACAACGCAACAACCCGCAAGTACTCCAGCGTTCTGACGCTGGATTGACCCGACACTATACCGAAGATATCCCGGACGTCAGCGTGCACGAGTTTAGTGTGGCTCTCAAACAGCTCAAAAACAACAAGGCGCCGCGCCGGGTGATGACGGAATTACGAGCGAGCTTCTGAAGGCTGGCGGCACACCCGCTGTAGAAGTCCTTCGGAAGCTATTTAATTCCGTCATTCTCGAGGGTAAAACGCCACAGGCGCGGGCGTGGCATCGAGGTGTGATGGTGCTTTTCTTTAAGAAAGGAGATAAAACCCTCTTAAGGGAGGTCATCACGAATCGTCTCGAGAGCAAGCTAGACGACTTCCAGCCTCCCGGACAAGCCGGTTTCCGTAAAGGCTATAGTACCATAGACCACATACATACGCTGCGGCAGGTTATACAAAAGTCCGAGGAGTATAACCAGCCTCTATGCTTGGCGTTTGTGGACTATGAGAAAGCCTTTGATTCGATCGAAACCTGGGCGGTGCTACAGTCTCTCCAACGGTGCCGGATTGACTACCGATATATGGAAGTGCTGAAGTGTTCGAAACTTATTCAACTCCAGCGAGAGGTGAGACAGGAGGATGTCATATCCCCAAAACTGTTTACCACTGCGCTGGAAGATGTTTTCAAGCTTTTGGACTGGAATGGACTAGGCATCAATATCATCGGCGAGTACATCACTCACCTTCGATTCGCAGACGATATCGTAGTCATGGCCGAGACCATGGAAGACCTAGGCACAATGCTCGATGGCCTCTGTAGAGTCTCCCAACAAGTAGGTCTTAAGATGAACATGGACCGCATCCAAGCGGGCGGCTCAAGACCGGTCTGTGTGGAGAACCTTGGGGGAGGCCTATGTCCAGCAGTGGACGTCGTTTGGCTGATATGATGAATTTGATGTGCAAAATATACTTCACCTGTCATTTAAGCTGAAATCTTGAGTTCGGCAATATCTCTGAACATTACTTCCTTAACTACTAATGGTTGCATTAAATTATGCAACGCAGGATTAAATATGACTTATTTTTATCAAAGTTATTCCATATATTTTTGCCAGCGACATTAAACTTATCTTCTGGCCTTATTTCACAGGATAAGTTCAAATTACGGTTGAACTATCTTAAAAAAAGTTTCACGGAACACAAAAAGGTAATGAAAAATTTAAATTTCATTTACACGAAGTGTAGCGGCAAGAAAATAATTGAATTTCATTTGTTCTACAGTTCACTTACTAAGTGCAGCACGTGACTGCAATGGGACGAGTTGTTCGCAAGAAGCTTTGCAGTTTTTGTTCAAAGAAAATACTAACGGTATTTAACCATAAGTGCCTTCTTAAGAAGATTTATTTCACCACTGTGTAACAGGCTCGGTGATTGATAAATGAATGACACTTTTTAATATTTCATGCTGTTGCCTCTTCATAAATAGTATGCTCTTACTTTTTATACGTAGCTGAATCCATCGTATTTTGGTGATGTTAGAAATAAATATATTCATTGTTACCAACAGAGATTATCATAATTATAATTATTCGTATACCAGATTCTTGGTACTTTATCTGCAGTAAATGAATATGGAGAAAGAAAACTAACGATATTGACCCAGAGCAAGACCATAGCTTAAACATATTTCTGTAGGATATAGGGAGTGATAAATGCGATGAAAAAGGTAGTGGCTATTCATTACCAATTCTCATATTTTGTATGACATTGAAATTATATTTTGAACGAAATGAGATTATATTTTGAATTGAATCAAAATCGGTATTCTGCTAATTAATGTCATTATCGTCTAATTTGGCTTCTATAGTTCGACGTTGGCACATTGTTCAATTTACGATCTAGTCACGATAACATTCCAATAACATTAAAATATCAGACTATATCATTTTTGACATGAGTATGACACAGACTAGAAGAACCGATGGCCGTTGGAGCAGAAAGGTTCTGGAGTGGCGGCCAAGTACAGGACGTCGTAGCAGAGGTAGGCCTCCCGCAAGGTGGACTGACGATCTTGTTGGGGTCGCGGGCAGCGAATGGATGCGGGTGGCTCAAGATCGGTCTATGTGGAGAGCCTTGGGGGAGGCCTATGTCCAGCAGTGGACGTCTTTCAGCTGATATGATGATGATGATGATGACACTGACATTAGCATGAAACTGCTCGAAATTTTCAACAAATATAATTGGGAGAATTGGGCCTCAGGTCACTTTTGATCATCCAAAAGACATTTGCAAATCCTCAACCAATGAACCACTGAAACTAAAACTATACAAAGTACAAACGCTCCTGCACTCTCCATAATCTATGGCAACGTTGGCAGCTAGATAAACTGCTTACTTTAATCCAACTATTGTGTTGATAGTATCATATTATATCGGAAAGTAAAATAATACAACTTACCAATTTACGTTAGCACTACACTATTTCGGTCAGTTACGCGTTATTTGCACACTCTGTATAAACATTTGTTATTCTAAACAAACGTAGTACAGCAAAGAGCGAAATCGATGGATAAAACCAATACACAAAGCCCCGTATGTCTCTTTTGAAAGCTTTTACGAGTACAGGCGAGCAAAAAAGTATGAGTGACTACTGATATTTGAAATGTGTCGTTGAATAGGCATTATTTATTTTTAAATATATGTAAAAAGGCAGCCATAGCCTAGTAGAGAGACCCACAAACTGCTACGCAGAGGATTTCTGGTTCAAGGCCACACAACGTCGCACACCAGCGACTAAGTTTTGTACGTATTTTTTAAAGGCTACTCACACACAACGAATGAATCCTGTGTCGCAACGGAATTGATAAAAATTTATCGACGGCCACAAACTACGTTCAGACTCGAAACAACAACTCTTGAATCACACAAAGTGTTAACCCAGATGAGGATTGAAACCGCAAAACTCAGCACAGCTCTAAACCACTGCCTATTTAGTCATTTTTAAACATCGCTTATTAAACGGTGAAGGAAAAGATTGTGACGATACCTGCATCGTTAGAAAATTTTCCAGAAAGTTCTCGTAATACACAAGCAATCTGCCAACCCACACTTGGTTATGGTTTTATGGACTTAACTTTCTCATAGTAAGAAGAGATGCTCATGAGCAGCAGTGGGACGGTTTATGTACTGATATCACTATGACGAATACAACATAACTCTTGATCATTTACGTAAATAAATATTACGAATCATTTTAGGGAATGAAGGCTATAGATTTTTCCTTATTAAGAGTCATTCATTTTTAGCCCAGTGTTTTCTTTTGTCATTGCAGCTAAACCTTACTACATAGGACGCTATGAGTGGGAATAAATACAGGTCTATAATTACTAACAATCATCCCATTAACACTGAATTGACACACACAACACCGACACACGTGACAAGCACGTGCATACATACACGAACACATACACACACAGTCATACACAAAACACACACACGCGTGCGAGCATGCTCATACATACTAACATGAACACACATACTTTCTTAGGTATAATATTACGCACTCACATGCACACTCTCACACGTACTTGTCGGCGATACGCCAGGGTTATCATGTCCAGACTCCATTATAATAAAAACACTCACGTAATATTTCTTAGTTTATTTTCAGACGATTTCTAGCACAGAATTGAATTAAAATGTGATCTACAGTCCTTTTTATACACTAACCGTCACACTAAATGTCTAACAACTGCCACTTCCTTTACAACATATAATTGAAATTACTATACAATAAATTATGAAACATAGTCCAAACATCAACATTAATATTGTGATGAATTTTGCACAACACCAAATGATTTATTTTACACGAATAACAAATTTATTTAATTTACACGAATAACAAATTTATTTTACCCAATCTTTATAAAACAGTTAAGCAGCCAATACAGTGTCTAATATTGTAAAGTAGTGAAGTTCTCAGTTCTGTGTTCACAAATAGTTAATATAATCATTATATATTAATTTGCGCCCATATACTCGTACCGCAAACTGTTTTAATCTATAAATGTTCTCACCTGTCCAGGGATAGGAGAGGCTGGTGTTCTGTCATACAAGTCTCCTTCTCCTAGTACAGACACCAGTCTCTCACATTGATTTCACTTGTTTGACGTAAATTTTATATTAACGTAACGTAGATTAAGCCTAAAAATATGTAAAATTCTTTGTGAGGGAAAATAAATATTTTTTTATTTTTTATTGATTATTATTTAATGTGAGTTGGACTAGTTACGTAGAAAGACCCAAAAATATCTTAGTACACTCAAAACCAATGAGTTTCTTACCGGATCTCAGAAAATTATTTATTTCTACTATTGTAAACAAATCAACTTTGTTCTAGATTTCACGATGAAGGGCGAATTTTATGTTGGTAAAATTGAAGCTATACTTTTATTGATCGATTCTTTCCTGTAAAGCTTGATTAGTTTCATGTTATGTTATCGATAAAACATTTTTTAACGATCAAACTTTCAATACATTTGCCTGCCGGCTACAATACAATAACATATAACAATAACCCCATTAGCATTTTCAATCATGCACTATTTTTCTTCACAATAAGCAGCTAATTTACTTTAGACGAAAAACATGATGGATCATTACCCATTTTTCATGTTACATTAATACTTACCTGATTGTACAAGAAAATGCGTAAGGGCACGTAAGGGTCCACATGTTGTACATTATATTTGTCTATCATCAAATATAACCAACGAAATAAAGTGGTATTTATTTAGTTGATTGAATCAGGCGTTACTTGGCGGAACTCCATTGTAACCTAATGGAAGGAAAGAGGAACCCACCACGCACCCTCGGATTGACTACCCCAACTATTGCAATAGAAAAAGGTTGACAATACCGAACTCCTCTAAAAGGATAAGGGATATAGGAATAGTATGGGTTCCAGGAAGATACCTGACTTGCAGTATCCCGCTGTATGCGCCGACTATTCTTCGACACGTGTTTCGCCTCTGCACGAGGCATCCTCAGGAGCGATGGGCAACGACTGAGCCGTTGCCCATGCCGTTGCTCGTTATTTCGTTTTTATTAAATATTACGAATTACTAAAACCAAATCGGTGACAAGAAAACTCCAGCTGTTGCATTCACCATCATAGAATACTTACGCAGCTACTTCGCTTCGACCTATTATTGTTATATTTTATTGAAATAAACTAATCCGTATTATTATTCCGCCAGCCACATAACAAAAATGTGTGTATCATATGTACAAAATTATGTCCTATTTGAGACCTACATCACTTGGTAAAGTATTACGTGGCCAACAAACTACTTAATACTACACCTTCAGAGAAGTCTAAAAACTCTTGAGTCTCGTCGACAAATTCTTTCTCTCTCACCCACCGGCTTCTGTACCTTCTAATGAAAATGAAATAAAAGAACTATCTGGTAAGGTCTACGATTGTAAGTTCGTTCTCGGTACAGCTGACCTCCGGCGTAATAATCTAATTATGTGCTACTACTACTATGTACTATAGGATAATAGATAGGTACTTTTTATACTATTAGTTTGATTATAGTTAGATGTTATCAAAGTCATCTTTATCAAATTAATAATAAAAAAATTGTAATCTTTATATAAAGTATAAATAGAGAAGGATGGTTTATGTAATAATGTCTTCTAAAAGATACATAGGTAATCGTGTAATAAGTAAATAGGTATGATACCACTTCGTTTAGATAAAGTAAATATTAAATCAATCAATATGTTTTACTTATTTCCGTCTGTTTGCACCACTATGTTATTCATTTTCTTAAAATAGTACAATACTATGCAGCTTGAGTGTAAAGGGTCAGAGGCGTTTGCATTGTTGAGGGGTATTGCCTTCACAACCTCACTCCGGGTCACGACTTCCTCCGCCAGACTTTTCACACGCAAAATCGTGTGAAAAGTTAATGATGCCAGACAGTGCGTTCTGCAATGATGAACTCAATCATCTAAGCAACCATGACCAGCTAATGTAAAAGATCGGTAGAAAAACGGACTATCCACGGGGCGCTAGAAGCAGAGCGGAAGCTGCTTCAGATCGGCGGCGATTCTCGATTGCGAGTCTTTAAGTTTGAGGAGTATAATCAAAACTTATTATTACCTAATATTTGCTTGTTAGCTTACATAGAATCCAAGTTAAACAAACTAAACTAAACAAAAAGATGGACGATCCGATCCCTCGATTCTCCAGAAAATTTTCATCACAATATTGTTGGAAATATAAGTAAACCAGAAGTCGCACGCGGCTTCGCCCGCGTCATTATACATATAAACCTTCCTCTTGAATCATTCTACTAATTAAAAAAACACATTAAAATTCATTGCGTGGTTTTTAAGATTTAAGCATACAAAGGGACATACAGACAGACAAAGACTTCGTTTTATACTATGTAGTGATGACTAGTGATAGTCGACTTTTGCAGCTGCATGCGAAACCAATGCCAAGTAATTTAGAATATTAAAGCAGATCCCCAAAGACAATATTAAATGTAAAAATTATAGCAAAAAGAGATTAAAGCAGAGCCACAATACCAATTAGGTGTAATGACTATCTTATCAATACCTTTCTATAGATATAATAACAATATAAATAGCAAGTTATTTTGGTACCTCTGCACGTTACATTTGCATTGCTAACAAGATGCAGAAGAGCTTATTGTTTTTGCTTGTAGCTGTGGGTAAGTACTTAGATACTTTTAATTTACTATCAACCAAGTGTTTGTGATAGAATTGAGTTTATGTGACATGCCTGCACGAATGGCGTAGTGGTTTAATAGTACGCCAAGTGTCGTGGATTTGATCCCCACTTGGGACAACACCTTGTGTGACTCGCCTAATGTTGTTTCTATTCTGGATGTTCTTTATATCCATTTAAAAATAATATATAGATATTGCAACAGATATGTGTTTATATAACACTATTAATATATTCAAAGAACATAATGAAGTAGAAAAATTTACTGACCTCATTTTACACAAGAATTGTCATTATATTTAAATAAATGTAAAGTTATGATAAACATACGATATGTATGATGTTCTTCTTTTAGCTTACACCGCGGTAGCGGTACCGGTCGAGGAAGGCTTCTCTGAGGCCCGTACATACCCTCGATTCATTGAATTCGCTGGTGGCGATGGCCAAATGCACACAGTCGACCTTGAGGCTGAGCCTGACAGGGAACTTCTAGAAGAGATTGAAAGGAATCCTAGCAACAACCAATATATCCTTTTCACAAGGTATTTTAAATTGTTCCCTTTTTTGGATATTATGTACCATGTAGACTAAACTCGTAGTACCTACGTAGTCATGGCACTAGCTGCAGTGCCACGATATCGGTACTAGAAATGAAGGTGCTTGGTAAGTGCATACTTTGACAGAGAATTTTAAATAAATGTTAATCATCGCGATAGTTTAGATTCACAATGATTGCTCTTATGGAATTATTTCCAATATTCACATTATTTGCTCTGAGAATAAATTTAATTAAAAAAAAACATATTTTGCTCTTCAGGCAACTGTAAACTTTTCGACCAAAATATGTTCGTTGGAGCAGATTGTTGCTAACATTCTTAATTATTTCAACAGACGCAATCGACGCAGTGGTCAGACTCTGGTCATGAACAACGCCAACTCCATCAGTAACTCCAACTTCAACGCTGCCTGGCCTGTAGTTGTCATTGCTCACGGCTGGCTTGGCAACCAACGCACCGACATCAACCCCACCATCAGAGACGGTTAGTAATGCAAATATATATATTTGGCCTTCGATTTTAGAAAACTATCGTGAAAAGCGAGCATAAAAGCTCTTGTGATACTTTTTGGGTGAAATATATTTAAATGTCAATTTCTGTTGGATAATATGACAAAGTAAATTATTTATTTCGGGTTCTACATTGCCAAGGCTGATTATGTAAGTTATTTAAAGTACATACTTCATCTGATCTGTTTTGTTTTAGCCTACCTTGGAAAAGGTGACGCGAACGTCATTGTCCTCGACTGGAGAAGACTCGCGCTATCTGACTACGTGACTGCTGCTAGCGGAGTGCCAGCTGTCGGTCGTGGCTTGGGACAATTCTTGACCTTCCTTAACTCTGTTACTAATGCTCCTTTCACCAACATGCACATTGTTGGATTCAGTTTGGGCGCTCATCTTGTTGGTAACGCTGGTAGAGAAATTGGTGGCAGAGCAGCTCGTGTAACTGGTACGTAAAAAATTCTCTTTGTATTTCATGATAGTTCTGGATAGTATTCAATATATGCCTTTTATCCTTTTTTAAACATTATTCTCTTTATCAGGTTTGGACCCCGCTGGCCCAATGTGGAACTACAATCGTAACCGCCTTTCTCCTACCGATGGTGTTTACGTAGAAGCAATCCACACTGACGGTGGTTACACAGTCGGTGGACTTGGTATTGGATCCAACGTTGCCAATGCTGACTTTTATCCCAATGGTGGTATCTCTCAGCCTGGCTGTTATACCAATCTGTGCAACCACAACCGTGCTTGGGAGTTTTTCGCTGCTACCGTCACTCACAACCATCTGGTCGGTCGTCAATGCACGACCAATCTTCAGATCACCTGGGATAACTGCCGTGGAACCAGATTAAACATGGGCAACGACATCTTGAGTAAAACTGGGTAATTATTTATCTTAAAAAGAAACAAACAACGTTAAGTTAAGCTTAGAAATACTTCACAATTGGAATAAAACTTTATTCCAGTTGTAAAGTATTTCTTTAGGCTTATTTATGATTTAAAAGGTTTTTGAAGACTGCCTGTAGTTACTAAATATCATACTCATCATTGAACATACAAATTATTCAATAATTAATAATCACGAACACGTACTAAAAAATCTTATATCTTGTTTTACTTTTTCAGATCTGGAATGTTCCGGGTCAACACTGGAAGGAGATATCCTTTCTAATGAACTAAACCATGAAAAATAAATAAATCACTTGGATTGATTCACACGATTATATGATCTTGCATTGTAACGCCTAAATAAAAGACTTTTCAAAAATTTTGTTTTTACATACATTCATACATAGACTCACGCCTGGTTCCCGGAGGGGTAGGCAGAGACTACGGAACGCCATTTGCAACGATCCTGACATATCTCTCTTGCTTCATTCACTCCCATCAGATTCCTCATGCATGCTCTTCTGTTCAGGGTACTTCTCACCTGTCCTGTTTTGTTTTTCATTCCCACAATAAATAATATGTATGACTGCGTAGTAGAATTTAAGCTTAAGCTGTTCTATTGACTGTTTTGACATTTTCTAGGCACGTCGTTGGCCCTTAAGAAGTAAAATGTGCCTGCGAAGTATGTATAGTTGATCCGAGCTAGGTACAGTAGATGTACAACCCATCCCCGGTCCGCATCGGGCAATACCAACTTCGATTCAATATGGCTGTGGCTTACACTTAGGGTCAACTCTGAGCCCATAGCTCTTCCTACTTATCATTATTGATGCTCTTACGGCGGACATACAGGCAGAGCCCCCTTGGTGCATGTTGTTCGTCGAGGAAATTGTCTTGATTGCCGAGAGTGCCCTTGATGTCCAGAGCAAAGGGACAAAATGATGGCAAAGACTTGAAGGTGTAGGCCCGAAAGTCAGTAAAAGCAAAACTAAGTACATGTTTTACGACTTCGGCGATCTTTTCACTCCCTTGACCATATCCCTCGCTGGAGTCCCTTAATCAATCTGCTCCGATTTCCGGTATCTCGGGTCACTTATTCAAGGAGACGGGGAAATAGACCACAAAGTCACGCACGGGATCAACTCTTGTTGGATAAAATGGCGACAGGTCACAGGAACAACTTTTGACACATGGATACCTCTTAAGTTAACGGAAAAAAATTACAAATCAGTCCATGAAAAAGACGAATGAAAGAATATTGCATGTAGCAGAAATGACAAGGATGTTAAAATTAGAAATGAGTATGTTAAGGGAAGTATGAACGTTGCCCCTGTGCAAGAAAAGCTAAAAGAAAAATTCGTTTCTCGGGATATGACATGTGATGAGGAGGGATGAAAATCATGTGTATACAAAAGTGATAAATATGGGGAGGGAGGGAGACCAAAGAAAAGATGGATGGATGGTGTGAAGGGTGTAATTAATGCAATGGAGTGAAGCTTCAGATAGCATTCGATAGGGGAGAGTGAAAGAGAAAGACATTCTGCACCAAACACAAGAAGTATGGGAACAGGGCAGCTAGAAGAAGAAGGCTTTATGTTCGTTTAAATGCCATGATCAAAAGAGTGTTAGACATAAGTATCAAATTTCTTTTCAGATGTGCGAGACTCACCGGTTATCGCCATTGTCGACTACAATCATCCTGCCATACAGAGATCTACTCTAGAATCATAGCACGACGAATTTTCTCCGTGTACTTTAGCTTAACTCACATTATTGCGTATATGCTTAACAAAGACACCGCGATGGGGCGAGGATTATAGGAGGAAGGCACAACTTCGTTACCCTCCAAACAGGTTGAATTATGGATACCGTTACACCGAAACCAGCTTTAAAGAGGGGTAAACAGATGACCATGTTAATACAGTGAGGCAAAGTATTAAGGTCTTGAGAATCCGATTTAGTATCCATGAATCACCTGATTTGCAATAATTTTTCTATAAAATGATTATGTTCATCAAAGATGTTACATTTATTTGCAGTAGTAGCATATCAATAAGAATAAAGCTATAGGCAAAATGAAATATGTACTGTTATTATTATTACAATCGATGAAATTACCTTAAAAGGCGTCCAACTGAGATTGCAATGGATTTCATCACATACTGAGATAACGGGCAATGAGGAGGCTGACATGTTGGCTACATATGCTGCTAAGAACGGAAATGAAATTAATATTACACTAGATTACTCTGAATATTTACCGATATTTAAAAATTTATGCTACGATCTTTGGTAAGAAAATTTTGATAAAAGGTCATTAGAGAAGGGAATATGGTACAAAACCATACAGTGTCAGCCTCCTCGTGTTCTCTGGTTTCTGGATACCACTCTAAATAGGAAATTAGTTGTTATGGCTCACAGACTCAGGTCTGGACACATTCCATGCCGAAAATTTGCTTTCTTGATAAAGAAGGTCACATCGCTCAATTTTGAGGTAATGTGACGTTACCGAAGACTTGCATCATTTATTAACGGAATGCACCCGGTATGAAACGAGTTGAAATAATTTAATTAAAACCTTAAATTTGAACAGGACCGATAGAGACGAGACAAAATTTTGTGAAATATGCCTAATATTTCACTAAATTTTGTCTCAACCAAATGGTGCCAAAGCTTAAGCCCTGTTCAGATTTATGGCCGATATCTATAGACATGGGATTGACATACGCTATGCGTTACAGACGTCCCAAAAAAAAAAGAATTAAAAAATATATATTATTACATCAACAGTGATATCTTTCAGTCTGATTGTGTGACAAACATTTTATGTTTGTTACGCATGAATTGTTCACGCAAGACACATAGTTACAAAACTTTATACCCTGCGAAAAAAGCCTGATGCGAAGACAAACTTACTAAATTATTAGGCATACATTATAGCAGTCAGCAATAGCAGAGGGGAAATACCAACATACTGCCTTGCAGAGGGTAACTGGTTTAAATTCATGGCGCGCATCACTTACTATTCAAAGGAATTCATACTTTAAATTGTTGACTAATACTGTCCAAACTTTTACTGTCGTGATGCTGTCGCTATCATGAGGATCTTTCAGTCATTATGGAAAGTCAGTTACTCTGAATAAATTCACACTAATCTAAACCATAGAATATCGCTATGACTATGGGTTGCATAGTTCAGACGGCAGTCCCTCTGTGGAACATCGATATAATCTGTCAAGTCTGGCTAGACTAGTAAGCGGAACCCGGGCTACTAAGGTAAATGGGCAAAATATATAGATATGTCATTACGATTATCTTGTTAAATGTGCAACGTAGTTAAAATAAATAAATATTTACAAGAGACTAATTACATTAGAAGCATATATAAACAAGAAAGTATATTAACAGTGCCAAATAAGCCACTAGGAGTACCCGCGGTTACACCCGCGTTTTTAGGGCTACTGGTCCACACTCGTGACCTAGCCCGTAACCTATGGCCTTCCTCGATAAATGGGCTATCCAACACAATAATATTTATTCAAATCGAACTCGCATCTCCTGAGATTAGCGCGTCCAAACAAACTCTTTATCTTTATAATCTGCATATATTATATAAAGTCCTTGCGTTACTTACTGACTGACAGCAATGCTACAGCCAAAACTACTGAGCGCAAGTAGGTGAAAGAACAATGCCCATTTTTCTTATAGCCCAGATGTGGACAGTCAAAAATCGTAGTAGTTGTTATGGCATTCGCTAAAATAATGTTAAACTAGAATTTTGAGATTGATCAGAGGTCCATCACATTCATAGTTTTATTACAAGAAGTACTTTTATATGCTCAAAAATCATAAGGCGTGTACGAACTTTTATTAGGATAGTTAAAGTATTTCGTAGTTTTGAGTAGAAAGGAATGAGTTAATCATTTGGAAGAAGCCAAAAGTCGTAAAACATCCAAAAACATAAAAAATCATTCACAATGCGCACGAGCAGAAAAAAAACAAACACAATAAATTTAATATGACATTATTGACATTTAATTAAGAGTCAAAAAAGTGTTGCCATTTTACAGTTCTTAAATGATATTGATTAATCGATATGGATTTCGGACATAGGTTAACTATCTTTATATTTGGTTCAAAATCGAACTTATTTATAGTTAATCGCATATATACCTTAAAAATACTCACATTTAAAATGCTTAAGGACAAAATAGAGATTTGCTAGTCACTTGAATCATTTTGAGTAGAGAAAATGTGAAATCGATAAAGAAGAAGTGATAATCGATTAAATATTATGATTTCTTTACAGGCAATTTCTGATCTATTACGTGTTGACTATTTAGACGTTAACACATCTTTTTAAATCTATTTATTGAATATGTTTTTCGGCACACTTTTAGTAATGCATATAAATTGAGTTATAAATAAAAAGGAATATCAACAACTAATTGAAAGTCTATTGTGCTGTTCATGAGTTCCAAACTGGGCCAGAAATGGGCATTATTCTTTGGCATGTTACTTTTTTGAGGTGTGTAGGGATGCACTAAGAGAGAATTTTTGGAAATTCCTCTTCTAAGGGGTTAAACATGTTGTCAAAGTTTGTATGAAACTTTTTATTCCTTCAATTGATTTACTTCTAACTTTGTATATTGTACCTCAAATGAAGTTGGTGAACACTAAGAAAGTCTTTTTGGAAATTCTTACCCTAAGTGGATAAAAAGGGGAGTTAGAATTTATATGCAACCACTTTAATACTTCAAGGGATTAACTTCATACTTTGTTTATTGGAACCGCAAATGACGTTAGCGAACACAAATACATTTGTTTTGGAAATTAAATTCTTCCCCTAAGAGGGTAGTAAAGAGAGTACAAGTTCGTGTAAAACTTTTTATTTTTCAATCGAATCGCTTTCATCTGTATATAGAAAATCCTTGCGTTTCCTACTGACTGAGAGACACGCTACAGCCGAAACTACTGGGCGCAAGTAGGTGTAATTTGGCATGCATCTTCCTTGAGAAGTTTACGGGAGTTCGTACAAAACATTTTATCTTAACGAAATTGACGCGGGGGCCAAGCATCGGGCAAAACTAGCTTTTGCCCGATGCTTGGCCTTAGTATAAAATTGGCTTGGTATTAGTATAAAAGTATAGATTTGAACTAACTGAAGATCAATATGCACCAATACAATCATTATTTATTAAGATTTTTGTCTAATTATAAAAGCTTATCTTATGGAAATATTGTTAAATAATATTATCTTCGTTTTATATCAGCCAAATAAGTGCAACTGCCCGCAAAAATATTGTTTGAAATAGAAATGTTGTCTATGATAAGTTAAATCGATTATATCGGTTTAGAAACATTTTATTTTGTCCATTGTAATTTTGTGACTCTGGTCACACGTTATGTTATGAACTGTCAAATCATTCTCATTCTTGCTTCCGAAAAATTCCTTGTGACCACGCCGTTTTGCTTATCGCGTGATTTGTAGAATTGAAGTAAATTTGTCGTGTAAATTCTTGTATCTGCTGCTTTTGACCATCACTGGCAAGGGTTGTAATAGATTTGTGAAATATTGAACATTTGCAAAAATTGTGTGGATCCAGTGTCGACGTCCACGTGCCATCGTGTCTCGAAGACGCCGCATTTGGAGTACAAACGATAATCACCTCTGTTTTGGCCAAAATTAGTGCGTGTTTTATCTAGGTTTCCTCCAGGCCACCAGAGAAGATCACCAGGTTAGTTTTACTCTGTAAATTGACATCACTGTGAAACACAGTAAACATATGTCAGAGATTTGTCTTGCCTACAACGACTGGATGAATACAATTACGCTTCCATTGCCCTCTGCAAACTTTTCCCAGTCCTTCTAGGTATATTCTGATCATATTTGCTTGGTAGCAGAGCGTAGTTGAGTGTACCTAACCGCTGTTGAGTGTACCGAAACTCAGATTAATAATGTAAAGGAGAATGAGCAACGTACTATCGCACTTGGTTGCGCAACTTTTGACACAGTAAAGTAGTGAAAATTAACCACAAGAAAGGGTTAGTGTCATACTTTAAAACAAGGTTAAATTCTAAATTAAATATTGTGGGGTTTTTGAAAAAAATACATAAGTTGAGTACCTTTTGAGGTTATGTTACATTTAAAAACGATTAGTTTTGAAACCAATAGAGTTTCAAAACTGGCGCATATTTTACATTATTTGGTACATAATAATTGAGTGTTACTTATGTACCTCAGAAAAACCACATTTCTACCAATTTATCCGTCAAATGTTAATGAACAACACAACTTACCCTTTAATTAAGTACCTATAAGAATTGTTTCAGTTACTTTCAAATTGTTTTCTTTTTATTAACAACGGGGAACAGCCTGAAGTTGCCGTTTATCTAGCCTGATATATATTTCTTCGTTGGGTAAAATCATTCAGATGACATCCCCCGCCCTTAGGCAGACCGGGAGGAGTAGTGTCAGACTCTTACTCGGCTAAAAACCCCACATCTTTCCTTCGTTGCCTTACCGTAAACATACCGGGGCCGAGCCTCCCTTTCGGAAACAGACCCTTGGCACCATAAGGCTTTGACCCAGCGGGGCCCCTACAGTTGCGTACAACTCCATGAGGCGCGCGGCAACAGTAAGCGTCGTCAACGACTTGGGCTCGGTCTGTAAGAATGAAAAGGCTGAAGATGGACGCACACTTCACGGAATTCAACCATGGAGGGACAGGCCATCTTCCCTTTTACGTCGGTGGTAGCTAGCTAGCCAGGTAGACTTAGAACAAGCCCTACCACCAACTAAAACGAGCACTAGCATGTACAAAGGGATCGAACCGGGGACCTCTGCGCAAACAGGTACCTGTGCGTGGTGCTGTGGTTCACCCGAACCTCAACACCACAGAGGTATTGAATAATGTCATTGTGTCCTAAACAAAATAAGAATATAGTAAGGTAAGGTCATGGAAAAAATAAAATGTTCCAAAAAATTAAAAAAATATTTTTTATTCTGCTTCTTCCTCATCATTATTAACATATTCATAAAACATGTCATCCAAAAATTGAGCAGGAGCATTAATGGAATGGTATCGTGCCCAACTGAGATACCACAGAATGGTCATTACATGTACACAACAGCCTACTGTTCGGTTGCCCACCAAACAATTACAATAATAACCAGCAATATCAGATATATGGTTGGTTGTGTGACTATTAATTAAAATATATGCATAATAAACCTTATTGCCAATATGCCGAGATCTAATCCAGCCTCTTACAAGATATTTGTCTGTTCCCAGTACCAATGGCAGATCATCCTCTATATTCATGGCCACTTCTATTTCATATTTGCCCTCATTACGGACATGCTCTCCATAATAAGAGCGTGACTGCTTGATTTGATACGTACCTAATGATATCATTATTAAATCATGGAGAGATAATTTGGGAAATGTATTTAAATGTGGATGCTCAGCATCTATATGTGTGAAAATCGTTCTGCATCTGTTAATATTTTCATTCCTTATGAAAGCACCTAAATGATTTGTTGTATTTATTTTGGCTAAGGCTTGTGCCAATAATTGGCGGGCATCTAGTTGATCTTTTATAGGCATATGATATTTATTTAACAATGCACACGCTATATTAAAATCTGCCATGAGATGTGTCGATGCGCGGTTAAAGTATTCTTGTCGAAACAACTTAAAATCTCTTTTTATCCGTCCATTTACAACCTCAACCACCCATCGACACATTGTAACACACCTAGAACGATTAGCCTGCTCTGTGGTGAGCTGATTCTCGTTTTCTAAAAGTGATTCAGGCATGTGAGCTTTATATCCATACCTCTGCAATTCACCCAGTACATCTCTGAAGCCCCTATCTAATATAAAAATATCATTAGGCCTAAAGTAAGTTCTTAAGGGACTACTTTCACTACGAAATTCTTTTGACATTATAATTAGCATCATTTTCGGTTGCTGGGAAGGGACCAAGTGACTGCAAAATGTAACCATCACAGCATACTATTAAAAAAGGTTTTACCAAATTATTTAATTTGTGTAGACTGTATGTCTTTTTTGGTATGAGTAGTTGCTACTACTTTATTTATTTATTTATTTATTATTATTAAGTAAACTCACAGCATATATATAAAACATTTACAGTAATAATCTTAAATCTAAGGTTCTGATATACATGCCACTTACGAGTTAACACAGCATTCACATTTTAGACAACACATTTTAAACAACGTTTGTACAAATTATGTTGTTACACAAATGAACTGCAAAATATGCGTTAAACAAAAAACTAGTAATGAACATTAAAATAGCAGTTAAAAATGTATACAAAAAAAAAAGAAAAAACAAAAGCAACAAAAAAAATCTTATTCAATTACGGCCAGTTTCTTAAGGGATTTCAATATTTTTATACGGAACTGACTCTCACTATCATGGAACACGTCAGCATCTGACACATTCTTGAGGAACGAATTCAAATCCCTACACATTCTACTTAAAGGTGCATTAAGGCCAAGGTTTGTTTTTGATACGGGTACGGTGAGAATGTTGCAAATGGGCTTACGTGGAGGTCTCCTGGGTACATTAATGTTAGAAGTCAAATAACTACCATCTATTTTACCATACAATGCTTTGTGTAAGAAAATTAAACCATGCATCAGTCTTCTATCACGTAGGGAGTGCATTTCATAAAAACTAAGCCGATGCTGGTATGGAGCTCTTGAAGATATATTTTGAGACATATAAGCAATGTGACGTGTGAACAATCTTTGAATATTTTCAACTCGTTGGGAATGGATAGAGTAATGTGGGTTCCATGCAATAGCACAATATTCCAGCCGGCTACGTACTAGGGCGTTGTATAATATTATCTTGGTCCGAACGAACTTGAAGTCTTTTGTATTACGTTTAATAAACCCTAACATTTGAGCTGACTTTTTCACCACTTCATCAATATGCTTTTTAAAATTTAACTTCTCATCCATTATGATACCGAGATCACGTACTTCATCTACTTTCGAAAGCGATACACCATTTATTTGGTAGTTAGAGATTTGAGGTTGCTTCTTCCTTGTGAATTTTATATGACAACATTTCCTAACATTGAGGGACATGCAGTTGTTATCGCACCAATTTTGAATGCTATTTAAGTCATTTTGTAAAAGAGAAACATCTTCGCTAGATTAGATAGTCTTAAACAATTTGAGATCATCAGCAAAAAGTAAATATTTGCTATAGGATTTGAGCTGAAATAGTATTGATGAAGAGTGAGAATAAACATGGGCCAAGATGCGATCCTTGAGGTACTCCTGAGGTGGCATGATAAGGGAGGGATTCATATCCACACACAGCAACAACCAACGACCTTCGAGCCAAGTAAGATTCAAACCACCTCAGAAGCGATCCATGTACCCCAGCTGATTCCAATCTGGATAGTAGCAGGGAGTGATTGACTTTGTCGAATGCACTACTGAAGTCGGTGTAGATTGCATCAACCTCATGTCCCTTGTCCAGAGCGCGTGATACATAATTTACAAATTCCGCCAGATTAGATTGTACGCTGCGACCAGCCTTAAAACCATGTTGATGAACAGATATTATTGGATCCAGATGATGTGTAATGATAGGACATAAAAGGGACTCAAAGATCTTTGCAAAACAAGAAAGTATAGAGATTGGGCGATAATTTTTGACGTCAGAAGGATCATCTTTTTTAAGGATTGGAACAATCCTAGCCCGTTTCCAAACATCAGGAAATTGTCCGTATTTAAGTGATTTGTTATAGATGCTACATAGAGGAGCGGCGAGGGTCTTGCTGCACATTTTAATAAATATTGGTGGAATTCCATCTGGTCCAGGGCCCTTAGATACATCAAGGTTATTCAATGACTTGAATACTTTCTCCTCTAGAAATTGTACCTCACCGATCCCATTTAAGATGTTGGCTTTATCAATACTTGTTGACCAAGCTTTCCCTGTATTGTCAAAGATGGACGAAAAGTGACTAGCAAATAAGTTTGCGATATCCGAACCTGTTTTAGCAATTAAATCGTTGAAGTGCATGCTAGTAGGTAGCGTTGATGAACCATTACGTTTATTTTTTATATGGGACCAAAACATTCTAGAATTTTTCTGAATACTAACCTCAATTTTATGTTTATACTCTCTGTAACAGGTCTGTGAGATTGTATGACAACGACTACGAAGTAATTCAAAGCTCAAACGATCACGAGGATTGTTGTATTTGCGATATCGTTGTCTTAATTTTTCTTTTTCACGTAACAGTTTTATTAATGCGCTAGAGAACCAGGGTGGAAATTGTGGCTTTTTACGTACATGTTTAGGCACATATTTGTCAACGACGACATGCAAAACACTATAAAATACAAAAACTATTTCATTAACATCATTGCAATTGGCAAATGATACACTCCAGTCTACGGATTTCAATTCTGATTGAATGTTATCATAATCTGCTTTATAAAAATTATATCCAGCTCGGGGTTTGGGCTTTAAAGTACTATAATTAAAAATGGGGATGGTTATTAGAAGGTTTGGATGATATGAATCTAATTTACTTATAAGGTCACTCGACTGAGATACTTTAATATCGGACTTGTTACTTAGAACCAAGTCAAGTACGTTACCGTTACAATTTTTAACATTATTGTATTGGTGAAGATTATTAAGAGAAATGAAATCAATGAGTGTATATCCCAAGGGACAACAGTAATTGGTAGGTGTCATTTGCGTGCTGTTATTGGCTAGGGTCCAGTTAATGAATCCTTAATTGAAATGCCCAAGAATAATCACATCATATACATAATTCATTATACTAGTTACGTTATCCAAAAATACAGATAGGGTATCCAAATTGATAGGTGGTGGCAGATACACAACACAAATAGCGATCTTTTTGACACAATTTTGAGAACCAATATCCACTACGACCCACAAATCTTCGACGGTAGATTCCCAAGTTTTTAGTCTCACCGATTTGAAGTTATTTAAAACTGCAAGGAGAACACCACCACCATCTTTTTTGGATTCACTATGACAGACACGATCACGCCGATAAATAACATATCTTGGATCTATAATTTCAGAATTAGATATGTTTGCATTGAGCCAAGTCTCAGTAAACGCAATCAGTTCAAAGTTATTTAACAAAATATTATTATAAATATTTTCTATTTTGGTACGCATTCCGCGCACATTCTGATAATATAAATCAAGCATTGCGACAGAGACACACCAAACTGTACTAAATAAAAAACAGATTATTTAGTACAGTTTGGTGTGTCTCTGTCGCATTATATGACTGCACGGTTGGCGTAGTGGTTTAAGCGGCCGCCTCACCGCTTGGTACTGCGCCGAGTGTTGTGGGTTCGATTCCCACACGAGACAACACTTTGTGTGATCCATAAATTGTTGTTTCGAGTCTGGGTGTTCATTGTGTCCGTTAGTTGTATGTTTGTAAAGTCCCCCGCGACACAGGATTTATTCCTAGTGCGGGAGTTGTCTTTTTAAAAAAATGAAATGAAAAATGAATGACTTAATGCGACTCAAACAGTTCATGTTCCGAATATAAATGGCTTGAGATTGTTCATCTTTACGAACATAAATCCGACCATTTCTAACCCAAACAAATTTATAAGAAACCTGCTTCGCTAGCTTTCTTGTCTCTGCGTGTAATTTCTTATTAGTTGGGCTAAGATGTTCAGAAACGTATACAGGGAGGCATTTATCAGCGATACCCAGATGACTGGAATTCAGTTTCTCTTTTGGGTTCTTTTTGTTGAAACCAATAACTGCAGCTATGATGGTATCCCGTTGTCGAGGAGTACGAAGTTTGGCGATAACCGAGCGTGGGTTTTGTCTATTTTGGTCCATTTTTGCGACTCTAGTGATCTGCAGAATATCCTCATCGGTGATTGAACAACCAATGGTTTTTGTGAGGTGTATGAAAGTATTGGCCAAATTTTCACTCTTATTCTCTGGTATACCGTTTATTTCAAGGTTACTGTCACGCATGTGCTGTTCTACAATATTTAGCCTGGAGGTGAGATCGTTAACGTCAGTGAGGAGGCGCTCATTATCCGTTTGCAATTTTTCTATTATGACATCTTTCGCCTCAAGTTTCTTCTTCATATCCTCGTAACAGTTGTTAATGAAAGCAACTGATTCTTGAAATATAGCCATTTGGTTATTTATATTATGTAATTCGCTAGTCACCGATTTAAGGCAACTATTGAGTTCCTGCTTAACAATATCTCGTAACCTGCTTTTAGTGATATATTGGTCTTCGTTTTCCATGTATGATATCGCATCCGTGGCCCTTTTTCTCAGAGTCACATTATTCGTCTCGGGTGAC
Organism: Euclidia mi; assembly: GCA_944739405.2. Lineage (NCBI taxonomy): Eukaryota > Metazoa > Arthropoda > Insecta > Lepidoptera > Erebidae > Euclidia > Euclidia mi. The sequence continues at coordinate 64,321,355 of OX123181.2, read as the reverse complement.
ATATTCTTCTGAGGGCTGGGACTGTTTACACAAGGACGTGCTGGAGTATGCGTATTGTCGGTTTTCGGTATTTTATTACGACATTCTGGACATTTCCATGCATTTTTCTGTTCATTTTTCATTGCTTTAAAATGTTTCTCTGTTATATTTGCACAGCTTAAATCGTATTTTATCTTACACAAACAGCAAGCCAAAAAGTCCTTAGGCACCGCCTTAAAACATCCTGCACATCCATTGCCAACTAGAGCCATTTTTATCGGATTTCAATTACTGAACAAAATAAATGTTATGCGTCTAATGGATTACGCTTTACTACAGCGATGTAAGCGCTGGCTTTACGACGTACACAGGTCTTAGTGCGCGTGAGCAGCGAGCGAGCCGCGGATTGTCGTAGGTCAGTTCAAATTCAACATTTAATGAATTTAAAAAATGCTTTTGCTTATTACTCACGATTGTCAAAAGTTCCAGTCTCGAGATAAACACTATTGTTGAGCAAATTACACCAGCTTTACTATGATATATAGCACTTGTAATAACACTTATAATAACCACACAATTACGATTATTTTAACAGAGCAAAACAAAAGCGTGTTGTCTTGTATGCAAATATGCGTTAAGTACTTTGCACATATATGTATGTACCATCACATATAGTTATTGCTGGTTTATTGTTTGCAGACATTTCAGGATTTCCGAACAAACCATCTGGGATTATTTTATTTCTAGCTGCCACATCTTGGATTGACATATGACCTAATCCTAAGTAAAGAGGAACAAATGTTTCAGTTAAACAGTTCCTAGCATGGGACAAATATCTCTTCAAAGTTCTCCTTGAAACATTAAATAGTGTTGACAACCGTTCATTACTCTCACCGGTTCGTAACTTGACAAGTATTATACTCAATGCAGTACTTGCACATGGCACTACTTGAGACAATTGAGGTATATGGAGTAATAATTGATGGAAGCTATCTGCATCCATACCTAACCAATAATGACATAAGTGCCAATCCATCTCTCTAATATTTGAAAAATCAAACTGTCTGCGACTACCCCTTTCTATAGTTAACATCATGTCATCCATTTGCATCCCTGTGAAATCATTATTATGTAAAGATAGCTCGTTCCAAGCCCCATTATATAAATTGTGACTACATATTCTGGCACTACGTGGCACATAGAATTTATAATGCAACAGTAACATTTCTTTAATTGCTGATGGCACTAGTAAACGCTCATCACTGTAGCATTAACTAAAAACACAATGTCGTGAAGAAGCAGCAGCACATTTGTAGATGCGTAAAATAACTTTTGGATTATGCACAATAGCTTGTGATGGTGGGTTATGCAGTGCTGATGGTGGTAATGGTGGAGGTGTGGGTACAGACACCACAGATACACTTCTAGATATTTCCCCAACATTTCTGCTGGAAGTTGAAGGAATTTCCACATTACTAATGATTTCAATAGCAGACTCACTCTGTAAAGCTAGTCTACTTTGATTTAGCTCAGCATGTCTTCTTACACTTCTATGTGCATTAGACCAACAGCGTGAACAAACTCTTTCAAGACGGTGAACCTGAAATCAAAATAAATATATACAGGGTGGCGCTTGCATAGGGGCATTGATTTAAAAAGGACGTAGCATTGATGCCTATAAAATGTTTTATATCAACAAAAAAGGTCATAGGGCCAAAATAAAATAATAAAATTTTCAAACAAAATAAACTATAAAATATGAGTAGCAAAACGAAACACCATTTGTAGACGAATATGACATTAGGTTACTGACCTTTGTAAGAACGGCAACGTGTGCTATGCGGCAGACGGAGGCAATACACATTTTTTGACGAATTACCTATTTCAGTAATTCTACACATCACTCCAGTTTGGTCACTCATTAGGCAAGCACTGGTGTCTTTTTCATATCAACAAAAACCCACTTAACACAAACCCACGTAAAAGGTAGCACAAAATTTTCAAATTCTCAAAATGGCCGCCATTGTAATCACGAATTACATATTTCAGTAATTCTACACATCACTCTAATGAAATTTGTTCAGTAATTAGGAAAGCACTGGTGTCTTTTTCATATCAACAAGAACCCACGTAACACAAACTCACATAAAAGGTAAATTAAATTTTCAAATTTTCAAAATGACCGCCATTGTTATTAACACATAAATTGCATCGCCGCAGAATATTTTGGCGTACTTTAAGGAGCAAATCACTATTTGCGGCCAGATTTTTTATTTTATTGAAAGCATGCTCAATCCTCGCTTTCAAATGTTCCACACTGGTCACGTCAGTAGAATAGACTTCTTCCTTGATGTGACCCCACAAAAAGAAGTCTAATGGTGTGAGTCGGGCCGTAGCGTCCTATCCACTGGTGGCCGAACATTGCTGACAGGCGCTCCCTGACAACCACCACTGAATGCGCCGGTGCTCCATCCAATTGATACCATAGTCGCCGGTAGGTATCTAATGGTAGCTGGTCCGCATAGTCAGCAACTGCGCCGTCAAGCAATTCTAGGAATTTTGCTGCGTTGAGGTTACCGTCAATAAAGATTGGACCCACGATCGTGTTTTCGTGAATCCCAGCCCAAACATTCACAGAAAATCTGTACTGGTGACTAGACTTACGAAACAGATGTGGGTTCGTCTGGCTCCAATGGCGAAGGTTATGGCGGTTCCACATACCATTACGCGTAAAAGTGCTTTCATCCGTCCACATGACATTTTTTATAAATTCCCTGTCATGGGATACCTTGTCAAGCAACCATTGACAATAGGTTTGCCTTGTAGTCATATCCCGCGCTAACAGTGCGTTTACGGGCTGCAACTTGAAAGGTCGGCGTTTCTCTCGTTTTAGAATCTTGTGAACGGTCTTATGATGTAAATGGAACCTTCGCGCCGCTCTCCGTAAACTGCATGTGGCTCACGACTAAAATGATCCAGCACTTGTTGTTGCCGTGACTCTGCTACTTCACGAGATGGGACTCCTTCTCGTCTTTGAACCATAGGCCGATTCTCTCGGAGCCGTTGTACAGCCTGAAGAATGGTGCGGGCGTTCACTGGGCATACCCGACTAGCACCATATCTCTCTCGGTATGTTCGCAATGCCATTGCTGCATTGCACAAGCACTCCCCATAAATGAGTATCATATCCGCATATTCGGAAGACGTAAAGTTGGTCATTATTATTAAAAATAATACGAAAATAACGAATGATTAAGTTCACTAAACAACAACACAATTAAATAACACAACTAAATACAATCACACAATTAAACACCAAAAACGACTTTCGCATAAAATTTATTAAAGCTTAAAAGACTTATTAAATCAATAGTTTTTGCGAAACTAATAAGTAATAACTAAACCTTTGATGAGTCACCGATCACCGATGCGCCGCCTGGCGCCAACATGTCTACATGGAATTAGGGATGCCCAGTAGGTACTGTGAATGTCGATATTTTTGACACGTTAATTTAACAACAAAATAACACAAAATGTTTTTATGTACAATGAACTATGCATTCTTCATTTGTATTGTTTGTTTTGTTTTTCGTGTGAGTGTGTGGCCAACTCTGGTGTCGGAGTTTTCAGACCGCCCGAAGGCCTCCGACATGGCTTAACGATCCTTATCCTTAGACAAGAACCGGGACGGGTCGGGTTTCGAAACGCGTCGCCCAACTTTGAGGGTATTGGTGGTGTAGGGGGCTTAAGGGAGTTAGTTTTAATCCCCTAAAAGTAATTTTGGCTGCCGGAGTTGCGTCTAAATATTTTTAAACAATTTCCAAAAATTCTTCATTCAAGTATGCAAAACGAAACGTAATTTTAGGTTTTATGTGAAAGTAACTACATAGGTTGTGTTAGGTTCTCTTTTGACCCCCAACCCGAAAATAGGAGCCCTGCGAAGCAGGGCTCCGTCAACCTCAAGCCTCGTATTCATTAGGAGACATTTGTCCCGCTACCTTGTCGCCCGACACGAATTTTACGTGCTGAGCGACGTCGCGGGGGACATCACCCGACATCGCAGGCGACATCTACGTGTCGGGGAACAAGTCGCTTGTCGACGCTCCGATAGCGTCGACCTTGCGCGACTTCGTGTCCCTCGACAGTTTCCGACGGCATTTGACTTGTGAGGACGTGTGTTGCTATTTGTGCCGCGACTACCCGCGATTATAGCACACTTCTTTGGTGCACACTACCAACGAAACTGTGTTAACACTTAGGCGACATCTCGACCACATTGCCGGTATGTGGACGAGCGAAATGTCGGTCGACATTGTCGCGGGACAGTCGCACGTAAATGTCCTGCGACTGTTAGCGAGCGACTTTGTCCCCTAGTGAATACATGGCTTCAGTTTATTAAACTAGTAGAATCAATAAAAGCGATATTTAGGTTTTATGTGAAAAACGTGAAACGAAGCGCAACCGCCATCTTGTATGCATGATATTGACAGCTAATGTCAAATTTGTGCGTCATTGCTTTCGAGTACCTAGGTTTAGGTGCGACTGTATCACTGTAATAAGTAACTAAATAGGTTATGTTAGGTTCTCTTTTAAACCATAATCCGAAAATAAGCTGCGAAGCAGGGCTCTGTCAACCTTAGTTTATTAAACTAGTGTGAAGAATGTGGAAATTGGCAGTGCCATACACACCGATGTTTGGAGATTTTTTTTTTCAGAGGAATCCAAGTATTTCCGGCAAGTGAAAATGGTGAGGGGGGTTTCGAGATCTTCTAAACTTCCCCCCAATCACTCACAACCCCTAAAAACGGCGACGTATTTCGAAACCTCAACCACCGGGACCCACGGCTTTACGTGCCCTCCGAAGCACGGTAGCGCTCAGATGAAAATGCCACACACGGTGACCCATCCAAGTGGTGACCTGTGCAAGCGTTGCCTAACTTTGCCAATCTGTTACGAACGGCAAGCCAAGTCTCGCTATGAGCGCTATAGTTTATTTGTATTAACAATAACGCTATTACTTAATAGTGTTGCTAATACGATACAGTTAAATAGTTTATGAAATACTATGCACATACTTCAATTAGTTCAGTACATAGTTATTATAATTCTTAAGCAGATTGTTGAACCCATTAGACCATTTAAAAAATACAATACATAGGAAAGAGCTAAAATAGTCAATAATTATTAACTTATTTCAAATTATTAAATAAGTGAATATCTTTACACGTTTATGATAAACGTGTAAAGATATTCATAATGTTTACCTATTAATAAAAAAGTCGTCTTTATTTGTACCACACTTTGAAATTTTCGAACGTAAAGTCATTGATAAGACGATTACATTAACGTTAAATACAAACAATGTCGATACAATAAACAACTAACTTTTACTGTGCGTAGGATTTTTTATCGATACTATCATTGATAAGACGATTACATTAAAGTTAAATACAAACAATGTCGATACAATAAACTTTTACGGTGCGTATTTTTTATCGATACTATTGACAATATTTTTATTTTGTTCATAATTGGGCAACTCCATTTGGCTCGACTATGTTTGTCCTTGTCACACGTAGTGCATTTACTGTGCATACCTAATCAGATTGTTTCGTGCTTGCGGAACTGATCCATTTTATTATTATGTAACTTTATTGAAAAGGTAATTAGGAAGTTTCAAAAGTTTTGTTCTGTTAAAAATGTTACGCATTAACTCGGGCGCAAAAACCTACAACGACGAGTCTTAGGTAGGTACCTTCGAGGCGAAGCGACGTTGCACGAAGACGTCATCGTCCTAAGTCGTCGAAGGGTCAACGCAGACAGAGAGGAATAATCCCCGCGCGGTCTCGGGCATTTTCTTTACGGATTGTGTATGCTCAAGATTTCGCGCGACCTCGCGAGCCTGCGTGAGTAAAACGTTCTGGGTTACCACTCTACAGTAAATATTTTGTCGCGAAAGTTCGTTAAACCCTGAAAATACGCGTACGACGCGGGCGCCGACTCGACTTTGTGCGGGGATTGCCGCGTATCTTCGAGGACGCGCGAATATTTTTTATCAGGTTCAAGCATTTATGAACTTTATTGTAAAAACATTAAAGTTTATTTTCAAGTGCGTTGATAAAATCCTCTCCGCTGCGCTCCGTTCTGTCTGCGCTGAGCCTAGCTTCGGATGACGTCGAGGCGTCGCGTCGTGAGTAGTACCTAGCGAGTCGCGGCGCGCAATGTAGGGTCGTTGACCGTTTTGTATCAGCTGTATGGAACTCAAAGCACGTGCAAAAATTGCGGAACTTAAAATCGATATTGTGGCTAAACTACTGCACCGATTTAATTGATTTTTGGTACAAGGCTTAAGAATGTTGTAAGTTATGCCTTTGTTCAAAAAGTGCCGCTATGCAAGCGCCACCCTGTATATATATATACCTATATATAAAATTCACTATAAGTATATTTAATTTCTACTTGGAATGAGAATAACAGTCACCAGTAGTTTTCCTGGTTTTCAGAGTATTTTTATTTACATAAATTCTATGCGCATATGCTACGATGTTAAACATAGTTATGAAAAAGTACATAAGCTTCCATGAATATACTTCCTCCTGCAGAATTTAAATATAACTACATAAGAGTGAATTTGGATATAATTAGGGAGATAGTTAACAATTACTATTATATTTCTGAAAGCAGGTAGGAGCAAGAATAAGTTGCCTGTTCATTGATACCTTGCCTTATTAATTTATAATTTGGGACATGACGATAACTTGGGTATTTACCTGTTGAGAAGGTGTATGTGATAAAATGTAATTCCTTTCGGGGCTATTCAGTGGAACTATGTGAGTCCGAGCTCTTAACACTGATATTCCACAGCTTAAGCACACTTGCTGGTGACCAAAAGTTTGTGTAGGAACATTGTTTGTGCCTCTTAAGTAGTTGCCAGATTCTCTTTCAAGAATAATGTAACATTCCTGACATATAAAATCATCTCCTGATACAGTTAAAACAAAATGTTAGTATTCATTGCTCAATTGCATTTTTCATGTTCATAAGTACTCTGTAACTGTTACGTTAATATTCCATAATAAAATTGTAGTGCCAAAATATGTATTCTATTCCATGAAATTGATTGATACAAAAATGTAACCATTAATTCATAATGTGAAAACATAAGTACTACTAATGTGAAAACATAAGTTAAGCTTTTAATTATGAATAAGATTTTGTTATGTAGATTCTACTATTAATAATATGAAAATGTTATATTCAAATAATAATAATATTTGTTATGAAGGTTCACTATTACCAAAAAATATGATTGAGAATAGATTGCTTACCACGGTAGGAGAAATCCACGTACGTAAAATATTGACCATGGAATCAGTTGCTTCTCTGATTTGGCGTCTAGGCAGCGGGTGTGCTAATAAAAGAGAACAGTTCACACAGCGCGACATGTTTTATGTCTAGAACAAATCACCGTGGACGTAAAAACGTTCTAACAATTCACTTCGCAGCACAAGCACAAAAAGAGTCTAATTACTCGATGTAGGAAATAGACGTGGAGGAATCCTAAAACTCAACTCGACACGAACGTTAACTCTCGGCTTAGCCAGCAGTTAACGCGGTAAACAGAAAACAATGTTTGACATATTTCATCGAATAGTGTTGTGACCAAACTATATATTTATTTTCTTAAAATACTAATTCAACTTAAAATAGAAACCCCACAAATGATTTCAATGAAATTAGGTAAAAAAACATTAAAAATAATATCATGAATTATACATTAACTCCAACGGCTATACGCGTCAAAAAGCGAGACTATAAGTGCCCAATCTCCTTTGTATCTGAGCTAGGCATTGCTACATCACATTTGTTAATAGTGTTGTAGTGTTTGTTAGGTCAGTTTTGCTTAAATACATAATATGTCTTATGTATTGGTTGACCTACTTAAATTGAAACATGTACACATTGTCACATGCATAACCTCAAACAGTAACTTAACTTGAATTGTTGAAATTTAACTTGAATTTGTTGTTGTAGCTTTAATCAGTCAGTTTTGGTTGGATACATACCGGTTATATGTATTAATTGACTTAGTTAATTGTAAACATTGAGTTTGAAACATTATAATAACCACTTTTGACTTTGCATAGATGGGCGGGTCACATTGATAAATCAACTTAATAAACCTTGTTTTTGTTACAATATATTGGTAATATTGTTAAGTAACACATATCTGTGTTTACTTACGGTTGTATATCACACATAACACAGTTGGTCTATATGTTGCAAATAATTAATTAATTTGAAGTTTCAACTGTAATTTGTTATAAGTTAAAACTTTTGATAAATGTTGTGTTTGTTTCAATATATTGAAACTATTAATTTTGTTGGGCAGTAAATACCTGTTGTTGCTTGCAGCTGAAGCATACAGTTTATAAATATTGTTGGTTTTAAAGAATTAACAAATATTAAGTTTTGTTAAGTTTTAATTGATAGAATTATTTAACGCTTGTCCGAGCTCTTTTGAGATTTTTTTATGTCAGCTATCAAGGACTTGCGTGCGGCTGCGGGTGCCATTTCATCACATTTGCGCTGGTTTGCCTCAGCCAGTGCTCTGGTAAACCGGCCTGATCGCCAGCAGGCCTTATTACAAAGATTTGAGCAGATCAATGATCGGCTGGCAAGCGTGGAACAGCAATTTTGTACTTTCAGCGCTTGCTGTCTCGAAGTGTCAGTTGTTGACTTCATCGTGGACCAGCGAAATTAAGTCAGTGAGGACTATGCCCAGATATTGGACCTATATGATGCTGTCTGCGATTGTGCAAGGCAGTTGATGGCCGAGAGGGACGGGCAACCCGTTTTGAAGCAAAAGCTTCCTAGGACAGCACTGGGACTGTTGAGTCGGCTTTCCACGCTAGACCTCCCACATTTTGATGGCTGCCTAGGATGCTACCTGGGGTTTGTCAACATGTTTGACAGCCTGGTCGATGCCAGGGCTGACTTTCGGCCAGCACAAAAATTGGCCTACTTGATGTCGGTTTTGGATAGGGAGGCCAAAGGCCTCATCCAGCATCTGCCCGTGTCTGACGAGGCCTACCAGACGGCTCGGGACCTAATCACCCGCAGGTACCACAACAAGCGTGGCCTCGCAGACACCCATATCGAGCAGATTTCGAGTTTGCCCACGCTCACCCGGGTCTTTGGGTTGCTCACCCAACTTTTGAACCCGCTGTAGGTGGCCATTAACGCCCTTGAGTGCTTGGATCTGCCCGTGGACCAATGGTCCTACCTGTTGGTACATATTGTGCTCAAGAAGCTGCCTGCAGACCTAAGGTCGTGGTTTGAGCAGCGGTTTGGTGGGGATAGTGCGACACATCTGCCCTCTTTTGCAGACTTAGAAATGTTCTTGGAGGACGAGTGCCGGGTTCTGGACAACTCCGGCGGTGACACGCTGGCTAAGTCGCAGCCGCCCAAGGTCAAGGAGCAGGCTCGCGTTCACACCCAAGGAAATGTTGATCGGCGCCCTCCTCGATTTGCAGTCACGCAGAGACCAGCGGAGTGCGCTCTTACTGCAAGGTCACGGGGCACAGAACGGCCAGTTGTAGGGCATTCTTGGACCTTCATGTTCCCACTACCAGCAAGACTGCCCAAACTCTCACCCCTGTCCTCATTGTGGAGGACAGCATTTGGACATTCTCTGTATGAATGCCAGAGAGGTAGGCCGCTTGTCCAACCAGCCGACGCCACGCACGGGCGGGTGTTTTGAAGGTGGCAACCGAGGCTCACCGGCGCGTAGCCGAGATTCGCGTCGCTCACTTGATCGCCATTCACCCCGTTTGGAGAACCGTAGCGTACGCACGCCTCCTCTATCTCACGCACCTCAATGTGTGGCTGCTCAGCGTCACCAGCACCATGACTGCTGCCCCATCTATTCCCCTCCTTTGGCAGAGCGTTCCCGCCTTGACTCGAGCCCACCTCGTTTTGGGCGGGTGCGTCCCCCACAGATAGCGCGCGGATCGAGTCATCGCGCCTTTGAGGACTTCAAACCGCACCCTCATTTTGATTTGGTCCTGGGCAACGGTCGCCGCCCAGGCAACAATAGGTCATTGACTCCTGCTCTATAACGCCAACCTCCCCCATTGAGACCGTTATCCTGCCAACGGTTGCTGTTAGGGTCTGGGGACCCACGGGGGCCTCTGTTGTTGTCCGTGCTATATATTGGACACAGGTTCACAGGGTTGCATTGTTTCCACTTATTTGGTAGGGCAGGTTAAATTAAATATGGGTTCCTTTCCGAATTGTATACGGGGAATAGGTGACGAAGCCACTACTGTTGAAGGGCAAGTTAAGGCTTTGTTTGCCCCTGTTGAAACTTCACACCCGAGGATTTAAACCTCGGCTATTGTACTGAAGAATATTTTGGGTATGCATTCACAGAAACAGCTACTCACTGCTATGGTGAATTTGACATCGGGTTTGGAACTGGCAGACCCCAAATTTGACACACCAGGACAAATCGATCTGTTGATTGGCTCTGATGTCCTCGGTGGGATTTTGATTGGTGGGAAACGGGTCTTGGTGCCAAATGGTTTGACTGCCATCCCGACCATATTTAGATTTGCTTTGATGGGACCTGTACCAAGGGAACCCCCTCCACTCGAACTTGATAATTTGTTGGCTGTAGGCTCCGCTCTCTCTGATGCGGTTCAAAGGTTTTGGGAGACAGAGGAGCCCCCTCAAGCTGCCCATTTGAATCCAGGACATGAGGAGTGCGAGCTGTTCTTCCAGAACAACACTGGTCGACTCCGTTCTGGTCGGATTATTACGAAGTTACCTTTACTGTCTGTTCGGCCTCCGCTTGGTGAGTCACGACCTTTAGCCGAAAAGAGATTGTTGGCTATGGAGCGTCGCATGGGTCCTGATCCGGAGCTCAGACAGAAGTATGTTGAGCTCATGAGAGAATATAAACAATTGGGACACATGTCTGTCTCAAATTTGGATTGGCGTTCGGTGGAGCACTACTTTCTCCCGCATCATGCGGTATTGAAGCCATCAACTGGCAAGTTGCGCACGGTGCTTTTTGGTTCTGCGCAGACTTCTACAGGCGTATCCTTGCACCAGTGCTTGCATTCTTGTCCCAAGTTGGTCAAGGACCATTGTGACGTCATCATCAGCTTCCGACGACATCAGGTTGTCTTTGTGGCCGATATAAAAATGATGTTTAGGCAGACGATTATCCACCCTGATGACCGTCGTTTCCAGCTGATCCTTTGGAGTAAGAATCCTCGCGATCCCATGGTCGTCTACGAGCTCAATACCAATACGTACGGGCTAAGGTCGAGCCCCTACTTGGCAATACGTTCTCTTTGGGAGCTTGCAGACCGCGAAGGCTTACGTTTCTCACGAGCTTCTGCCATCCTGAAGGATGATATTTACGTGGATGACATTTGTTCAGGCGCCTCCACAGCGGACGAGGCGATCCTCTTGCGGGACAAATTGATAGGTATCTTGGCCTCCGCTGGTTATGAGTTGCGCAAATGGATTTCCAACTCACCAGCGCTTTTGGAAGGCTTGCCAGAGGATCATCAGCAAGATCCACATTTATTTGAGATTGTTGACAAACCCGCAATGATGGTTGTTCTCGGCGTTCAGTACAGACCCGTCCAAGACATCTTTACGTATAACGTAGACTTAAAATTGCATTGTTCTTGGACTAAACGTCTCGTATTGTCTACCGTCGCCAGAACCTTTGATCCAAACGGTTGGATTTGTCCAGATATATATTGGGCAAAATGTTTCTTGCAGAAGCTTTGGACAGCAGCATTGACTCGGGACGAACCTCTACGCGGTTGTCTTGTTGAGGAATGGACCTCTTTTGTATCCTCACTTCCTGCCGTCAGTGAGATCTCCTTGCCTCGTCCCATCCTTCCTCCCGCGAAGTACAAGGCAACCCTTCACGGGTTTTGTGATGCTTCGGAACATGGTCACGCGGCCGTGGTGTACTTGCGCACAGTCAGTGCCTCAGGTCAGGTGAGGGTTTCCCTGATCATGGCGAAGAGCAAGGTTGCACCCCTTCGGACATCTCTGACCATTCCGAAATTGGAGCTCTCGGGAGCGGCCCTACTCGTGCGATTGTTGAATCACTTTGGGTAAAACAATTTGTATTAATGGGACCTACGCCTGGACAGTCAGCCAAATTGTTCTTTGTTGGTTGAAGGCATCTGTCCACACTTTGGAAGTATTTGTCGCTAATCGCGTTTCCCAAATACAAAAGTCTGAAGTCAAGCTTGTTTGGAGACACGTGCCAGGTGATCTCAACCCCGCTGATTGAGCCTCGCGCGGATGCTTGACGCCCAGTTTGATAGGCCATACGCTGTGATTTCCACAGGAACGACAGGAGTCCCTCACCTTTTGCAATAGGCGCATTTTGAGAAGGAGATTGCTATCTTTAAGTCAGGGAATCGAAATTGTCGGGAAATGTATCTAAATTGAACCCCTTTTTGGACGATACGGGTCTCTTGCGCGTTGGAGGGCGTCTCAAGAACGCCAACCTCCCTTACGGGGCACGTCACCCCCTTTTGTTACCCAAGGACGGTCATTTGGTACGTTTGTTGGTAACTGACCGTAACCTTAAAAATTTGCATGCTGGTTGTGATGCTTTGTTGGGTATTTTGCAACGCGAGTTTTGGATTTTGTCTGCCCAAAGAATAATTCGGAGTGTAGTCTTTTGCTGCATCCCTTGCTATAATATATACATATATATATATATGTGAAACCAGAAAGATTTTTATGTCGCGATTAAAATGGTGTCAAGATCATGCGGACCAAATAAAAAATGGACATTCTGGCTTCACATCATTCGAACTCAGACTATCGTTCATTCTGGAAGCATACCAATAGATTGAGTAGTAAGCCTGGCCTACCGGTATCTGTCAGCGGTGTAAGTGATCCCTTGCGTATTGCCGACCTCTTTAAGGACCATTCTATGGTGACATCCCCACTGGGTCCGTCACAGTCGATGCCTACTGCTTTGGACCAAAGTGAGCCAGGAATCAGATTCACAGCCAAAGAAGTGAATCGTATTGTTAGTAGTATGTCTAGAGGTAAATCCCCTGGTCATGATGGTCTCAGCATTGAGCATCTCAACTTTGCGGGCCCCCATTTACCAAGAGTGTTGGCAATGCTGTTCAACCTTTGTATAAGCCATGGCTACTTACCTAGTCAAATGACTAAAACAATTGTACAACCTATTGTTAAAAATAAAACTGGTGACATTGCGGACTTAACCAATTATAGGCCTATTTCTCGTGCCACTGTGATCGCGAAGGTACTTGACAGTCTACTTAACGCACTACTGAATAAATACATTAAGTTACATGATAACATATATGATAGATAAAAATTTTTTTGGGCGGTAGGTGTCAAAAAGTTAACACACATCATAAAATTTCTAATTTCAATTTAATTAATTTAAAGTGTTATAAAGTTGTTATTAAAGTAAAATTGGCTAGATTACTATTCAAAATTAAGCTACTTACAAAGGCAGAACTGTTTATGTAAAAGCAAATCCAGTTTAATACACCACCTGCCAGCACTTCACACAAGCTTGTATTTTCAATTGATATTCACTGTCACTTGAAGAACACAATAATGTCTCAACTTGATGACATCAGGAAGGCACAGGACAACCTTGAGGAGTCGTTTTCCAGAAGGATGGCTGAACTAGAGGCACAGCTGCATGTTGTCGGTCCGGCTAAGGAAACAGTTGCGAAGGTTGCCGAGGAGTTTCGCACGTTTAGAGAGCTCATGTTCTCAATGTTGAGTCTTCTGCGTAGGCAGATTAATGAATGCTGCCATTCAATTGATGTCATGGAGACCAGGCACAGGCGCAAGGCACTATTATTTCTGGGACTCGCCGAAGAAGAGAAAGAAGACTGCAGGGATTCTGTTCTTAAAATAGTGAACAGTCTGGCCCTTTCTAGCGTGACATCACAGGACCTCAGCGTGTGCCATAGAATGGGAACTCCCAGGAAGGATCACCGGCGACCGATCTTGGCATGGTTCACCAGAGGGGAGGCTAGATCAGCCATTTGGAATGCCAAGACCAGGCTGAAAGGAATATCTGTTGCAATAAAGGAGTTCCTGACAAAGCCTCGTCAGGCGGTTTTCGCAAAGGCCCGTCAACACTTCGGCATGCGGGCATGTTGGACGCAGGACGGCGTTATTGTGGCTCGAGCGTCCGACGGTAGCCGCCATAAGTTCACCACCACAGAAGAGTTGAACGCCGTAATGCTGAAGGGTCGGTCTCTTAGGTCGGAACCGGATCGTCATCTGCGGGCAGTAGCGGCACCGAGAGTGCTGGCACAGCGAATTCAAGCGCCAAAACGCGTAAATAATTCACCGTTTTTACTTATTTCTATTTCTATAATTAATTTCCTTATATTATTTCTATCTCTCTAAACTTTAAATCAATTAGGCGTCTTCTGTTGCCTACGCATATTAGATTTGTTTATATTTTGTATTATATATTAGTTACTTGTTCGTTGTTCATTCATTACCCACATTGTCTTTCCGATATTAAATGTTTTGTTTTCTAATTCATAAATTCTAATTACGCAGCACTGACATTACTGACAGTGATAAATCTGACAACTGTCAAAACAATGTATGCAACATGAAACGTTCGGAAATTGCGTTTCGTTATAGCATAAAATTTAAGTGTAGTGTAATACTGCTTATTTTGTGTTTACGTTTATTTATTGCTTATTAATAATGTTTGTGTAGGCTGGCGGGTGGTGCAGAGATGTAGTTATTACGCTCTTAAGTTTTGTTGTTTCTTATATACATATTTAAATATTTAACTTTATTATATATATTTGTATAATAGTATATTTTATATTTATTTAATGGATATTTATTCTGATGATGACGCTTATTTGTCTGCCAATGATTTAGCTGTTATATCTGATAACTCTGATAACAGTAGTTTTTGTTCTCTCGAGAGCACATTGGGTGATTGCTTACGTCAAACATTTATTGGTCAGCGATCACAAGCATCGCTCAATGTTTGCCACTTAAACGCTCAAAGCTTACCTAGCCATCATAGCGACTTGTTGGAGGCTTTCTCTGAGTCTAATGTGCATGTCATCCTGGTTTCGGAGAGCTGGCTTAAGCCCGAACTCCTTTCTACGTCGTACTCTCTTCCCGGCTTCATTCTAATTCGGAATGATCGAGTCGGCAGGAGAAGGGGTGGTGTCGCAATGTATATCTGCAGTGCCATTCCTTACAGAATTCTGGCTTCATCACCGGCATCTTCACCTGCAGAATATTTGTTCCTCGAGACTGACGTCAAAGGGGCCAAGGCCGCTGTTGGCGTCGTCTATTGCCCACCAGCCCTTGATTATTTCTCCAGTATCGAGCCGATACTGGAATCTTTAGGGTCAGAGTATGAGCATCTCATTGTCATGGGCGATTTCAACACCAACCTTCTTTCTCACCAATCCAGTCGTTCCCGTAAACTCCGTGATGTCATTGAGTCAGCCAGCTTCCACATCTTGCCACTGCAACCCACTCACCATAACAATGATGGAGAGGATACCTGGCTCGACTTAATCATCACGTCTTCTCCTACCCTAGCCTCTTTCCATGGTCAACATCCTGCTCCTGGTTTTTCCCGTCACGACCTTATTTTCCTTTCATACCGCCTTAAACCTCCCAAATCCTCACCTAAAGTTCTGCACAGACGTTGTTTTGGTCACATGGATTTAAACAAACTTCAGGAAGATGCGGCTTTAATCGACTGGGAACCCATGGAATCTGCGACCAGGATTGATGATAAAGTTCTTTTGTTTAACACTACCATCTGTAAATTGTATGACGTCCATGCACCTACAAGGAAAATAAAATTAAAGCGTTCACCGGCACCCTGGATTACGAGAGGCGTGCGTATGGCGATGCGCCGTAGGGACCGGGCTTTTCGTAATTATAAAAAGGACCGCTGTGAAGAGAACTGGAGTCTGTTCAAGTCTGCAAGAAATCGGTGTAATCAGATGGTACGCAACGCAAAACGCCAACACATATTTCATAACATTTCATCCTCATCCCCTGCCGATGTCTGGAAGTTCCTCGGAACCTTAGGCATCGGCAAGCAGCGTCGTGTTGATTGCCTTGGGGCGCTTAGTTTGGATGATATCAATAAACATTTCACAACTACCACATTACTGGATCACCAAACTAAGAGCCTCACGGTGAACTACTTAGCTGGTTTAACCCAACCCGATATCGAATCCTTCCACTTTTCTCCACTGACATCGAATGAGATCAAAAAGGCAATCCTTTCCATCAAATCCAATGCTATTGGAAGTGACAACATCAGTCGACGAATGATCACCACTATCCTGGATCAAGTCCTCCCAGCCATCACTCATATCATAAATTTTTCCCTTGTTTCTGGCACTTTCCCATCCCTATGGCGTAAAGCATACTTATTCCTTTGCCAAAAATCCAAAATCCTTCTCTCCCGTCGCATTTTCGTCCCATATCCATTCTTCCTTTCCTATCCAAAGTTCTCGAGTCCTGTGTGCAACAGCAACTGTCCAGGTTTGTATACATCAACAACCTATTGAGTACTTGCCAGTCTGGTTTCAGGCCTGGACATAGCACTTCTACCGCACTCCTTAAAGTGACTGGCGATATTAGGGAGGGCGTGGAAGACACCAAGGTCACAGTGTTGACTTTGGTTGATTTTTCAAATGCCTTTAATACCGTCAGTCACGACATCCTAATTTCCCTCCTCTCCCATCTTAAGGTCTCATCCGATGCTTTGGATTGGTTCTCAAGTTATCTTCGGGGTCGCCAGCAGTCTGTCCGCCACGATGAGTCATCATCGAACTGGCGTGACAACAACTCTGGTGTTCCTCAAGGCGGTATTATTTCTCCTTTGTTATTTTCTATGTTTATTAATCTCTTAACACAAAATCTTCAGTGTGCTTATCATTTGTATGCCGATGACTTGCAGATTTACTCTCAGGCAACTGTTGAGGATGTTTCGGTAGCAATTCACAAGGTTAACAGGGATTTACTTGCAATTAAAACTTGGTCAGACAAGTTTGGTTTGTCTGTAAACCCCAACAAATGCCAAGCCATTATTATTGGTAACCAATGGTCAATCACAAGATTAGACATAACAACTCTGCCTACGCTAATGTACGATAAGACCGCTATAAATTTCTGTCCAGTGGTCAAGAACCTTGGCTTACACATGGATTGCACTTTGAGTTGGCGAAACCAAGTAACTCAAGTCAGTCAGAAAATTACCGGTACCCTACGTGCTCTAAATCGCTTAAGGAACTTCCTCAATGCGCAAAACTTTGGTTTTCCCGTTGATCGACTATGGTGATGTATGCTACTATGACCTGAATGCAGAACTTCTCAACAAACTGGATCGTCTTCTTAATAACTGCATTCGATTTATTTTTAATCTTCGCAAGTATGATCATGTATCTACTTATCGTTCTCAGTTGAAGTGGCTTCCTATTCGTCAAAGACGCAGTATGCGTGCCCTCACTACTCTTTACTCTATCCTTATGTCTCCCAATTCCCCAAAATACCTTAGTTCTTATTTTCAATACTTGTGTTCCAACCATGATCGAGACCTTCGTTCTTCCCATAATCTCCTCTTACTTTGTCCTTCCCATACTTCCGCTTTAATTCACTCTTCCTTTCCCATTCAGGCAATCCTTCTTTGGAATGCCCTTCCTCTAGAAATCAGGATGTCTACTACAAAAGATAGCTTTAAATTAAGAGTAAAACAGCTGTTATTGGATAAGTTGGCAGAAGAATCTCAATAATTTGTATATGTATATAAATATATAGATATTTATGTATATAATTATATATTTAATATTGTTATTCTTAGATATGTATAGTTTAGATATAATTATTATTTATTTTATATAATTATTTTATAATCTTGTAGTATCAAATGTATGTATGTCTTTTAAACTATGTATATGTGTACTAGATCTATGCTAAAAAGATCCTTCTTAACATAATTCTGGAATACACCTACTATTAATCTCTGCACCACTCTAAGGTAGACTGGGAGAGAATGCCTACGGCATTAAGTCCGCCTTTATACGCTCCGTGTATATAAAGTTTTAAAATAAAAATAAAAATAAAAAAATAAATAACCAGTTCGGCTTCCAACCTGGTTTGTCCACTAATAGTGCCATCTTGTGTCTTAAGGGGGCTGTTAAGTACTATTCGAATCGGAACACACCTACTTACGCTTGCTTCCTCGATTTATCCAGGGCTTTTGATCTGGTTTCTTACGATATTCTCTGGACCAAGTTGTAAACAACCGGTGTTCCTGTTATACTTATAAATATATTGAAATATTGGTATGGGAATCAGATTAATCATGTGCTTTGGGGAGGCGAGCTTTCGAGACCATTTACGCTCAAGTGTGGTGTGAGACAGGGAGGGTTAAGCTCTCCAACGCTATTTAACCTATATGTGAACGAACTGATTGAGACGCTCAGCAGGGAGCGAGTTGGCTGTTACATAGACGGTATCTGTGTGAATAACATTTCTTACGCTGATGATATGGCACTCCTCAGTGCCTCAATCTGTGGTTTGAGACGATTGGCATCAATCTGTGAAGACTATGCTAGACGTCACGGATTGATATATAATGTCAAAAAGAGCGAAGTCATGGTCTTTGAGGCCGGGGGTCAATGTCCAGAAGTTGTACCACCAGTTACACTAAATGGATCACCATTAGCCCGAGTCTGTATTTTAAATATCTGGGACATATTTTGACTGCCGACCTCAAGGACAATGCTGACATTGAAAGGGAACGGAGAGCGCTGTCGGTTAGAGCTAATATGATAGCTCGCAGGTTTTTACGTTGCTCCAGAGATGTTAAAATAACTCTATTTCGAGCATACTGTACATCGTTTTACACGTGTAAACTGTGGGAAAATTACACTCAGAAATCGTACAGCACTCTTCGAGTCCAATTTAATAACGCGTTCCGGGTGTTGATAGGACTGCCCCGTTTCTGTAGCGCATCAGGGATGTTTGCTAAAGCCCGAGTGGATTGCTTTTTTACCACAATGCGCAAAAGATTCGCCTCTCTGGTGCGCTGCGTGCGGGCCAGTCCCAATAACATACTTAGCGGTATTGCTAGCAGACTGGACTGTGAGTATATTAATCATTGTGCTAAGCTGTCTACGTCTGTTATAAGTGTATGTGTGTAAACTACTAACATAGATAATAAGTTAAATTGTTACTAACAAAACTGAGTCAGTGTTACTTGAATAAAAAGATTTTATAATTATAAGCTCAAGGCTTCTACCACGCAGCCCTTGATGGGAGACTTACCGGCAGATCGCGTAACAGAGAGCAGGACGTTTGACGGTGTTGGCACGGACTTCCCTGGTCCCTTTTCGGTGAAAACTTCAACACTTCGAAACAGCAAGACTATTAAGGCCTACTTGTGTCTTCGTTTGCCTCTCCACAGAGGCCGTACATTTAGAACTGGTCTCCTCGCTTACGACCGAGGCGTTTGTAGCCACATTTGTACATACATACATACATACATACATACATAGACTCACGCCTGTTTCCCGGAGGGGTAGGCAGAGACTACGGAGCGCCATTTGAAACGATCTTGACATATCTCTCTTGCTTCATTCACTCCCATCAGATTCCTCATTCATGCTCTTCTGTTCAGGGTGCTTCTAACCTGTCCTGTTTTAAGGATGTCTCCAATCTGGTCAGAGCACGTCCGCCTAGGTCTTCCCCTTCGTCCTGTCCCTTCCACACTTGCCTTATATATCTGCTTGGTCAGTCTTTCGTCATCCATCCTCTCCACATGTCCAAACCATCTTAGCATACCTTTCTCGATGCTTGTCACTACATCTTCTTTTACCCCACAACACTCTCTTATCACACAATTCTTTACTCTGTCAGTCAAAGAAACACCACACATACTTCGCAGTGCGCTCATTTCAACAGCATTTATTCTACTTTCATGACTCTTCTGCCATACCCAACTATCACTACCATACATAAGAGTAGGTACTAACACCCCTCTATGGACAGCCAAACGTGCCTTTTTGGACACGTTTTGGCTATTTATAAACGCCTTCAGAGCTCCATTCACTCTATTACCTGCATTAACTCTTCGTTCAATATCTTCTACATTCTTACCATCTCTTGTAAACAGCGTACCTAAATATACAAACTCATTCACTTGCTCCACTCGCTGTCCATCGATCATAACATTACAAGCCGTAACGCATTCTTCCTTTTCAAAAGCCATAACTTTCGTTTTACTTACATTTACTTTCATTCCCTTCCTCTCTAACGCACCATGCATGATTGTTACCATCGCCTGCAACTCCTCCGCTGAAGACGCAAGTATAACCTGATCATCAGCATAAAGGAGGCATTTGACAAGTAACTCATTCATCCTTAATCCACAGTCACTATTTTTCAAATCTTGCAAACAACTGTCCATGAAGAGGTTGAACAGCGGCGACGCTACACATCCCTGTCTAACACCTGTTTCGATGGTAAACCAATCCGTGTACGACCCATTCATCTTCACACAAGCTCTAGAATCTTCATAAAGGGATTTCAGAGCTCGTATGAGGCTGCTGTTCACCCCATACATCGACAGTACCGACCACATTTCATTCCTCACCACTTTATCGTAAGCCTTTTCCAAATCCACGAATGCGCAATAGACCTTTTGACCTTTGGCCAAGAATTTTTCGGCTACGTACCGCAAGGAAAAGACTTGATCCGTGCACCCCATACCCTTTCGGAATCCTGCTTGTACATCCCATATTTTCTTGTCGGTTACTTCCATAACTCTTCCAATCAGTACCTTCGCATACAATTTGCCAACAATGCTGAGAAGGCTAATGCCTCATTAGTTCTTGCAGTCTTGTTGCGAGCCTTTTCCCTTATAAAGAGGCACAACCACCGCTGTGGTCCAGTCATCAGGTACTCGGCCGGTGCTCCAGCATAAGTTAAATAAGCGCTGCAGCTGACCAACTATGATGCCCTGTCCAGCCTTCAGCATTTCAACTGTAATCCTATCATATCCTGCAGCCTTACCTAATTTCATACTTCCCAACGCCTTCACAATCTCATCCACACCAATATCGCTTTCATCATTGCTATGATTACCATTCATTTCGTCGATCGATGTCTCTATCGCCGTTCTTTCATATAGACCTTCAAAATACTCCTTCCATCTCTTCAGCACGCATGATTCACCATTCAGTATCTTTTCGTTCTTGTCTCTGATTGACGTGTATTCTGAAGATGGAGTTCTTCCTCGAACTGCACGAATGGATTTCCAGAAAAACTTTATGTTTCTCCGGAAATCTTCTGATAGTCTGCTATCAAACTCATCTTTCTTTTCCTCTTTTTTCCTTTTAACAATTTCTTTCACAATTCTTTTTGACCTAACAAACTCCTTTCTTGCTTCATTTATGTCATCACTCGTTGCCTTTCCCATTCTTTCATTTGCTCTGGCAGCCAACCAATCTAACCAAGCTTTCTTCTTATCTGACACTGCTGATTGTTCATCCTTGTCCCACCATGTATTCTTAGCCTTTCGTATTTTCCGTCTCTTGATCACACCACATAATTCAGACGCTACACATACTATATCTTCTTTAAAATATTGCCATAATTCTTCCATATCACTTATGCCATCGAACCTCTCAAATTTTGCGATCAATCTTCGCTTATACTCATCTTTCACATCTTTTTCTTGCAGATTTTCCACTTTTATTCTTTCAAGGACCCTATTTTCATAATGTTCTCGGTGTCGCCATCCTTTAAGGAGTTTACTTATCCGGCTCATCACCAAGAAGTGGTCTGTGTAGATGCCGATCCCTCGATACACCCTTGTATCTAACACATTTTTTCTCAAACGTTCATCTACAATTACAAAATCAATCATACTTCTTCTAACATTCTTAGCCTCACGCGTATACATGTGTATCCTTTTGTGATCAAACATGTTGTTTGTCACACAAAGGCTCCACTCTAAACAAACCTCAAGCAAAACTTTTCCATTTTCATTCACACTCTCATCACCAAATCCACCTAAAACCCTTTCAAATCCATCTCGTTCTACTCCCATCCATCCATTGAAATCACCTAACAAGATCAATCTTTCGTTATCCTTACATTTCCTCATAATCGCTCTTAGGTTCTCCCAAAATTCCTGCCTTTCGTCTTGTTCTTGCTGTGACATACCCGCTACTATATTGACCGGGGCGTAAACCCCTACAATAAAGAGACGAGTAAGTCCTACTTTCATTCTCATCCACAACAGTCTAGCATTTACACATTCAATTTCCTTAACGCACTCATTCATTCGCGCAGACAGTATTAAACCAACTCCCTTGCAGGCTCTGGTGGTACTGTCTACCCCAGTCTGGAGAAATATTATTTTCACTTCTCATAGCATTCCCACGAGTAATAGGGATTTAGAATGTCCATCCCCGCAGAGCCCTGTACGGGGGTAAGATGGAATACTAGCTGTGCCCTGTGACCACCAACACATGCACCCTCCGTTAGCGATCAGCTTGCCCTCTGGCCAAGAATCCCTCGGCACGGGTCGGTTGACACCTTGGATTGAGGTTTGTTTTCGGTTATGCTCCCTGAATGTTGGTTTTATTTCGGAGTTTTCCTTCTCCTAGATGGGTTGCCATCCAAAGCTGACGAGGCCCATCTCCCCAAAGAGAGTGGTTTAATTTCGGAGTTTTCCTTCTCCTAGACGGGTTGCCATCCAAGGCTAACGAGGCCCATCCCCCCGAATTTATAAAATGTTTTTAATGCATCTTTAAGCACTGGAAATTTCCCCACACAATGGAAATTGGCCAAAGTCGTACCCATATTCAAAAATGGCGACATCAATGTAGTGAACAACTACAGGCCAATATCCATTCTATCTATCTATGGTAAAGTTCTTGAATCCCTGATTTGTCCGTGCATGCAGCGTTATTTCGCGAGGATCTTACATGAACAGCAACATGGATTTGTCAAATCACGGTCGACATGTACTAATTTGGCTACATATGTTGAAATGTTGTTCGAAGCTTTAGATCAGGGCATGCAGATAGACACTGTATACACGGACTTCAGCAAGGCATTTGACAGAGTCTCACACAGACTATTAGTAAATAAGCTAACTATGTATGGCGTGTCAGGTTCGATCTTAAAGTGGTTCCAGTCCTATCTCGACGGCAGGAAATTTTATGTCGTAGTGAATGGCTACCAATCGACACTATATAAGATATCATTAGGCGTTCCACAAGGTTCACATCTAGGACCTATCTTATTTAACGTATTTGTAAATGACGTCATTCGATGCTTCAAGCACACCACTCCATTCCTTTTTGCAGATGACATCAAGATTGCAAAAACTATTTCGTCATATCACGATGCCATACTTATGCAGGAAGACGTTAATAGACTATCTGTGCTCCCAAAATGGCATTATGCTAAATTGCCAGAAATGTTGTGAAACATTAAGTTTAGCCGTAAAGCGCAAAACACAAACACTTCTTATAGTATTAACGGAAGTGTTTTAACAGAAGTTAAAGAGATTCGATTTTGATTTAGGTACATGTACAGGTAGTAGAGCCTTGCTGATTTCAGCATGAATGGGCTGGCTCGACCGGGGAAGTACTACCCTCTCACAGAAAATCGACGTAAAGTAACAGTACCTAAACTGTGGCGTTTCTTTCGGTGAGTGAGAGTGCCGGAGGCCCTATCCCCTATTGCTTCTGCCTCATCCCACTACTCATCCTATCCCTTTTCCCAACCCAAAGGGGTGGCAACGCACTTGTGACTCCAGTGGTGTTGCTTGTGTCCATGGGCGGCGGTAATTGCTTACCATCAGGCAATCCATCTGCTCGTTTGTCGCCTATTACTATAAAAAAAAAAATTAGTTCCAGGCAGTTGTGTGTCCATATTTTTGCGAATTTGTTTTTATTATTATATTTGTTAAGTTCATAGAATTATATACATTTTTTTATAGTCCTATTACGGAGGTAAACACTAGGTATTAAGATAAGCATATTTGTTAGTTAATTATTTACCATAAACCACTGTAACAACTGTTGGTAGACCTTAATAAATAAAAAAATATAAAAAAAATGTCACATTTGACAGATTTGTATCCCGCAGGGCTGCCTTCCTTGATCCGTTCTGATTGCGGCACTAACTTCATGGGCACTTATAATTATTTAAATGTCGTAGTTAATTTCTTTGAAACCAACAATGCTGATATAGGCAATAGGCTTGCCTGACGTGGGATAAATTGGTTGTTTTCCCCCCCAAATTGTTCACACTGGGGTGGTATATTTGAGGCCGCTGTAAAATCGGCCAAAACGCACTTGTGTAGGACTATTGGTGAATCAGTCCTTACATTTGAGGAACTCGCAACTGTGTTTTGTGAGATTGAGGCCGTTTTGAACTCAAAGCCATTGTGCCCGATCTCCTTAGATCCGAATTATTTGGAAGCCCTTACGCCAGGCCATTTTTTGATTGGTTGCCCACTTGTCACCTCGCCTGAGTACCCCTATATTATGATAAGAGACCTAATCGTCTATTGCGTTTTGAATTGGTATGCCAGATTACTCAGAGCTTTTGGAAACGCTGGAATTTGGAATATTTGCACATATTCCAGCAACGCGTTAAGTGGACCGACAAGACCGATCCACCCAAGATTGGAGACCTCGTTTTGATTAAGGAGGCTAACCTTCCGTCACTCAGATGGCGCAGGAGGCGCATTCTTCGTTTGGTAACTGGGGCTGATGGAGTTCCCCGATTTGCTGAGGTCTTGGTGGATGGTTCGATTCTGAGGAGAGCGGTTGCAACTTTGTCACGTCTACCAACCGATTAGCGGACCAGTAGGCCGGTCCGGGGTGGGTGGATGTTTGAAATAGAAATATTGTCTATGATAAGTTAAATCGATTATATCAGTTTAGTATTTTTTTCATTTTGTTTTGTCTATTGTAATTTTGTGACTCTGGTCACACTATGAACTGTCGAATCATTCTCATTCTTGCTTTCTGAAAATTCCTTGTGACCATGCCGTTTTGTTTATCGCGTGATTTGTAGAATTAAAGTAAATTTGTCTTGTAAATTCTTGTATCTTCCGCTTTTGACCATCACCGGCAAGGGTTGTAATAGATTTGTGAAATATTGAACATTTGCAAAAATTGTGTAAATCCGGTGTCGACGTTCACGTGCCATAGTGTCTTGAAGACGCCGCGCTTGGAGTCTGGTAACTAACGATAATCACCTCTGTTTTGGCCAAAATTAGTGCGTGTTTTATCTAGGTTTCTTCCAGGCCACCAGAGAAGATCACCAGGTAAGTTGTACTCTGTAAATTGTCATCACATTGAAACACAGTAAACATATGTCAGAAATTTGTCTTGCCCAAAACGACTGGATGAATACAATCACGCTCCATTGCCATCTGCAAACTTTTCCCATACCTTCAAGGCAGATTCTGATCAAATATAATACATATACAATTTTCAGTAGTGAAATGCTCCTTGAAAAATACAATGTCTGGACTGATAAAATATTGTGTCATATTTCTGTAGTCACCATTAGAAGTTAATTATTTAACGTAAATTGTGATTCTGATAGATAAATTAGTAAGGCATTGTGGGTTAGAGTCTTAGAAGGTTTAGGTATACAACTGTTTGCATTTTTTTTATTGACTCACGCCTGTGTTCCCGAAGGGGTAGGCAGAGGTGTAATATTACACACCCACATTTCGCCATTAATTTTTAGGTCCCACGTAATAGGGGGCAAGCCTATTGCCGTTACCGAGCATATCATCAGACTCCGTGCTGCTACTGAGATTTCGGAAAAACCCAATAACAATTTTGGCCGACCCGGGAATCGAACCCGGGACCTCCGATCAGCAGGCGCATACGCTATCTACTGGACCACGGAGGCAACGAAATATTAATAAAGCATTTAAATTCAGTTTTAGGAGACGAATGACCTTATAGTATTTGCATAATATTCTATAATATATTCTACCACATCCACACGACACCATCTATTCCTATCCTAAAGGGTACTAGCCAAAGTAAAAACATTCATACATAATTTATGAGGAAATATATCCATGGTGACGCATACAAATGTTTGACTTGGGCGAGCATAGAATCCACTCATTTCGGTGTCAGTAAAACTTTTGCTACGCTATCAGTCTCCTACATCATGAAAGGTTTGTTGCAGTTGCGCCACGACTTTTATCATAGTACAATAAGAATAGTAGGTTAGCTAAGGCCGCTCGGCGAGTTAATTGCCTACACTTGCGGTGACGCAAAGGGATGTCACTTTTATTTTTGGTCAAATATTATTTGTCTATTATGACAACACTATGTTCTTAATAACGTAATATAATGAAAAGTTTTGCCATTTCATAAATGGGTTGTAAGTTAAATACGTTTTAAATATAAAATGCATATTTTAATAATTTTAAATTAGAAACAGCAGACGAAATTGTGCGATTCCTAGATGGACGTAACATTTTGTTGTTCGCGGTTAAAGTAAAATATATTTTCATCCTTATATGTATACAATTTATGCAAAAACCTTTTATGGAAACATGGGCAAGGCATTTGAAATTTTAGCAGTTTTAAACATTCGTAAATGGACGATCCGATTTTAATATTGATATGGTCCGTTTTTAATCCCTTTAAAAACAATAAAAACAATTGATTATAACCTAAACAAACAAAGTAACTAGTGAGAGCAGCAAATCCGAGAAAGCGAGCAGTGTAGTTTGTAGTTGCGAATGCGCGCGATTTAACGCGTGGCGCATCCCGTACAGAGGCCCCGACAGGCCCCGTCTGTATGATTATGTGCGTGAAAAGTGCGTGCGTACACGGCGTCGGCGAGTCACGTATACATTCAAACTGACGCGCGACGGCGGCAAATTTGTATGAAACTATCCTACTATTGTTATTCCACTATACTATCTTAGACGATTAATTTTTTTTGTCTTATCAATGCCTCGTGAGGAGAGTGGTGTGATTACTTGTTCTTTAGCGGCCATTTGGAATTTTCGTGTCTTTTACAGCGCACTATTCTTTTACTAGTTAAGCCCTTTTATTTGATAAACATAATTGACAAAATTGTGGAAAATATGTAATACCTGCCTTGTTTGCAGCGATATCAAATTTTCCTTTTTTATAGCAAACTCTATAATATTCGTTGAGCACATTTAATTTGATACCTACAGTAGAAATGAAAAATCTGAAAACAGCCTTTTTGTAGCGGCAGCCATCTTGAATTTACAATAATACAGAATGTTTTAAACTGTTTTGTGATCAGAATTAAAGGTGTGTACTGTGTACCTAATATCAGATCAATCTGTCAGCAGAAACGGCGTCTGATTCCCTTCCTACTGACAAGTCATTAAAATTTAACTTTCTTGCTGATAGATTACCCAAATATATCAATAAATGAACAGCTCTTAATAAAACAAATAAAATTTTCGAAGTTGAGGAGGTACGGGACAGTCGGTCTTACGGCGCGGAAAGGGGCAGATTTCGGGCTCGGACTCGCGTGGTAGTTTAGAGAGTTGGCTTCGAGGCGTGAAACGGATCGGACCTGGGCCTAGCGCGGAAGGGGTGTTCGGTGTTGGTCGATAATTAGTGCTTCGTGATATCGATGAACAAGGCGAGCGGCTTCAAGAGAAGGTGACCAGCACAGGGCAAAGGGTAAGTTTGGCAGTTACGCAGCTGAAAGTCCGGTGAGTGTCTGTTATTCACTTTACTATAATTTATTGCATGAACTGTATAACATTAATAACTCTGTTGTGTATCTATTTCTATATATCTATAACACCATATTTATCCCAGGCTGACTAAAATATAAAGTTCTCTATGAGATATTGTACATAGCTATAATATTAATAACCGCGTGTAACATTAGTAGTGGTTCGTACCTTGTTGATGACGAATGTGGAAGATGAGCGATGTATGATGTGAGTCTCCGTATTTGCAATCAAGTAGTAGAGCGCAGTACTCTCACTATCGCTATCTAAACCTGCGTACAGGCCAGCACAGAGCAGTTGACAAGGTTTTAAAGAGCGAAAGAAGAGCCAGCTGTCGATCACGCGGTGTCCCGTAAGTTCTGTCTGCTAACCAGGCGGCAATTGTAACGAGAGCTTCCCTGCAATCTATGCGCGATGGCCTAAAAAGTTTTCATTGAATATGTTTGTGTGGGCCTCAGTGTAGTGACTTGCGGGAAGGAGGCGTTTTGTAACATCAGTTCTGAGACTGTTACTGTATGTTCAATACTATACACTGGATATCGCTGGAATATTCGGCGCCGATAATACTATATGACTAATATACCTGGATCATGTTCTTCGTCTCTATGGAACTACCGTCTCTGAGATACGCTGCCTTGTACTCAAGTACCAATATGCGAAGCATGAATATGTAGAGAGTGATTTTGTGATGATAAACCAATACTAATGTATCGTTGTCTTTGGTATTCTGATGTACACTTTTCATTCAATTATATGCATTTACGTTTGGTAAATGCTGTCAGCAGAGGAATATAAAGTAAGAGACGAGTTCAATGGTACCTGCGCGGGGAGAGGCGCGGGAACCCTGTCAACAAATTGCCTGGCAGGCTGAATTTAATGTTTTAAGCCCAGTTAGTAAGAAAACTAAAATTTTAATCAGCCTGGGTTCTATCAGATTCCGTTACAATTAAAATAGTATGAAATTTACTAATTTTATCACAATATAATTATATAAAACTATGCAAACTACTGTTTATGGATTATATCACAATATATTGATTATACTGACCGAATGAACCGAACATAACAATTTCCTTCCTTCAAAACTTTTAAATTATATCACGTTTTGTATTTATTTGTAAACACACCACAGACACGAATTCTATGTCTACCCTGCCTTGTATTTTCTGAAGCTTAGCCAGTTAAATACTTTTCACTAACTTCTTTTTTTCAGGATTTTTGGAGGATTAAAAAGTTGATTTCAGTTTAAGTTGGCTCTCTAGTGTCTCAGTCAGTTCTGGAACGGTGGTGAGTGTGGGAGGTGGTGTTTCTCTGCTCTGTAATCGTCTATTTTGGGGGCGGCTACCTTGAGGGAACAGGCCTTGGAATACCATTAACCCCTCGCATGCCCCGCTCCAAAATGCATTTTCTCCGGTAGTGTCCAGCCATTTTGGGGATGTAATGTTTATAAGATCCTAGGTTATAAAACTTTAATTTACTCGCGTTTGGTGTATTTATATGACATAAAATTTAAAACGTATACAGTTCAGAAGTTACCCTATATAAGAATTATATTAAAATAGCTTACCTTTAACCTTTTTATGTCGAAAAAATTGATATATGCATATGTTTTTTCCTACACCATATGAAACATTTTTCCACAACACACATAAATTATTCACGAAATTCACTTTCTCACTGCACTAATATTGACAAGGGTAGACGACGCGACGGTTATATACATTAATTTAGCACAGGTCACTGATATCACTTCACAATAACCATTTATTCATAGCAGCGAAAAGCTCAGGGCCTCATTGTCTAATTCCTTGTAAAACTTTACACGGTGACGATAGACTAGTCGACGGGAACTATTTTCATACATTTCCTAAATGCGCCCCCTAGCGGACTCTATCAATCGCTGCTATCCTATCCGCTTTTAGAAAATATATGGAAATTGTTACCGTCGACTAGTCTATCGTCACCGTAACGATCGAGTGCTAAACTCGTTGTAGACCCCAAGTTCGTTGCAGCAGCACGACACTGTGCTGTAAACCAGAAGAACATTATAACACGTCTTTTTGCAATGATTGCTTGCACTCCTTTGTGAATTTAGCAAGGGTACTAGCGCCTGGAGCTCTGTGTAAAATTGTTAATATTTAGTTTGGGGTTTGTTTTCCCTGCCTCTTTCTGGAATAAGTTAAATTTCCAGCCAACCTGTACATGTGACATACTGTCATCCATATACTGCTCTCTGAAAGAGAGATAACATTCGTGTATTTACCTTCCGAGAACTCAATTAGTAATCGGTAGAATATAATAGTCACAACACTAGACCAAACACTTTAGCGAATCCATTCATCTTGAAAGAATTTTCAAATACATTTGCTGTGCCTATCGTGGTTTTTAAGAACAAAAACAAACGATCTGAAAAGATAATAATATGACATCAATGTTATTTAAAGGGATTATGACGATAATAACAATTTCATTGCAAACAAATCCCAACACGCTAGCATATTAATGGGAGTGCCTTATCGTTTCATGAGATATAATAGTAATATAAATACCGAGATATTTTCCATTTCAGCGCATTACTTTCGCATAATTAAAAAGATGCAGAAGGTCCTATTGTGTTTGCTTGTAGCCGTGGGTAAGTTTTTTAAAGAATGTTTTAATGACAGTCACACATGGAGCTTAAACAAAAGCCTAAAATATTTTGCATATGTTAATACTTGTTTAATATTATTAGCCATTTACATTTTCTTTTCGTCCATTTTAAATTACTGTTAGCTTTAAAATAGACGAAAACAAGTTGTTCTAAGCCTTGGTTCACCTTGTAACTTGCGTCAAGGAACTCGAAGCAAGATATTTATAAGTATAGGTATAACACATGTATTTTCTTTGTCTAGCTTATACCGCGTATGCGGTGCCCATAGAGCAAGAAGAGGTCGCCGAGACCTACACGTACCCTCGTTTCATCGAGATGGCTGGCGGAGATGGAGAAATGCACACGGTTGATCTTGAGGCAGAGCCAGATGCGGAGCTCCTCAGTGAGATTGAAAGGAACCCTGCTAACAACGCATACATATTATACACAAGGTAAATGTTTCTTTTGCCGCAGATGAAAAATTTTCGTGTTCTGTGTCTGAGTATAGTATAAGTAATTTATAGAATGAAAGCATGTTTATCAATATGGTTGCCATGTTACAGGCTTGCAAAATATGCGATCTACGAGTTGTAAACATTATCACAATATTTTAGAAAATTCAGAAGATTTTGATTGTTTGAACTTTTTAACTAATATAAACATAGCATTATAATAATTTAACTCATATGTACTCGTTGCTTGCACCTACTATTCATTCAGTATTGCATAAACAACCAGTTTCATCACGCTTAATTATTATTTAACAACGAATTCAAAATTAATGCAAGGCAGTGATGATATTAATGTGGGCAGCGGATACATTAAAGGTGACTTTGATGTTTCACGTTGTAATAAAGCAAGCTGCTATAATTCTGGTTAATAACAAGACTTTACAATAATCTTGGTTTGATATGAATATTAAATGGTTCTTATTTTCAACAGGCGCAATCCTCGTATTGGGCAGACTCTGACCATGAACAACGCCAACTCCATCAGAAACTCTAACTTCAACGCTGCCTGGCCTGTAGTTGTCATTGCACACGGCTGGCTTAGCAACCAACACACCGACATCAACCCCACCATAAGAACCGGTAAGTAATGAAAACTTACAAAAGCGCCTACGCTATAGGCATAGATACAAAAAAGAATGATTCTGACCGGGAATAAACTTAAATGCGGAAAGAAGATTTTTTTGGATATACGGAATAATAAATTAGATATAAAATCTACAACATATTGATTAGTGTATACTCGTATAAATATCAATTTGAATGATTTAACACATACTTTATCTCGCATATTTTTTATAGCCTATCTCAACAAAGGTGATTTCAACGTCATTGTCCTCGACTGGAGAAGACTCGCGTTGTCTGACTACGTGACTGCTGCTAGCGGAGTACCAGCTGTCGGTCGTGGCTTAGGACAATTCTTGACATTCCTTAACTCTGTTACTAATGCTCCTTTCACCAACATGCACATTATTGGATTCAGTTTGGGTGCTCATCTTGTTGGTAACGCTGGTAGAGAAATTGGTGGCAGAGCAGCTCGTGTAACTGGTACGTAAAAAAATATCTTTTTATTTAATGATAGTTCTGGATAGTATGCAATACATGCCTTTTATACTATTTTAGGTGCATAGGGTTCCCACCAAGAACTTAGGGTCCCAAGCCAACCTCACCTGCAAGAGATGCACCTGCCGATCAACGGACGAGGCTCTGGCAAAAACAAAATATCCCGATAAGCGGCAATAGGCTCGCCACCTATTACGTGGGATCGAAACACTGGCGAAAAGTGGGCGTTTAGTATGCCTCTGCCTACCCCTTCGGGGAGGCAGGCGTGAGTCTATGTATGTATGTATACTATTTTAAACATTATTCTCTTTATCAGGTTTGGACCCCGCTGGCCCAATGTGAAACTAAAATCGTAACCGCCTTTCCCCTACCGATGGTGTTTACGTAGAAGCAATCCACACTGACGGTGGTTACACAGTCGGTGGACTTGGTATTGGATCCAACGTTGCCAATGTTGACTTTTATCCCAATGGTGGTATCTCCCAGCCTGGCTGTTACACCAATCTGTGCAACCACAACCGTGCTTGGGAGTTTTTCGCTGCTACCGTCACTCACAACCATCTGGTCGGTCGTCAATGCACGACCAGTCTTCAGATCACCTGGGATAACTGCCGTGGAACCAGATTAAACATGGGCAACGATGACTTGAGGAAAACGGGGTAACTATATTTATTATGTTAGCTCCTTATCAAATTATTTTATCCAATCAATTATCAGCGTAACATCAATTCGTTTGTATTTTCTTAAACGGTTGGCTTAATATTAAATCTCTTCACACAGTTTTTAAGCGCGTGTATTTCTTGAACAATTTGGTCATTCAAATTCAACCTATTATTGATAGTATTTATTTGTAACAAATACTAGTACTATAATACATATATATGTTATAGGTAAGAACCAGTCCCTGTAGAATAATTTCACTGTTGTTTCGTCAAATCTAACACCATTTTTCCTTTTTCAGATCTGGAATGTATCGTGTCAACACTGGAAGAAGATATCCATACTAATCACTTGACATTCGTTTTATTAAACTGCATTTAATGTGATATAGATATGTTAAGAAGATATCCATACTAATCACTTGACATTCGTTTTATTAAACTGCATTTAATGTGATATAGATATGTTATTTTACGTAACTAGTTTATGACGCAAAATGAAATGTACAAAGAAAAAAATTACACAGTGTTTTATTTACTCGTACAATAACGTTAAGCTGATCTTGTGTAGTGTGTCAGTAACCGTGGGTTTGAGGTACACCCACGGTGAAGCTAAGCGGGATCCCGGGAGGGGACGCTCCACGTGGGCTTGCGTGAGGCCTGCGTAGGATGCGTCCCAAGGTGCGGGTGCGGGGGACAGTTCTGTCTGTCCCTCGCAGTCGGGTGCGGTCGCGGGAGGAGAGGCGTGTCGATGTTGCGTTGCGGTGCGCCCTATCTCCCGCTACCAAATGGGGGCACACCGTCGTTGCGTCGCGGTGGGGCCGCAGAGGAAGAGGAGATGCGGTGTTGCGTTGCCGTCCTCCCTATCCTCTGCGGCCGCTGGGTGTTTTGGCGGCGGAGCCCAACACCTTCATCTGCCGCCGAGGGGGTTTCGTTCGGGGCCCGCCTGACCATCTGGCGGGCCAATACCCGTCGGGGGGTAGCGAGGAATGCTTTGGTGAAACCCTACCCTCCGACACATGGGTACATGAGGAGCACGGCTTGGTTTTTAGTCAGTAAGAGTCTGACAGGGTGGAGAGACTCCATGAGGATTTTCCAACGCGACACCAAAAACAAAAAGCTGGGGACTTGCGGAATCAGCCCGTGCTACCATACCATACGATTCCAACTGTAATCTTTGTGTTTATATTAAGAAGCACAACTAATTACACATGAAAATTATGAACTGTCTAGTATAGATTCTCACATTAAACAAGTTATCTCAAATTTTTTAGAACTAGCTTTTGCCCGCGGCTTCGCTTACGTTAAATTCGGGGTAACACAAAACTTCTTCATCGTTCGATAGTAATTTTCTTTTTGATTCTTTTCATAGGGACTAATCTATACTATAATAAAACTGTAGAGGTGAAAAAGTCTGTATATTAAAGATATTTTGACGAAAATTAGCTAAACAATCTAGGAAAATGCTAAAAAGCAATACTTGATAATTTTTAGAATTTATGTCTGTCTGTCTGTCTGTCCGACGTCTTTCCCTATATTGCTAAAGATCTCCAAAATGGCGAAATTTATTTCAATAAAACTTACACTCAAGTACAAAGGATACTCAAACCTATAAAATAGTGTATGTTACATCACAATCGGTTGAGTGGTTTTCGGTGTACAGCTTGACCTCTCCTTTGTACGTAGTCCCAAACAAAACAGAAATCATCCAAAACTGGTTTATATGTGGTGCCATCTATGATAAGTTTGTTAGTAAAAGTATAGTTAGTCTAAATAGGTACCTTTAAAGTGTTTTGTGGCTATTTAACCGACTTTAAAAAAGGAGGCGATCCTTAATTTCATCAGTATATTTTTATGTATTTTCGATAAATAAATTACTGCCACCGAGCATATTTATAAGTTATCCTTCCGATCGATAGATGTCACTATTTTCAAATAATTTTCTAGCAAAATAAATGTTTCTTGCAAAAAAGACAATAATTATGTGTATCTTTTATATATCTTTTTGTTATTAAAAAAATAATAGAGAATAATATTTGGCACTTTCATAAACAAAAAGTCTCTGTATCAAAATTTATTACAATTTCTACTTAATTTAAACATGATTTAAACGGTCAATCTCATTTATTTCAAGTTATTATGTTTATATAATAATTATATAATCATTTCATTTTATTTTAAATGATAAAAACAATGACTATAGATCCTTTTTCAAAAAATTGTCGATTCGTTTTTCACATGGTCAATCATATGCGGCATGTTCACAAGTAAGCGGTAAAAATAATTTACATGTTCTATGTGAAATTGTTATAACAGTTAGATAATGTTGTGTATAAAGAAATTATCTAATGATATGTATTATATAATATAAATATGAAAGTTATAGATATTGCATACTTTACTTTTGGCATAAATGTCATGCTAATTAAATTCAACATTTACGCGAACGAAGACGCGGGCACAGCTAGTAAGAAATATAACTGCAAGAAGTATTTCCAACATTTCTGTAAACAGTATTTTTAGAGTTGCGTAATCAAAAATGGCTAACCACGGAATCCTTATAGACGCGCTATGTCTGTCAGTCTATCCGTATGTCTCAGCCACTTTATGCCGAAACTATTCAGTTTACACATTTGAAAATTAGTAGGTATATTATTATAATTATAAAAATTTTGAATATTAAGGGGGCTCTTCATACATGGAACTAATGTGGAAAATGGGTCGTTAAAAATTATTTTGAGGTTCCTAAAACCATTGTTTCTTAAAGTCAATCGTTTGAAAGATATACGGTTCCAAAGTGGTAATATGGGTGTGTGTTCCTTTAATTTTTAAAGGAAGAGAGTGATATCGAAAAAAATATATGCTGTAGATCGTTATAAAAACTTTCAACGAAAATTGGTTTGAATGATATGTAGGCAGCAGTTTTTGGAATAAAGCGCATCTTAAAAACCGCAAATATAGCTTTGTCGTTTATATAAATACTATTAATAGTTAGTCAAAGATAATGGCTATGGTAAGTGGCTACCTCCACTACAGAACCCTTCATGAGCGAATCTGACGCGCAATAGCGAATAGCTTTTATAATGTTTTGTCCGCCGTTCTTGAGTTATAAATAGTGTAATTAACACGACCTTCTTTTTATATATAGATGATAAGTACCAGCCCACGTACTCGTAAACGTAGACTCATCTTCTTCATCTTCAGCCCTGTGGATATCCACTGGGGACTGTAAGTTGTATACATAAGTGCGACCACTGGTCACCGCCTCATTCTCACTGTGAGAATGGTAATACCATAGTCTACAATACTGTCCAAGTGCTTGTTGGCTGAATTTGCATACCTTTAGAGAACATTATGAAGAGCTATCAGACGCGCAAGTTTCCTCACGATGCTTTCCTTCACCGTTTAGCAAGATTAATAATTGAATACACACATTAATTTAAACTGTCGCTGGTAAAAAGCGTGCGTTTAAACAAGAGGCCCTCTTCGTAGCAGTTGGTTGATCTTTCCGCAAGGTAATGAGTTTGTGTATTAAGGGTCTATGTTTACGAGAGATGGCAAATGTAAGGGAGATGTTGAAAGGAGAGTGAAACCAGGAAATAGTGTGAATGGCGCCTTACAGTCCATCATTAGTAACAAAATTATCCCAAGTAAGGCTCGCCTTGCTGTAATACAGGGAGTTTTGGCGCCAACGCTGATGAATGGTAGCAAATCATGGGTATGGCAGAAGAAGCATGAAAGTAGGATCAATACTGTGGAGATGAGGGCTTTGATGAGTATGTGCGGAGTAAGGCTAATAGATAAATTGAAAAACAGTGTGATACAAGAGAAGTGTGGTCTGAAAGAAGATGTAGTGATAAAGATTGAAAAAGGAATGTTGCGATGGTTTGGACATTTGTAACAGATGGATGAAAGAAGAAATACGAAAGAAGTATATCATGTAAGAAAGAATGGTAATGTCGGTAGGGGACGCCCAAGACGGACGTACGCCGATCAAATAGGTGACGTACTGGAAAAGGGCCAAATTAAAAGTACCCATAACCGGCGAGCATGTATGATGAGTTTAATGAATGTCGAGGAAGCGAAAGAGGTGTGTTTGAACCGGAGCATTTGGCGTTCCATAGCCTCTGCCTACCCCAATGGGAGACAGGCGTGACGATAGATATATAGATAGATTAATTGAACTAGTCATAATATATCTTAAGTCAATTATCACATCAATTTCTATATATATAATACGCATGTCTAAACCTTTCCAAAACTACAGTAGCATCATATTGCTGTACAACTCACTAGTCAGGAGCTCTTTGGAATATTGTTCCACTACATGGTCTCCCTATTACTCAAAGCACATAGATAATGTCGAGTCAGTTCAATGTCGCTTTGTTAGGTATTTATGCATAAAAAATGGTATCCGTAAAACGATTCCACAATACACTGATAGGTTGAAACACTTTTGCATGTTAAGTTTACAGGATAGGCGTGTTCACTCTGATTTATTAATACTGTACAAAACCATAAACGGCACTATAGATGCCCCATTGATAGGCAACTTAAACTTTAGAATTAATACACGTGTGATGCGTTACCGTCGTACATTCGATATACCTATGTCTACTTTAAATACCACTTTCAACAGCCCCCTCATACGCGTGGCAAGGCTGTATAATGAACTGTCTATGGCAGTGGATAGTATTGATGTCTTCTCAATTAAATTTGCAACTTACAGACATTGCATACGAAACAATTCATCCAACTCAAATACCTAAACACCCTCAATGTTTCAATCTTTTTTTGTTCTTGTTTTATTTGATTTTCATTACTTTGTCCAATTCCTTATATGATTTTGTTTTTAATTTTAAATTTTGATCTCTAGCTTAAATATTGTTATCTGCACTTATGTAGTCCTAACCAAAGAGTATACAAATACTACGTAAGAAGAGGCGGATGTGCCATAGATCATGCGAGACTTTCAGCTTTGTATGAAACGTGCAGGGAGAACTCGTACGAACATTAAGATACTAATTGACATCGTTTTTATGTTGTCAGCATTGTCATATTTGTCAATATAGGGATGTACCCTCTAGTGATTAACGAAATATCGATATTGATAACATTCGGTAAGAAATAATTATAATTATGTTTCGACTAGAATTATACTTTTCCAACACAAATAAAAGATGTATTTAATATTTATGTGTTTATTCAAACAAATTAGCCTATTCTATAAATCTATTCTAGATTAGCGAAGAAAAATACGCAGAACTAAAAGATATATGTATGTGCATGTAATGGAAAGGTTTTCAACATTTCTTCTGTAATAGGATTTAAAGAAATGTCTATAGATACAAGGCACTGCTGTTTTTCTGACTTGAGTTCCCTTTTTTTTAAGTCATTCGGCTTAAAATGCTTGTCACACACATAGTTCAACTGATGTAATTTTTCAATGGGCACATAAATCAAGTCTTGGTTTCCAGTTGCAGCTACCCATTTTTACATCTAAAAAGAAAAAAAGAATAGAATTTTTAGTCCTTGTGCCAATTTCTAATAACGGATTATCGATAACTGACAGGCAGCACTATTGTTTACCTACAAAGTACTAGGATATGAAACTTTAGAATATTTCCTTATTTTTTATGTTTCATTGAAATATATCACATTATGTAACATTATAAATATTCATTGTACTTTATCTAGGGACATTTTGCCATAAATACCTACCCTTTTTTCATTGCTTGACCGGCATATTGTTGTATGCCATATTTCGCACGTTATTTTGCTTGTTTTCATTGCGCTCCTTTCAATGCTAATCAAATAAATATAGTAAGACTAATACTAGAAGTGTAAAATCACATTTATTTAGTATACACAAAGCATTTTTACAGTATGTTTTTTACGTTTTATAAACAAACTACATAACGCGGCAAAGTTCAATCTGGATAATAATGTGACAGTTGTGACATTTGACACTATTGACAGCCAAGGCGGTGATGTACGTATAACCCGTCTAACTTTGAAAGAATACTGTTCCAAGGGTACATAGTGAAGGATGCTATCTTCACGTTTTATACATATATTAGTAGCCATTAAAAAGATAGCACGTTTCATACATTCGGTTTTTTCTTAGGAACTTGCGCCAGGCTGGTCCTAACATTATAGATATTATTTTGTTAAACGTCATGCATATCTGTTATCAGTATAGTTACATAATATTCGAATACTGAAAATGTTATTATTCTTAAGAAATAATGTAATTATGCTGTTGATGTGCTTAATATAAATAAATAAATAAAGATTAGCTCTAATACTTACAAAAAGAAACAAAAGCATCAGCGCTATATGCGAGAGGATGCCTGCAGATTCTGATATATACATAATATTGTAAATTCAACCTTTTCTGCCCGATACCGTGGGAATTTCGAGAAATCCCTTCTTAGTCCACCCTTTCGCCCCCTAAGGGACATTTATAAGCCAAAGGAGAATGACCAAATTTGTATGGAAGATGGGCTAAGTTTGCTTCTCGATGATTTGACCAGTAAAATATAGTAAATATACACCTAATTAAATTACAAAAAAATGAATCCGATATTCGGCGGCAGTTCTTAGCTATCGGACATTAAAGATTTCAAATATTTTGAGGTTAAGTATTGTGATAGTTAGGTACCTACATGATTTAATCATATAAATAGTAAATCAGTAAATTATCGCCCGTGCTTGGAAGAGTACTTACGTTAAGCCGTCAGTCCCAGTTGTCATGAAGATCTTTCACCATCGCACGTCGTTACGGGGTGTCAGTACCCTCCAACAAACCGATACTTACTGCTCTAAACCATACAATATCGCTTGTTACATTATACAATATAGAAAATATTTGTAAAAAATAGTTGTAAAAAAAAGAAGTGGAGCTACGAAACAAACGCTTGTACATTATATTAGTTTGCGGTTTTTTCAGTCTGATATATTTCTTACTGAGAATTCTCAATCCCATGTGGTACAATTAATGAGAATTTCAGCGAGGCTAGTTCGCAAAAGATAATGCTCATTCCATTGGACCTTATTACAAAGTTGGCATTAAAACAACACTGTTTTATACTTAATAGGTAAATGAAACACAGTTTTTATGTTATTCTTCATTTTATTTGTTATTAAACCTAAATCTTCTTCAAATAAATCACCTCAAAATGAAGCAGGACCTTTTATATCGTATACCATAATGTGGTGCAGGTATGACCTCAGAAGTTACAACAGCTTCAATTAATGTGTAGCATTCTAAACATAAGACTCCGTTCAATTCCTGAAACAAACAATTAAAGTAGTTTGAATATTCAGTGAGGAGAGCACGAGAGAATTGTAGGAATTGAGAAGAGAAGTAAACAACACTTACACAGACTGGCGCTATCCATGATGTCAAAATATTGAGCTCCGAATCAGATAGCTTGTCCAACGAACGGACGTGTTGCTGCCGAGGTACCGCAAAGGAAGAATTAACATAACTGCAATCCTCACCACGGCTAGATGTTTTAAGTCCAGACGACATAGGTACTAATGTTACCAATAAAGACTGTCTCATACTTTAGTCAAACCACGAGTCTTAATAACACGAAATAATATAGGAATTTAAACTTTCGTGGTCATTTAAACTTGCTTTAAATTGTCTTTCGGGATATATACCACGTACCTTTGTTTGGAGTAACCGATATTTCGGCACTGTTGCAAGCGCCATGTTCACGGATGTACTGAGGGTATTGCGGGTGGATGAATGTTACGAGCAAGTATAACGGTCTACCCGCTTTCTTACTCGTTTTTTGCGTACAACACCACTGCCACTGTTTTCACTATCGCACTGTACCCGATCACGACATACTACACTCACTACGTCAGCTCGCGGTTTGAGTTTTTCCGTTTCACGGGTTTTACATAGACGCACCACTGGATGCCAGATACTCGACAGTTGAAACCCATCCTCTCTATTGAAATTATTAAACTTTTTGATTTCAATAGCCTCCCTAACCATTCGAGGTATGTAGTGGCGTTCTGTCGAAAGCACCTGAGGGTTGTGTAACTCAATCCAGTGGTCGGTACCCGAGTCTAAAAGGTGTTGAGCTATGGCTGACTTATGTGGCTCGTTATTTTTGACTGCCCTGATGTGTTCCTTTATCCGGCAAGAGATGGTGCGTTTCGTTTGTCCTATATAGGAACTGCCACAGCTGCAGTCAACTTTGTATACACCTGGCTTTTCTAATGGAAGACTGTCTTTCGGCGTTCTTATATATTGAGACAGTTTCTTAAAAGGAGTGAAAATAGTCTTTACTGAAACTTTGTTAAGAATATTGGCGATCTTATCTGTCACTCCTTTGACGTACGGTAAGTACGCTGGGTGTCGTTCAACCTTGAAGTCCAGGTGTTTTTTAGTATGTCTGGGTGGTCTGATTCGCCTACTGTATCCGTTTTTGTGTAGAACGTCGCTTAAATGCGAAAGTTCCTTACCCAAATGTTCATCGTCACACAAGCTGTATGCCCGGTCGGTAAGCGACGTTATAACGGAATTCAGTTGACGTGGGTGATGATGTGAGTCGGCGTGTAGATAGCGATCTGTGTGTGTTGGCTTTCTGTATACAGAGTGGCTTAATGAACCGTCATCCCGTACGCCAATCATAACATCGAGGAACGCCATTCTTCTGTCCCTTTCGATTTCATAGGTAAAACTCATTTTACTGTGGATGCTGTTAAAATGTGCCAAGTACTCTTGAACCATCTCTTCATCGCCTTCCATAACACAGAAAATGTCGTCTACGTACCGTTTCCAAATTTTTACACTTAATGGGGCAGTAGCAATGGCTTGGTTTTCAAAATGTTCCATCCATAGGTTGGCTACCACTGGAGCTACCGGGCTGCCCATCGCTACGCCATCAATTTGTAGGTAGTACTCACCTCTGTATAAGAAGTAATTCGTGGTCAGGCAATGATGTACCAGGTCGGCATATACCTCAGCAATATGGTCCTCACTGATCCTACGTCTAATTACCTCCATGCAGTCTGTTATAGGTACGTTTGTGAAAAGCGATTCTACGTCGAAACTGACCATCACTTCTTTATCACTAACGTTACTCTGCCGTAGAATCTCAATGAAATGTCGGGAGTCTTTGACATACGATGTTGTTCTACCCACCAATGGTCGCAGGACCTTAGCTACATGTTTAGCTAGTTCATAAGTAGGTGAATCCACTTGACTGACTATAGGCCGTAAGGGAACGTTGTTTTTGTGCACCTTTGGCAAACCATACAGTTTAGGAGGTAGAACATTACGTGGTCGCAATAAATGGGTCACCGTATCTTCATCGATCGCGTGCTGGCACTCCTTGATCAGCCTTTGGGTACTACGGTTCAATCTAGCGGTCGGGTTATAATTTACCTTTTTATACGTGTTGACGTCACTTAGTAAATGACGCATTTTTTCGTCATATTCACTAACGTTAATGACTACCGTTGCGTTACCTTTGTCAGCTTTTAGGACAAGTACGCTCTCATCTTCACGGAGTTCACGTAATGTGACACGTTCAGCCACGGTAGTGTTTTCCTCAGCCTAACACTAACCCGCCCGCACAAATTATATGAATCGAATGGTTAGGGAGGCTATTGAAATCAAAAAGTTTAATAATTTCAATAGAGAGGATGGGTTTCAACTGTCGAGTATCTGGCATCCAGTGGTGCGTCTATGTAAAACCCGTGAAACGGAAAAACTCAAACCGCGAGCTGACGTAGTGAGTGTAGTATGTCGTGATCGGGTACAGTGCGATAGTGAAAACAGTGGCAGTGGTGTTGTACGCAAAAAACGAGTAAGAAAGCGGGTAGACCGTTATACTTGCTCGTAACATTCATCCACCCGCAATACCCTCAGTACATCCGTGAACATGGCGCTTGCAACAGTGCCGAAATATCGGTTACTCCAAACAAAGGTACGTGGTATATATCCCGAAAGACAATTTAAAGCAAACACGAAATAAACTTGTTTGGTCCACAAAGGATTGTTCAAGTCAATATAAACGACAGTAAATTACTTATTTTCCAATAATGAGATGAGCATATGTGAAAAAGCAATTTGACTGTTTTCATGTCAAAATAACTGACGTAAGACCAGAGAGGTTGGACTAGGGTTGGTAGGTTGGAATAAGGTTATATTTCTTTGCGTAAGACATTTCAGATGC
The DNA here is from genome assembly GCA_944739405.2 of Euclidia mi. Classification (NCBI taxonomy): domain Eukaryota; kingdom Metazoa; phylum Arthropoda; class Insecta; order Lepidoptera; family Erebidae; genus Euclidia; species Euclidia mi. Next base: position 64,278,468 of record OX123181.2, on the reverse strand, counting down.
CAGTATAATCCCCCCCGTGGGATCTCCACCTTGTCGTGGTGGGGGGGCTCAGTAACCGTGGCTTGGAACCCCGCGGTGAAGCTAAGAGGGATCTAGGAGGGGACGCTCCGCGTGGGCTTGGAGGGGCCTGCGCAGGATGCGTCCAACGGTGCGGGTGCGGGGGACAGTTCTGTCTGTCCCTCGCAGTCGGGCGCGGTCGCGGGAGGAGAGGCGTGTCGGTGTTGCGTTGCCGCGCGCCCTATCTCCCGCGACCAAATGGGGGCGCACCATTTGATGCGTCGCGGTGGGGCCGCAGAGGAAGAGGAGATGCGGTGTTGCGTTGCCGTCCTCCCTATCCTCTGCGGCCGCTGAGTGTTTTGGCGGCGGAGCCAAACACCTTCATCCGCCGCCAAGGGGGTTTTGTTCGGGGCCCGCCTGACCATCTGGCGGGCTAATACCCGTCGGGGGGTTGCGACGTATGCTTGTGCGAAACCCGACCCTCCGACACACGGGTACATGGAGAAAGTCGAGGTGGTTTTTAGTGGAAACACCACATACTCCGGCTCTTATTTCCCCCAAGAGTCGGAGATCCGAAGGGATTTTCCACCTCGTAAAACAAAAAAAAAAGATGCCAGTATAATAGAAATATGTTCCCATATTTTCGATAAGTATAAAACATTATTTCGTGGGTAATATGTTGCAGAAAGGATAAACATGTTAATTATAGAAAATATTTTACCACAATACATTTTTCAAAATATCATAAGATTTTGGTGTTATTTTGCTTATTAGAACTTTTGTTATGTCACCCTGTTTCCACTATGAATGTAATTTTTGCCTATTAAAAGGGGTTTGCAAGAAACTGTAAACATTTGCCTAAATATGCAAAATGAGTTTTGAATATGAAATGGCGATGTCACGACCGGAACAACGCAGATACTTTTAACTTTGAACTAAAAAGCCCCGTTTCGCTTCAAATTAAAATTAATATATATAAAATTATAAAATAAAAGAAGATTTTCTAGATATGAATGGTTTAGAAGCAAACGTGCCACAAAATAGCCCAGTTTTGGTCATTCTCCTTTTGGCTTCTTGTGCAGTAGTTTTGTCTGTAATTTTTCTTTCAGTCAGTCAGTAACGCAAGACTTTTATTTAGGTATACATATATAATATAATATAGATTTCACATAAAATGCAAATTTACTTAGATTTGTAGGTATCAATTTGACCATCGCTATGATCAATTTAACCGTACGTAGTAATCACAGATGTCCGAGCGACATCACTACTAATAGCATAGTATACTTACTTGTAGGTGCTGCTTAGCATTATGTGAGGACACCGTCATTATACTAATTAGATTCAGTTTACTAAGCTATTCTGTGAAACAGAGGCGAGTAGGGACCAATATTTTTTCTTAATATGTAAAGTACATTTTATGCAGTATCTCCACGCACCGGATGACGCAACAGACGTATGTTGTCAAGGTAGACATGGTCTTATGGGGAGCCTTGTGTCCTATGTCCAGTACGATTTTGATACTTATTTCCAAAGCTATAAAGACAAAGCAAAGGTCAAAGTGTCTTTGGCTTTTTTATCAAACTGAATATGAAAAAACTGATATCTAAACTAGATAAATTAAGTGTCTATAAAAAAGTATTACTTTTTAAGAAAACGATCATTTATTTGATGTCAGCACTAGTGATCTACTGCGTAGTTGAAACAACTATTGAACAAACGAATAATTATATCTCGCGCATCTCATTTCCATCTTCATAAATTGGTAAATAGGTATTTTTCATGTATCTGTCTCAATTTGTTTCATCAACAAGTTATATATATACAGTAGTAGCCTGTGGTAGTAGCTTGCCGATATTCATCTATCTATACATATTATAAAACAAAGTCCCCCGCCGCGGTGTCTGTCTGTCTGTTCGCTTAAAACTCGAAAAGTACTGGACAAATTTTTATACGGTTTTCAACAACATCGAGAGTGATCCCTGAGGAAGGTTTTAGTGTATAATAAGTTTAGGTTTTGTACAAACTGACGATATTACGACGATATTAGTTCAACGCGCCGGCAAAAATTGAGCCGATCGGGAGCTTTCCTCGAAAACGCTGCCAAAACCTTTCGAGTTATAACAAAACAATGTATGTTGGGATTATACCTCTTTAATAGATCTACAAAAAGTCCGTAATGGTATATTATGTCTATCGTCCAAGGATAACCCACAATAAACATATTTTGTATATATCTATACTAATATAATAAAGCGGGAGAGTTTGTTAGTTTGTTTGTTTGAACGCGCTAATCACAGGAACTACCGGTCGGAGCTGAAAAATTCTTTTTGTATACGATAGCCCAGTTATTCCGGAAGGCTATAGGCTATATAACATAACGCTTCGACCCTTTGGGGCCGGGCAAAAGGCTAAAAAGGCTAAAAGATAATGTCGGCTAATCTCAGGAACTAGCTGTCGGATTTTAAAAATTGTTATTGCCTATGATAGCCCAATTATTCCGAAAGGCTATAGGCTATATTATAAAGTTAAGCCACAACTTTAAGGGGCCAGACAAAAATAATAAAATGGTCAAACGAGAAGGTGGAAGGTTGGGTCAAAGGCAAAAAGAATAGGATACAATCTATATGGGTATCGTTTTCAAGATTTTCGGGACGCTGATTAATAATATGAAATTTATTTAGTGATCCAAGATGGCGGACGGGAAATCAAAGATGGCGGATGAGAAAATTGTAAAAATAAATATGGGTATCGCTTTCGATATTTTAAGGGGTGGGGAATCGAAACACAACATCTATTTCGTGATCAAAGATGGCGGATGGGAAATCAAAGATGGCGGACGGGATTTATTAAAGTCGATATGGGTATCGTCTCCGATATTTTAAGGAATGAGGAATTCAAAAACACCATCTATTTCGTGATCAAAGATGGCGGATTAGAATTATTTTAAAAATCAATATGGGTATCGTCTCCGATGTAAAAAAGGGATGGGGAATCCAAATACAACATCTGTTTCGTGATTCAAGATGGCGGATGGGAAATCAAAGATAAAGGATGGGAAAAAATTAAAAAATCAATATGGGTATCGTATCTGATGATTTAAGGGCTGGAGAATCCAAATACAACATCTAATTCGTGATCAAAGATGGCGGATAGGAAATCAAAGATGGCGGACGGGATTTTTTTGAAAGTCGATATGGGTATCATCTCCGATATTTTAAGGAATGGGGAATTCAAAAACACCATCTATTTCGTGATCAAATATGGCGGATGTGAAATCAAAAAAAAAATCAGTATGGGTATCGTCCCCGATATTTAAAAGGATGGGGAATCCATATATATATACAACATCTATTTCGTGATTCAAGATGGCGGATGGGAAATCAAAGATGGCGGATGGGAAACAATTTAAAAATCAATATGGGTATCGTCTCTGATGATTTAAGGGATGGTGAATAGTAATACAACATCTATTTCGTGATCAAAGATGGCGGATAGGAAATCAAAGATGGCGGAAGGGATTTTTTTTTTAAAGTCGATATGGGTATCGTCTCCAATATTTTAAGGAATGGGGAATTCAATATTATATAAAAATCTATGTTTGTTTGTTCATCATTTATAGACTCTGAAATGATAAGAGATTAAGCGCTAAGTCAATGGTAACTTTGGAAAAGGGGTTTGGAAAAAAGGGAATTAAATAAAAACTCTTAAAAAGGCGATACGGAGTTCGCTGGGTCAGCTAGTATTATGATAAAGGAACATTCTGTTTATATCAAATAGGATTTAAGAGATTAAAATATCATATCGTGTTGTTCACCGAATGATTTTGATCGGCTAGATAACCCTAGAACAATTTTAGTTGTTTTTATACGTGGTGTGTACTTTTGACGAACCAATGATTAATTAGTTTAGTGTTATTTCACAATTTTATTTGGTGTTTGAGTTATTATGTGAAACTTGCATTAGTAACATAAGCTCGTTGATAAAATATAAGCGTTATCAACGTGTCTAAGCATATCGCATTTTCATAATTCGTAGATTTCAAAAATTCTAAATCTTCTTCGACAATCGGTGCCTAAGCCATGAAAAGAACTCATTGCTCAAATTTCAAACTTAAGTAGTTTTGCGTTGAAATCTCGGAAGAGAGTAATCTCAAGATTTTAAACGGTTTAGCATAACTTATTGTTATAATCATAATAATTTATTTTTAAATCACATTCTTGTTATATCAGCATCATCATCTTACTCATATAGTATAAGAAATGTACATAATGGCGCTGATACACCTGAGCTTCACTTGGAATGAGGCCCTAGCACGAAAAACTATCGAGAAAGTATTCGTATCGTAAATGTCAAAATTTGTATGGCAATTGTACAGCGCCCCTATCGTGCGTAAGATGCAACTAATATTGGCAGCACAAACTACTTTCGAAGACAATCCTGCGGTAAATGTCTTGTAAATGTATCGAGTTTTCTAACAAATAAGCAAAAAACGGCAGCACGAACTCCTGATTTGACTTAAGCAAAGTAAACCTAATGTAAATCTAATGTTATTTTGTCGAAACAATTTTCACCTAGAATTTGTTGGTGAGAAAAGATTCGAAACATATATATGTATCGTATTTATACGTTTTGAGCCTTTTTATGATGAATATTTATGTAGATTCATATTTTATGTGTTCCTTTTGAATGTAGGACCTGATTATTGACACAATAAAGAAGCAAACACGCAAATTTCCCCATTTTTAATAAAATTGTAGTAAATAACCCCATATTTTGGTTGCGAGCATGTAAAATATGTGTGAAAATTATCTATATACGAAAAACAAAGTACCAATCGACATCGACATCATATCAATTGTGTGTCATTTATTACCAATGAAAAACACCAATACAACAATAACCATTATTTTATTTTCAACTAAATATTCATATAAAAATAGGCTTTGAATGTCAGGTACATAGCACTGGTCCACTTTATTAGCTTCTGTATAAAACTTCATGCTTCTTAGCTATACAAATAACCGAAATTTTCTTTAGACATCATACATTTAAGGTGTTCCAAACAACAATGAAACTTGTAAATTTATATTATTATAATTTTCTCGTTGAACACTTTATATTGTAGTATTCACGCAGTTTAACCAACATAAAATAATGTATCACGAACACCTTCCATAATAGTATTTACCTAATTCTTTATATAACAATGTGCCAATGATTTAATTACTCGTATTTTGATTTACTAGATTTTTATTTATTGACACAAGTCCATCATCTGACGATGACAGGAAATGACATTCGGAAACCATAAAATATGTTTTATGTTTTCTACAAAAGAGTTTTTACAATATAAATTTTATTAATATTAACTATTTCACCTAGTTTGGAACGTACCATTCATTCAATAAGACGGTCATTTAGCTCACATGGCCACATCCCTATGTATGATACCGTTACGATACTAATGTAAAGTCATCGAGTAAACGATAGATGTCAAAATTGGTTGGTGCTGACTGCTATAATTCTGTTATCGAGGACTCGATACGTTTACTTATCAAATTCGCAAATATTTCGTGCTTGAGCCTAGCGAGCATACGCCGTTTTTTGTTTTGTCGAACCGAACAACGAACAGAGCCGAACATTGCTACGAACATATTCACGATCATTCTAGCGAACACTCAAATCCGTAGAATATAGAAAAAATATCAGACTGCCTCCGCGATTCAGTAGATAGCGTATGTGACTGCTGATCGGAGGTCCCGGGTTCTATTCCCAGGTCAGGCAAAAGTGTTATTGGGTTTTCCGAATTTTCAGTAGCAGCAGGGAGTCTGGTGATGTGCCCGGTAACGGTTATAGGCTCGCCCCCTGTTACGTGGGACCTATAAAATCATGGCGAAATGTGGGTGTAATCTTACACCTCTGCCTACCCGTTCGGGGATACAGGCGTCATTCTATAAAAAAAATAAAGAAACCGCACTACAACAGCAGTTTTACCCAATATAAGTATTTACTTCAGTTTCACTTATGAATTATTTCTACGTTTCTAAATGATAAAATTTATTAATCGATATCGAGGGTTTATCAACATTCTATTGAAATAAATTCTGAGAAAACCAAATCTAAGGATTTATTCTAAACACTAGACGACGCCAGCAGCTACGCCTGCCTTTTTTTTTAAATTTACCCGTTTTGGCTGATCCCGTGGGCATTTCGGGAAATCCCTTCTTAGTGCACCTCTACGGTTCCCAAGGAACATAAATGCCCAATTTCAGCTTCTTGCGCCCAATAATTTCGGCTGTAGCGTGTCTGTCAGTCAGTCAGTAACGCAAGGATTTTATATATTAAGATTATCGATATTTTATCGATATTTATTCTGAGTAAGCCCATCAATAGTCAAGTTAAAATTAGTGACAAACTACGAAGCTCCGAAACGTCTTTTGTATATTTATCTTTCTCTTACCTAGAGTAAAATTGTCTAGACATAGACATTATATTGAGTTGTGTCAGGTAAGTGTGCGGAGCTGAGAAGGAACTCGTACTCCAAGAATATGTACTTGATATATTTCCCCTTTGAAATTAAATTTACAATAATAACTTGTACTTTCAATACGGATGAATATATACAAAAAAAATATTGGTCGGTCGCGCGCTAAACAGACCCCACGTAGTCTTATATATTCGCTTGAGTGGAGGGGAGCCGGGTGCAGTGGCCCACCACGCGTCACTGGGCTAGGCGTGAACATCCTCCCCTCTTGAAGGGTTCTCCTTCAACAATTGACCCTGGAACATAGGCGATTTACGGCGCGACGAACGATGCCATTTGCGGTCTTTACGTCGGCTACTCTGTCTACTTCGTCGGCTACTGTGTATACTATTAATTCTTCTAAGAAAACATGTTTTCTTCAAGGGAACTGATTCGTATCCCCCGAGTGCGACCAGTTAATTGCGTTCGATTAAGCAAATACGATGAAAGCCATCTATATAAATTGCCATGGATGCCATAATGCTGAGCCTTTGCTAATAATCTTAAATGATCAACACGATCAAACGCTTTGGAAGAATCGGTGTAAATTGAGTCTACCTGCTTTTTATGATTAAAGGAATCGCACAAGTAATGACTGTAGCATAAGAGATTTGTAGTGGTTGATCTGTCAGACAAGAAGCCATGCTGGAGTGGGCTCAATTGGTGTTTCAAATTATTGTACATGTGCTTGTAGACATAACCTTCAAAGATCTTAGCGAACCAATTGAGTACACAAATTGGTCGATAATTAGATATGTCATTTCTATCACCCAACTTATAGATAGGTGTAATGTAAGCAATTTTCCAAATTTCAGGGAATATGCCCTCAGCTAACGACTTGTTGTAAATTATAATCAACGGAGTTACTAACGTAACTTAAGTCAGGGTGTGCTTCCGCTCTACTGATCTGTCCGATCGTAGAGAAGGGGCATTCGGGTTTGCGCTCCCGGCTTGCTCGAGCTGTCGCAATCACTACCAAGATCCCTTCCGTGATTGCGGTATCCTTTGTTACCTTTGACATCCTTTCCCAAACACCAACCTCCTTTGACATTCTCCTATCCTATCCTGTATTTCCCTTCCGTTTCTTATCCGAAGTAGAGGTGAAGAAGATGGCGCAATGGCTTTAAGGGTATTTAGTACTCTACCCCAGGAGGCTACCGGTTCTACCGGAGAATCCCTCTCTGAGCATTGTGGCTCAGACTGCCCCATCGTATCTGGGGGGGGGGCAAAATTCTCAACGGCGACGCCCTTTGCCACACGTCACGTTTTGTCTCCCCGTCCAACAGAGGCAAAAAGAGGGCTAGGGAATGCCTGTTTGCAACGGTGAATGTTTGTGGAGGAGTGGATAGTAAAATCGATGAATTGTGTGACGATGGATGCAAGCAAAATTGATATACTGGGAGTGAGTGAAACTAAGAAGAAAGGTTGCTCAACAACTACTTATGGCCGATATTGTGCATACTGGTCTGGAGTTGTTGAGTCTTAAAGGGCTAGCCAAGGAGTTGAATGATTCTGTCAGATAGAATGAATGAGTGTGTGAAGGAATATGAATATGTAAACTCCAGGCTTCTTTGGATGCGATTAAAGATTGGCTTAATGAAAGTTTTTGTTGTATGTGTTTATGCTCCGGACATGTCCAAACCATTGAATGTCAGAGGGGAATTCTGTGACAAGGTCAGAGATGTGCTTGCTAGGTGTGAGAATAATGAAAGAATAATTATGTTAGGCGACTTTAATGGCTGGGTAGGTGTGTCTCGTGATGGATGTGAAAGGGTTCTAGGGTGATTTGGTGACGAGAGAGTGAATAAAAATGGTGAGTGTTTGCTAGACATTTGTATGGAGAGAAAACTTGTTGTGACTAACACTTTGTTTACTCACAAGATGATTCATATGTATACATGGCAAAGGCAGACAGAACGAAGTATGATAGATTTTGTTGTGGTAGATGAACGTTTAAAAGGAAAAGTGAAAGATACCAGAGTGTACCGAGGCTTGAATGTGGGTACTGACCATTTTTTTGGTAGTTAGTCGTATAGCGGGACTAGCAACTAAATGGCGCCATCGTCCTCGCATACACTCGCCTGCCATAGAAAGAGTGCAAGGTGAAAGATTGGCAGAAAAGGATATACGCGATCAGTATAAAGAGATATTGGGAGTGAGGTTTATAGATTTGTTTGAGAAAGAAGAGTGCGAAATAGAAGAATTTTGGAAAGAGTTTAAGAATGGAATGATTGAGACAGCCACTCAAGTATGTGGCGTAAGCAAGAGGAAGAACGTTAAGAAAATTTGTAATGAATGGTGGGATCAAGAAGTAAGCGGTGTGGTTGCGGAAAAGCGCAAAGCTTGGATGGACTTGCTGGCCTTAAGAGCCAACAAAAGAGTACAAGGTGGTGTGAATGACAATGAAAGTATTGTAAAAGAAAAGTATGACAGGTTGAAATATAAAGTAAAAGAGATAGTGAGAAGAAAGAAAGAAGAATGCAAGGATAAATTTGATAGAAAATTTGCCCAACATTTTCGGGCCAATATCAAATTATTCTGGCACTTGGTCAGAACAGCCCGAGGCAAATCAGAGGTTTCGAAAGTTGGTGTGATGAGGTATATAAATGGAAGTATTATTAGAGAGCATGGGGAAGTTCTGGATCAGTGGAAGGTATATTTTGAGAATTTGTTTGAAGGAGGAGGGAGCGACAATAGGAATATTGTAACGAATGAGGAAGATAATTGTGAAAGTGGGATAAGTATGGAAGAGATACGATATGCATTGAAAAGTATGAAGGCGGGTAAAGCTGCAGGATATGACAGGATATCTGCTGAAATGCTCAAGGTAGGCGAAGGCGTCACTGCAAGCCTGCTGTATCTACTGTTTAATAAATGTTGGCGGTCCGGTCGTGTACCAGGTGACTGGAAAAAAGCCGTTATTGTGCCACTGTACAAGGGCAAAGGGTCACAGCAGAAATGCAAAAATTATCGCGGTATCAGCCTCCTGAGTGTTGTTGGCAAATTGTATGCAAAGATACTGATTGAAAGAGTGATTTCTGAAACGGACAGTAAAATTTGGGATGTGCAAGCGGGGTTCAGAAAGGGAATGGGATGTACGGATTAGAAAGTCTTAAGTAAACACCAGAAGGTTTTCTGCGCCTTTATTGACCTGGAAAAGGTTTACGTTCGAGTGGTGAGGGATGAACTTTGGTCAACACTTTCTGTGTATGGAGTGAGCAGCAGTCTGATACGGGCACTTGAATCCTTATATAGGGATTCAAGTGCCTGTGTCAGATTAAACGGGGCCTACACGGACTGGTTTAACATTGATCGTGGTGTTAGACAGGGATGTGTAGCGTCTCCTTGGCTGTTCAATCTGTTCATGGACAGTTGTTTGGCCGATCTGAAAGAGTCTGAATGTGGATTAAGAATGGGTGAGTCAGTGTTTAAGACCCTGCTATACGCTGACGATCAGGTTCTATTTGCATCGTCAGCGTCGGATTTGCAGCAGATGGTCACCATGATGAATGAAGCGTATAAGAAGAAAGGTATGAAAGTGAATGTTAACAAAACCGAAGAAGAAAGGTATGAAAGTGAATGTTAACAAAACCAAAGTCATGGTCATAGAGAGGGATGATAGTGTAACTGAATGTGACGTAATGATAGGAGATGAAAAAGTGGAGCAAGTGAACAAGTTTGTGTATTTAGGGTCTTTGTTTACGAGAGATGGAAAATGTGAAGGAGATATTGAAAGGAGAGTGAAAGCAGGCAATAGAGTGAATGGCGCCTTACAGTCTATCATCAGCAATGGTATTATCCCAAAGCAAGCTCGCCTCGCTATACTGCAGGGAGTTTTGGCGCCAACACTCATGTATGGTAGTGAATCATGGGTATGGCAGAAGAAGCATGAAAGTAGAATCAATGCTGTGGAGATGAGAGCTTTAAGAAGTATGTGCGGAGTAAGGCTGATAGATAAAGTGAAAAACAGTGTGATACGAGAGAAGTGTGGTCTGAAAGAAGATGTAGTGACAAAGATTGAAAGAGGAATGTTGCGTTGGTTTGGACATTTGGAACGGATGGATGAAAGAAGGAATACGAAGGGACTGTATCGTGCGAGAATGAATGGAAATGTCGGTAGGGGACGTCCTAGGCGGACGTACGTCGACCAAATAAGTGACGTACTGGAAAAGGGCCAAATTAAAAGTACCCATAACCGACGCGCATGCATGATGAGGATAATGAATGTCGAGGAAGCGAAAGAGGTGTGTTTGAACCGAAGCATGTGGCGTTCTATAGTCTCAGCCTACCCCAATGGGAGACAGGCGTGACGATATATAGATAGATAGAGTTACTAACGCTGTAGCACAAAGGCGAATAAAAATGGGTGGAATGCCATCAAAGCCACCATTTTTAGATAAAACTATGCTTTTCAATTTCCTTGACGTAGTAGTAGACTAGTACCTTGACACTCTCACAGCCAGTCATATCGGTGTAGAGCGAACTTTGCAGCGTCTCGCAGGTAAGTATTACTAGCCCGGGATGAGGATTTACATTGCTCAATATGTCAAAAACTGTGCAGCGTGTCAACGATACAAGGTAGACACGCGAAAACCTGCTATGTCACGCCGCTTCGAAGTGCTCGCTGTAGACTTGTTCGGGCCCCTACCGGAGACACCTACCGGCAATAAATGGATCCTCTTAGTTGAGGACAGCTGCACTAGGTGGGTTGAATTATTCGCCCTTTCATCCGCCACTAGTGAAGAGTGTGCCAAAACACTGGTGAACGAGGTGTACCTGCGTTACGGGATGCCCAGAAGACTCATCAGCGACAATGGACTACAGTTTGTAAGTGAAGTGATGCAGTAGACGTGCCACGTCATGGGCATCAAACAGGCCCTGACGTCGTTTTATCACCCAGAGTCCAACCCTGTCGAACGTAAGAACCGCGACCTTAAACCACAGCTTGCAATACTGGTAGGTAAAGAACATGATTCCTGGGATAGTCACCTACCCGCCATTCGGTTCGCCATGAACTCTGCGTTCACAGCAAGCACGGGGCATTCTCCCGCTTTTCTTAACTTCGGGCGTGACGTGTTGTCTGATATGCAGGCCATCGTCGAGAACGACAATGTGGTCTTGTCTATTACCCCGTTCCTTAAGAAGCTTTCAGCCGTGCTGCTCGATGCACGGGATGTGCATAAGAAAGCCCAAGAAACTCAGAAGAAGTTCGCCGATGAGAGTCGTCGCCCCGCACCGGATTATAAGGTAGGGGATCTCGTACTGCTTAAGACTCAGGGCTCTAACGATACGAGCAAAGGGCAGACTCCAAAGTTCATCCCTCGCCGCGATGGGCCGTATCGTATTCAGGAGGTGATCGCTAGTACGACATACTCTTTGGAGCGTATAAGTGACGGCGTCTCGTCAGGGAGGTATCACGTTTCGTTGTTAACACCGTTCGTTGGCCCCAACCAAGATCCCATTCACGAGAAGCGTAAGAGAGGGCGACCTCGTAAGGCTAACCCAGCTTCGGGGACGCAATGCCTGGGTTAGAGGGGGAGGATATAAGGCGAACATTCAAATACTCGCGCCACAAACGCTTGAATATTCGCGCCAGCCGCCGTCCTCGTGGTAATCTGCTGTACTTCGCGGTCGGCACCGCCATGCCGCCCGCGTCCCGCGCATAGTCAGTCGCATACACTTTCGTATTGCCTACGCGTCGTTCGCGCCAAATAATCTTTCGTGTCCCACAATTCTTCTTAAAACTGTATTGTTTTCCATATATCTTGAATATCTGTACTTTTATAATTGTGTTGGAAGTAAATAAAGACTGATACAACCATTACACAAATCTTTATCTTTACATAGAATTCGCGCTACAATGGCGGTTAAACCCAATATATTAACTTCACTTTGACTTATGATTTTAATCTAGGGAAGAATCTTCGGAGTTTATCACTAATATTAACTTGACTAGTGATGGGCTTACTCAGAATAAATATCGATAAAATATCGATAATTTTTACAATAGATCCTTAGATTCGGTTTACTCAGAATTAATTTCAATAGAATGTTGATAAACTTTCGATATCGATTGATAAATTTGAACGTAGGAACAGGCACTTGTGTGATTTATTAAACCTATTCGAATTAAAATCTGCATTTTATTATTTAGAAACGTCATTTGTTTGTATGTATCTTACTCTTACTCTAGAAATAATTCATAAGTGAAACTCAAGTAAATATATTGGGTAAAACTGCTGTTGTAGTGCGATTTCTATATTTTTTCTATATTCTACGGACTACTTGAATTTAGAGTGTTCGCTAGAATGATCGTGAAAATGTTCGGTTCGTCAAATCAAAAAACCGGCCAAGTGCGTGTCGGGCCACGCGCAACGTAGAGTTCCGTAGTTGCCCAAAATGACTTGCTGCAAAGGGTATTAATGTACAACAAATCCGACTGTTTATTTTGCTGAAAAAAATAATTTTAATAACACTATTATAAGAACCTAAATTTTGTTTAGAAAAATACTAGGTATGTATCCAGTTATGTATAGTTAACATAAAATGTGGTTTCCAAGATATACTACTACTATACATACGTAGTACCGTAGTACATTACATACCAAAGTACGTATATCTTTAAGATTAAGCCAGCGCGCCCAATGTAAACTCACAGAAATAGGTATTTATAAGTTAACCGACGATTACTCGTAAACTAGTGATGTCTTCTTAGCCGTGATAGTTTTCCTTTTAAATTCGTTATATGTACTACACTTGTGATTTTTTTCACCTCTTCCAAATTAATAGTTTAGCCGGCAGAGGGCAGACACTTGAGTCTAACATTTTTTTTGACTTCAAAGCTTGATATTTGACAAACCAATCACTTAATCGAAAAATGATTTGAGCAAACTAATAATATTTTTTTAAAACCTATCCAATGATACCCCACATGATGGGGAACTCAACAAAAAAAAATTCAACTCCACTATAAATGTAGCGGAGATACCCTTAAAAAATATTTTCCTAAATTTTATTCTACAGTTTTGTTGCAATATCTTATGTCTATATTCATGTCAAATATCAGCTTTCTAGCACCAGGCGTCTTTGAGCTAGGCTGCGGACGGACAGACGGACGGACATGACGAAACTATAAGGGTTCCTTGTGGACTACGGAACCCTAAAAACGGCGAATGCTCGCTGTTCTGTTGCAAGTGAATGCTCAGGTGTATCAGCGCCATAAGGATGACAAGTCGTAAGAAAGATAAAGGAAAGGCGACGTTTTCTTTTTATTATTACATCTTTTCAACTTGCATTTACATCGGTAGATGGCAATAGGCTCGCCCCCCTATTACATTGGGACCTAAACATAACTGGCGATGTGTGGGTGTTTAATACACCTCTGCCTACCGCTTCGTGGATAAAAGTCTGAAGTTATGTGTTATGTTATATACATCGCTACCGGTTGGTTGTCCGTGTGGTGACGGATTAAGAATACGGGTTGTCACCAACCCATATCATCCCATGGGTGTTGTAAAAGCCGACAGAGAGAAAATATTATGCAGAGAACAGCACTGTAAGAGAAGGAAAAGTTGATACAAACCCTATACCAACCCGTTTGGCCAGCGTGGTATAGTAGGCCAGGCCAATCCCTCCTTTCAAAGGAGAGGCCTAGTCCAGCAGTGGACTGTTAAAGGCTGATGATGATGATGACAGGTTGGCAACTTAATTACCTTTGTTATTCGAGACGATGTAATAAGTTACGGCTTATTTGTAGACAATCAAACAATTCTTTATCAGGACAAGTGACAATAGATTGATTGATTGAAACCTCGATGGGCCCAACCTTTAAGTACATGCTAAATTTGATCGCCGGATTTAGATACTACTTATATTTTAGTTTAATTTTCCGACAAAGTATCTTAAATATAGAGTCTAAAATGCATCTGATTTCTATCAAATATCAAACGTCGGCTAGTAGTAATTTAATAATGTAGTTTATTTATTTATTTATGCTTTATTGTACACCAGAAATATTACATAAGACATCATACAATATAAGCGAATTACAATAGGCGGCCTTATCGGCTGTAGTTCTAGATCATTCGGTTTAAATGTAAATTAACTAAAACCAATATATCGCGAGATAATCTGTAAACCGTAGTTTGCTTTCAATGTGTAACATTCGCGTAAACCCAAGCAGATAGTAAATATCATAGTGTAGATAACCTAGTGGAGAGACCGACAGACTGCTATGCAGTGGGTCTCGGCTTCGAATCAACGGCGCGCACCAATGACTTTTCGAAGTTATGTTCGTATGAAATTGTTAATGATCGCTTGCTAAATGGTGACGGAAGACATCGTGAGGAAAACTGCATGTCTGAAAGTTTGCTATAATGTTCTCAAAAGACATGCGAAGTCTGCCAACCCGCACTACGCCAGCGTGGTGGACTATGGCCTTACCTCACAGTGAGAAGGGCCCGTGTCCAGCATTGGGACAGTATTATACAGGGCTGATGATGATGATGACGTTGTGTATCGAATTAAAATTCCTAAGAATTTGAGTATCTGGTTACCGACGTAAGTGTCGGTATTCTCTAAAAAAATATGTAAACTCTGCGTATTGCTCTCAGGGTCAGCATATCCTACGTACATAATCCCATATACGTGGACTGTGATGACGTATAAATATTTGAGTGGCGTCAGCGCTTCAAAAAAACAAAAAGAAATAAATCATCTAGGTACTGACTAGATAAAATTGATTAATTATCCGTGCTGGCATAGTCATTATACCCGGTACATATTAGGTACAATTAAATTATTCAACACGTAGTCATGGAACAATGATTACTGTATCACATAATTTGTACTGAGAGGTCATCAAACCCACAACTTTCGGCATCAACTATTACGTCATACATACACTACAGCATAAATGAAGCCTATTTCCCAAAATTTTAGATAGATAGATATTCTTTATTGCACACCAAAGTAAATTACATTTAAACAGTGAGTTAAAGCTAAGTTTCATGTACAAACGGCGGCCTTATCGCTAGGGGCGATCTCTGCCAGGCAACCTTGGGATGGACAGGAATGATCAAAGCATTTTTGTGGGTATGGGTATTAAAATGAAATTATCAAGAAGATTATCTTAATATATAAAATCCTTGCGTTACTGACTGATTGACAGACAAGCTACAGCCAAAACTATTAGACGTAGAAAGCTGAAATTTGGCATGTATGTTCCTTGGGGACCGTAGGGGTGCACTAAGACGGGATTTCCCGAAATTCTCACGGGAACGGGCAGAAACGGTTAAATTCAAAATATGTGCGGGCGTAGCTGCGGGCGTCATCTAGTCCTAAATAAAATACATATATACACTTACATTAACATAAATAAGTAAATAAATATACCTTTTACTTACATACTTACATTAAATACATACATAATTTATACAAATACATACATACATACATAGTCTCACGCCTATAACCCCGAAGAGGTAGGCAGAGGTGTATTTCTACACCCACTTTTCGCCAGATATACTTTAGTCCCACGTAATAAGGGGCGAGCCTATTGCCGTACCGGGCACATTTCCAGACTCCGTGCTGCTACTGAGAATTTCGTGACAGAAAAACCCAATAACACTGCCCGACCCAGGAATCGAACCCGGGACCTCCCGATCCCACGCGCACATTTATGCCGCGAGACCAACGAGGCAGTCGTATAGGGTTTGATGTCGAGTTTTCCGTCTCTACGCAAAGATGGTATTTGCATCGTGTTATCTGTTTGTTGCGAAAATCTGAAACGTGATCATATTTGCGCATTTTTTTACTCAGCTACGTCTACGGGCATTAAAATCGTATTAGACTAGCTGTCAATAAATGCTCCAAAAATATATTTATCTTTCCGGTATAGTATTTGGTTATCCATAAAATACATGATCCTTATCTTAATACCCAGCTTTAGAGCTTAACACTGATTGTACTAATTGATTTTATATTCGTATCGATTGCACCCCGCACAGAAATAGATATCAGTTATCATATTTTTTCTACGTATAATTTATGAAAATTATCATATCTTAATTATCGCTTGCCCCGTGCCTCGAAGGGCACGTTAAGCCGTCGGTCCCGGTTGTCATGAAGATCTTTGACAGTCGTTATAGGGCGTCAGTACCTTCTGAACAACCCGACACGAGTCTAAACCATGGAATATCGCTATCCCTTCGGGTTGCGGAGGTCAGACAGGCAGTGGCTCTGTGGAAAAGCTAATATTCAGCCAAATCCGGTTAGACTAGTAAGCGGACCCTAGGTTGAAACTGGGATAACGCTAGAAGCAAGGAGCAAAGTTAGAAGGATGATGATGACATAAGGGAACTAGGGTACATTCGTTGGATCAATTCGTCACAATTACCCAATACCCATTTACAATTGAACGCACGCGCGGTCTACAGGCCACTTGTAGATCAATTAATTCTATGAATAAATTAAGAAATTAATGAAACTCATCGTTTAATTTATATTTATTACAAACAGAATAGTACACAAAATTAAACAAAATGTATCTTCTTAATATCAAATATAAGCAAAAACGTCTTAAAACCTGTATGTCGTATATCTTGGAACGGACAACTGTGACAACAAAAGTGTCATAAAAAAGTTGTTTCTATTAAAAATGCCTATCCAATGACATACACCTTATTGCTATTAGAGGGTGGTCCCAGGTCTCATACATTTTTGCCCATTGTCTTTTACCTTAAAGTTTATTCCTAGCAATGATATTAAACCACTTAATTAACTAATTCGCAAAAGACTGGTCCATTGGCGAGTAATCTGTCAAACCAAAAAACTTTCTGATGTTCAATAGAAATGCGCCTCACATATTTACTGCATTGCTGCAGTATGAACACCAACTAACTCCTCCCCGAATATGCACATTTTCTTGCTGAGGGTGTTCTTTTAATCCCAGAAGTAGTGTGCCTTTCAGTGTAATACCTCTAGGTACCTATATTTTGCTGGGATATACAACGCTCAATTAGAACACGATCTTCCTGGATAGACTCCCGCTTTTTAGAAATATAGGCGGCAGAGCACTTTCATTTGAAGATTATTAATTTGATATATTATTAAATAGATTTTTTATACCTGCCATGTTACTGAAGGACCATTTATACGCCATAATAATACAAAAAGTTGATAATATTTACCACTTGTGCACTAGGCAATTATTTTCCTTCAACGCACGCGCGGGGAACACGTGTAGCCCACCAACTTCTAGGACGATTTTTGCGCAGTTCCTTATGTCGATGCTACTAGTAGGAGCGGGTAAAAACCACTCGAGGAATACATAAGACAATTTTATTGTGGCATACCTAGTTTCGCTAATATATGACAATATTAAACCCTGGGTTAAAGATGTGTAGCCCACGCGTGTACTCTAGTGTTAAATAGGTGTGTGCATCTTAAAATCTAAATTGTATATATCGCTTTCCGTCTATAACGTTAGGTCAAAAAACTATTCGATAATAATAGAAAAGATTGCATGTTAATCGTATAGATCATACAATAGTCGCGATAACCGTATTTATTATTATGTAGCTATTATATGATAGGGCATAATACCCATTATCTTAATGTGTTAGGTATCTTGTATTAACATTTTCCACACTGCTTGGACTTTGTGTTTCATAACACGAAATTGGCTTGGCCTCAGGCGTAGATTACTGCGTAATATTTTATTATAGGAACGTTCTAGAATTCTTTCTTCAATTACATCAATTGAGATATTGAAACTGTTTCATCATCGTCATGTCAGCTTAGAGACGTCCACTGCTGGACATAGCCCCCCCCCAAGGTTCACCACACAGACTGATTTTGAGTCGCTCGCATCCAACCGCTTCCCACGATCTCAACTAGATCATCGGTCCACTTTGCGGGAAGACTACCCCTGCTGCGTAGTTCGGTACGTGCTCGCCACTCCAGAACCCGCCTGCCGCTACAACCATCGGTTATTCGAGCTTTATGCCTTGCCCATTGCCACTTCAGTCTGGCTATTCGGACAGTTATGTCGGTGACTTTGGTTCTCCTGCGGATCTCCTAATTTCTGATTCGATCTCGTAAGGAAACTCCGAGCATAGCTCTCTCCATCGCCTTCTGAGTGACCCTGAGCTTTCTGATAAGGCCTATAGTTAGCAACGATGTCATCAGCAAATCAAAGGTGAGTGATGTATTCGCCGTTTATGGTGATGCCGAGTCCTTCCCAGTCCAGAAGGTTGAAAACGTCGTCCAGCGCAGTGGTGAAGAGTTTCAGAGATATAAAATCCCCTGCCTCACCCTTCGCTGTAGCCGAATAGGTTTTGAGCTCTGGTCCTGGAGGCGGACTGACATAGTGGCGTTCTCATACAAACACTTCAGCACTTCGACATATCGATAGTCAATTTGGCACCGTTGGACAGACTGCAGCACTGCCCAGGTTTCGATTGAATCAAAGGCTTTCTCATAGTCCAAAACGCCAAGAATAGAGACTAGTTATACTCCTCGGACTTCTGTATAACCTGCCTCAGCGTATATATGTGGTCTATGGTACAATAGCCTTTACGAAAACCGGCTTGTCCGGGAGGCTGGAAGTCGTCTAGCTTGCTCTCGAGACGATTCGTGATGACCCTAGAAAACAACTTATAGACGTGACTCAGAATTGAGATGTTCTGTCACATACTACTATACTGGTATGTAGTTCTTCAAAAGGGTTATATCACCCTTCTTGAAGAAAAACACCACCACACTTCTGTACCATGCCTGTGGTGTTCTGCCCTCTTGAAACTGTTTATTCTTATCTTAGTTGTTACAAAACAGAAAAACAAACGAGTGTGTATTAGCGAGCATTCTTACGTTCTGCTGAGCAAGCTATCTAATTGACAGTAAATTTGATATTTTTGCGTTTGCTAGAAAAATCGGGAAAATGTTCGTAGCAATGTACGGCTCATCGATCTTCAGTTCGGCAAAACAAAAAACGGCGCATGTTTGCTGTTTTGTTACAAGTGAATGTTCTGGTGTATCAGCATCATTAGATGATTTGCCTGTCTTTCAACAAGTCTTTATAATGGAGTTAGGCATCATCCTTGTTAAGAAGATGGTTTTCTGTCGTCTCATCGAGGATTCGTCTGCTCAATGTGCCGCTTGGTACTGCGCCGAGTGTTGTGGGTTCGATTCCCACACGAGACAACACTTTGTGTGATCTACAAATTGTTGTTTCGAGTCTGGGTGTTCATTGTGTCCGTTAGTTGTATGTTTGTAAAGTCCCCCGCGACACAGGATTTATTCCTAGTGCGGGAGTTGTCTTTTAAAAAAAATAAAAAATAAAAATAAAATAAGACTTGAATTCTGAAGGTCTTATCACCGAGTAATCAGATTAGAAAAAGCAAAAAATTACACAGTGAAATAATCTATACGTATTAAAATTCTATTATTCATTTTTTAGTAGCATTGAAGTCGTTTTACAAAAACCAGATATGATGTGGTATTAAAATGATCAAAACAACTCCATGGTAGATGATAATATATATGTAATCCAATTATTGAAATCAACATCGGGACTGATATATGACATAGGTACTGTTCGGGTTATAAAAATGTTGACTTAAAAAAATATTGAGATAATTTATTGAAATATACAAAATTAGACTATAATAATTTTTACTATCGCAATAGTTTTATGTGATAGTGCGCAAAGCAAAGCTAGTGACTATAACATTGACCGTTTATGCTACTTCTTATCAAGTTCAATGTTACGAAATGGTCAGTTCAACCACGGAGGAGATTTCTTCAAATATGCAATATAAACAGTAATCATAGAAAATTACTAGAAATTTGGAAATTTAATTTAGTTATAAATATCACCGTAAAATATCCATAACGCCATGTTTTTTTTTATTTAGTAAGAGTGCGTAGGTTCTACAATAATGAGAAGCCATTTGTATTTGCTTGGGTCACCACATAACACCATGCAGCTATTAATTTGAATGACTTCAGCAGATTGACTGCAATTCAAATTAAAGCATTATTAGATACGTGTTCCTGTGTATCTGTACACCGATAATTCGCTTATCATGTGCAACTAGCAATACCTGTTAATAATTACTCCACTTAATTCAAAAAAATAATCCACCAAAGTATTCGAGCACTTTTTGTCGTTATTATTGAGATGATAAAAATATTATATGTAGATGTAAATCTTTTCTCCTCCTTATACATAATTTAAAGTCATTAGGAAGGTGTAGCGTAACGCAAATGGTCTCAAATAAATTCCGTGTCACTTTGAAGGTACTGCCCAAAAAGTCGATCTTAAGGTGGGACAAAACTTTGATTCGTCCGTAAATTGTGCTGTTGCAAACCTATAAAATAAGGGTTATGAACCCATTGTCAGTATTTTCTGATGAGATGGCTCTTGTTTGTCTAACTGCCTGGAACTTAACATTTAATGGCACTGATACACCTGAGCATTCACTTGTAATAGAACAGCGAGCATTCGCTGCTTTTTGTTTTATCGAACCGAACAACGAACAAAGCCGAACCTTCCTACGAACATTTTCACGACCTATCTAGTAAACACTATCCTAAGAATACAGAAAAAAATAGAAACCACACTACAAAAGCACTTTTACCGAATATATTTACTTTAGTTTGAGTTATGAATTCTTTCTAGAGTAAGATACATTAACAAATGACGTTTTTTATTAACGAAATGTAGATCTTAATCTGAACAGGTTTAATAAATCACACAAGTGTCTATTCCTACGTTCAAATTAATTTATGGATATGGAGCATTTATCAACATTCTATTGAAGTTAATTCTCAGTAAACCAAATCTAAGGATTTATTGTAAATATAATCGATAATACTGCCTCCCTGGTCCAGTAGATAGCGTATGCGGCTGCTGATCGGAGGTCCTGGGTTCGATTCCCAGGTCGCGCAAAATTGTAACTGGGTTTTTCCAAATTCTCAGTAGCAGCACGGAGTCTGGTGATGTGCCCGGTAACGGGAATAGGCTCGCCCCCTATTACGTGGGACCTAAAGATTCGTGGCGAAATGTGGGTTTAGTATTACACCTCTGCCTACCCCTTCGGGGATACAGGCGTGAGTCTATGATGATGATGAATCATCGATATTTTACCAATTTTCTTTCTAAGCACATCATTAGTTAAGTTAAAATTAGTGACAAACTACGAAGATTCGAAACGTCATTTGCATAATTTTCTTCCTCTTACATTAGATTAAAATCATAAGTCAAAGTGAAGTTAATATATTGGGTTTAACCGCCATTGTAGCGCAGTTTCTATGTATTTTTACTAACCTACTTCAAAAAAAAAGGAGGTTATCAGTTTGACCTGTATGTATGTATGTATGTATGTTTGTTTGTCCGCGATTATCTCGCGATTGGCTGAAGCGATTTTGATGCGGTTTTCAGCAAAGTATTTGTTACACTTAGAAGAAGGTTTTAGGCCCTTAACCGACTTCAAAAAAAGAAGGTTCTGAGTTTGACCCGTATATATGTAAGTTTGCCCACGATTAACTCGAGTTTGGCTGAACCGCTTTTTATGCGGTTTTCAGAAAAAAAGTATTTGTTACACTTAGGAGAAAGTTTTAGTATTTTAACCGACTTCAAAAAAAGAAGGTTCTAAGTTTGACCCGTATACATATATTGGTTCTTAGTATGTTTGTATGTATTATGTGTGTGTGTGTTTGTACGTGTGTACGTGTTTGCGCGCGCGCGCGCGTGTGTGTATTTGTATGTGTACGTGTGTGTGTGTACGAGTGTGTGCGTGTACGTGTCTATGTCTCTGCGATTAACAAAAAACAAAGAAAGTCGGTGAAAGAATCTAATGCGAGAGCATATTTCTCATTCTTGTCATTTCGGATAAGGTTTTTTTTAACGTAGCTAGTAACTCTGTTGTCGTGGGAATGGTTGAGTAATTTGTTCGAGTCAATATCACTTAAAGCCATGCCTTTTAGGGATTTGACCCGCCTCAAGGCAACATAGCATTGGCCTATAGCAAAGATTTTAGGCCCTAGGTCCGCGGAACTAAGTGTACATCCTTGCAACTTGTGTACCGTCACAGCCCAACTCAATATGACTGGCAACATCCGCCTCTCGATATCACCATAACTGCGATTGCCTTGATAGGTCGCTGGCACTGGAGCTATGGAAATGTATCCATCATCATCTTTAAGACGCAATGCTATTGATGGATCATCAAATAATATTAAAATGGCATCAGGCAGTTCACCTGGCTCAAGTTGGTCTCGTCTTAGTGCCGGCCATTTTAAATCCTTTAAGAACACCCATTGCCCCGTTCGCTAAGCCATCCGTTATTGGCATATTTCTCCGGAGCATAATACGAGAGCTCACAGCCAATTCAATAGTATGTACAAGTCCACCGCATTTGTTTGGATCGTACTTCCATATGTGACTGATTCCCTAGATTCATCTCTCTCTTCCAGCATGAAGCCTAAGCCCATTGGCACACAGAATAAAAGTAGGTACCTATGTCAAAGTCATGATAACAAACTGATACTAGCAGAAAACTTATCACTAAAATAATTGAATCTAACTATAAACAAAGTATTAATTAGCCCAAAACTTAAAGTAAATGGAGTACCTATCACTAAAAAGTATGAAATAACTAAAAGAGTAGTTAACACAAAACCTGAAGTAAACGAACGAAGTACCTAACACTAAAAAGTATGAAATAAAAATAATAAGAAAAAAACAAAACGAAAATGAAAAATTAAAAATCGCACCAAAAATGTTTACTAGGTATTTAGTTTCTTTTTTAAAAAGAGGACCGCCTTCAAAAAATCGACCCACTGAAAAGTACGAAATAATTTTTACATACGCTAATACATAGTATATAACTTATACAAAATACTTAGTTTTTGAAGTCGGTGCCAAACCATCAAAAAACAAAAAAGAATACTGGCAAACAGAGAAAATAATACGACGAATATATCAAATCAATAAAGCCTAAAAAAATCTGAATTAATAAAATTTAAAATAATCTACCTATATACTCTTAAAAGCAACATATTTAAAAAATATATAAAAAGTATGAAATAAATGCTTAGTTATAAAATAATTATATACTTCTTAGCTATTTTGGGCTGTAAGTACTATGTAGATTGAATGCGCTGGTTTGGAAAGGATGACGCCAAACAATAGGCTTTTAGAGGGATTTGGTTTGGCACCGACTTCAAAAACTAAGTATTTTGTATAAGTTATATACTATGTATTAGCGTATGTAAAAATTATTTCGTACTTTTCAGTGGGCCGATTTTTTGAAGGCGGTTCTCTTTTTTTAAAAAAGAAACTAAATACCTAGTAAACATTTTTGGTGCGATTTTTAATTTTTCATTTTCGTTTTGTTTTTTTCTTATTATTTTTTATTCTGAGTGCAAGCGCGTTTGCGTTTGAGGGCCGCGCGCGACGACGTCGCGCGCGTCTTCACGTGTCCGCAGTGAAGCGCCCGGCGCGTCAAAATTTTTATATTTATATTGCTTATGTTTTGACATCTAAAGTGTGGGTCGTAATGATTTGCGCTTATAAAGTGTTAACATTCAAATTTATTTTAAATCAGAAGACATTATGATGCTTACGTGCACAGTTAGCTCAGAAAAGTTTGAGTTCTGCACGCTCCGCGTTGTTTCCCGCTTTCCACCCGCGCATTCACTGCGGACACTTGTATGAAAGTGTCTATGGTTTGAGTTGCCCGCGTCACGGTAATATAATCTAACAGTATTGTAACTCGGCCGTCTTCGTGAGTTATATACCTACCAGACGCGTCGCATGCGAGCTGCGGAACGATCGTGGCTGTGGGTACTCTTGGCCCAGTCCGCAAAGTCTAATGGGTACTCTGCTCGAGGCGCGTAGGTATAACTCGAGTTTTGTGCGTTTGTATGGAGTTACAATACTGTTAGATATTATTACCGTGCCCGCGTGCTCCCCGCGCTACACCGCCCGCGCCGCCACTCCAATACAGTTTCATATGTTACAGATCCCCGCGCGCGCAACCGCACCCGCGCCCGCGTTTCACTCTGGCCGAGCACTAAGACTCGCCAGAATGTTCGTAAAAATGCACGCTAAGAAACTCTTGCTTGTTTTTCTGTTTTGTAAAATTCGCACGAATGCTCATTACAGGTGAATGCTCAGTGTATTAGCGCTTTAACAAAAATAAAATTTTCCATTTCCTAATTTGAAGTGCAAAATATACTTCACCTGTCATTTGAGCTGAAATCTAGAGTTCGGCAATATCTCTGATCTGTACTTCTTAACTAGTTGCATTAAATTATGCAACGCAGGATTAAATATGACTTATTTTTATCAAAGTTATGCCATATATTTTTGCCAGCGACATTAGACTTATATTCTGGCCTTATTTCAAAGGCTAAGTTCATATTACGGTTGAACTATCTTAAAAATAAGCTTTATGTAATACAAAAAGGGAATGAAAAATTTTAATTTCATTTACACGGAGTGTAGCGCCAAGAAAATAATTAAATTTCTTTTATTCTAGAGTCCACTTACTAAGTGCAGCACGTGACTGCAATGGGACGAGTTTTTCGCAAGAAGCTTTGCAGTTTTTGTTCAAAGATTAATACTTACGTTATTTAACCATAAGTGCTTACGTAAGAAGATTTATTTCACCACTGTGTAACGGGCTCGGTGATAGAGAAATGAATGTCTTATAATAATAGTCAGACCTTTATTAATTACGTAAGAAAATATTCTAAAACATTTAGACAAGCTTGTAATACAGCAAAATCTATTTATTTGAGAAATAAAATAAAATTATCAGAAAACACTATAAAGGCTACCTGGAATGTCATCAACAATGAAACTGGCAGAGCCAAAGCACGCAGCCGCGACTACCTTTTAAAAATCAATAATTTGAGTATTGCAGAGGACCTGGAAGTTGCGATAGAATTTGAGAATTTCTTTGCTAATACACCTATAGTGACAACAAAGTCGCTCAACTCATCTTCCATGTCTGCTGAAATGCTTCTTAGGGACTGCGTGATGCAGCCTTTGAATTTACTGTTGTTACTACTGATGATATTCTTAAACAATTTAAAACTATAAATATGAAAAACACAATGGATTTGTGGGGATTGTCAGTGAAGACTACTTCATCAATTATTACCATAATTGCTCCACATCTTGCAAAGGTATTCAATGGTTGCGTTGCTTCTGGAATATTTCCTGACTTAATGAAATATAGTAAAGTTATACCTTTATTTAAATCTGGTGACACAACCGACCCTTCTAATTTTCGACCTATTTCTGTATTACCGACACTTAGTAAAATTTTTGAAAAATTAATTCTTAGTCAGTTACTTAGTTATTTTAATAGTCATAATTTACTTCACGAGAAACAGTTCGGATTTACGAGGGGTCGTTCGACTACTGACGCAGGAGTTGAGTTACTCAAAAGTATATTTGCTGCTTGGGAGAAGTCGCAAGATGCTTTAGGTATTTTTTGCGACTTGTCAAAAGCATTTGATTGTGTACATCATGACACTCTGGTCAGGAAATTGTATCATTACGGCGTTAGGAACAAAGCTCTCGATCTCCTGGTTTCTTACTTGGGCAACCGAATCCAGAAGGTCCAGATCAATGACAAGACATCTCCAGGTTCTGCCTTAAAAATGGGAGTCCCGCAGGGTTCAATCCTCGGACCATTTCTTTTTTTGATTTATATTAACGATCTACCCTATTACGTAAAGAAGAATCATGAGATTGTGTTGTTCGCGGATGATACCTCCTTAATTTTTAATATTAGACGACAGCAGAGAAATTTTGACGAAGTAAACAATGCACTCTCTAAAGTTGTTAATTGGTTTAATGTAAATAATTTATTACTTAATGATAAGAAAACCAAACTATTAAAATTCTCAATGCCCAATGTTAAACAGGTGGAAACCAATGTACAACTTAAGGAATCCAGAATTGAGCCCGTCGGGACAACTATGTTTCTAGGTATTATGCTTGATACCAAGCTTCAATGGGGTCCGCATATAGAAAGACTTTCGGGCAAACTTAGTTCTGCAGCTTATGCAGTTAAGACAATTAGACGCCTTACAGATATAGATACAGCTAGAATGGTTTATTTCAGTTACTTTCATAGTATTATGTCTTATGGGATTCTTCTCTGGGGGAATGCTGCAGACCTTAACACAATATTTGTTCTGCAGAAAAGAGCAATAAGGGGAATTTACAACCTCGGTCCTCGTGTTTCTCTTAGAGAAAAGTTCAGTGAGATAGGCATTCTAACTGTTGTATCGCAATATATATACGATAATCTGTTACATGTCCACAAGAATATTGACAAATTTAGTAAAAAAAGTGATCTTCACACTGTAAATACTAGACATAAGTATAATCTTGTAGTTCATAGCACCCGCCTCCACAAAATAAGTAACTGTTTTATGGGGCAGTGTATACGCTTTTATAACAAGCTCCCTCTTAATATTAGAAATTTAACAATAAATAAATTTAAGATTATTGTTAAAACTAAATTGTGTTTAAAAGCATATTATAAAATTTCCGATTATATAGACGACAAAAATGCTTGGGATTGAGCTGCTCTAATTCAACATAAAAATACATACTTGTACAAACTGATAAATTTAAAATTGACGTTTCGTAAGCACTTTAAACAAAGTTTACACGAAATAAAGAATAAAAAAAAAAAAACAAAAAAAAAATGACACTTTTAAATATTTGATGCTGTTGCCTCTTCATAAATAGTATGCTCTTGCTGTTTACATGTAGCTGTATCCGTCTTATTTTGGTGATGTTAGAAATAAATATATTCATTGTTACCAAGAGAGATTATAGTAATCATAATTATAATAATTCGTATGCCAAATTCCAAGATATTGACCCAGAGCAAGACCATAGCTTAAACATATTTCTGTTGGATATAGGGAGTGATAAATGCGATCAAAAAGGTAGTGGCTTTTCATTACCAGAAGGCCAATTTTCATATATTGTATAGGAAAATAACATTGAAATTATATTTTGAACGAAATGAGATTTTGAATTGACTCAGAATCGGTATTCTGCTAATTAATGTCATTATCGTCTAATTTGGCTTCTATAGTTCGACGTTGACACATTGTTCAATTTACGATCTAGTCACGATAACATTCCAATAACATTCGAATATCGGTTAATTTAAGAGAATACCATTTTTGTAATGACACTGACATTAGCTCGAAACTGCCCGAAATTTTCATCAAATATAATTGGGAGAATTGGGCCACAGGTCACTTTTGATGATTCAAAAGACATTTGCAAGTCCTCAACCAATGGACTACTGACACTAAAACTATACATAGTACAAACGCTCCTGCACTTTATATCATCTATGCCAACGATGGCAGCTTGATAAACTGCTTAATTTAATCCAACTATTGTGTTGATAGTATCATATATCGGAAAGTATAATCATACAACTTACCAATTTTCGTTAGCACTACACTATTTTGGTCAGTTACGCGTTATTTGCACACTCTGTATAAACATTTGTTATTCTTAACAAACGTAGTACAGCGAAGAGCGAAATTGATTAAACCAATACACAAAGCCCTGTATGTCTCTTTTGAAAGCTTTTACGAGTACGGGCGAGCAAAAAATGTATGAGAGACTACTGATATTTAAAATGTGTCGTTGAATAGCCATTGTTGATTAAGAAGGCAGCCATAGCCTGGTAGAGAGACCTAAAAACTGCTACGCAGAGGATTTCTGGTTCAAAACCACACAACGTTGCACACCAGCGACTAAGTTTTATGCGTATTTTTAAGGGCATGAAAACTCACACACAAGGAATGAATCTCTTGATCGAATTGATAAAAATTTATCGACGGTCACAAACTACGTCCAGACTCGAAAAAACAATTCGTGGATCACACAAAGTGTTAACCCGGATGAGGATCGAAACCACAACACTCAGCACATCTCTAAACTCTTGATCATCTGCGGAAATAAATATTACTACTCATTTTAGGTTACGAAGGCTATAGATTTTTTTCTTATTATGAGTCATCCATTTTTAGCCCAGTGCTTTTTTTGTCATTGCAGCTAAACCTAGCTACATGGGACGCGATGAGTGGGAATGTGAGCTGGACTAGTTACGTAGAAAGACCCAAAAATATCTTAGTACACTCAAAACCAATGAGTCTCTTACCGGGTCTCAGAAAATTATTTATTTTTACTATTTTAAATCGTGAAACCTAGAATCTGTTCTAGATTTCACGATAAACTGCAAATTTTATATCAGTAAAATTGAAGCTATACTTTTAAGGATCGTTTTTTCCTGTAAAGTGTAATTAGGTACATGTTATGTTATCGATAAAATATTTTTTAACGATCAGACTTTCAATGCATTTGCCTGCCGGCTACGGTACAATAACCCCATTAGCATTTTCAATCTTGTACTATTTTTCTTCATAAAAAGCAGCTGATTTAGTTCAGACGAAAAACGTGATTGCTCATTAGCCATTTTTCATGTTCCATGAATACTTACTTCATTGTACAAGAAAATGCGAAAAGGAATATATATAAGAAATACCTACGTTATATTTGATTATCATCAAATATAACCAACGAAATAAAGTTGTATTTATTTGTCTCCATTATACGAAAGTTGACCAATTTGTTATTTAGTTTTTTATTAAATATTACCAATTACTAAAACTAAATTGGTCAGGTAAGGCATTCACCATCATAGAGTTCTTACGCAGCCACTTCGCTTCGACCTGTTATTCCTATATTTTATTGAAATAAACTACTCCGTATTATTATTCCGCGGGAGGCTTTACAAAAAGACGACAGTGCCTAACCACAGCCCAGCCACATGACAACAATTTGTGTATCACATGTACAAAATTATGTCCTATTTATGAGCACATCACTTGGCAAAGTATTACGTGACCAACAAACTACCTACTTAATACTACAGCTTCAGAGAAGTCTAAGGACTCTTGAGGCTCGTCGACAATTTCATTCTCTCTCACCCACCGGCTCCTGTACCTTCTAATGAAAATGAAAAAAAATTAAAAGAACTGTCTGGTAAGGTCTACTATTGTAAGTTCGTTCTCGGTGCAGCTGACCTCCGGCGTAATAATCTGATTATGGGCTATGCCTTATAAGATAATAGATACTTTTTATATTATTAGTTTGATTATAGTTAGATGTTATCACAGTCATCTTAATCAAATCTGTATATATAAAATCCTTGCGTTACTGACTGACTGACAGACAAGCTACAGCCAAAACTATTGGGCGCAGGATGCTGAAATTTGGCATGTATGTTCTTTGGGAACCGTAGGGTTGCACTAATTTCACGAAATTCCCACGGGGCAAATTAAAAAAATGTGCTGGCGTAGCCGCTGGCATCCTCTTGATATTAATAAAAAAATGAATTCATTCTATAAAGTATAAATAAAGATTATGTAATAACGTCTTCTAAAATATACATAATCGTATAATAAGTAAGTAGGAATGATACCGCTTCGTTAAGATAAAGTAAATATAAAATCAATCTATATTTTTTTTATTATTTCCTTCTGTTTGCACCAATATGTTATTCATTTACGTAGAATAATACATTACTATGCAGCTTGAGGGTAAAGGGGGGGGGGGGTCAGAGGCGTTTGCATTGTCGAGGGGGGGGGGAGCTGCACAACGTCACTCCGGGTCACGACTTTCTCCGTCAGACTTTTCACACGCAAAATCGTGTGAAAAGTTAATGATACCAGACAGTACGTTCTGCAATTATGAACTCAAAAATGTAAGCAACCACGACAAGCTAATGTTAAGGATCAGTAGAAAAACGGACTGTCCACGGGGCGCTAAAAGCAGAGCTGAAGGCGCTTCCGATCGGCGGTGATTCTCAATTGCGAATCTTTAAGTTTGAGGAGTATAATCAAAACGTATTATTACCTAATATTTGCTAGCTTACATATAATCCAAATTAAACAAACTAAACTAAACAAAACAAAATTATGGACGAACGTATCAAAAGGTTGTCATTTCACTACATTCGTCGATCGTACGTCTTTATGAAACATATTGGTCAAACTCCGTCGTAAGTTGTTACGTCACTCCGATTCTCCAGAAAAATTTCATCACAATATTGTTGGAAAAATAAGTAAATGCTAGTCATTTTTGCATAGTCGACTTTTGCAGCTGTATGCGAAACTAATGCCAAGTAATTTAGAATATTAAAGCAGGTCCCCAAAGACAATACTGAATGAAATGATAGCAAAAAGACATTTAAGCAGAGCCACAATACCAATTAGGTGTAATGACTATCTTATCATATACCTTTCAATAGATATAATAACAATATAAATTACATGTTATTTTGGTACCTCTGCACGTTACATTTGCATTGCTGACAAGATGTAGAAGAGCCTATTGTTTTTGCTTGTAGCTGTGGGTAAGTACTAAGATACTTTTAATTTACTATCAGTCAGTGTTTGTGATAGAATTGAGTTTATGTGACATGCCTGCACGAATGGCGTAGTGGTTTAATAGTACGCCAAGTGTCGTGGATTTGATCCCCACTTGGGACAACACTTTGTGTGACTCGCCTAATGTTGTTTCTATTCTGGATGTTCTTCATGTCCATTTAAAAAATAATATATAGATTTTGTAACAGATATGTTTTTATATAACACTATTAATATATTGCAAGGTCATAATAAAGTTCGATCCCCAGTTACCCCGGGCACACACCTCTGACTTTTCGAAGTTATGTGTGAATTAAAATGTTAATTATCGCCCGCTTATTACTGTGCCCGGTAGATGGCAATGGGCCCGCTCCCTATTACATTGGGACCGAAACATAACTGGCGAAGTGTGGGTGTGTAATACACCTCTGCCTACCCCTTCGGGGATATAAGGCGTGAAGTTATGTTATGAAGAGTTTACTGATCTCATTATACACAAAAATTGACATTATATTTAAATAAATGTAAAGTCTTCTCTCTAAAGTCCTGATAAACATACGATTTATATGATGTCCTTGTTTTAGCTTACACCGCGGTAGCGATACCGGTCGAGGAAGGCTTCTCTGGGG
Source organism: Euclidia mi (assembly GCA_944739405.2). NCBI lineage: Eukaryota > Metazoa > Arthropoda > Insecta > Lepidoptera > Erebidae > Euclidia > Euclidia mi. Next base: position 64,246,824 of record OX123181.2, on the reverse strand, counting down.
CCCGTCGAGGGTATGCCTCGATTAATTGAATTTGCTGGTGGCGATGGCCAAATGCACACAGTCGACCTTGAGGCTGAGCCTGACAGGGAACTTCTAGATGGGATTGAATGGAATCCTAGAAACAAACAATACATCCTTTTCACAAGGTATATACATGTTATTGTTCCCTTTTTTGGATATTATGTTCCATGTAGATGTAGATTAAACTCGTAGTACCTACGTCGTAGTCATGGCACTAGCTGCTGTGCCAAGATATCGGTACTAGAAATGAAGGTGCTTGGTAAGTGCATACTTTGACAGAGAATTTTAAATTAATGTTAATGATCACGATAGTTTAGATTCACAATGATTGCTCTTATTGAATTATTTTCAATGTTCACATTATTTGCTCCGAGATTAAATTTAATTAAAGAAAAAACATATTTTGCTCTTCAGGCAACTGTAATCTTCTGCGACCAAAATATGTTCGTTGGAGCAGATTGTTGCTAACATTCTTAATTATTTCGACAGACGCAATCCACACAATGGTCAGACTCTGGTCATAAACAACGCCAACTCCTTCAGAAACTCCAACCTTAATGCTGCCTGGCCTATTGTTGTTATTGCCCACGGCTGGCTTAGCAACCAAAACACCGACATCAACCCCACCATCAGAGACGGTTAGTAATGCAAATATATACATGGCCATCGATTTTAGAAAACTATCGTGAAAAGCGAGCATAAAAGCTCTTGTGACACTTTTTGGGTGAAATATATTTATTTATTTCGGGTTCTACATTGTCAAGGCTGATTATGTTAGTGATTTAAAGTACATACTTCATCTGATCTGTTTTTTTAGCCTACCTTGGTAAAGGTGACGCGAACGTCATTGTCCTCGACTGGAGAAGACTCGCGCTGTCTGACTACGTGACTGCTGCTAACGGAGTGCCAGCTGTCGGTCGTGGCTTGGGACAATTCTTGACCTTCCTTAACTCTGTTACTCATGCTCCTTTCACCAACATGCACATTGTTGGATTCAGTTTGGGCGCTCATCTTGTTGGTAACGCTGGTAGAGAAATGGAATGCAGAGCAGCTCGTGTAACTGGTACGTAAATAAATTCTCTTTGTATTTCATGATCGTTCCGGATAGTATGCAATATGTATTGCATACTATCCGGAACGAAGAATAATTTTTTTTTTATTTATTTATTTATACACTGATCTGTGTACAGGTTGACTTAATGCCATGGGCATTTTCCGCCAGTCTACCTTTGAGCGGTGCTGAGAAACGTAGTAGGTGTATTAAATACTTATAATGCAGGTACAATAATATAATTCTTAAATAAATATACATACATACACTATAAATACATACATACATATATATAAGTATATCATATTACATATTATAATTATACTACCTATATAAGATATATATGCAATAAATGATACATACAATATGAGAAATAAAGGAAGAATACATAAAGCCATACAGTAGCTCCGTAATAATAAATAACGTGAATAGAAATTACGGTGCAAATCCTAAGACACATCCGCTGGTCTTGCCAACAAGAGTTCCTTTACTTTCGCCTTAAATTTGAACTTGGTTTTGCACGTCCTGATTTCTAGAGGGAGGGCATTCCAGAGGAGAATAGACTGGACGAGAAAGGAAGAGTGAATAAGAGATGTGTTATGAGAAGGGACAGTAAGAAGGAGATTATTAGACGATCGCAAATTGCGGTCGTGGTTGGAACACAGATATTGATATTGACAAGTTAAATAATTTGGGGATGAAGGAGACATAAGAATAGAATATAGGGTAGTGAGAGCACGCAAACTGCGACGAAGACGGATAGGAAGCCATTTCAATTGCGAACGGTAAGTAGACACATGGTCATACTTGCGAAGATTAAAAACGAATCGAATGCAGTTATTGAGAAGACGGTCGAGTTTGTTGAGAAGGTCTGCATTCAGGTCATAGTAGCATACATCACCATAATCGATCAACGGAAAAATCAAGGTCTGCACAAGCATTGTCTTGGTCCTGGATGGGAGCAAGTTCTTGAGGCGGTAAAGAGTCCGTAGGGTGCTGGTGACCTTTTGACTCACGTGGGTCACTTGAGTTCGCCAATTAAGTGCGGCATCCATATGCAACCCTAGATTTTTAACGACAGGATACCAATCTATGGCCGTGCCGTTGTATGTGATCGTTGGAAAATAGGTTGCGTCAAATTTTTTCAATAAGCCCTGGCTGCCCAAAACAATGGCCTGACTTTTATTAGGATTTACAGTCAGCCCGAACCTTGTAGTCCAATTATGTATCTCAGCCAGATCCCTGTTAATCATATCGATTGCCGTAGACAGCGACTCTACATTTACCTGGGTATATATCTGCAAGTCGTCGGCATACAAATGGTGAGAACACTGAAGATTTTTAGTTATGAGATTTATAAAAATGGAAAATAACAAGGGAGAGAGAATACCGCCTTGAGGGACACCAGCTTCAATGTCAGCCCATCTTGAGTATGAGTCATCAAGGTGTACCGACTGCTGACGCCCTCGAAGATATGTTGAGAACCAATCCAAAGCCCCAGGTGAAACCTTAAGATAGGAGAGGACGGATAAAAGGAGGTCGTGACTGACGGTATTGAAGGCATTGGAGAAATCAATTAAAACCAAAACCGTAACTTTAGAGTTTTCAATGCCCTCTCGAATATCGCCAGTCACTTTGAGGAGAGTGGAAATAGTGCTATGGCCAGGTCTGAATCCAGATTGATATTGACTCAACAGGTTATGACGGTGTATAAACCGACTCAATTGTTTATGGACACAGGCTTCTAGCACTTTAGAAAGGAAAGGAAGAATGGATATGGGTCGAAAGTGGTTGGGAAGTGAAGGATTGGAGGTCTTGGCAAGAGGGATAACGTGGGCTTTGCCCCACAAGGACGGAAAGGAACCAGACTCAAGGGAAAAATTAATGACGTGGGAGATCGCCGGAAGGAGTTGGTCCAAGATGGTAATGACCATGCGGCGACTGATGTTGTCATACCCCACGGCATTAGATTTTATGGAAAGGATTATCTTTTTGATATCATCTGAGGACTCTGGAGAAAATTGGAAAGATTCAATATCAAGTTGGGGTAAGTTGTTTAAGTAGTTAACTGTCAGACACTTGGTCTGGTGATCCAATGGAGTGGAGGTGGTGAAATATTTGTTAATATCATCCAAACCAAGTGTCAGACGGAAGTCACACCGTTGCTGCTTGCCAATACCGAGAGTTCCAAGGAACTTCCAAATATTGGCAGGCGATGTAGAAGTAATATTGTTAAGAATGTGTCGGCGTTTGGCATTTCGCACCATTTGATTACACCGATTCCTTGCAGATTTGAAAAGCACCCAGTTTTCCTCGCACCGGTCCCGTTTATATCTCCTAAACGCTCGATCCCTACGGCGCATTGCCATTCGAACACCCTCCGTCAGCCAGGGTGCTGGCGGATGCTTTAGTTTCACCCGCCTCACCGGGGCATGGACATCGTATAGATGACAAATAGTGCTGTTGAAAACATTTACTTTTTCATCTACAGTGGAGGCTGAAAACATGTTGTCCCAATTTAGCGTAGAAGCATCCTGACCGAGTTTAGTAACATCCATACGACCAAAACAACGCATGTACCGGACTTTAGGAGGGGATTTAGGAGGTTTTAAGCGGTAAGTAAGGAAAATAAGGTCATGACGGGAAAAACCAGGAGCAGGATGTTGGCCGTGAGATGACACTAGGGAAGGATTAGAAGTAAGGATCAAGTCAAGCCACGTGTCCACCCCATTGCTATTGTGATGGGTGGCCTGCAATGGCATAACGTGAAGACTGGCTGACTCGATAATGTCCAGAAGTTTACTGGAACGACTAGAGGTGGGAGAAAGGAGATCGGTGTTAAAATCGCCCATGATGATGTGATGTTCATACTGTGACCCTATAGATTCCAGAATCGGTTCGAGACTGGAGAAATAATCGACAGTAGGGGGACAATAGACGACGCCAAGAATAGCTTTCGCTCCCCTGACGTCAACCTCAAGGAATAAGTACTCCGCAGGCGAAGAGACAGGATTAGAAGATTCGAGGATTTTAAATGGAAAAGAACTGCGGAGATAGATTGCAACCCCACCCCCTCTCCTCCCAACTCGGTCATTCCGTATTAGAATGAAGCCGGGGAGAGAGAAAGAAGTTGAAAGAAGAAGTGGTTTGAGCCAACTCTCCGAAATCAGGACGGCATGTACATTGACATCTGCCACAAGATCCAGTAAGTCATTGAAATGGCTCGGTATGCTTTGAGCATTTAGGTGACAAATGTTCAACGCCACTCGAGAATTTTGGGCAAACGAGACTCGTAAACAATCACTCAAGGCACCGTCAGCAGAAACGAAACTGTCATTGTCGGAAGAAGCAGGTGAGTCATCGGCAGACCAGTATGTATCATCAATGGCATTCATACATAAAATATTATATTATATATTATAAAATTATTATAAAAATAAATATATTAATATTATAAAATTTAAGTTAAAGTTAAACTACCTTAATAATAAACTCAAATAAAATGCAATACGGGTAACCCAGCACCACCCGCCAGCTTACAAAAATTAACCAAGATAGGAAAAAGTAAAAGTTGTTAGATGCAGTTTCCGAACGCAACAGTGAATAATTTGACATTAATAATAATTGACAACGTCACTTTGACAGCTAATAGTTGATCGTGCGGTGAAATAATAATATATAATGGTGACGTCTAATTAACAAATAACAAAGAAACAAGAATTATAGGAAGTGGGTAACAGTAATAATATGTGGAAACAGCATAATAAACTACACTTCATAGCAGATATAAAGAAGAGAAGAGGAAGTCTCAAGATGGAAGTTATAAACACTAGAAGAAATCTATTTACGTGATTTGTGACCTGTGCTAGACGAACCGGCTGTCACCGCGCCATTCTTGCCCAGAGATGAGGAACCACTTGCAGCCTTAGCGTGCTTCAGGGTCAGAGATTTCAGTTCCTCTAAGTGGACCACTTTGTGTCGAACTCCATCCGGCGCCTTCACTATAATCACGCCGTCCTGCGTCCAGCAAGCCCGCATACCAAAGTGCTGTCTAGCTTTGGCGAAAACGGCCTGTCTAGTTTTTGTCAGGAATTCCTTGACTGCGACGGATGTACCTTTTAATTTCGCCTTAGCTCTCCAAACTGCTGATCTTTGGTCCGCTCCTGCAAACCAGACTAAAATAGGCCGATGGTGACTGTCACTAGACGACCCAATCCGATGACAGGAAAGTATTGAGTCCATGGCTATGGTCGGCAGCTCCATCTTCTGAACGATCTTAATCACGGATGTCCTGCAGTCTTCCTTCTCAGCTTCAGGAATGCCAAGAAACAAGAGAGCTTTGCGCCTGTGCCGTGTCTCCATTGCATCAATGGTGTGAGAGCATTCGTCGATTTGTTTGCGTAGCAAGCTAAGCATTGCAAACATTAGCTCTCTGAACGAGCGAAACTCTTCGGCAACCTTTGCAACGGTGTCTTTGGCTGGGCCTCCCTGCAGCTGCGCCTCCAGCTCCGCCATCCGTTTGGAAAAGGACTCCTCGAGGTTGTCTTGTGCCATCTTTATGTCAGCCAACTGAGACATTCTGTTAGTGTTATGCTTGTGCGGTGTAAAACTTCAAGTGAGTGTGTAGCGCTGGTAGGTGGTGTTACTTGCAGAATTTCAGTTACATACAAGTAGGTATGTATCGCTTGTACCAACGTTAGTGCAGACTATTTGAGCTTTGGGAAGCTTGGTGTGATAGCATAAAATGTTAAAATATGTTTTAAAACAATTAAATCAAAACTTTATAATTCAACCTATGTGTTATCTTTTTTTACACCTACCGCCGAAAAAATAATGTTTAAAATAGTATAAAAGGCATGTGCCTTTTATACTATTTTAAACATTATTCTCTTTTTCAGGTTTGGACCCCGCTGGCCCAATGTGGAACTACAATCGTAACCGCCTATCCCCTAACGATGGTGTTTACGTGGAAGCAATCCACACTGACGGTGGTTACACAGTCGGTGGACTTGGTATTGGATCCAACGTTGCCAATGCTGACTTTTATCCCAATGGTGGTATCTCCCAGCCTGGCTGTTACACCAATGTGTGCAACCACAACCGTGCTTGGGAGTTTTTCGCTGCCACTGTTACCCATAACCATCTTGTCGGAAACTAGTGCGCCAACAATCTTCAAATCACTTGGGATAATTGCAGTGGAACCAGATTACACATGGGAAACGACATCTTGAGGAAAACTGGGTAATTATTTATCTTAAATAGAGACAACCAACGTTAAGTTAAGCTTGGAAATACTTCACAATTGGAATAAAACTTTATTCTAGTTGTGAAGTACTTATTTTTTTCCGTGTGGTGACGGATTAAGAATACGGATTGTCACCACCTCATATCATCCCATGGGTGTCGTAGGAGCCGACAGAGGGAGCATATTATGCAGAGAACAGCACTGTAAGAGAAGGAAAACTTGATACAAACCCTATACCAACCCGTTTGGCCAGCGTGGTATAGCAGGCCAATTCCTCCTTTCAAAGGAGAGGCCTAGTCCAGCAGTGGACTGTTTAAGGCTGATGATGATGATGATGATGATAATGATGATGAAGTATCTCTTTAGTCTTAGTTATGATTTAAAAGTTTTTTGAAAGTAGCTTGTAGTTGCTAAATATCATACTCATCATCGAACATATAAATTATTCAGTAATTAATAATCACGAACACGTACTTAAAATCCTAAATCTCGTTTTACTTTTTCAGACCTGGAATGTTACGGGTCAACAGTGGAAGAAAATATCCTTTCTAATGAACTAAACAATAAAAAATAATAAATCACTTTGATTGATTCACTTAAATGATCTGGCTTTGTAACGCCTAAATAAAAGAATTTTAAAAAAAAATGTTTTTCATTCCCACAATAAATAATATGTATGACTGCGAAGTAGAATATAAGCTTAAGCTGTTCTATTGACTGGTTTGACATGCTCTAGGCACACTGTTGGCCCTTAAGAAGTAAAGTGTGCCTGCGAAGTATGTAGAGTTGATCCGAGCTAGTTGCAGTAGATGTACAACCCATCCCCGGTCCACAGCGGGCAATACCAGCAACTTCAATGTGGCTGTAGGCTTGCACTTAGGGTCAACTCTGAGCCCATAGCTCTTCCTACTAATCATTATTGATGCTCTTACGGCGGACATACAGGCAGAAACCTCTTGGTGCATGTTGTTCGCCGACGAAATTGTCTTGATTGCCGACAGTGGCCTTGACGTCCAGAGCAAAGTGACCAAATGGTGGCAAAGACTGGAGGGTGTAGGCCCGAAAGTCAGTAAAAGCAAAACTGAGTACATGTTTTACGACTTCGGTGGTGTTTTCACTCCCATATCCCTTGCTGGAGTCCCTTAATCGATCTGCTCCGATTTCCGGTACCTTGGGTCACTTTTTCAAGGGGACGGGAAAACAGAGCACAATGTCACGTACGGGATAAACTCTTGTTGGATAAAATGGCGACAGGGCACAGGAACAACTTTTGACACATGGGTACCACTTAAGTCAAAGGACAAAATCTACAAATCAGTCCATGATTAAGACGAATGAAAGAATATTGCATGTAGCAGAAATGACAAGGTTGATAAAATTAGAAATGAGTATGTGAAGGGAAGTATGAACGTTGCCCCTGTGCAAGAAAAGCTAAAAGAAAATCGTTTCTCGTGGTATGACATGTGATGAGAAGGAATGAAAATCATGTGTATTGCAAAGTGATAAATACGAGAGTTGAGGGAGTTAATGCAAGAAGGAGACCAAAGAAAAGATGGATGGATGGTATGAAGGGTGTAATTAATGCAATGGAGTGAATCTTCAGATAGCATTTGATAGGGGAGAGTGGCAGAGAAAGACTTTCTGCGCCAAACCTAAGGAGTATAGGAACAGGGCAGCCAGAAGAAGAAGGCTCTTATGTTCTTTTACATGCCGTGATCAAAAGCGTGTGAGACATAAGGATCGAATTTCTTTTCAGATGTGCGAGACTCACCGGTTATCACCATGATTGTCGACTAAAATCATCCTGCCATACAGGGATCTACGCTAGAATCATAGCGCGACGAATTTTTTCTATGTGTTACGCAATTATGTGTAACTCACATAATTGCGTATATGCTAACCAAAGACACCGTGATGGGGCGAGGATTATAGGAGGAAGGCACAACTTCGTTACCCACCAAATAGAATGAATGATGGATACCGTTAAATCAAAACCAGCTTTAAAGAGAGGAAAACAGATGACGACGTTAATACAGTGAGGCAAAGTTCAAAGTATTAAGGTCTTGAGAATCCGATTTAGTATCCATGAATCACCTACTTTGCAAGCAGCTTAGCCACAAGTAGAATTATCTGTATTTATAAAATCCTTGCGTTACTTACTGAGTGACAGACACGCTACAGCCGAAACTACTGAGCGCAATTAGGTGAAATTTGGCATGTATGTTCAGTAAAGTGTGTAGGGGCGGACTAAGTGAGGATTTTCGGAAATTCCCCCCTTAAGGGAGTTATACAGGTTGTCAAAATTTGTGTGAAACTTTTTATCCCTTCAATGGATTAGCTTATATTTTAGTATATACATACATACATACATACATACATAGTCTCACGCCTGTTTCCCCGAAGGGGTAGGCAGAGGCATATTAAACGCCCATATTTACGTATATTGGTACCTCAAATAAAGTTAGTGGACGCTAAGAAAGTATTTTTGGAACTTCTTACCCTAAGTGGATAAAAAGGGTAATTAGAATTTGGGGAGATGGGCCTCGTTATCCTTGGTTGGCAAGCAGTCTAGGAGAAGGAAAACTCCGAAATTAAACCAAACGTTCGGGAAGATGGGCCTCGTTAGCCTTGGTTGGCAACCTGTCTAGGAGAAGGAAAACTCCGAATTTAAACCAACTTTCAGGGAGCATACCCGAAACAAAACGATGACGAAGGTGTGAACCGGCCCGTGCCGAGGGATTCGTGGCCAGAGGGCAAGCTGGTCGTAAACGGAGGGTGCCTGTGTTGGTGGTCACAGAGCACAGCTGATATTCCACCTTACCCCCGTAAAGGGCTCTGCGGGGATGGACCATGTAGATCCCTAAATCTCGTGGGAACGCTATGGGAACAAAAACTTCTTCTTCTCCATACGGCGGCGACGCGGTTCGCAACCCATCACGTCTCGTTTCCCGCGAGGGCGAAAAGCGGCCTACGGAAAGCAGGTTTGCAACATTGAAGGTTGGTGGAGGAATTAACGGCAAATTGGATGAAGTATGTCTGATGATGGATGATAGAAAGATTGATGTTCTTTGTGTGAATGAAACAAAGAGAAAAGGGTGTGACACCACCAAGCATGGCGCATATACGGCGTATTGGTCTGGGGTAGATAGTACCACCAGAGCCTGTAAGGGAGTTGGTGTAGTACTGTCTGCGCGAATGAATGAGTGCGTAAAAGAGTCTAAATGTGTAAATGCAAGGCTACTGTGGATGAGAATGAAAATAGGATTTACTCGTCTCTTTATTGTGGGGGTCTACGCCCCGGTCAATATAGTAACGGGTATGTCACAACATGTGCAAGACGAAAGGCAGGAGTTTTGGGAGAGCTTAAGAGAGATTTTGAGGAACTGCAAGGATAACGAAAGATTGATTTTGTTAGGGGATTTCAATGGATGGTTGGGTGTAAAACGAGATGGATTTGAAAATGTGTTAGGTGCATTCGGTGATGAGAGTGTGAATGAAAATGGAAAAGCACTGCTTGAAGTTTGTTTGGAGTGGAGCCTTTGTGTGACAAACACCATGTTTGATCATAAAAGGATACATATGTATACGCGAGAGGCGAAAAATGTTAGAAGAAGTATGATTGATTTTGTGATAGTAGATGAAAGATTGAGAAAGAATGTGTTGGATACAAGAGTATATCGAGGGATCGGCATCCACACAGACCACTTTTTGGTGTTGAGCCGGATAAGCGGGCTCTTTAAAGGATGGCGACACCGAGAGCGCAATGAAAATAGGGTCGTGGAAAGAATTAAAGTAGAAAATCTACAAGAGAAAGATGTGAAAGATGAGTATAAACGAACATTGATAGCAAGATTTGAGAGGTTTGATGGCATAAATGATATGGAAGAATTATGGCAGGCCTTTAAAGAAGAGGTAGTATGTGTAGCGTCTGAAGTATGTGGTGTGACCAAGAGAAGGAAAATACGAAAGGTTAACAATACATGGTGGGACAAGGATGTACAATCAGCAGTGTCAGAGAAGAAGAAAGCTTGGTCAGATTGGTTGGCTGCCAGAGCAAATGAAAGAATGGGAAAAGCAACGAGTCTAGACATAGATGAAGCAAGAAAGGTGTTTGTTAGGTCAAAAAGAATAGTGAAAGAAATGGTTAAAAGGAAAAAAAGAGGAAAAGAAAGATGAGTATGACAGCAGATTATCTGACGATTTCCAGAGGAACATTAAGTTTTTATGGAAATCCGTTCGTGCAGTTCGAGGAAATACTCAATCCTCAGAACACACATCCATCAGAGACGAGAATGGAAATATAGTAAATGGTGAATTGTGCGTGTTGAAGAGATGGAAAGAGTATTTTGAAAGTTTATTTGAAAGAACGGCGATAGAGACACCAATAGCTGAAGTGAATGGTAATGATAGCAATGATGAAAGCGTTATTGGCGTGGATGAGATCGTGAAGGCACTGGGAAGTATGAAAGTAGGTAAGGCTGCAGGATATGATAGGATTACAGTCGAAATGCTGAAGGCTGGACAGGGCATCATAGTTGGTCAGTTGCAGCGGTTATATAACTTGTGTTGGAGCACCGGCCGAGTACCTAATGACTGGACCACAGCTGTAGTTGTGCCTCTTTATAAAGGAAAAGGCTCGCATCAAGACTGCAAAAACTATAGAGGCATTAGCCTTCTCAGCTTTTCAAAAGGGTATGGGATGCACGGATCAGGTTTTTTCCTTGCGAAGCATAGCCGAAAAATTTTTGGCCAAAGGCCTTGGTGACTGCTTCCGTCAAATGTTCGGTCGATCGTATCTTTTAAAAATATTATGTCTAGACTGATAAAATATTGTGTCATATTTCTGTAGTCCCCGTCAGAAGTCAATTCTTTAACGGCAATTGTGATTTTGATGGATTAATTAGTAAGGCATAACATTGTGGGTTTTAGTCTTAGAAGGTAAAGGTATAGAATGTTTTGCATTATGGCAACGAAATATGAATAAACCATTTAAATTCATTTTTAGGAGACGAATGACCTTATAGCATTTGCATAATATTTTATAATATAATATTCTACCACAGATTCTACATGAAAGAAGTGTGGTCCTAAAAAAAGATGTAGTGACAAAGGTTGAAAAAGGAATGTTGCGTTGGTTTGGATATTTGGAACGGATGGATGAAAGAAGGAATACCAAAGGAGTGTTTCGTGCGAGAATGAATGGAAATGTCGGTAGCGGATGCCCTAGGCGGACGTATGCCGACCAAATGGGTGACGTGCTGAAAAAGGGCCAAATCAAAAGTACCCATAACCGACGCGCATGCATGATGAGGTTAATGAATGTCGAGGAAGCGAAAGAGGTATGTTTGAACCGAAGCATGTGGCGTTCTATAGTCTCTGCCTACCCCAATGGGAGACAGGCGTGACGATATAGATAGATAGATAGATATTCTACCACATCCACACGATACCATCTAATCCTATCCTAAATAGATACTAGTAGTGTACTAGACAAAGTAAAAACATTCATACATAAATTATGAGGAAATAATTATTATATCCATGTTGACGCACACAAATGTTTGACTTGGGCGGGCATCGAATCCACTCACTTCGGTCTGTGCTTCGGCGTCAGTAAAACTTTTGCTACGCTATCAGTCGCGTACGCCATCAAAGGTTTGCTCCAGTTGCGCCACGACTTTTATCATCTTAATATATACAATCCTTGCGTTACTGACTGACTGACAGACACGCTACAGCCGAAACTATTGGGCGCAGGAAGCTGAAATTTGGCATGTATGTTCCTTGGGAACCGTAGGGGTGCACTAAGAAGGGATTTCCCGAAATTCTCACGGGATCGGCCAAAACGGGTAAATTAAAAAAAAATGCAGGCGTAGCTGCTGGCATCCTCTAGTAGTACAATAAGAATAGTAGGTTAGCTAAGGCAGCTCGGCGAGTTAATTGCCTACTCTCGCGGTGACGCAAAAGGATGTCACTTTTATTTTTGGTTAAATATTATTTGCGTATTATCTATGTTCTTAATAACGTAATATAATGAAAAGTTTTGCCAATTCATAAATGGCTTGTAAATTAAATACGTTTTAAATACGAAATGCATATTTTAATAATTTTATTATATACTAGTCGACGCCAGCGGCTTCTCACGCACATATTTTCGAATTTCCCGTTTTGCCCGATCCCGTGGGAATTTCGGGAAATCCCGTCTTAGTGCACCCCTACGGTGCCCAAGGAACATACATGCTAAATTTCATCTTCTTACGACCAGTAGTTTCGGCTATAGCGTGTCTGTCAGTCAGTCAGTAACGCAAGGATTTTATATATTAAGATTAGAAACAGCAGAAGAAATCCTACGATTACTAGATGGACGTAACACTTTGTTGTTCGCGGTTAAAGTTAAATATATTTTCATCCTTAGATGTACACAATTTAAGCAAAAACATTTTATGGAAACATGGGCAGGGCATTTGAAATTTTACTAGTTTTAAACATTCGTAAATGGACAATCCAATTTTGATAAACGAGTAGATATGGTCCTTTTTAAATCAATCCCTTTAAAAACAACACAATTTATTATTACCCTTACAAACAAAGTAACTAGTGAGAGCAGCAAATCTGAGCAAGCGAGCAGTGTAGTTTGTAGTTGCGAATGCGCGCGATTTAACGCGTGGTGCATCCCGTACAGTGGCCCCGACAGGCCCCGCTCGTCTTTATAATTGTGTGCGTGAAAAGTACGTGCGTACACGGCGTCGGCGAGTCACGCATACATTCAAACCGACGCGCGACGGCTGTAAATTCGTATGAATAAATTCCTACTATTGTTATTGCACTATGCTTTTAGTTTAATTTTTTTGTCTTATCAATGCCTCATGAGGAGAGTGGTGTGATTACTGGTTCTTTAGCGGCCATATGGAATTTTCGTTTTATTCACAGCGCACTACTCTTTTACTAGTTAAACCCTTTTATTTGATACCCATATTGACAAAGGTGTGAAAAATATGTAATACCTACCATTAGAGTAAAAATTATCGTGAGTTATCATAATTAGAGTAACGATAGCCGGTTGTACTTACGTATATATTTTTTAATAATACCTGCCTAATACCTGCCTGCCTGTTGAGCCCATTTAATTTGATACCTACAGTAGAAATGAAAAATCTGAAAACAGCCTTTTCGTAGCAGCAGCCATCTTGAATTTCCAATAATACACAATGTTTAAAACTGTTTTATGATCAGAATTAAAGGTGCGTACTGTGTACCTAATATCAGATCAATCTGTTAGCAGGAAGGGCGCTTGATTCCCTTCCTACTGACAAAGTTATTTAAATTTAACTTTCTTGCTGATAGATTACCCAAATATATCAATAAACGAACAGCTCGTAATAAAACAGTTAAAAATGGTTAAAAAAATGTACAAATATTGCAAGTGGTAACAACAGTTACTTGTATTATTTTGATTACATTTAAATGTCGAGCTGAATCTATCGTATGTAGCATTAGTGTACCTAAAGCTTAAATAGAGCGAATCGTTAACATATTTTTTTGTTTGCACTGAACCAGTTAGGTTAAAGAACATAGTAGTACGTTCAAAGTGGAGTCGTTTAGATCTATTCTGTTGATAGGTATCTTTTTATACATAGTACGAATGAAATCTTCTTTACTTCCTTTCTGTCTGTATGAACGTGATAAGCTCAAAACCCACCAAACGTATTTTTGTATGTTTTTACCAATTAAATACTTAGTGTAATTCCTGAGAAAGATTTCTGATGATAATGAAGAAAATTTACTCGGGTAAAACCGCAGGCGAAGTTTAGTTAAGTATATAGTGAAATTAGATAAGTATGAAAAATTGAACAGACTACTTGAGGACGTCCGCAGCTACGCCCGCCTTCAGGAAATCAATTCTTAGTGCACGCTTACAGTTCCCAAGAAACATACATGCCAAAGTTCAGCTTCTTGCACACAATAGTTTTGGCTGTGCCTTGTCTGTCAGTCAGTTACCGGATGAGTCAAATTTTGAAATAAGATTAGTTCAGTGTGGCATAATCCAGGGAAGGTCCTTTACAAGAGCGAATGTTAGAACCTAGTATTGTACCTTGCGGCACACCCATATATTTGCATGATGTTACAAACTTAGCTTTTATTAAGCGGTAATTACGTGTATTTGTTTTAATTACTTATTTGATTTCTTTTCTAGAACTTTCTCTCTAATGGACTAGAAGTGTTACGTTTGCTACCAACAGAAATTAAAATAAGATTACTAAAGTATTAATAATAATATGATACTAGTGATATTAAAGTATACAAGGGTCTTTTTCAAAACTAGTTCGCACATAGAATCATACGTCCATTTCTGCCTAAGAGTCCGGCAGATAACGAGTGCAGAAGTGCAACACGCACCGTTTCATGACTTATGCGTATTAATCGGAATCAGTACACCAATAGGACAGAGAATAGAATATAAGAGATAGACTGAGATAAAATAACAAACAGTATCACCACCATTTTAATAACACGTTACAGAGAACCTGAATCGGATATGAACCGTAGGCGTGAACAATGTTTTACACCACTGGAATAGCCTGTATCTATAAGATATTTTACTTCGGATAAAATATAACGCAATATAATTATAGTAAAAACTTGTTGTTGAAATAAGAATTGTTCTATAATCACAAAGTCACTTATTATCTCATAATCAAATCAAAATAATATCACAGCTAGGTAACTGAAACAATATCCCGTGTTGATATATTTCGTTAGTTGAGTTAGATAGGTCTTTTCTTCAAATGTTAATTTAAATGTAATTTATTAGATTGAAATAGTATGTAGTTTACTCATTTTATCGGAATATAATAATATAAAATTATGCAAACTACTGTTTATGGATTATATCGCAATATATTGGTTATAATGACCGAATGAACCGAACATTATAATTATTTTCCTTCCTTCAAAACTTTTAAACTATATTACGTTTTGTGTTTTATTATTGTTGTCGAGTTAAATGGTTCGCAGGCTTTTGGTCTGGCGGTTGGTAAAACGAAGGATGCTGTGAGTTGAATTGGATCCATTTACAGTTTAGCGTTCACATCCTGGGCTGGATACGAACTTACTGTCCCCGTATTAGAGGTTTCATACTAATTGTGTTGTCACTAAATACTGATTTCAGGCGAGTATTCATTTTGGGATTAGACAATGGGGCCCTGAGGGTCTAGTACGAGTTTTACACGGTGACGATAGGCTAGTCAACGGGAACTATTTTCAAAAAATTCCTAAATGCGCCCCCTAGCGGACTCTATCGATCGCTTTTATCCGATCCGCTTTTAGAAAATGTATGGAAATTGTTCCCGTCGACTAGTCTATAGTCACCTTGAAAATCGAGTGCTAAACTCATGGTAGACCCTAAGTTCGTAGCAGCAGCACGATACCGTACTGTTAACCAGAAGAATATTATAACACGTCTTTTTGCAATTATTGCTTGCACTTCTTTGTGGATTTAGCCAGGGTACTAGCGCTAGGAACTCTGTGTAAAATTGGTAAAATTTTGTTTGGTGTTTGGTTTCCCTGCCTCTTTCTGGGATAAGTTAAATTTCCAGCAAACCTGTATATGACATACTGTCAAACATATATTGCTCTCTGAAATAGATATGACTTTCTTGTAAATACAATACCTTCCAAAAACTCAATTAGTAATCGGTGGAATATAATAGTCACAACACTCGACCAACCATTTTAGCGAATCCATTCATCTAGAAAGAATTTTCAAATACATCTGCTGTGCCTATCGTTGTTTTTTAACACACAGAAACAAACAATCTGAAAAGATTATGTCATCAATATTATTTAGAAGGATTATGACGATAATAACAATTTCAGTGCAAACAAATCCCAAAAAGCTAACATATTAATGGGAGTGCCTTATCGTGTTATGAGATATAATTGTAATATAAATACCGAGATATTTTCCATTTCAGCGCATTGCTTTCGCATAGTTAAAAAGATGCAGAAGGTCCTATTGTGTTTGCTTGTAGCCGTGGGTAAGTTTTTTTAAAGACTGTTTTAATGAGAGTCACACATGGAACTTAAATAAAAGCCTAAAATATTTTGCATATGACAATACTTGTTTAATATTATTGATCATTCACATTTTGTTTTCGTCTATTTAAAATTACTGTAAACTTTAAAATAGACGAAAACAAGTTGTTCTAAGTCTTGGTTTACCTTGTAACTTGCGTCGAGAAAGGCATGAAATAGGTACTATGAAATAGGATACGTAAGCCTTCCTCGACGCAAGATATTTATAAGTATAGGTATATATGTCTTTGACCGAAAGAGTAAAGAATTGTGTGATAAGAGAATGTTGTGAGGTAAAAGAAGATGTAGTGGCATGCATTGAGAAAGGCATGTTAAGATGGTTTGGGCACATGGAGAGGATGAATGACAATAGACTGACAAAGTAGATATATAAGGCCAGTGTGATTGGGAGAGGACAAAGGGGAAGACCTAGACGGACGTTCTCTGACCAGATTGGAGACGTCCTAAAAAAAGGACAGGTTAAAAGTACCCTTAACAGAAGAGCTTGCATGAGAAACTTGATGGGAGTGAATGAAGCAAGAGATGTATGTCAGGATCGTTGCAAATGGCGTTCCGTAGACTCTGCTATGTATGTATGTATGTATACATATGTATTTTCTTTGTCTAGCTTACACTACATATGCGGTGCCCATAGAGCAAGAAGAGGTCGCCGAGACCTACACGTACCCTCGTTTCATCGAGATGGCTGGCGGAGATGGAGAAATGCACACGGTTGATCTTGAGGCAGAGCCAGATGCGGAGCTCCTCAGTGAGATTGAAAGAAACCCTGCTAACAACGCATACATACTATTCACAAGGTAGGTAAATGTTTATCTTGCCGCAGATGAAAACTGTTCATGTTCTGTGTCTGAGTATAGTATGAGTAATTTATAGAATGAAAGCATGTTTATCAATATGGTTGCCATGTTACAGGCTTGCAAAATATGCGATCTACGAGTTGTAAACATTATCACAATATTTTACAAAATTCAGAAGATTATGATTGTTTATACTTTTTAACTAATTTAAACATAGCATTATAATAATTTTAACTCACATCTACTCGTAACTTGCACCCACTATTTATTCAGTATTGCATAGACAACCAGTTTCATCACGCTTACTTATTTAACAACGAATTGCAAATTGATGCAAGGCAGTGATAATATTAATGTGGGCAGTGGATACATTAAAGGTAACTTTGATGTTTCACGTTGTCAAGAAGCAAGCTGTTATAGGTCTGGTTAATAACAAGAATTTACAATAATATTGGTTTGATAGTTAAGATATGTATAGAGAGGAAGAAGAACGAGAAAAAGAAGAAGTGTGATGAACTATTCGGTTCAAGTTTCCGAAACAATATAAAACTGTTTTGGAAACTAGTGAAAGAAGCGCGTGGAAAAATGAATGCATCGATGAGAATGATTAGGAACGAAAGAGGTGAAGTCTTGAATGAAGAAAGAATGATACTAAAGTGCTGGAAGGATTATTTTGAGAGCTTATTTGAGAAAGATGTGAGTGAAATAGAGCCAGAAGAGATGACTGATATGAATATGGGTCTGAGTGATGAAATTGGAGTGGATGAAATAATGAGAACCATATAAGGTATGAGGTCAGGCAAGTTTGCTGGGTGTGATAAGGTGACGGCTGAAATGTAGAAGGCTGGCGATGGGCTAATAGTAAGCCTGCTACATCGCCTTTTTAATCTGTGTTATGTACAGGGCCTGGTGCCGGATGACTGGACGAATGTAGTGCTTGTCCCAATTTATAAAGGCAAAGGTTCGCAGCAGGAGTGTCATTATTATCGCGGGATCAGTCTTCTTAGTGTTGTAGGAAAAATGTATGCCAGAATATTGATTGACAGAGTAATAAATGTGATGAATGACAAGTTATGGGATGTGCAAGCGGGATTTCAGAAGGGAATGGGATGTACGGATCAAGTCTTTTCCTTGCGCTGCGTAACCGAAAAATGTCTGGCAAAAAACCAAAAGGTATATTGCGCGTTCATAGACTTGGAAAAGGCCTATGATAGAGTGGATAGAAAGGAATTATGGAAGGTGCTATCTATGTATGGGGTGAACAATTTTATAATAAGAGCTCTGAAATCTCTGTATAGAGGTTCTAGAGCCTGTGTAAGGATTAACGGTGCCTATACAGAATGGTTTGATATCTCCAAAGGTGTCAGAGAGGGATGTGCAGCTTCGCCCTGGTTGTTCAATCTATTCATGGATAGCTGCATGAATGATATGATAGAAATTGAATGCGGGATCGATATGGTAGGATTGTGTGCTAAGTGCCTCTTGTACGCCGATGATCAAGTCATTCTTGCGTCATCGACGAATGAGTTGCAACAAATGATGGACGGCATGAACGAGAGCTTTAAAGCGAAGGGTATGAAATTGAATGTAAGAAAGACAAAAGTGATGGTGTTTGAAAAGGAGGAAAGTGTGACTGAGTGTAGTATTGCGATTGAACATGAACATGTTGAACAAGTCGAAGAATTTGTATATTTGGGTAGCATGTTTACAAGAGATAGAAGATGTGAAGGAGATATTGAAAGGAGAGTGAATGCGGGAAACTGTGTGAATGGAGCGCTGCACGCCTTTATGAACGGCCAGACTGTGCCGAAAGAGGCGCGACTAGCGGTTCATAATGGTGTACTTGTGCCGACGCTGATGTATGGTAGTGAATGTTGGGTATGGCAGAAAAAGCATGAAAGCAAAATTAACGCAGTGGAGATGCGATCACTGCGTAGTATGTGTGGGGTGAGACTGATTGATAGAATTCCGAATGCAGTAATACGAGAGCGATGTGGCCTGAAAGAAGATGTTGTGACGAGAATTGAAAAAGGAATGCTGAGATGGTTTGGACACGTAGAGCAAATGAGTGAAGACAGAATGACTCACCAAATATATAAGGCAAACCTGTATGGGCAAGCCGGTCGCGGCTGACCTCGTAGGACATTCGTCAACCAAATTGGTGACGTTCTGAAAAACGGTTTGGTCCAAAGCACCCGGAACCGGCAAGCATGTATGAAAAGAGTAATGAATGTAGAGGAAGCGCGTGAGGTTTGTAAGGATAGAAGCAAGTGGTGTTCCGTTATCTCTGCCTACCCCGTCGGGAAAAAGACGTGAGTATATGTCTGTATGTATGTATGATATGGATATTAATTTGTTCTTATTTTGAACAGGCGCACTTCTCGTATTGGGCACGTCGTACTTTGACAGAGGATTTTAAATTTATAATAATGATCACGATAGTTTAGATTCACAATGATTGCTCTTATGGAATTATTTTTAGTTACATAATTTGCTCTGAGATTAAATTTAATAAAAAAAACATATTTTGTTTTTCAGGCAACTGTAATGTTTTGCGACCAAAATATGTTCGTTGGAGCAGATTGTTGCTAACATTCTTAATTATTTCGACAGACGCAATCGACGCACTGGTCAGACTCTGGTCATGAACAACGCCAACTCCATCAGAAACTCCAACTTTAATGCTGCCTGGCCTGTTGTTGTTATTGCCCACGGCTGGCTTGGCAACCAACGCACCGACATCAACCCCACCATCAGAGACGGTTAGTAATGCAAATATATATATTTGGCCTTCGATTTTAGAACACTATCGTGAAAAGCGAGCATAAAAGCTCTTGTGACACTTTTTGGGTGAAACATATTTAAAGGTCAATTTCCGTTGGATAATATGACAAAGTAAATTACTTATTTCGGGTTCTACATTGCCAAGGCTGATTATGTAAGTGATTTAAAGTACATACTTCATTTGATCTGTTTTGTTTTAGCCTACCTTGGGAAAGGTGACACGAATGTCATTGTCCTCGACTGGAGAAGACTCGCACTATCTGACTACGTGACTGCTGCTAACGGAGTGCCAGCTGTCGGTCGTGGCTTGGGACAATTCTTGACCTTCCTTAACTCTGTTACTAATGCTCCTTTCACCAATATGCACATTGTTGGATTCAGTTTGGGCGCTCATCTTGTTGGTAACGCTGGTAGAGAAATTGGTGGCAGAGCGGCTCGTGTAACTGGTACGTAAATAAATTATCTTTTTATTTCATGATACTTGTGGATAGTATGCAATATATGCATTTTATCCTTTTTTGAACATTATTTTCTTTATCAGGTTTGGACCCCGCTGGCCCAATGTGGAATTACAATCGTAACCGCCTTTCCCCTACCGATGGTGTTTACGTAGAAGCTATCCACACAGACGGTGGTTACACAGTCGGTGGACTTGGTATTGGATCCAACGTTGCTAATGTTGACTTTTATCCCAATGGTGGTATCTCTCAACCTGGCTGTTACACCAATCTGTGCAACCACAACCGTGCTTGGGAGTTTTTCGCTGCTACCGTCACTCACAACCATCTGGTCGGTCGTCAATGCACAACCAGTGTTCAGATCACTTGGGATAACTGCCGTGGAACCAGATTAAACATGGGCAACGATGACTTGAGGAAAACGGGGTAACTATATTTATTCTGTTAGCCCCTTATCAAATTATTTTATCCAATCAATTGTCAGCGTAACATCAATTTGTATGTATTTTCTTATACGGTTGGCTTAGTATTAAATCTCTACTCACAGTTTTTAAGCGCGTGTATTTCTTGAACCATTTGGTCATTCAAATTCATTATTGGTGATATTTAATTGTAACAAATACAAATATTATAATACATATATATGTTATAGGTAAGAAACAGTCCCTGTAAAATAATTTC
This sequence comes from Euclidia mi, assembly GCA_944739405.2. Taxonomy (NCBI): domain Eukaryota; kingdom Metazoa; phylum Arthropoda; class Insecta; order Lepidoptera; family Erebidae; genus Euclidia; species Euclidia mi. Next base: position 64,225,692 of record OX123181.2, on the reverse strand, counting down.
ACTTTTGTTTCGTCAAATCTAACACCATTTTTCCTTTTTCAGATCTGGAATGTATCGTGTCAACACTGGAAGAAGATATCCGTACTAATCACCTGACATTCTTTTTATTAAACTGCATTTAATGTGATATAGATAATTATGTTATTTTACGTAACAAGTTTATGACGCAAGATAAAATGTGCAAAAAAAATACACAGTGTTGCATTTACTCTTACAATAACGTTAAACTGATCTTGTGTATCTTAACTAGTGTTGTAAAAATACCGTATAATACCAAAAGGCTATGTATTAAACGGGTATTTTATTATAACTTACTGTATTATTGGTATTTTATGTATTTTATATTCTGATTCAGTTTTTAAGACCCTGCGATATTGCGACAAGTTCTAGTTTAAACCATTAAATATATTTTAAGTTACGATCGTATTCTTTGTTTTAGAATCACAAATTTTTAAATTTTGGAATTTTAACTTTTGGAAGAATTCATTGCAAAGTCCGAAATCACTTAGACACATCACGTGTTTCTAAATTGGTCTCGATTTACGCGAATCTTCGTCTTCGTGACAGCACATTCGAAGTTAAAGAAAGTGGTGATGAAGATGATTCAGCTGAAAGTACGTTGCTAGAATACATTAAGTACTGCGTCGTCATCTACCGAGAACGTGCCAACACAAGAGGAATTTTATTTGAGGATGAAGATCCTCTAAATCTCGGGTTTTTTAAATAAGTTTGAGGACCCCTTTGCTCTGACGTAACTAAAAATGTTACGTGTTTTTCTTTAAATAATATTTTGAGTGTTTTTAGCGTATTTATAGGTAAAAGTTTCGAAATACGTCGCCGTTTTTAGGGGTTGTGAGTGATTAGAGGGGGAGGAGGGGAGGTCTCGGAAGCCCCCCTCACCATTTTCACTTCCCGGAAATACTTGGTTTCCTCTGAAAAAAAAATTCTCCAAACATCGGTGTGTATGGCACTGCCAACTTCCACATTCTTCACACTAGTTTAATAAACTAAGGTTGACGGAGGGCTCCTATTTTTGGGTTAAGGGTCAAAAGAGAACCTAACAGAACCTATTTAGTTACTTATTACAGGCGCACCTAACCCTAGGCAATCGAAAGCAATGACGCACAAATTTGACCTTAGCTGTCAATATCATCGTTCCATGATGGCGGGTTTGCGTTTCGTTACACGTTTTTCACATAAAACCTACAAATGATATTTGTAAAACTGAACTTAAGTATAAAAACTACGTTCCGTTTTGCATAATTGCCGAAGTATTTAAGAATTTTAGCAAATTGATTAAATATATTTAGACGCAACTCCGGCAGCCAAAATTACTTTTAGGGGATTAAAACTAACTCCCTTAAGCCCCCTACACCACCAATGCCCTCAAATTCGGGTGACTCGTTTCGAAACCCAACCCAATTTTTATTGTAATGTTGTTGTAGCAAATAGCAATTAATAATAATACAAACTTAAAATATAATTTCAGGTTTTATTCCTGTGCAATTCCACCGTATTCAGTTTTATTATGATTACTATGATCATTTACTTCAAAAAATATAGAACAATTGATTAATACATAAAATACCGTAGTAAATGGTATAATACAGTTTTTCGTTTAATACATTTCAATACAAATGGTATAATACCGCACTTACATCTCTAATCTTAACTGTAATAAAATACACGCTAGGTTGTGACTGGCGGAAACAGCCCTGCTACCCTACCATACCATTCTAACTGTATTCTTTGTGTTTATATTAAGAAGCACAACTAATTACACATGAAAATTATGAACTTTCTAATATAGATTCTCACATTAAACAAGTTATCTAAATTTTTTTAGAACTAGCTTTTGCCCGCGGGTTCGCTGACGTTAAATGCGGGGTAACACAAAACTTCTTCATCGTTCGATAGTAATTTTCGTTTTGTTTCTGTTCATAGGGACTAATAAGAAATATAACCGCAAGAAGTATTTAAAACATTGCTGTAAACAGTATGTTTAGAGCTCCGTATTCAAAAATGGCTAGACACGGAATCCTTATAGACGGGCTATGTCTGTCAGTCTATTCGTATGTCTCAGCCACTTTATGCCGAAACTATTCAGTTTACACATTTGAAAATTAGTAGGTAGATGGATTTTGTGAACCGCTTTACGACGTTATAGATAAAAAAATAAAGAATATTAAGGGGGGCTCTTCATGCATGGAACTGATGTGGAAAATAGGTCGTTAAAAATTACTTTGAGGTTCCTAAAACCATTGTTTCTCAAAGTCAATCGTTTGAAAGATATACGGTTCCAAAGTGGTAAAATGGGTGTGTGTCCCTCTAACTTTTAACCCTTTACCAGGCCTTGGACAAGTACTGTGTGGTGATTTTTTTATAGATTTGTATGAGTAAAAACGTTAAGTATGGGATTTTATCAATTATATTTAGAAAATTACCTGAAATCTGAAAAAAAGATTTAGATGTTGACTTTTATATTTATATATATATCTATATATATAAATTAAACAAGTATATTTGTCATTTTGTTACATTTTAATTTCGTTCAATCTTGCGTTGAATGATTTTGGGACATAATCTGAATAAAAATCTTCATCTTCATACAATGGCGTTCCGCCAAGTAACGCCTGATTCAATGAACTAAAAATCTTCATCTTCATCTTCAATAGTTTCATCTTCTGATAAAAACATCTCATGAAGCACATTTTCAATCTAATGAATTGTTAATACCTGTATAACAAAAAATACACTAAAGTAGCTAAATGCTGACAGACCAATCAATGATGACTAAAGTTACCACTACCCACAATTTATATTTCGATAAAACAAAACGTAATTTCTTCTTAACTTTAATGTTAGTATATGACAGTGAGTAAACCAAAAAGAAAACCCGCGGAAAAAGTAAGTACAAAATAAAGACTTTAATTCACCAGGCAATGGACATATAACTCCCACAATAGGTCTTCACAGGCTAAGGTTATATGATTCCCCACATGTTTATTTTGTTATATTATCATATTTTTCAAATATTTACGTTTAATTTATGCACATATCACTAGAAAAACTCAACTTCTACAACATATAAAAAAATGTACGACTTATCTTTGTCCGATTCGCCATTATAAATAAAATATACCGCACTTTCCACGAAAACAACAGTTAGACGCACGACCGTAGAAAAAATAACCGTAAAAGTGACATTTGCGTTTCGATTCAAGCAAGTTTTTTTATGACAATAGGTAATATTTCTATTTGGGCGTTTTTGACAGTTTGTGGTAGATTCTTTACCAAAACCTGGTAAAAACTTCCTAAAATCAACGTGTGAGGAGCTCAATCCATAGCTGGTTAAGGATTTAAAGTAAGAGAGTGATAATCGAAAAAAAATATATGCGGTATATACACATTTTCGCATTTATATCTAATACTAGAGGACGCCAGCAGCTACGCCTGCATTTTTTTTTAATTTACCTGTTTTGGCCGATCCCGTGGGAATTTCGGGAAATCCCTTCTTAGTGCACCCCTACGGTCCCCAAGGAGCATACATGCCAAATTTCAGCTTCCTGCGCCCAATAGTTTCGGCTGTAGCGTGTCTGTCAGTCAGTCAGTAACGCAAGGATTTTATATATTAAGATTAGTTGGGATTAGCCAAGGCTGTTACAATAATTATCTATATATATAAAATCCTTGCGTTATTGACTGACTGACAGACAAGCTACAGCCAAAACTATGAGTCGCAGGAAGCTGAAATTTGGCAAGTGTGGTCCTTGGGGAGCATAGGGGAGCATTAAGGACGCGTTTACAAAATTAGTAGGTACAAAATCGCGTCACTACAGCGACACGGCGGCAACAGTACGTACTACGTACGGTAACTTGCGGAAATGTAGTTCAACTAAATAACTTTGAGACTTAGAATTTTTTGTTATATGTATCTATGTGTTATAGGCCTGGCTGTGTGAATTACGTACAAATAAGTTTCTTATTATTATATACCTACCAAAATGGACATTATTACTTTATTTTTTCCATTATGTTGATTCAGGATATATTTCGGTATTTAGATATTATTTTGTTTCTTGCGTTGAAATCTGGTAAGATTATGTGGACTGATAGTATACCATCCCATTTAAGTGTTGCGACTGGAACTCATAAAATAGTAGACCTAGTTATGCCAGGTTGGGGCTCATTTTATTTGTTTTAGTGAGACCCTACCACTGGTACTAGTTAAGTAACCTTCCAAGGTTATTCGATGAGTCTTACTGGTACTCTTATGTGAGTAGAGCTAGGCATGCCGAGTTTGGGCTCATTTTGTTTGTACATAAAAGACCATACCACTGGAACTCATGAAGTAACCTTCCAGGGTTATTCGATGACTCTTGCTGGTACTCATATGTGAGTAGAGCTAGGCATGTCGAGTTTAGGCTCATTTTGTTTGTACATAAGAGACCCAACCACTGCAACTTATGAAGTAACCTTCCAGGGTTATTCAATGACTCTTGCTGGTTCTCATATGTGAGTAGAGCTAGGCATGCCGAGTTTGGGCTCATTTTGTTTGTACATAAGTGACCCTACCACTGGAACTCATGAAGTAACCTTCCAGGATTATTCGATGACTCTTGCTGGTACTCATATGTGAGTAGAGCTAGGCATGCCGAGTTTGGGCTCATTTTGTTAATACATAAGAGACCCTACCACTGAAACTTATGAAGTAAACTTCAAGGGTTATTCGATGACACTTGCTGGTACTCATATGTGAGTAGAGCTAGGCATGCCGAGTTTGGGCTCATTTTGTTTGTACATGAGAGACCCTACCACTGAAACTTATGAGACCCTACTCTTATGTACAAACAAAATGAGCCCAAACTCGGCATGCCTAGCTCTACAGACATATGAGTACCAGTAAGAGTCATTGAATAACCATGTAAGGTTACTTCATAAGTTTCAGTGGTAGGGTCTCTTATGTATTAACAAAATGAGCCCAAACTCGGCATGCCTAGCTCTACTCACAAATGAGTACCAGCAACAGTCATCGAATAATCCTGGAAGGTTACTTCATGAGTTCCAGTGGTAGGGTCACTTATGTACAAACAAAATGAGCCCAAACTCGGCATGCCTAGCTCTACTCACATATGAGAACCAGCAAGAGTCATTGAATAACCCTGGAAGGTTACTTCATAAGTTGCAGTGGTTGGGTCTCTTATGTACAAACAAAATGTGCTCAAACTTGGCATGCCTAGCTCTACTCACATATGAGTACCAGCAAGAGTCATCGAATAACCCTGGAAGGTTACTTCATAAGTTCCAGTGGTAGGTTCACTTATGTACAAACAAAATGAACCCAAACTCGGCATGCCTAGCTGTACTGACATATGAGTACCAGTAAGAGTCATTGAATAACCCTGGAAGGTTACTTCATAAAATGCAGTGGTAGGGTCTCTTATGTACAAACAAAATGAGCCCAAACTCGGCATGCCTAGCTCTACTCACACATGAGTACCATCAAGAGTCATTGAATAACCCTGGAAGGTTACTTCATAAGTTCCAGTGGTAGGGTCACTTATGTACAAACAAAATGAACCCAAACTCGGCATGCCTAGCTCTACAGACATATGAGTACCAGTAAGAGTCATTGAATAACCCTGGAAGGTTACTTCATAAAATGCAGTGGTAAGGTCTCTTATGTACAAACAAAATGAGCCCAAACTCGGTATGCCTAGCTCTACTCACACATGAGTACCAGCAAAAGTCATTGAATAACCATGGAAAGTTACTTCATAAGTTCCAGTGGTAAGGTCTCTTATGTACAAACAAAATGAGCCCAAACTCGGCATGCCTAGCTCTACTCACACATGAGTACCAGCAAGAGTCATTGAATTACCCTGGAAGGTTACCTCATAAGTTCCAGTGGTAGGGTCTCTTATGTACAAACAAAATGAGCCCAAACTCGGCATGCCTAGCTCTACTCACACATGAGTACCAGCAAGAGTCATTGAATAACCCTGGAAGGTTACTTCATAAGTTCCAGTGGTAGGGTCTCTTATGTACAAACAAAATGAGCCCAAACTCGGCATGCCTAGCTCTACTCACATATGAGTACCAGTAAGAGTCATTGAATAACCCTGTAAGGTTACTTCATAAAATGCAGTGGTAGGGTCTCTTATGTACAAACAAAATGAGCCCAAACTCGGCATGCGTAGCTTTACTCACACATGAGTACCAGCAAGTCTTTTTTTTTTTTTTTTCTCTTTATTGTTTATAAGGGACTATTATACAATTGTATATGTCGGCCCCATCGGAGCTCATTACAAGTCTTAATCCATTACAAATTTACTGCATCCTTAAAACGCAATGATATGAATTTATAAATGTTAGAAGCGGCTTCTGAGTTAGGTGCTGAAAGTATATGATGGAACATACCAACAATATAGTTATTTAAATGTAATTCATTTAAAAGATTTTCTCTAGCAGATCGAAACCTGGCACACTCCGTCCAGCAAGAGTCATTGAATAACCCTGGAAGGTTACTTCATAAGTTCCAGTGGTAGGGTCTCTTATGTACAAACAAAATGAGCCCAAACTCGGCATGCCTAGCTCTACTCACATATGAGTACCAGCAAGAGTCATCGAATAACCCTGGAAGGTTACTTCATAAGTTCCAGTGGTAGGGTCACTTATGTACAAACAAAATGAACCCAAACTCGGCATGCCTAGCTGTACTGACATATGAGTACCAGTAAGAGTCATTGAATAACCCTGGAAGGTTACTTCATAAAATGCAGTGGTAGGGTCTCTTATGTACAAACAAAATGAGCCCAAACTCGGCATGCCTAGCTCTACTCACACATGAGTACCAGCAAGAGTCATTGAATAACCCTGGAAGTTTACTTCATAAGTTCCAGTGGTAGGGTCTCTTATGTACAAACAAAATGAACCCAAACTCGGCATGCCTAGCTCTACTCACATATGAGTACCAGCAAGACTCATCGAATAACCTTGGAAGGTTACTTCACTAGTACCAGTGGTAGGGTCTCACCAAAACAAATAAAATGAGCCCCAACCTGGCATAACTAGGTCTACTCTTTTATGAGTTCCAGTCGCAACACTTGAACGGGATGGTATACCAACAGTCCAGATAATCTTACCAGATTTCAACGCAAGAAACAAAATAATATCTAAATACCGAAATATATCCTGACTCAACATAACGGAGAAAATAAAGTTTTATAATAAATATTCCATTTATACAAAAGAAATTTACTTGTACGTAATTCGCACAGAATACGAGAAGTATCAAATTGATTTTAGCGAATATTTTGTATTCGTATATTGCTTTTTTCGTCTTCGGGCTGCAGCGACAAGCGACATAGAGTCCACTCCCGACGGCGCTCAAGCGCAGACTGAGATCTCATTGCAGAATTTGGATATATAAATCAAGAAAGTGGCTAAATAAAACGAACCTTATTGCCACACATTAAGACACACGTATGCGAGCAAAATAGAAGAAAAATGTAAGATGATTTTTCGCTTTTTTTGAGTCAATTTACAATATTTTGAAAAACAAAATCTAATTGTTTTTGAGTTGACTATATTTACTACCCTATTCTATCTATGAAAATCTAAATAAATGTAAAAATAGAGAGAAAATTGTACCGAAAAATAGGAGTATATGCCTATTTTTGATTTAAGAGGCCGTTTTGAATCGATTTTACATTAATATTAATTAAATATTTTTATTTATTTTCAAATTGATTTATAGATAAAAAAGTAATCAATTTATCGTAATCATTAGTTTTATTAGCTATTATCTAAAATTGTCGTAAAATGTACCGGAAATATGTGGTTTTTTGATACAAGCGTAAACGCGTCCTTAAGAAGGGATTTTCCGAAATTCCCACGGGATCGGGCAGAAACGGTTAAACAAAAATAAAATGGGCGGGCGTAGCTGCGGGCATCCTCTTGTTAAGTTAATATAAGTAAGCGAACAAAGTAATGAAGTGTATGAAGTGTATGTGTAATGTAAGTGAGAAGTGCACCATTATGACAACGTATAATGTGACAGTACTGAAAAATATACGATAGCACATGCGCAAAACTCAATTATTACAGCGCATGCGTTCTTACTGTCAATAGGTAGTAGGTTTGTCCCTACAAACTTCGACCCTCTCTAAAATCCCTCCCAGAATATTTTTGCAACTAATTGTATCCTATGTGTATTTTCTGGTTCTGAGCTACCTCCCCCCCAATTTTCTTGAGTTATAAATAGTGTAACTAACACGACTTTCTTTTATATTTATATAGATGATAAGTATCAGCTCACGTACTCGTAAAAATAGACTGATCTTCTTCATCTTCAGCTTTGTATATCTACTGGGGACTGTCAGTTGTATACATAAGTGCGACCACTGGTCACCGGCTCTTTCTCACTGTGACAATGGTAATACCATAGTCTACAATACTGGCCAAGTGCTTGTTGGCTGAATTTGCATACCACCTTTGGAGAACATTATGAAGAGCTATTTCGGGAAGATGGGCCTCGTTAGCCTTGGTTGGCAACCTGTCTAGGAGAAGGAAAACTCCGAAATTAAACCAACTTTCAGGGAGCATACCCGACACAAAACCCCGATCTAAGATGTAAACCGACCCGTGCCGAGGGATTCGTGGCCAGAGGGCAAGCTGGTCTCAAACGGAGGGTGCTTGTGTTGGTGGTCACAGGGCACAGCTAGGATTCCATCTTACCCCCGTACAGGGCTCTGCGGGGTTGGACATTTTAAATCCCTATTACTCGTGGGAACGCTATGAGGACAGTCATTAATTATACTTCAAATGGCGGTGACGCGGTTCGCAACCCGTCACGTCGTGTTTCCCGCGAGGGCGAAAAGCGGCCTACGGAAAGCCGATTTGCAACATTGAATGTTGGCGGTGGAATGGACGGAAAATTGGATGAAGTATGCCAGATGATGGATGATAGAAAGATTGATGTTCTGTGTGTGAATGAAACGAAAAAGAAAGGATGTGACACTAACAAGCATGGCAGCTACACGGCGTATTGGTCCGGAGTAGATAGTACCACCAGAGCCTGCAAGGGAGTTGGTTTAATACTGTCTGCGCGAATGAAAGAGTGCGTAAAAGAGTTTAAATGTGTAAATGCAAGGCTACTATGGATAAGAATGAAAGTAGGACTTACTCGTCTTCTTATTGTAGGGGTTTATGCCCCGGTCAATATAGTAACGGGTATGTCACAACAAGAAAAATACGAAAGGCAGGAGTTTTGGGAGAGTTTAAGAGAGGTTCTGAGGACCTGTAAGGATAACGAAAGATTGATTTTGTTAGGTGATTTCAATGGATGGGTGGGAGTAAAGCGAGATGGATTTGAAAGGGTTTTAGGTGGATTCGGTGTTAAGAGTGTGAACGAAAATGGAAAAGCACTGCTTGAGGTTTGTTTGGAGTGGAGCCTTTGTGTGACAAACACCATGTTTGATCACAAAAGGATACATTTGAATACACGTGAGGCGAAAAATGTTAGAAGAAGTATGATTGATTTTGTAATAATAGATGAACGACTGAGAAAGAATGTGTTGGATACGAGAGTTTTTCGAGGGATCGGCATCCATACAGACCACTTTTTGGTGTTAAGCCAGATAAGTGGGCTCTTTAGAGGATGGCGACACCGAGAAAATAATCAAAAGAGGGTCTTGAAAAGAATAAAAGTAGAAAATCGGCAAGAGAAAGATGTAAAAGATGAGTATAAACGAAGATTGATAACAAGATTTGAGAGGTTCGATGACATAAATGATATGGAAGAATTATGGCATTCCTTTAAACAAGAGGTAGTATGTGTAGCGTCTGAAGTATGTGGTGTGATCAAGAGAAGGAAACTACGAAAGGTTAAGAATACATGGTGGGACAAAGATGTACAATCAGCAGTATGAGAGAAGAAGAAAGCGTGGTTTGATTGGTTGGCTGCCAGAGCAAATTAAAGAATGGGAAAGGCAACGAGTGATGACATAAATGAAGCAAGAAAGGAGTTTGTTAGGTCTAAAAGAATAGTGAAAGAAATGGTTAAAAGGAAAAAAGAGGAAAAGAAAGATGAGTTTGATAGTAGATTATCTGACGACTTTCAGAGAAACATTAAGTTTTTCTGGAAGTCCGTTCGTGCATTTCGAGGAAAAACTCAATCCTCAGAATACACAGCAATTAGAGACAAGAATGGAAAGATACTGAATGGTAAATCGTGTGTGCTGAAGGGATGGAAAGAGTATTTTGAAGGATTATTTGAAAGAACGACGACAGAGACATCAACAGGTGAAATAAATGGTAATGATAGCAATTATGAAAGCGATATTGGTTTGGATGAGATTTTGAAGGCACTGGCCAGTATGAAATTAGGTAAGGCTGCAGGGTATGACAGGATTACAGTCAAAATGCTGAAGGCTGGACAAGGCATCATAGGTAGTCAGCTGCAGCGTTTATTCAACTTGTGCTGGAGCACCGGCCGAGTACCTGATGACTGGGCCACAGCAGTAGTTGTGCCTCTTTATAAAGGAAAAGGCTCGCAACTAGACTGCAAAAACTATAAAGGGATTAGCCTTCTCAGCATTGTTGGCAAATTGTATGCGAAGGTACTGATTGAAAGAGTTATGAAAGTAACCGACAAGAAAATATGGGATGTAAAAGCGGGATTCCGAAAGGGTATGGGGTGTACGGATCAAGTCTTTTCCTTGCGATGCATAACCGAGAAATTTTTGGCCAAAGGTCGAAAGGTCTACTGCGCATTCGTGGATTTGGAAAAAGCTTACGATGAAGTGGTGAGGAAGAAATGTGGTCGGTACTGTCGATGTATGGGGTGAACAGCAGCCTCATTCGTGCTCTGAAATCCCTTTATGAGGATTCTAGAGCTTGTGTGAGGATAAACGGGGCATACACTGACTGGTTTACCATCAAATCAGGTGTAAGACAGGGATGTGTAGCGTCGCCATGGCTGTTCAACCTCTTCGTGGACAGTTGTTTGCAAGACTTGAAACATAGTGATTGTGGATTAAGGATGAATGAGTTACTTGTCAAATGCCTCCTTTATGCTGATGATCAGGTTATACTTGTGTCTTCAGCGGAGGAGTTGCAGGAGATGGTAACAATCATGCATGGTGCGTTAGAGAGGAAAGGAATGAAAGTGAATGTATTTTGAAAAGGAGGAATGCGTTACGGCTTGTAATGCTATGATAGATGGACAGCGAGTGGAGCAAGTGAATGAGTTTGTATATTTAGGTACGCTGTTTACAAGAGATGGTAAGAATGTAAAAGATATTGAAAGAAGAGTTAATGCAGGTAATAGAGTGAATGAAGCTCTGAAGGCGTTTATGAATAGCCAAAACGTGTCCAAAAAGGCACGTTTGGCTGTGCATAGAGGGGTGCTAGTACCTACTCTTATGTATGGTAGTGATAGTTAGGTATGGCAGAAGAGTCATGAAAGTAGAATAAATGCTGTAGAAATGAGAGCACTGAGAAGTATGTGTGGTGTATCTCTGACTGACAGAGTAAAGAATTGTGTGATAAGAGAGTGTTGTGGGGTAAAAGAAGATAGATTAACACTTTATTGTACACCAGCATACAAACAAAATTATAATGGTAAAATTAACTTAAAACTAGTTGCACAATAGGGCGGTCTTATCGCAAAATGCGATCTCTTCCAGACAACCTAGTTTGGAAAAGGTATTTTATAAAAGTATAATTGTGTGGGTAACGGTGTACCTAGTGGAACAGTGTCTTAATGGGTGGATAAAAAGAATCGGACATATTACATTAATACAATTATATAATTATATGAGTATAAAACATATAATACGTATAATATTTTACATACAATACAAAATAATTATTTATGATAAACCAATACTTTTAAACAATAAATAAATAAACTATACATTTTACATAATATAAATATACTTAAATATGTAATAAACTTTAATATACACCTTTATAATATACATATAGTATATATACAGTCATGATAATTGTGACAAATAATGATTCCTGACTAGATTTTTAAATGTTGGAAGAGATTGAGCCCGTCTGATAGTTTCAGGCAACGCATTCCACAATCGTACAGCTTGAACTGTGAAGGACTTTAGAAAGAAAACTGTAGAATGCGTCGGGACTTTCAATTTAAGATTTTCTGATGATCTCAAGCACCTTGAATGTGTGTCATGAAGATATTCGAACCGTCGTTTAAGATAAAAGGGAAATGATGGATTGAATAATATATTATAAAGAAGGCAAAGGATGTGAGTATTCCGTCGAAGGCGGATAGGCAGCCATTTGAGCTTGTTACGAAATTCAGAAATGTGGTCATATTTACCTAAGCCATATATGAACCTTATGTAGAAGTTTTGGAGGCGCTCAAGTTTATCTAGCTGGTCCTCATTGAGATCTAGATAGCTGGCGTCGGCATAGTCAAGAATGGGAAGAAGAATAGATTGCACAAGTGCAATTTTAGTAGGTATGGGAAGACAATTACGTAATCTTCTCAGTGACGCAGCGGCAGCAAAAAAACGTCGACTGATATTTTGTAGCTGCACAGACCAGGATAACGTTTTGTCAAAGGTAATCCCTAGATTCCTCACTTCTTTACTCACAGGAATTGAAACGCCAACAAAAGATATCTGGGGAAGCAAAGACCAAGGAACCTTTGACATCAGTCTAGAACTGCCGATAATTGTTATCTGGGTTTTCTTTGGATTTATCGTAAGTCCGTACCTATTGGTCCAATCTGATATTTAAGCCAGATCACTATTAATCGTGGAGATAGCTGACGACAAATTTTCATATTTTGCTTGAGTGTAAATTTGCATATCATCAGCATAAAGGTGGTAGGAACAAGAAATATGATTGGATATAGAATTAATAAAAATTGAGAAGAGTAGAGGAGATAAGACGCCGCCCTGTGGAACACCAGCAGAATTATCGCACCAGGAAGAATTAGTTTCATCCAGATGGACACGCTGCCGGCGGCCAAACAGGTTACTACGAAACCAGTCGATTACTGATGGAGATATGTTAAGAGAGCTTAAAATGGCGAGAAGAACATCGAAGTCAACAGTATTGAACGCATTGCTAAAGTCAAGCAAACAGAGAATTGTGAGCTTGAATGGCAAGCTCACATGGAGAATGCTCCATACCTGACCTGATATCATCCGTTATGTTGATAAGTGCAGTAGTGGTACTATGACCTGTACGGAAACCTGATTGAAAGGGATTGAGGATGTCATTTCGAGATAGGAAAGAGTTAAGCTGGTTATAGACAAGACGTTCAAGGACTTTGGAAAGAAAGGGTAAAATAGATATAGGACGATATTCATTGAAGGATTCAGGATTAGATTTCTTAGGTAGAGGAACTACGTGGGCCTCTTTCCAAGATGTTGGAAAAATGCCACTTGAAATTGAGTAATTAAGTAGGTGGGAAATAATAGGAAGGATTTCATCAAGGATGGGGAGCAACATATTACGGGTGATACCATCGCTGCCCACTACGTTGGATGTTATGGATAAAATGCTCTTCTTAACATCACATGCAGTAAACTGACTAAAGACAAAAGGCGGGTGATCAGGGGTTGAAAGCGACGAAAGGTGATTTAATGTATTAATTTTTGTTGTCCTATCAAAATTGGATGAAGCAGAGAAGTGCTGGTTAAGCAAATTGATATCAATATTGAGGGATTTTGTATTCTGACTTTGCTTTCCAACCCCCAATGATCTCAGGAATTTCCAGGCTTTAGCTGGATCTCCGTTTTGAACAGAATTATGGATTTGCCGGCGTTGTGCATCCCTACACACCCTATTGCAATGGTTTCTAACCTTGATATACTTTTCTTTATTAACCTCAGTGGGCTTTGACTTGTACTTTGATTTGGCAGCTGCTTTTTTCTGTATAAGTAAACTTATATCTTTAGTAAGCCAAGGTAAAGGTGCATGTTTTACTTTTATGGCTCGGAAAGGTGCATGAACGTCATACAAGTCAATATGATTCCTCTCGAGCAATTGAATTTTGGAATCCATAGATTCTGCGTCAAGCAGCGGTTGCCAGTTGATGGTTTTGGCATCATCACGTAAAAGATCACTATCCATACTACTAAAATTGCGAAGCAAGAGAATTCTAGACTTAGCCTTGGGAGGACGGACGTTGAAAGAGAGAAAAATAAGATCATGATAAGAAAATTCATCTGCATCGAGTTGGCCGTGCTTAGCAACATGACCAAGCGATGAGACGAAGATGAGGTCTAGAAGAGAGGGAGTAGAATTAGGAAAATGATGGGTGGCATTCAGGGGAAGAATATGAAGATTACTTGAAATTGAAATGGAATGTAGAGATAAGGAACGAGAGTCGTTCTTAAGAAGACAAGTGTTAAAGTCACCCATGATAATAGTTTGACTGTAAGAAGGGGATAGATTAAGCAAAAGAGTTTCAAAGGAGGAAAAGAAATCTATACGCAAAGAAGGATAGTAATAAACACCAAGAAGGATTTTCGTGTGGTGCAGCTTAACCTCCAGGAAGAGATGCTCAACAGCATTGGGTGGAGGCGGCTGTGAAGACGTACTAACCACTGAATAGTCAATGTAAGAGCGCAGATAAATGGCAACACCACCGCCACCACTACCAATTCGGTCATTCCTAATCAGTTCGAAGCCAGGTAAAGAATAAGAGGCAGAAGAAAGGCATGGCTTAAGCCATGATTCGGATACAAGAATAGCATGGATGTTCTTACAGTCAAAGGTTGCCAGCATATCTGGGAAATGGGCCGGAATACTCTGTGCATTGATATGGACAACGCTCAAGTTCCTGGGAACATCAGAAAATAAAGATTGCAGATTATCTGCCAGAGAAGGGATACTAACGTAACTGTCATTGTCGGTACTCACTGAAAAAAAGTCATCATTATCACTATCTAAATCTATAGACGACATATAAAGTTTATATTATAAAATAAAATATATAATATAAATAAAATACAATAATAAAATATATAAATAAAATAAAAAAAATATATCTAAATAATAAGCGCAATGCACAAAATAACAACACTATTCGACAGAGTGCACCTGCCAGTTAAATTAATGTTAAGTAGGTACTCCAATGTAACCAATATTTTATACAAAACAAAAAAAAAAGCAATAATCAACATTATAACTAATAAAATACAGTACAATCCAAGGTACAAAAGTAGAAATAAACTTAAACACTATACATAAACATATTATTATCAGCGAGACGTTAGAAAAGTTTCTTATATATTACTATGGCGTGTAAGAATGGCCCAAATATATTGTTTCTGAACTAAACATTATAATGGCTGTCACTGTCATATTTGACACTTGAGTAGTAAAATTTATCAAGTCGGTATATGTAAACAAAATCGTAAAAATAGTTGAAAAAAAACGTTGTAACATACGAAACATACATCTGAATTTATAATGGAAATAAATACAAAAGATTAATAAGTACCGTCTTTGCACAAAAGTAAAGTAAAAGTTATATTTGGCCACCTACCCGGGATTGAAATAAAAGCACGAAAACAAAAACAGGACTATTTTTTAGTAGCTGCCGTTCGCTTTGTTTTTGCTGGCTCATTCTTCGAAGCAGGGGGCTCTCGTTGCTGCTGATCCACGACGACAAGGTGGCAAAGGTTTTCAAGATCCATCAGGGAATTGACGCGATGTCCTCACCCTTTTCCCCGAGGACAAAAATCTGCCCTTCCTTAGTCCAGCACTTGGACACTCCAAACTTCGCCTGTGCAGCTACAAATATGTCATGTCGGGCCTTCGTCAAGAATTCCGAGGCTGTGATACCTGAGCCCTTCAGTTTAGGTTTGGTAAACCAAACTTTATCTCGGACCTGGAAGACACTCTGGAATTTTACCAATATTGGACGGTGTCTGTTGGGAGCTGCGAGTCTACCCATACGATGACAGCGCTTAATGCTATTTAGAGTGATATCGTCA
The DNA here is from genome assembly GCA_944739405.2 of Euclidia mi. Lineage (NCBI taxonomy): Eukaryota > Metazoa > Arthropoda > Insecta > Lepidoptera > Erebidae > Euclidia > Euclidia mi. Next base: position 64,209,700 of record OX123181.2, on the reverse strand, counting down.
AGCTTCAGGTGTGTTTTTAACATCAACAACGGTCTGCACAAGGTCGTCCTTCTTATCTTCCTTAACACCATGGAACAGAAGAATCTTACGGCGACCCTGCATTTCTAAGTTGTCCACACTGTGCATTAGTAACTGGACTTGCTGCTGCAGACCCTTTAATGCTTCAGTGACAAACGCCCGGAACAATGTTAAATCTGATGCTAGACCAGCCATGCTTGAAGGAGGATGGGTTGTGTTTTGTAGCTTGTCCTCAAACTGAGACATCCTTTGATTGAACATGCTATTCAAGTTTAGAATTGTGCTCTGCAATGACTCCATAATATTTTGTATTTGTGTTTTGTGTGTACCGTGAATTTAGAAAGGAGATAACACTCACTGGCAGGTAGCGTAATGTAATAGACTTAGGCTGATTTTAGTCTCACGCTCACCGTCAGCGCTCATAGCTCAGCGCGTAGGTTATCAGCGCTGAGGCTCAGCGTGGCTCGTTTTAGTTTCGTACTGACCGCCTTACTGTACAGTCGACGATCAAAATGCGGAGTGTATTAGTGATTGCTGATTTGTACTATATATCCCAAAAAAATAAAAATCGGCAACGACGAAGACTCCATGTTCATCCATTGATTGAGCAGAGAGCCGTTGCAGGCGAATTTTTCTTGTTATATGGCACTTTGAGGGCTGATAAAAGTAATTTTTTTAATTGCTTTCGAATGTCAAATAGAACTTTTGACACATTACTGGCAAAGATACAGGATAAACTGGTCTATTACAGCCTACGAATTATGCCTATACCACCAATTGAACGACTCATCGATAACTCGACCTGTACCCACTTCGCGATTCGCCATTACTGTACGCGCTGATGACATCCGCTCCGCTCGACACTAAAACGCTCACTGAAAGCAAAGGCGCTCAAGCTATCGTCAGCGCTGACAGCTACGCGGAGCCGAAGCGCGACGCGTACGGCTGCGTAGCTATCAGCGCTGACCACCGTGAGTGCTGATAGCTACGCGTCATTCAAAAACGCTTCCTAGAAGTTCATATATCTCGGCCATCAGCGCTGACGGTGCGCATGCCGTCAGTGTAAGACTAAAACCAGCCTAAATTAAATCATAAAATAACTTAGTATCTTCTTGGGTTTACGCGAATGTTACACATTGAAATTAAACTACAGTTTACGGATTTTATCGCGATGTATTGGTTTCACTAAGTTATATTGGTTTCACTAAGTTATTATATTTGAAACTAATGATCTAGAGACTATATTTTTTATTTATTACTAGCCGACGTTTCGAATTCTTTACAGAATTCATGTTCACGGCAGACTGAGGTGATATTTGTCTTTTTCTTGAATGTATAAGTTATCTCAAAGTACCCGAACATTTTTCATCTACTGGTGTTACTATTTACGCAGAATGAGCTCACAGTGTCCTTAGGTCTTCTGGTGACTTTGTCCTTCTTGGGTTTAATTAGCCTTATGACAGGGTCCCAAGCTGGAGGAACATTCCAACCATCTTCCCTATTGAAATTAGGGTGTTTTTTAATTTCAATAGCCTCTCGTATCATCCTTGGAAGAAAACGGTGTTCTTTTGCGAGTATCTGTGGTTCATCAAATCGCAGGTAGTGGTTGGGTCCTTGTTCCACATGTTCACACACAGCAGACTTTGTTGAGCGTTTATGTTTTATGTCAGCTATATGTTCTTTGAGTCGAATGCCTATGCTTCTCTTGGTTTGTCCAATGTATGAGAGCCCACATTCACAGTCAATTTTGTAGACACCGGCCTCTTGCAAGGGTAACTGACACTTGACAGATGGTAATAATTGACTGATCTTCGTTGGCGGCTTGTAGTAAGTTTTGATAGAAGCTCGCTTCAAGATGTAGCCAATTTTGTCGGTCACGCCCTTGATGTATGGGAGGACAGCAGGTTGTCTTTCTACTGTGGCTGGTTTTTCTTTCTTCTGGGATCTGTGACAGTGGCGCGGCGGTCGGAGCTTGTTGTCTTGCAGAACTTGCCTGACCTGTTGAAGCTCAGCGTCCAGGTGTTTCTTGTCACAGATCCCGCGGGCTCTCTGAAACTGTGACATTCCTACAGTAGCTAACTGGTTAGGATGGTGGTGAGATTCACCGTTTAAGTACCTATTTGTATGGGTCTTTTTCCTATACACAGTATGGCTTAAGGAGTTGTTTTTATTCCTGATGACAAGTACATCTAAGAAAGCTAAAGAATTGTTTGCCTCTAATTCCATTGTGAATTGTATTTGGTTATTAATAGAATTAAGATGGTTTAGGAAAGCATTAACACTATCTGTTGGTAAAATTGTGAAAGTGTCGTCTACATACCGCTTGTAGAACCTCGGTGTGATGGTGGCAGTCTGCAGGGCTCGCGCCTCGAAGTCCTCCATGAAGACGTCAGCGACAACAGGAGATACTGGAGAGCCCATTGCTACACCATCTACTTGTATGTAGTATTTCTTGTCCCATAACAGATAGCCCGTTGTCAGGCAGTGTTGGAGTATTTCTGCATATTCCTCAGGCATGTTGTTTTCTGTCAGCTTCCTTCTAGTAATTTCTACACAATCTTGTACTGGTATGCACGTGAATAATGACTGTATATCAAAACACGTGAATAGTTTCCTTGTCAGAGAGATGTAGGTGTTTGATTTCACTGACAAAATGGTAGGAATCTTTCACATGTGCTCTCGTATTGCCTCTGAGCGGTGAGAGAATCTTTGCCATGTGTTGAGCCAGTCTGTAAGTTGGTGCGCCTATCTGACTAACTATCGGGCGCAGAGGAGCGTTTTCCTTGTGTATTTTCGGTAGCCCATACATTTGAGGAGGTTTTACACACGATGGTATTAAATATTTCACGTCCAAATTAAGTTTTTCGGAGTATTTCTTAACAATATCACAAGTTTGCTTGAGTATTTTGTTCGTAGGGTCTGACTTAACCAACTTGTAGGTACTTTCATCCGACAAAAGATGTTCCATTTTTTGTTTATACTCGGACGTGTCCATCACTACCGTTGCATTTCCTTTATCTGCTCGGAGTACTGTAAGTTCAGGCCTAGCTTGTAACTTCTTCAGTGCGAGATATTCGGTCTTTGGTAGATTCCTTGCCAGCACTTTCGATTGATGTAATACAGCAGAAACGTCCTGCCGTATGGCCTTAAAATCTTCCTTACTCACATTGTTTTTCACTAGGTTATCCTCAACGTTGCAAATAATGGTTTCATACGGTATTCTTGATGGAGTTATCGCGTAATTTAAACCTCTGCTAAGCACTTTCTTGGTATTTTGATCTAACATGTGTTTTGACAGATTGACAACTGTTTGTCTATGGGCGGACGGTAGCGTGTGATTGGTTCGTGCGAAAACGTTCTGTTTCATGTTGTACTGGTCATTTGATTTTTGTTGTAATTTTTCAAATTTTTGAATTTTGTTACGTTTACACGCATAATATTTTGATGTTTCTCTGTTGTTTATTGCTTCTATGCATGTTTAAAATCAAATGAAGTTTTCAATCTGTATATTTCGTTAGATAAATTCTTAACATTTCTATTTATTCTGCGTAAGTCAGCTCGGTGTTCATAGATCTTTTGTATGAGTAACTTTTGACTTGCCTGTTTCAAAAAAAATTCTTTCTTCTAAATTTATAAGTAAGTAACAATTGTTTTTTCTATCTTTATGTTCTAATTTGATTTATAGCTTTACTAAACATTAAACATAATTTGCATGCGATTGATAAACATTCCTACTTCAAATTTATATATACATACTCATATGTTTTCTTTTATTTATATATACCTATTTTTTTTATATAACAGTAATTTGTATTGTATATATTTATTACCAAAATTTAGATTTAAAAAAATATATAAGTAAGTATTTTCTTTTATTCTTAACAATTTTAAATTTCTTGTATAAAACGTTTAGGGGCTTTGACCGTTCTCCCACTGCGAGTTACTATTACAGCATTACCGGTGGCAGTGCTACCCGTGTCCCGAGAAAACTGCACTGGAATCGAACCCGCACACGAGGCGGGCGAGCGGTCCAGCTGATTAGGTTCTGAGATATTAACATCTTCAAAGTCGACCCCTACCGGATTCGAGATAAGCCCCGTCTTCTTTTCTGGATTTGTTGGAAGTTTTAGCAAATGTTGCCTGTTCCTGCGTAAAATGTTACCATTTTCATTTTGTACCCAATATGAACGCTCACCACGAGCTTTATTTATTATTTTAGAGTTAACCCATACCCTTCCTTGTCTCATCTTTACTGGTTCGTTGGGTTCTAATTCTTTTAGTATCCGCGTTCCCCTATCATAGTCTTGTTTATATCTCTGTATTCTTTTCTGTCTATCATCTTTTGCTTTTGTTCATTGATTACTTCCGGTGTTAGTGTTTTATTATTTACTGGTAATCTTGTATTTAAGCGGCGGCTTAGCAGCAGCTGCGCTGGTGAGTACTGTTCTCCGGTCAACGGTGTGTTTCTAAAATTAAGCAATGCCAACTGCCATTCTTCGCCACTCTCTAGCGCCTTGGTAAGAAGTAATTTTATTGTTCTAACATTCCGTTCGGCCAGTCCATTAGACCTCGGGTAATGTGGGGAGCTGGTGACGTGCTCGAATTCCCACCCTCTGATGAACTCTTTGAACTCCTCTGATGTGAATTGTGTACCGTTGTCCGTAATTAATTTTTTTGGTATTCCAAACCTACTAAACATCGTTTTTAGCGCTGCTATAGTATTACAACTTCTAAGGCTCGCAAGTTGTTGAATTTCTACGAATTTGGAGTAATAATCTACTACTAGCAAGTAATGTTTATCTCTGAACTCAAAAATGTCAGCTGCAATAACCTCCCAGGGGCGCTCGGGCACGGCGTGCGGCGCGAGCGGCTCGCGCGGCGGCGCGGCGCGGTGTCGCTGGCAGGTCTCGCAGCGCTCCACCACGCGCGCGATCTCCGCACACATGCCCGGCCACCACATCACTTCCCGTGCTCGTCTCTGGCATTTTTCAATCCCCATATGTCCCTCATGAATGCGTCTTAGCATCTCTTTTCTAAGATTTTCTGGCATGACCACACGCTCGTTTTTAAATAGAATTCCATTTACCATATGTAGCTCATTATGTACATCCCAATAAGGTCTCGCTATCGGTAATGTTTGTTTTTTGTCGGTTGGCCATCCATTTTTGTAATATGCACATAATGTTTTCATCACTTCATCCTGTTCAGTTTCAGCTTTAATCTTATTTAACATCTCCGGAGTCGCCTCAACGTTTTCATACAAAGTGTTCACATGAACTTCAACTTTTTGACACAACTCGTCTTCCCTAGTCATCTCTACGGCAGCTCGTGGTAATGTGTCTGCTATGAATAATAACTTTCCTGGTTTATATTGTAATTCGACGTTATAATGCTGTAGTTTCAGCATTAAGCGTTGCAATCGTGCAGGTGTTTCATTCAGTTGCTTCTTAAATATTACTTCTAACGGTTTATGATCCGTTTCTACCGTTACTTTGTCGTGTCCATAAATATATGTATGAAATCGAGTACATCCAAAAGTCACCGCTAGAAGTTCCTTTTCAATTTGTGCCCATCGCATTTCAGTGGGCGTGAGCGTGCGCGCAGCGTACGCAACGGGCCGCCCGCCCTGCAGCAGGCACGCGCCCAGCCCGCGCGAGCTCGCGTCCACCGACACTGTTACCGGCTCACTTGATGAGTAATATCTCAACACTGGAGCTGAGCTTATTTTGGCTTTCAGTAGCTGAAATGCTCTCTCGTGTTGCTCCATCCATTCAAATTGCATATTTTTACCTAACAGATTTCGTAACGGAGATGATATTTCCGAATATCTTGGAAAAAAATCGCGCCAAATAATTAGTAACACCGAGGAACCTCTCGAGTTCTTTCTTATCTGTTGGTGTAGGCATTAATGAAATTGCTTTTACACGGTTAGTTTCCGGCCTCATGCCATTAGCATCGAAAACATGACCCAAAAATATTGCTTTGGTTGCGCCGAATACGCATTTGTCTTTATTAAACTTAACTCCATTCAAACTAGCCCGGCGCATCACTTCTTTCAGTCTACTGTCATGTTCTTCCTTTGTTCTTCCATGGATCATTAAATCATCGATATATATTTCTACTCCTTCCATTTTGAATATATTATACACCTCTTTATGAAAAATCTCCGGCGCGCAATTTATACCAAAGGGCATACGCAAAAAACGGTACCTCCCAAATGGTGTTGAGAACGTACACAACTTGGAACTAGCTTCATTTAACCTCAACATCCAAAACCCGTTCTTCGCGTCACATTTAGAGAAGTATCTAGCTCCGGACAGATTACTAGCAATCTCTTCCTATGTGGGTAGCTGAAAATGGCTTCGCTTTACAGCTTTATTTAAACATTTTGCGACGACAACGATGCTTGACACCCAATCAGTTGGACCTTCCTCTTTTTTAATGATTTCTAACCTCTCCATATTATCTAACTCTAGTTTCAAACGTGAACGAATTTTAATCGGGATTTTTCGGGTTGCATTAACCACCGGCGATACTGACTTATCTATCTGAATATTACAATCGATTGGCAAGCAGCCGATCCCTTCAAATAGGGACTGATAGATCTCAATGTTATTTACATGAAATTGGTCACCTCTTTTTATTAATTTTAATTCTAAGCACGCCCTGAGTCCTAATAAATTGTTACAATTTACATCTAATACATAGATTTTTTGTTGAAAATTTTTGTTTCCATATTTTAACAAAGCATCAAAATAACCTACCACCGGTAATTTGGTTTTATTTATTTGTCTAATTACAGTACTGCATTTTTTAATTTGTTTTATATCAAAGCCTGATTTTATATAACAGTCTAGTGATATCACGGAAGCGTCCGCCCCACTGTCCAATTTGAATTTTATTTCGACTCCATTCACAGCTATAAAAACACTCCACGAATCAAACGCACTGTCATCGGCATCTATGTTAATATTGTACATCAATAACTCACCGTTTTCACCGCAACTTTCCTCACCAGATTCATTTTCGTGCACTATCTCTCGCGTAAATTTCGAACGACAACACTTCGCGAAATGCCCTATTTTTTCACACCTATAACACTGAACCGCACTAGCTGGGCATGTTTCAACTGAATTATGATCATAGCCACATTTTCCACACACTTCACTTCGTCGTCGGTCAGATGACGGGCGCGTGCGCGCAAAGCGGGGGGCGCCGCGGGGGCGCTGCCGGCCCCGTCCTCGATTCGTGCCTGGCCGTGCGCTGGCCGCTCCGCGCGCCAACGCCTCCACGCTGCGCTCGGCGGCGCCTGCGCTGGGTCCGGCACTGCATACCGTGGCTTGTTGTCCCGCTCGTTCTGCCGCTCGACACAATTGAGTCGCTTTCTCCAGTGTTAATTTAGTTTTTGCTTATAATTTCTGTTTCATTTGTACATCTTTTAGACCTCGTATCATCTGCGTTAAAATAAGGCTACTTTTTAGAACTCCAAACTCACAATCTTTACTTTTAACCTTCAATACACCCAAAAACTTATCGAAACTACTATCATTCTGGTTAGTTTCAAAGAAAACATGCCTTTCGTAGTTGATGTTTTTTGTTGGGTCGCAATATTTTGCAAATTGATCGCCTAACTGAGCGTAATTGTTCTTGCTGGTTTCGGTTATATCTAACTCTTCAAATATTTCTCTTCCTTGTTTTCCTATAACATGCATAAACAATGCACACTTTTCTTTGTCCGACACGCTATCCTTTCCCGTCGCTATCAGAAAATAATCAAACGCAGCTTTCCATTCTCGCCAGTTGGTAGTCATATTGCCCTCCTGTTGCAACGGCGCAGGTTGTTGTATGGCCGCGAACATCGCGCTTTGTTCCTTCTCCGTCATTGTTTTATGTTTCTCTCACTCACTTTTACTTTATTTATGTTCACTATTAACTTTCTTAACCGATTAACGCGAAATTAGCCACACCTGACACCATGTAGTGTGAGGGGCTTGTGAATGATACGACATCTTGGAAACGACTAGTTTATTTTAGACACACCCTCATATTAATTAATATAATATACTAAAGATACCCACAACAATATATATGAATTAAATTATAATTGATTAAAAAGCGAGGACTAAAATTTTTTTTACTGCTATGGCTACAACTACCCACACAGAAAAAACGTAGAAGAAGATGTAGTGCCAAGCATCGAGAAAGGTATGCTAAGATGGTTTGGGCACGTGGAGAGGATGGATGACGAAAGAATGACCAAGCAGATATATAAGGCAAGTGTGGAAGGGACAGGACGAAAGGGAAGACCTAGGCGGACGTTCTCTGACCAGATTGGAGACATCCTAAAAACAGGACAGGTGAGCAGTAGCCTGAACAGAAGAGCATGCATGAGGAATCTCCCATCAGATTCCTCATTGTTGTGAATAAAGCAAGAGATATATGTCAGGATCGTTGCAAATGGCGTTCCGTAGTGTCTGCCTACCCCTCCGGGAAAAAGGCGTGAGTCTATGTATGTGTATGTATGTATGTATGAAGAGCTATCAGACGCGCATGTTTCCTCACGATGCTTTCCTTCACAGTTTAGCAAGATTAATAATTGAATACACACATTAATTTTAACTGTCGCTGGTAAAAAGCGTGGGTTTAAACAAGAGGCCCTCTTCGTAGCAGTTGGTTGAACTTTCCGCAAGGCACTAATTTAATTAACTTAACCTAAAGAAAACTGCATTCTATAGGATGTTTTTTTGATAAAATGTAAATGAACTTGCTTTTATGGGATTTAGTAGATAGGTGCCTACAGTTATTGTCATTGCAATTATTGACTCTATATATAATATATAATCAATTTTATATATAGGCGCTATAGAAAGTCGGAAAAAATATACCCATGTAATCCAGATCCAGATAATTATAAATGTACGATACAGCACGTAACATTCTTTTATCATTGTTTCTTCTCTTCCAAACCATCTTCCATTCCATAGTAGGTATTTATAACGTGTGTGAGTATGGAAAAGGCTTTGTATCATTTATATTATTATTTCAGCCCTTTCTTCTGTTAGAAATATCCGAATTAGTAGTGTTATGATAATAATCCACTTTAATATAATCTTTTAAGCCTATTTAATTGAACTAGAAATATAGTAGTGAATGAGGAAGATAATAAATTGTGAAAGTAATTTAAGTATGGAAGAGATACGGTATGCAATGAAAAGTATGAAAATGGGTAAAGCTGCGGGATATGAAAGGATATCTGCTGAAATGCTCAAGGTAGGCGAAGGCGTCACCGCAAGCCTGCTGTACCTAGTTTTCAATAAATGTTGGCGGTCCGGTCGTGTACCAGGTGACTGGAACAAGGCCGTAATTGTGCTACTGTACAAGGGAAAAGGGTCACAGCAGGAATACAAAAAATATCGCTCTATAAGCCTCCTGAGAGTTGTTGGCAAATTGTATGCAAAGATACTGATTGAAAGAGTGATCTCTGAAACGGACAGTAAGATTTGGGATGTGCAAGCGGGATTTAGAAAGGGAATGGGATGTACAGATCAAGTCTTTTCCTTAAAGTGCATCTCAGAGAAAATCTTAAATAAACACCAGGAGGTTTTCTGCGCCTATAATGACCTGGAAAAGGCTAACGATAGAGTGGTGAGGGATGAACTTTGGTCGACACTTTCTGTGTATGGAGTGAGCAGCAGTCTGATACGGGCACTTAAATCCTTATACAGGGATTCAAGTGCCTGTGTCAGAATAAACGGGGCCTACACGGACTGGTTTAATATTGATCGTGGTGTTAGACAGGGATGTGTAGCGTCTCCTTGGCTGTTCAATCTATTCATGGACAGTTGTTTGACCGATCTGAAAGAGTCTGAATGTGGATTAAGAATGGGTGAATCTGTGTTTAAGGGTATTGTCTCGTTTGCCATTAATTCATTTGCACTAATATTGTTTGCCATAATCATCCCCGATCATAATATTTACTTGCACTAATATCATTTATACTAATAACGTTTGCCTTAACAACTCAACAGTGATAACTTTTATTATCATAAAATTACTTTCTATAACAACATATATCATAATAATTAGTTTACATAAGTAACACATATCATAATCGACTCTTGACATAATCAACATTTGATATAATTATGAAAATAATATATAATATTGTGAGGTCGAAATTAATTATCGTTAACACCCCGAATCAGTGCAATCCCACTCGGATAGGTTAGGTTAGGGTTTTCTTTTGACCCTTAACCCAAAAATAGGAGCCCTGCGAAGCAGGGCTCCGTCAACTTAATCCACATTCTTCACAGTAGTGTAATAAACTGAAGTTGAATTAATTATCGTTAACACCCCGACTCGGTGCAATCCGACTCGGATAGGTTAGGTTAGGGTCCTCTTTTGACCCTTAACCCAAAAATAGGAGCCCTGCGAAGCAGGGCTCCGTCAATTTATTCCACATTCTTCACACTAATTTAATAAACTGAAGTTATTCAACTTCATTTTAATCTCTATTTTCTTCTTAGATTATTGAAAACGAAAATTATAGCAATTACATTTATGGATTTAAATTATCATGACACTTGATCGATCATGACCAATGGAATTAGTGAAAGTACTTTTATGTCATTTCACGATTATGACAACTGAAGCGTTATTCCTAATGAAATTATGGCAAATACCATTATGGCATATGAAATTATGGCATTTTAAATTATGGCAAACATTAGTAAACCGTGTATGAGACCCTGTTATACGCTGACGATCAGGTTCTTTTTGCGTCGTCAGCGTCTGATTTACAGCAGATGGTCACCGTAATGAATGAGGCGTATAAGAAGAAGGGCATGAAAGTGAATGTAAGCAAGACTAAGGTCATGGTCATAGAGAAGGAAGACAGTATAACTGAATGTAACATAATGACAGGAGATGAAAAAGTGGAACAATTGAATGAATTTGTGTATTAAGGGTCTATGTTTACGAGAGATGGCAAATGTGAGGGAGATGTTGAAAGGAGAGTGAAAGCAGGAAATAGTGTGAATGGCGCCTTACAGTCCATCATTAGTAACAAAATTATCCCAAGTAAGGCTCGCCTTGCTGTAATACAGACTGTAATACAGTTCTGGCGCCAACGCTGATGAATGGTAGCGAATCATGGGTATGGCAGAAGAAGCATGAAAGTAGAATCAATACTGTGGAGATGAGGGCTTTGAGGAGTATGTGCGGAGTAAGGCTAATAGATAAAGTGAAAAACAGTGTGATACAAGAGAAGTGTGGTCTTAAAGAAGATGTAGTAATAAAGATTGAAAAAGGAATGTTGCGATGGTTTGGACATTTGGAACAGATGGATGAAAGAAGAAATACAAAAGAAGTATATCATGTAAGAATGAATGGTAATGTCGGTAGGGGACGCCCAAGAAGGACGTACGCCGATCAAATAGGTGACGTACTAAAAAAGGGCCAAATTAAAAGTACCCTTAACCGGCGAGCATGTATGATGAGGTTAATGAATGTCGAGGAAGCGAAAGAGGTGTGTTTGAACCGGAGCATTTGGCGTTCCATAACCTCTGCCTACCCCAATGGGAGACAGGCGTGACGATAGATATATAGATAGATAAACGTATAATTATATCTCGCGCATCTCATTTCAATCTTCATAAATTGGTAAATAGGTATTTTTCATGTATATGTCTCAATTTGTTTTATCAACAAGTTATAAAAAAAATAAAGAAACCGCACTACTACAGCAGTTTTACCCAATATAAGTTTTTACTTCAGTTTCACTTATGAATTATTTCTAGAGTACGAGTAATACATAAACAAAAGACGTTTCTAAATGATAAAAGTTATTAATCGATATCGAGAGTTTATCAACATTCTATTGAAATTAATTCTGAGTAAACCAAATCTAAGGATTTATTGTAAACACTAGACGACGCCAGCAGCTACGCCTGCCTTTTTTTTTAAATTTACCCGTTTTGGCCGATCCCGTGGGCATTTCGGGAAATCCCTTCTTAGTGCACCCCTACGGTCTCCAAGGAACATACATGCCCAATTTCAGCTTCTTGCGCCCAATAGTTTCGGCTGTAGCGTGTCTGTCAGTCAGTCAGTAACGCAAGGATTTTATATATTAAGATTATCGATATTTTATCGATATTTATTCTGAGTAAGCCCATCAATAGTCAAGTTAAAATTAGTGACAAACTACGAAGCTTCGAAATGTCTTTTGTATATTTATCTTTCTCTTACCTAGAGTAAAATTGTCTAGACATAAACATTATATTGAGTTGTGTCAGGTAAGTGTGCGGAGCTGAAAAGAAACTCGTACTCCAAGAATATGTACTTGATATATTTCCCCTTTGAAATTAAATTTACAATAATAACTTGTATTTTCAATACGGATGAATTTATACAAAAAAAATATTGGTGGGTCGCGCGCTAAACAGACCCGACGTAGTCTTATATATTCGCTTGAGTGGAGGGGAGCCGGGTGCAGTGGCCCACCGCGCGTCACTGGGCTAGGCGTGAACATCCTCCCCTCTTGAAGGGTTCTCCTTCAACAATTGACCCAGGAACATAGGCGATTTACGGCGCGACGAACGATGCCATTTGCGGTCTTTACGTCGGCTACTCTGTCTACTTCATCATTGCCCAAGTGCAAGGCCTCTATTCGTCCAATCTTCCATTTTAAGGGAGGCAAGTTCATATCCTCGATAATGACAAAGTCTTTGCAATTTAACAACCGCCTCCCGCCATTTAGTACGATGCTGGAACTCAGTGACGCCATCTCGTCCAAAAACATTGTCTAATCAATTACTATTACAATTACTATTTATATTTGACAAATCAGGAGAGGGAAGAGCTATTAGTGGTTTTATGACGAGAAAATGCCCAGGAGTAAGGGCTTGAAGATTTTATTTTATTTTTATTAAACAAAGGTACAGTAACAGACAACAGATTAAGCCTTATACAACATTCAATGCAACATTTCCAGTTTCCAATCTGAAGTCCAATTAAAACCGTACCTACACATAATTTAAATTTTATTTAAAATTTATGTGATCAAATGCAAGCATTGGTAGTAAAATAAGGAAAAAATTAATAAATCTATTTACTTAATGAAATACTTATTGAAGTGCAACAATAATGTTATATTTCCAATTAGACTTCCTATTGCAATAGAAAAAGGTTGACAATACCGAACTCCTCTAAAAGGATAAGGGATACAGGAATGGTTCTTGGTTTAGAACTTGATTTTGGGGTGTATACTATTAATTCTTCTAAGAAAACATGTTTCCTTCAAGGGAACTGATTCGTATCCCACGAGTGCGACCAGTTGCGTTCGATTAAGCAAATACGATGAAAGCCATCTATATAAATTGCTATGGATGCCATAATGCTGAGCCTTTGCTAATAATCTTAAATGATCAACACGATCAAACGCTTAGGAAAAATCGGTGTAAATTGAGTCTACCTGCTTTTTATGATTAAAGGAATCGCACAAGTAATTACTGTAGCATAAGAGATTTGTAGTGGTTGATCTGTCAGACAAGAAGCCATGCTGGAGTGGGCTCAATTGGTGTTTCAAATTATTGTACATGTGCTTGTAGACATAACCTTCAAAGATCTTAGCGAACTAATTGAGTACATTAATGAGCCACCATTTTTAGATAAAACTATGCTTTTCAATTTCCTTGACGTAGTAGTAGACTAGTACCTTGACGCTCCCACAGCCGGCTATATCGGTGTAGAGCGAACTTTGCAGCGTCTCGCAGGTAAGTATTATTGGCCCGAGATAGGGATTTACATTGCTCAATATCTCAAAAACTGTGCAGCGTGTCAACGATACAAGGTAGACACGCGAAAACCAGCTATGTCACGCCGCTTCGAAGTGCTCGCTGTAGACTTGTTCGGGCCCCTACCGAAGACACCTACCGGCAATAAATGGATCCTCATAGTGGAGGACACCTGCACTAGGTGGGTTGAATTATCCGCCCTTTCATCCGCCACTAGTGAAGAGTGTGCCAAAACACTGGTGAACGAGGTGTACCTGCGTTACGGGACGCCCCGAAGACTCATCAGCGACAATGCATACAGTTTGTAAGTGAAGTGATGCAGTAGACGTGCCACGTCATGGGCATCAAACAGTCGTTTTATCACCCAGAGTCCAACCATGTCGAACGTAAGAACCGCGACCTTAAACCACAGCTTGCAATACTGGTAGGTAAAAAACATGATTCCTGGGATAGTCACCTACCCGCCATTCGGTTCGCCATGAACTCTGCGTTCACTGCAAGCACGGGGCATTCTCCTGCTTTTCTTAACTTCAGGCGCGACGTGTTGTCTGATATGCAGGCCATCGTCGAGAACGACAATGTGGTCTTGTCTATTACCCCGTTCCTTAAGAAGGTTTCAGCCGTGCTGCTCGATGCACGGGATGTGCATGAGAAAGCCCAAGAAGCTCAGAAGAAGTTCGCCGATGAGAGTCATCGCCCCGCGCCGGATTATAAGGTTGGGGATCTCGTACTGCTTAAGACTCAGGGCTCTAACGATACGAGCAAAGGGCAGACTCCGAAATTCATGCCTCGCTACGATAGGCCGTATCGTATCCAGGAGGTGATCGCTAGTACGACATACTCTTTGGAGCGTATAAGTGATGGCATCTCGTCAGGGAGGTATCACGTTTCGTTGTTAACACCGTTCGTTGGCCCCAACCAAGACCCCATTCACGAGAAGCGTAAGAGAGGGCGACCTCGTAAGGCTAACCCAGCTTCGGGGACGCAATGCCTGGGTTAGAGGGGGAGGATATAAGGCGAACATTCAAATACTCGCGCCACGAACGCTTGAATATTCGCGCCAGCCACCGCCCTCGTGGTAATCCGCTGTACTTCGCGGTCGGCACCGCCATGCCGCCCGCGTCCCGCGCACAGCCAGTCGCATATTTACTTCACTTTGACATATGATTTAAATCTAGGGAAGAATCTTCGTAGTTTATCACTAATATTAACTTGACTTGTGATGGGCTTAGTCAGAATAAATATCGATAAAATATCGATAATTTTTACAATAGATCCTTAGATTCGGTTTACTCAGAATTAATTTCAATAGAATGTTGATAAGCTCTCGATATCGATAGATAAATTTTAACGTAGGAACAGGCACTTGTGTGATATATTAAACCTATTCAAATTAAAATCTGCATTTTATTATTTAGAAACGTCATTTGTTTGTATGTATCTTACTCTTACTCTAGATATAATTCATAAGTGAAACTCAAGTAAATATATTGGGTAAAACTGCTGTTGTAGTGCGATTTCTATATTTTTTCTATATTCTACAGACCATTTGAATTTAGAGTGTTCGCTAGAATGATCGTGAAAATGTTCAGTTCGTCAAATCAAAAAACCGCGAATGCTCGCTGTTGTGTTACAAGTGATGTTCAGGTGTATCAGCGCCATAAGGATGACCAGTCGTAAGAAAGATAAAGGAAAGGTGACATTTTCTTTTTATTGTAACCTCTTTTCAACTTGCATATACATCGGTAGATGGCAATAGGCTCGCCCCCCTATTACATTGGGACCTAAACATAACTGGCGATGTGTGGGTGTTTAATACACCTCTGCCTACCCCTTCGTGGATAAAAGGCGTGAAGTTATGAGTTATGTTATATACATCGCTACCGGTTGGTTGTCCGTGTGGTGACGGATTAAGAATACGGGTTGTCACCAACCCATATCATCCCATGGGTGTCGTAAAGGCCGACAGAGGGAGAATATTATGCAGAGAACAGCACTGTAAGAGAAGGAAAACTTGATACAAACCCTATACCAACCCGTTTGGCCAGCGTGGTATAGTAGGCCAATCCCTCCTTTCAAAGGAGAGGCCTAGTCCAGCAGTGGACTGTTAAAGGCTGATGATGATGATGACCGGTTGGCAACTTAATTACCTTTGTTATTCGAGACGATGTAATAAGTTACGGCTTATTTGTAGACAATCAAACAATTATTTATCAGGACAAGTGACAATAGATTGATTGATTGAAACCTCGATGGGCCCAACCTTTAAGCTAAATTTGATCGCCGGATTTAGATACTACTTATATTTTAGTTTAATTTTCCTACAAAGTATCTTAAATATAGAGTCTAAAATGCATCAGATTTCTATCAAATATCAAACGTCGGCTAGTAGGAATTTAAAAATGTAGTTCTAGATCATTCGGTTTAAATGTAAATTAACTAAAACCAATATATCGCGAGAGAATCCGTATACCGTAGTTTGCTTTCAATGTGTAACATTCGCGTAAATCCAAGCAGATAGTAAATATCATAGTGTAGATAACCTAGTGGAGAGACCGACAGACTGCTATGCAGTGGGTCTCGGCTTCGAATCAACGGCGCGCACCAATGACTTTTCGAAGTTATGTTCGTATGAAATTGTTAATGATCGCTTGCTAAATGGTGACGAAAGACATCGTGAGGAATACTGCATGTCTGAAAGTTTGCCATAATGTTCTCAAAATACATGCGAAGTCTGCCAACCCGCACTACGCCAGCGTGGTGGACTATGGCCTTACCTCACAGTGAGAAGGGCCCGTGTCCAGCATTGGGACAGTATTATACAGGGCTGATGATGATGATGACGTTGTGTATCGAATTAAAATTCCTAAGAATTTGAGTATCTGGTTACCGACGTAAGTGTCGGTATTCTCTAAAAAAATATGTAAACTCTGCGTATTGCTCTCAGGGTCAGCATATCCTACGTCCATAATCCCATATACGCGGATTGTGATGATGTATGAATATTTGAGTGGCGTCAGCGCTTCAAAAAAACAAAAAGCAATAAATCATCTAGGTACTGACTAGATAAAATTGATTAATTATCCGTGCTGGCATAGTAATTATACCGGGTACATATTAGGTACAATTAAATTATCCAACACGTTGTCATGGAACAATGATTACTGAATCACATAATTTGTACTGAGAGGTCATCAAACCCACAACATTCGCCATCAACTATTACGTCATACAGGCAGTACAGCATAAATGAAGCCTATTTCCCAAAATTTTAGATAGATAGATATATTCTTTATTGCACACCAAAGTAAAGTACATTTATACAGTGACTTAAAGCTAAGTTTCTCTGCTCTGCCAGGCAACCTTGGGATGGACAGGAATGATCAAAGCATTTTTGTGGGTATGGCTATTAAAATGAAATTATCAAGAAGATTATCCTAAATAAAATACATGTATACACTTACATTAACATATATAAGTAAATAAATATACCTTTTACTTACATACTTACATAAAATACATACATAATTTATACAAATACATTAAATATATATATATATCAATATATTAAATAATATAGATACATTTTATACAAGTGATGAACTCAGACGATAATTTAGTTCATATATTTGTCAATCCTTGAAATAGTGCTTCTTTACCAAGTCTTTGAAAATATTTATTGTGCTTGCTCTTCGAATCTCTAGTGGTAAAGCATTCCACAGTCGCACAGCCTGAACAGTAAAAGATTTGTCGAAGTAATTTGTGGAATGCTTCGGCATCTCCAGCGTTAGATCCTCAGACGACCTCAAGGACTTACATGTGTGTCATCGAGGAACTTAAATCGTTCTTTGAGATAAGAGGGAGAATTGGGCTTTAAAAGTACATTATATAGCAATATAAGAATGTAAGTATTCCTGCGAAGATGAATTGGCAGCCACTTGAGTTTGTTGCGAAAATCTGAAACGTGATCATATTTGCGCATTTTATTACTCAGCTGCGTCTACGGGCATTAAAATCGTATTAGACTAGCTGTCAATAAATGCTCCAAAAATATATTTGTCTTTCCGGCATAGTATTTGGTTATCCATAAAATACATTATCGTTATCTTAATACCCAGCTTTAGAGCTTACCACTGATTGTACTAATTGATTTTATATTCGTATCGATTGCACCCCGCACAGAAATAGATATCAGTTATCATATTTTTTCTTCGTATAATTTATGAAAATTATCATATCTTAATTATCGCTTGCCCCGTGCCTCGAAGGGCACGTTAAAACCGTCGGTCCCGGTTGTCATGAAGATCTTTGACAGTCGTTATAGGGCGTCAGTACCTTCTGAACAACCCGACACGAGTCTAAACCATGGAATATCGCTATCCCTTCGGGTTGCGGAGGTCAGACAGGCAGTGGCTCTGTGGAAAAGCTAATATTCAGCCAAATCCGGTTAGACTAGTAAGCGGACCCTAGGTTGAAACTGGGATAATGCTAGAAGCAAGGAGCAAAGCTAGAAGGATGATAATGACATAAGGGAACTAGGTACATTCGTTGGATCAATTCGTCACAATTACCCAATACCCATTTACAATTGAACGCACGCGCGGTCTACAGGCCACTAGTAGATCAATTAATTCTATGAATAAATTAAGAAATGAAGGAAACTCATCGTTTAATTTATATTTATAACAAACAGAATAGTACACAAAATTAAACAAAATTTATCTTTTTAATATCAAATATAAGCAAAAGCGTCTTAAAAACCATCAATATTTGGCAGTCTTGTAATCCCATAGCCTTATTTTCATTTAGGAACGTAAAATTTACCTTAAAGTTTATCCCTAGCAATGATATTAAACCACTTAAATAAATAATTCGCAAAAGACTGGTCTATTGGCGAGTAATCTGTCAGGCCAAAAAACTTCCTGATGTTCAATAGAAATGCGCCTCATACATTTACTGCATTGCTGCAGTATGAACACCAACTATCTCCTCCCCGAATATGCACATTTTGTTGCTGAGGGTGTTCTTTTAGTCCCAGAAGTAGTGTGCCTTTCAGTTTGATACCTCTAGGTACCTATATTTTGCTGGGATATACAATGCTCAATTAGAACACGATCTTCCTGGATAGACTCCCACTTTTTAGATATATAGGCGGCAGAGCACTTTCATTTGAAGATTATTAATTTGATATAATATTAAAGAGAACTTTTATACCTGCCATGTTACTGACGGACCATTTATACGCTATAATAATAATATAAAAAGTTGATAATATTTACCACTTGTGCATGTGGCAATTATTTTCCTTCAACGCACGCGTGTGGAACAGGTGTAGCCCACCAACCTTGCGCTGTTCCTTATGCCGATGCTACTAGTAGGAGCGGGGAGAACCACTCGAGGAATACACAAGACTATTTTATTGTGACATACCTAGGTCCTCTAATATATGACAATATTAAAACCTGGGTTACAGATGTAGCCCACGCGTGTACTCTAGTGTTAAATAGGTGTGTGCATCTTAAAATCTAAATTGTATATATCGCTTTCCGTCTATAACGTTAGGTCAAAAAACTATTCGATAATAATAGAAAAGATTGCATGTTAATCGTATAGATCATACAATAGTCGCGATAACCGTATTTATTATTATGTAGCTATTATATGATAGGGCATAATACCCATTATCTTAATGTGTTAGGTATCTTGTATTAACATTTTTCACACTGCTTGGACTTTGCGTTTCATAACACGAAATTGGCTTGGCCTCAGGCGTAGATTACTGCGTAATATTTTATTATAGGAACGTTCTAGAATTCTTTCTTCAATTACATCAATTGAGATATTGAAACTGTTTCATCATCGTCATGTCAGCTTAGAGACGTCCACTGCTGGACATAGCCCCCCCCCCAAGGTTCACCACACAGACTGATTTTGAGTCGCTCGCATCCAACCGCTTCCCACGATCTCAACTAGATCATCGGTCCACCTTGCGGGAAGACTACCCCTGCTGCGTAGTCCGGTACGTGCTCGCCACTCCAGAACCCGCCTGCCCCTACAACCATCGGTTATTCGAGCTTTATGCCTTGCCCATTGCCACTTCAGTCTGGCTATTCGGACAGTAATGTCGGTGACTTTATTTCTCCTGCAGATCTCCTAATTTCTGATTAGATCTCAGTGACCCTGAGCTTTCTGATAAAGCCTATAGTTAGCAACGATGTCATCAGCAAATCAAAGGTGAGTGATGTATTCGCCGTTTATGGTGATGCCGAGTCCTTCCCAGTCCAGAAGGTTGAAAACGTCGTCCAGCGCAGTGGTGAAGAGTTTCAGAGATATAAAATCCCCTGCCTCACCCTTCGCTGTAGCCGAATAGGTTTTGAGCTCTGGTCCTGGAGGCGGACTGACATAGTGGCGTTCTCATACAAACACTTCAGCACTTCGACATATCGATAGTCAATTTGGCACCGTTGGACAGACTGCAGCACTGCCCAGGTTTCGATTGAATCAAAGGCTTTCTCATAGTCCAAAACGCCAAGAATAGAGACTAGTTATACTCCTCGGACTTCTGTATAACCTGCCTTAGCGTATATATGTGGTCTATGGTACAATAGCCTTTACGAAAACCGGCTTGTCCGGGAGGCTGGAAGTCGTCTAGCTTGCTCTAGAGACGATTCGTGATGACCCTAGAAAACAACTTATAGAGGTGACTCAGAATTAAGATGTTCTGTCACATACTACTATACTGGTCTGTAGTTCTTCAAAAGGGTTATATCACCCTTCTTGAAGAAAAACACCACCACACTTCTGCACCATGCCTGTTGGGTTCTGCCCTCTTGAAACTGTTTATTCTTATCTTAGTCTTGGAACACTCATAGGCGTTCAAGTGTTCTTTAATCATAACCTATCACATGACGACGATTAATAAATCTCTAAATATTTGCAGATAAAACATATTTCCGTTTCAATTTGTCCTTGGCTACAACACGATTATCAAGCACCGTGACTACAAAAAATCACCTCATCACGGATATTCATGGATACATTCATCTGTAATGAGCATGTTTGCTAATGTTACAAAACATAAAAACAAACGAGTGTGTTTTAGCGAGAATTCTTACGTTCTGCTGAGCAAGCTATCTAATGGACAGTAAATTTGATATTATTGCATTCGCTAGAAAAATCGTGAAAATGTTCGTAGCAATGTACGGCTGTTCGATCTTCAGTTCGGCAAAACAAAAAACGGCGAATTTTTGCTGTTTTGTTACAAGTGAATGTTCCGGTGTATCAGCATCATTTGATGATTTGCCTGTCTTTGAACAAGTCTTTATAATTGAGTTAGTCATTATCCTTGTTAAGAAGATGGTTTTCTGTCGTCTCATCGAGGATTCGTCTGTTCAATGTTTACTAGTATTGTAACTAGTAGTATCTTGAATTCTGAAGGTCTTATCACCGATAATCAGATTAAAAAAAGCAAAAAAATTACACAGTGAAATAATCTATACGTATTAAAATTCTATTATTCATTTTTTAGTAGCATTGACGTCGTTTTACAAAAACCAGATATGATGTGGTATTAAAATGATCAAAACAACTCCATGGTAGATGATAATATATATGTAATCCAATTATCGAAATCAACATCGGGAGTGATAGATGACATAGGTACTGTTCGGCTTATCATAATCTTTATAAAAATGTTGACTTAAAAAAACATGGAGGTAATTTATTTAAATATACCAAATTAGACTATAATAATATTTGCTATCGCAATAGTTTTATGTGATAGTGCGCAAAGCAAAGCTAGTGATTATAACATTGACCGTTTATGCTACTTCTTATCAAGTTCAATGTTACGAAATGGTCAGTTCAACCACGGAGGAGATTTCTTCAAATATGCAATATAAACAGTAATCATAGAAAATTACTAGAAATTTGGAAATTTAATTTAGTTATAAATATCACCGTAAAATATCCATAACGCCAAGTTTTTTTTTATTTAGTAAGAGTCTACAATACAGTCTAGTCTACAATAATGAGAAGCCATTTATATTTGCTTGGGTCACCACATAGCACCATGCAGCTATTAATTTGAATGACTTCAGCAGATTGACTGCAATTCAAATTAAAGCATTATTAGATACGTGTTCCTGTGTATCTGTACACCGATAATTCGCTTATCATGTGCAACTAGCAATACCTGTTAATAATTACTCGACTTATTTCAAAAAATAATCCACCAAAGTATTCGAGCACTTTTTGTCGTTATTATTCAGATGATAAAGATATTATATGTAGATGTAAATATTTTCTCCTCCTTATACATATTTTAAAGTCATCAGGAAAGTGTAGCGTAACGCAAATGGTCTCAAATAAATTCCGTGTCACTTTGAAGGTACTGTCCAAAAAGTCGATCTTAAGGTGGGACAAAACTTTGATTCGTCCGTAAATTGTGCTGTTGCAAACCTATAAAATAATGGTTATGAACCCATTGTCAGTATTTTCTGATGAGATGACTCTTGTTTGTCTAACTGCCTGGAACTTTACATTATTTTTATTTATTTTTTTATAGTAATTGGCGACAAACGAGCAGATGGATTGCCTGATGGTAAGCAATTACCGCCGCCCATGGACACAAGCAACACCACTGGAGTCACTAGTGCGTTGTCGCCCCTTGGGGTTGGGAAAAGGGATAGGATGAGGAGTGGGATAAGGGAGAAGGAATAGGGGATAGGGCCTCCGGCACTCTCACTCACCGGACGGATCGCAACAGTTTAGGTACTGTTACTTTACGTCGATTTTCTGTGAGAGGGTAGTACTTCCCCGGTCGAGCCGGCCCATTCATGCTAAAATCAGCAAGGCTCTACTACCTAATGGCGCTGATACACCTGAGCATTCACTTGTAATAGAACAGCGAGCATTTGCTGTTTTTTGTTTTGTCGAACCGAACAACGAACAAAGCCGAACCTTCCTACGAATATTTTCACGATCTTTCTAGCAAACACTCTAATCCTAAGAATACAGAAAAAAAATAGAAACCGCACTTTAACAGCAATTTTACCGAATATATTTACTTTAGTTTGAGTTATGAATTCTTTCTAGAGTAAGATACATTAACAAATGACGTTTCTTATTAAAGAAATGCAGATCTTAATCTGAACAGGTTTAATAAATCACACAAGTTTCTATTCCTACGTTCAAATTAATTTATTGATATGGAGCATTTATCAACATTCTATTGAAGTTAATTCTCAGTAAACCAAATCTAAGGATGTATTGTAAACATAATCGATATTACTGCCTCCCTGGTCCAGTAGATAGCGTATGCGGCTGCTGATCGGAGGTCCCGGGTTCGATTCCCAGGTCGCGCAAAATTGTTACTGGGTTTTTCCAAATTCTCAGTATCAGCACGGAGTCTGGTGATGTGCCCGGTAACGGGAATAGTCTCGCCCCCTATTACGTGGGACCTAAAGATTCGTGGTGAAAAGTGGGTTTAGTATTACACCTCTGGCTACCCCTTCGGGGATACAGGCTTTAGTCTGTGATGGTGATGAATAATCGATATTTTACCAATATTGTTTCTGAGTAAGCACATCATTAGTTAAGTTAAAATTAGTGACCACCTACGAAGATTCGAAACGTCATTTGCATATTTTTCTTCCTCTTACATTAGATTAAAATCATAAGTCAAAGTGAAGTAAATATATTGGGTTCAACCGCCATTGTAGCACAGTTTCTATGTATTTTTATATTCTGAGCTCAAGCGTGTTTGGGTTTGAGGGCCGCGCGCGACGTCGCGCGCGTCTTCACGTGTCCGTAGTGAAGCGCCCGGCGCGTCAACATTTTTATTTTTATATTGCTTATGTTTTGACATCCATTAAGTGTGGGTTGTAATTATCCGCGCTTATAAAGTTTTTAACATTTAAATTCATAACAAATCAGAAGACGTTATGATGCTAACGTGCACAGTTAGCTCAGAAAAGTTTGAGTTCTGCACGCTCTGCGTTGTTTCCCGCTTGCCACCCGCGCATTCACTGCGGACACTTGTATGAAAGTGTCTATGGTTTGAGTTGCCCGCGTGCTCCCCACGCTACACCTCCCGCGCCGCACTCCAATACAGTTTCATATGTTACAGATCCCCGCGCGCGTAACCGCACCCGCGCCCGCGTTTCACTCTGGCCGAGCACTAAGACTCGCCAGAATGTTCGTAAAAATGCACGCTAAGAAACTCTTGCTTGTTTTTCTGTTTTGTAAAATTCGCACGAATGCTCATTACAGGTGAATGCTCAGTGTATCAGCGCTTTAACAAAAATAAAATTTTCCATTTCCTAATTTGAAGTGCAAAATATACTTCACATGTCATTTGAGCTGAAATCTAGAGTTCGGCAATATCTCTGAACTTTACTTCTTAACTACTACTAGTCGCATTAAATTATGCAACGCAGGATTAAATATGACTTATTTTTATCAAAGTTATGCCATATATTTTTGCCAGCGACATTAAACTTATCTTCTGACCTTATTTCAAAGGCTAAGTTCATATTACGGTTGAACTATCTTAAAAATAAGCTTCATGTAATACAAAAAGGTAATGAAAAATTTAAATTTCATTTACACGGAGTGTAGCGCCAAGAAAATAATTAAATTTCTTTTGTTCTAGAGTCTTCTTACTAAGTGCAGCACGTGACTGCAATGGGACGAGTTGTTCGCAAGAAGCTTTGCAGTTTTTGTTCAAAGATTAATACTTACGGTATTACACCATAAGTGCTTACGTAAGAAGATTTATTTCACCACTGTGTAACAGGCTCGGTGATTGATAAATGAATGACACTTTTTAATATATGATGCTGTTGCCTCTTCATAAATAGTATGCTCTTGCTGTTTATATGTAGCTGTATCCGTCTTATTTTGGTGATGTTAGAAATAAATATATTCATTGTTACCAAGAGAGATTATAGTAATCATAATTATAATAATTCGTATACCAAACTCCAAGATATTGACCCAGAGCAAGACCATAGCTTAACCATATTTCTGTTGGATATAGGGAGTGATAAATGCGATGAAAAAGATAGTGGCTATTCATTACCAGAAGGCCAATTTTCATATATTGTATAGGAAAATAACATTGAAATTATATTTTGAACGAAATGAGATTAGATTTTGAATAGACTCAGAATCGGTATTCTGCTAATTAATGTCATTATCGTCTAATTTGGCTTCTATAGTTCGACGTTGACACATTTTTCAATTTACGATCTAGTCACGATAACATTCGAATATCGGTTAATTTAGGAGAATACAATTTTTGACATGACACTGACATTAGCTCGAAACTGCCCGAAATTTTCAACAAATATAATTGGGAGAAGTATAAGTGGCCCAACCACAGGTCACTTTTGATCATCCAAAAGAAATTTGCAAGTCCTCAACCAATGGACCACTGACACTAAAACTATACATAGTACAAACGCTCCTGCACTTTATATAATCTATGCCAACGATGGCAGCTAGATAAACTGCTTAATTTAATCCAACTATTGTGTTGATAGTATCATATATCAGAAAGTATAATCATACAACTTACCAATTTACGTTAGCACTACACTATTTTGGTCAGTTACGCGTTATTTGTACACTCTGTATAAACATTTGTTATTCTAAACAAACGTAGTACAGCGAAGAGCAAAATTGATTAAACCAATACACAAAGCCCTGTATGTCTCTTTTGAAAGCTTTTACGAGTACGGGCGAGCAAAAAATGTATGAGAGACTACTGATATTTAAAATGTGTCGTTGAATAGCCATTGTTGATTAAGAAGGCAGCCATAGCCTGGTAGAGAGACATAAAAACTGCTACGCAGAGGATTTCTAGTTCAAAACCACACAACGTTGCACACCAGCGACTAAGTTTTGTGCGTATTTTTAAGGGCATGAAAACTCACACACAAGGAATGAATCTCTTGATCGACTTGATAAAAATTTATCGACGGCCACAAACTATGTCCAGACTCGAAACAACAATTCTTGGATCACACAAAGTGTTAACCCGGATGAGGATCGAAACCACAACACTCAGCACATCTCTAAACTCTTGATCATCTGCGTAATAAATATTACTACTCATTTAAGGTAGTGAAGGCTATAGATTATTTCTTATTATGAGTCATCCATTTTTAGCCCAGTGTTTTTTTTTGTCATTGCAGCTAAACCTAGCTACATGGGACGCGATGAGTGGGAATGTCAGCTGGACTAGTTACGTAGAAAGACCCAAAAATATCTTTTCACCACAGCAGCTCAAACATGCCGCTTTTGCTGCGAGACAACAGTGAACAAAACGCGATTTTGATTCGAGCGTGAGGCAAAGTAGCTTTTTAATTTTTCAATCTTCAGTGCCACGAATTGACATTGTTCAGCCACAAATTTGAAACATTCGAATTTTACTGTGCTCTGTCTCTTTCACATGCATATAAAAAGTGAGTGAAAAAACAAACCCCTTCGAATTCGAAATTCGATTTTGGAATTCGACCTCAAAGAAAACACCTACGGCAACGCAAAAAAAAAGATATTTGTAATAGAGAAATTACTTTTTTTATATGTTTTTGTTTACATGTTTAATTTATTATTGGATTTTAATAAAAATAAGTCTAATTAATAGTATAAAATTAGTATTTAACCAATACATTTTTATTTAGAATTACAACAATGATACATTTGAAAAATAAACATCAGGGACGCGGTATTAAAACGCGATTTAAAAAAGTAGCGGGAATAAAAATTCTCTAGTTATTAGTGTATAATCTATGATAAAAATTTCGCTGATGCTGATACAGTAGGTATAGCGTAAAATTTATATTAATATATAAAATAATCT
This sequence comes from Euclidia mi, assembly GCA_944739405.2. Lineage (NCBI taxonomy): Eukaryota > Metazoa > Arthropoda > Insecta > Lepidoptera > Erebidae > Euclidia > Euclidia mi. The sequence continues at coordinate 64,183,021 of OX123181.2, read as the reverse complement.
AAAAAGATGAGTGAAACGAGCGATTATGACTGTACTTTAACACCAGAAGAGTTAATTCAACAAGTGATTATGCAGAAGTCATTCTATTCCTGTTCATTTCTATGTCTCCTAAGTAATAGGTATGTGTTCTCACTGCTGTGGTTGAAAGTTATGTGTGCTACACGAGAGCAAAGTTTTTTGTATCTCGTGCTGTTGAGTCCCTCACCACGCTCAGGATTCTAACTTTGATTCACTCGCTACGCTCGTGAATCAATCATAGAATCCTTCGCTTGCTCGGGACTCAAAATCAGCACTCGAAACAAAAAACAACTTTGCTCTCTTGTTGCACAAATAACTATAGTACACTCAAAACCAATGAGTCTCTTACCGGTTCTCAGAATATTATTTATTTCTACTATTTTAAATCGTGAAACCTAGAATCTGTTCTAGATTTCACGATGAATCGCAAATTTTATGTCAGTAAAATTGAAGCTATACTTTTAAGGATCGTTTTTTCCTGTAAAGTGTAATTAGGTTCAGGTTATGTTATCGATAAAACATTTTTTAACGATCAGCCTTTTGATGCATTTGCCTGCCGGCTACGGTAAATTAAACTCATTAGCATTTTCAATTTTGTACTATTTTTCTTCATAAAAAGCAGATGATTTAGTTCAGACGAAAAACGTGATTGCTCCTTACCCATTTTTCATGTTCCATGAATACTTACTTCATTGTACAAGAAAATGCGAAAGGGTCCACATGTTGTACCTACGTTATATTTAATTATCATCAAATATAACCAACGAAATAAAGTGATGTTTATTTGTCTCCATTATACGAAAGTTGTCCAATTTGTTATTTAGTTTTTTATTAAATACTAGAAGACGCCAGCAGCTACGCCTGCATTTTCTTTTTAATTTACCCGTTTTGACCGATCCCGTGGGAATTTCGGGAAATCCCTCCTTAGTGCACCCCTACAATCACCAAGGAACATACATGCCAAGTTTCAGCTTCTGCCTGCCTGACAGACAAGCTACAGCCAAAACTATTGGGCGCAGGATGCTGAAATTTGGCTTGTATGTTTGAGACGGAGGGTCTCAGGTAGGATGTCGGGGTTCGAGAGAAACACTGCTAGGCTGAACAGGTTCTTTATTATGTCTCACTACCGCTTACATACAGTATGACCGAACTAGGTAAGCACTGGCCTGAGCTGGCTGGAGTGTAGACTCCTGCTGCTCTCCGACGCTCGCAGGGTAGCTGCTCGAAGGGTCGCCGATGAGCTGGCCAAGGTGCGCTGCGCAGGCAGCTCTGTGGTCGATGTTCAGGCTGAGCGGGTCTCAGGCGATGCAGCCGATGTGGGCCGAGCGGTCAGGCTCAGGCGTCAGTGGCCTGGCTGTAGGAGCTCGTAGGCAGGAACGGAGGCTTGGGTGGCAGCTGGCTAGTAGCGGCACAGCGCCAGCAGCTCGTGGCTTGTAGCCCGTAGGAAGAACGTAGCCCGTAGGAAGAACGTCAGGTGCAGTGAGCTCGTAGGGTGAACTGGAAACAGCATAGAGAATACACAACAACCGGTCAGGAACAGGCTGTCCCTAGATCGGCTGTTATGCTTAGGAGACACAGATACTACAGACAGAACATAAAGGCACACAGACAACTAGAATATGCTTACCCCCAGCGGGACAGTAGATAGGAAGTAGAATGTAGAATAATCGCGAGGTGTAGCGGCAGCGTTCCGATGTCTAGGGAAAGTGACCATTCTATGACGCGCACCCATCTTATATAGGCATAAATCTATGACTCACAACTGCCTTTGGCTAGTGAACATGACCATATTAGGTAATATTGCGAACGATGTCTGGCTAAGCTGGCGTTAAGCGCCTGCGAGATATTATAACGCAATACGTGTAGTATTACGTTACAATACCACGCTCTGTACAGCAGGATTTTTCGTGTCTAGACAAGAAAAATCCGTCTAACTAAGTCCTCCGAACTTCTGTAGACAGTGCTAAGTAGATAGTGACTATGAAACTCAAACTGCAGGTAGGTACAATGAAAGAATCTAGTTAGGTTAGGAATCAGTGTAGTTAATTAGTTTTAAATCTTTAATGTGCCAACTGCCAATAGATTTACCCGACGAATCCGCTAATTCGTATACTAGTGGTGACTTTTTAGCAATAATAGTACACTTGGTGAACTTGGGAGCCAGTTTTTTGCTAAATGATTTGTCCTTATCGCTTAGATAGTAGGTTCTTTTCCATACGGTATCACCTATGTTAAACTCAGCCAGTTTACGACGTAAGTTGTATGTGTGTGAGTTTCTAGCGTGAGCTTGGATTAAAAGAGACTGGACCTTATCGAAAATACTTGATAGACAGCCTATATTTTCAGCATAAGAATCCCTAGGTATATAAATAACATCATCTGACTCGGCATCAATATAGTGTGAACCGCAAGTTACTAGTTCTCTGCCGTACACTAAAAAACTCGGAGTATAACCAGTTACCTCATTAACCGCAGTATTTAGCGCGAATTGAATTTTGGGAATTAAAGTATCCCATATTCTATGGTCGTTTTCGATAAACGAAGATATAGTAGTCACGATGGTTTTGTTGTATCTCTCAACAGAATTTACGTGCGGAGTATATTTCGGTGTAAAGTGCAAGTTAGGTATTTTATATTTTCTAATCATAGACTTTAGAGTTGCACTTACAAATTGTTTACCATTGTCTAGAATAACGGTTGAAGGTATGCCATGTATTAAGAAAACTTTTTCCTCGAGAATGTTAGTTATAATCTCGGCGGTAGCCCGCTTGATGGGAAAGAGAAGACAATATTTACTGAAGCAACAAGTAACAACAAAAATATAGCTATTTTGTTTTCTAATTGAGGGAAGGGGTCCAACAAGGTCGATACTAATTGTTTGGAAGGGACGAGAGCACACCTTTGGTCGTCCCATAACACCTAAAGTAGCGTGGTTTTGGTGTTTATGTGCGACACAAGTATCACATGAAGATATAAATTTAACAACGTCGGCGTGCATACCGGGCCAATAATAACGCTGCGCTAAACGTTTATACGTTTTAAAACACCTAAATAACCCGCAGCGAGTTCCGAATGGTATTCTTTAATGGCGGTAGTTCTATCCGAGGTATGTAGGACCTCTTTCCAATCGAATACTTTACGCAGGGTACATTTCGATACCATATATCGATATAATTTATCATTTTTGATAGTATAGTTAGGGAAAGATGTAGGTGAGTTTTGACAGCCATTGTAGATTGTAGTATACCACTGATCCGAGGTTATAGTAGTCGCGTTATCAGTGTTAGTATCAATAGCTGACACGGTAGCATTAACTTTATTAGGCAAGGAATTACTACGAGAGTAATTATTAGATAAAGAAACAGAGTTAATATAGTTTGGTAACAATTTAAATCTTTTCCAGAAGTCAATACCTAAAATTAACGAACTAGTAACTTCTGGAATTACGTACGCTTTTAAATAACAAGTTTTATTTTTAAAAGTGGTGGGTAGGTTTATATAGCCGATCGGTGTCAGACGATGACCACCCGCCGATCGAAAAAATATAGGAGGGTTGTCTTACTTATTCAAAGGGAGATTAGTTTTAGAAATAAGTTTTATATGAGAATTATTGCCCAATATAATCACGGCAGAACCTGAGTCAAGTAAACCAGTAAGGGGTAGATTCTTAATGGTTACATTAACATAGGGTCGAAAATCAGTATTAGGTTTTTGATCTCGGGTCGCAGCCACAGAATGACTAGAAAAATACACTTTTAGAGTGTTCAGCCAATTTTTCCAGTCTTCCTTGTCAAAATATTTAGGTTTAGAAGATGTACAAACGGTAGGGTTTGTCATCTTATTTGACGAACGACGATCCGAATAAATTAGTTTTTTTGAAAATGATTTATTTTTACAGGTAGGACAATTTACAAATGTGACATCCCTAAGGCCACACTTAAAACATATCGAATAACGTTCTCGCTTGCACGTCCCTAGTGAGTGATCAGTTGAACGGCAGCGCGGGCAAAATACACACCAGCATAGAGCGAAACAGCATAGAGAATACACAACAACCGGTCAGGAACAGGCTGTCCCTAGATCGGCTGTTATGCTTAGGAGACACAGATACTACAGACAGAACATATAGGCACACAGACAACTAGAATATGCTTACCCCCAGCGGGACAGTAGATAGGAAGTAGAATGTAGAATAATCGCGAGGTGTAGTGGCAGCGTTCCGATGTCTAGGGAAAGTGACCATTCTACGACGCGCACCCATCTTATATAGGCATAAATCTATGACTCACAACTGCCTTTGGCTAGTGAACATGACCATATTAGGTAATATTGCGAACGATGTCTGGCTAAGCTGGCGTTAAGCGCCTGCGAGATATTATAACGCAATACGTGTAGTATTACGTTACATGTTCTTTGGAGACCGTAGGGTTGTACTAATTTCCCGAAATTCCCACGGGATCAGACAAAAGAAGCAAATTAAAAAAATGTGCGGGCGTAGCCGATGGCATCCAATAGTTAATGATTTAAAAAAATGTAATCATTCTATAAAGTAAAAGTAAAGATGGATGGTTTATGTAATAACGTCTTCTAAAAGATACATAATCGTATAATAAGTAAGTAGGAATGATACCACTTCGTTAAGATAAAGTAAATATAAAATCAATCAATATTTTTTACTTATTTCCTTCTGTTTGCAGCACTATGTTATTAATTTACTTAGAATAATACATTACTATGCAGCTTGAAGGTAAAAGGGGGGGAGGGGTCAGAGGCGTTCGCATTGTCGAGGGGGGGAGCTGCACAACGTCACTCCGGGTCACGACTTTCTCCGTCAGACTTTTCATACGCAAAATCGTGTGCAAAGTTAATGATACCAGACAGTGCGTTCTGCAATTATGAACTCAAAAATGTACGCAACCACGACAAGCTAATGTAAAGGATCGGCAGAAAAACGGACTGTCCACGGGGCGCTAGAATCAGAGCGGAAGCCGCTTCAGATCGGCGGCGATTCTCGGTTGCGAACCTTTAAGTTTGAGGAGTATAATCCAAAACGTATTATTACCTAATATTTGCTAGCTTACATATTATAATCCAAGTTTAACAAACTAAACGAAACAAAACAAAAAGATGGACGAACGTATCAAAAGGTTGTCATTTTACTACATTCATCCATCGTATGTCTATATGAACCATATTGGTCAAACTCCGTCGTAAGTTGCTACGTCACTCCGATTCTCCAGAAAAATTTCATCACAATATTGTTGGAAAAATAAGTAAATGCTAGTCATTTTTGCATAGTCATTTTTGCAGCTGTATGCGAAACTAATGCCAAGTAATTTAGAATATTAAAGCAGGTCCCCAAAGACAATACTGAATGAAATGATAGCAAAAAGACATTTAAGCAGAGCCACAATACCAATTAGGTGTAATGACTATCTTATCATATACCTTTCAATAGATATAATAACAATATAAATTACATGTTATTTTGGTATCTCTGCACGTTACATTTGCATTGCTAACAAGATGCAGAAGAGGCTATTGTTTTTGCTTGTAGCTGTGGGTAAGTACTTAGATACTTTTAATTTACTATCAGTCAGTGTTTGTGATAGAATTGAGTTTATGTGATATGCCTGCACGAATAGCGTAGTGGTTTAATAGTACGCCAAGTGTCGTGGATTTGATCCCCACTTGGGACAACACTTTGTGTGACTCGCCTAATGTTGTTTCTATTCTGGATGTTCTTTATGTCCATTTAAAAATAATATATAGATTTTGTAACAGATATGTTTTTATATAACACTATTAATATATTGCAAGGTCATAATAAAGTTCGATCCCCAGTTACCTCGGGCACACACCTCTGACTTTTCGAAGTTATGTGTGTATTAAAATGTTAATTATCGCTCGCTTATTTATGTGCCCGGTAGATGGCAATAGGCCCGCCCCCTATTACATTGGGACCGAAACATAACTGGCGAAGTGTGGGTGTGTAATATACCTCTGCCTACCCCTTCGGGGATAAAAGGCGTGATGTTATGTTATATTATATTACGTTAATAAGGTAGAAGATTTTACTGATCTCATTATACACAAGAATTGTCATTATATTTAAATAAATGTAAAATTCTCTCTAAAGTTCTGATAAACATACGATTTATATGATGTCCTTGTTTAAGCTTACACCGCGGTAGCGATACCAGTCGAGGAAGGCTTCTCTGAGGCCCGTACATACCCTCGATTCATTGAATTCGCTGGTGGCGATGGCCAAATGCACACAGTCGACCTTGAGGCTGAGCCTGACAGGGAACTTCTAGAAGAGATTGAAAGGAATCCTAGCAACAACCAATACATCCTTTTCACAAGGTATTTTAAATGTTATTGTTCCCTTGTTTGGATATTATGTTCCATGTAGATTAAACTCGTAGTACCTACAAACGTAGTCATGGCACTAACTGCTGTGCCAAGATATTGGTACTAGAAATGAAGGTGCTTGGTAAGTGCATACTTTGACAAAGAATTTTAAATTAATGTTAATGATCACGATAGTTTAGATTCACAAAATTGCTTTTATTGAATTATTTTCAATATTTACATTATTTGCTCTGAGATTAAATTTAATTAAAGAAAAAACATATTTTGCTCTTCAGGCAACTGTAAACTTCAGCGACCAAAATATGTTCGTTGGAGCAGATTGTTGCTAACATTCTTAATTATTTCGACAGACGCAATCCACGCAATGGTCAGCCTCTGGTCATAAACAACGCCAACTCCATCAGAAACTCCAACTTCAATGCTGCCTGGCCTGTTGTTGTTATTGCCCACGGCTGGCTTAGCAACCAAAACACCGACATCAACCCCACCATCAGAGACGGTTAGTAATGCAAATATATATATTGGCCATCGATTTTAGAAAACTATCGTAAAAAGCGAGCATAAAAGCTCTTGTGACACTTTTTGGGTGAAATATATTTATTTATTTCGGTATCTACATTGTCAAGGCTGATTATGTAAGTGATTTAAAGTACATACTTCATCTGATCTATTTTGTTGTAGCCTACCTTGGTAAGGGTGACGCGAACGTCATTGTCCTCGACTGGAGAAGACTCGCGCTGTCTGACTACGTGACTGCTGCTAACGGAGTGCCAGCTGTCGGTCGTGGCTTGGGACAATTCTTGACCTTCCTTAACTCTGTTACTCATGCTCCTTTCACCAACATGCACATTGTTGGATTCAGTTTGGGCGCTCATCTTGTTGGTAACGCTGGTAGAGAAATGGGTGGCAGAGCAGCTCGTGTAACTGGTACGTAAATAAATTCTATTTGTATTTCATGATAGTTCTGGATAGTATGCAATACATGCCTTTTATACTATTTTGAACATTATTCTCTTTTTCAGGTTTGGACCCCGCTGGCCCAATGTGGAACTACAATCGTAACCGCCTATCCCCTAATGATGGTGTTTACGTGGAAGCAATCCACACTGACGGTGGTTACACAGTCGGTGGACTTGGTATTGGATCCAACGTTGCCAATGCTGACTTTTATCCCAATGGTGGTATCTCCCAGCCTGGCTGTTACACCAATGTGTGCAACCACAACCGTGCTTGGGAGTTTTTCGCTGCCACTGTTACCCATAACCATCTTGTCGGAAACCAGTGCGCCAACAATCTACAAATCACTTTGGATAATTGCAGTGGAACCAGATTACATATGGGCAACGACATCTTGAGGAAAACTGGGTAATTATTTATCTTAAATAGAGACAACCAACGTTAAGTTAAGCTTGGAAATACTTCACAATTGGAATAAAACTTTATTCTAGTTGTGAAGTACTTATTTCTTTCCATGTGGTGACGGATTAAGAATACGGATTGTCACCACCCCATATCATCCCATGGGTGTCGTAGGAGCCGATAGAGGGAGCATATTATGCAGAGAACAGCACTGTAAGAGAAGGAAAACTTGATACAAACCCTATACTAACCCGTTTGGCCAGCTTGGTATAGTAGGCCAATTCCTCCTTTCAAAGGAGAGGCCTGGTCCAGCAGTGAACTGTTAAAGGCTGATGATGATGATGATGATAATGATGATGAAGTATTTCTTTAGTCTTAGTTATGATTTAAAAGTTTTTTGAAAGTAGCTTGTAGTTGCTAAATATCATACTCATCATCGAACATATAAATTATTCAGTAATTAATAATCACGAACACGTACTTAAAGTCCTAAATCTCGTTTTACTTTTTCAGATCTGGAATGTTCCGGGTCAACACTGGAAGAAGATATCCTTTCTAATGAACTAAACAATAAAAAATAATAAATCACTTTGATTCATTCACTTAAATGATCTGGCTTTGTAACGCCTAAATAAAGAATTTTCAAAAACAATATTTTTCATTCCCACATTAAATAATATATATGACTGTGAAGTAGAATATAAGCTTAAGCTGTTCTATTGACTGGTTTGACATGCTCTAGGCACGCTGTTGGCCCTTAAGAAGTAAAGTGTGCCTGCGAAGTATGTATAGTTGATCCGAGCTAGGTGCAGTAGATGTACAACCCATCCCCGGTCCACAGCGGGCAATACCAGCAACTTCAATGTGGTTGTAGGCTTGCACTTAGGGTCAACTCTGAGCCCATAGATCTTCCTACTAATCATTATTGATGCTCTTACGGCGGACATACAGGCAGAAACCTCTTGGTGTATGTTGTTCGCCGACGAAATTGTCTTGATTATAATGTACTTTATTATTCAAGATACTGTTACATAATAAAATACTTACAAGTGTTTTTTTTGTAATATGTACTTAGAAAGAAAAATACATCTAATGTGTTTTCAGTTAGAAAGGATCTGATGATAGCCTAAGATCCGTAGAAGAGTGCATCAAATTTTGCATGTAAATAATAAAATAAAATAAAATAAAAACTGATTATTGCCAATTAACTTTACAATTTTGAGCATTACCCGGTGGCCCCACACTAGGCAAGCCTGTCCTGTGGGTGCCGTTAACGATTACCATTTTGGTTACATGCATACATTGCGCTCGATCGACATTATCATTAACATAAAAGATGGATTAGGCTTAAACACTATAGAACTAAACATAGTAACAATATAATAGATACTTTACTACAAATAGAGCATGATTTTAAAATAAAGCAGGACAATCGTATAAATATAATCAATGAGTAACTAAATATACTAAATAAAAAATAAAAAAATAATAATAACACAAAAATATAATAAAGCAACTTATAGTACTATCTTATATATGCACATGTATACACTCTTTTTCAAGACAAATGTACCAGTAGGCTCTCGGTTAAGTCATATGACAGTGACATTAGCCACATTGTAACCACACGCCTAGCTTGTTTAATGGAGCATAGTTTAATATCACATGCACTGACTATTTTATTATAAATATAATGTTCTACAAATGGACTAAAACGCCTAGCGAAACTTGTGTTAGTGGATGGTATTGGTAGCTTAAAAACCCGGCGCATTAGTAGGTTGCTGTTATCGCTTGAAGTAAGTACTTTTCTATGCACAACAAGAGTTGTTTTTAAGATGTATAGTTGTCGTACATTCAGTAATTTAGCTTCTTCGTATAGCTTTTTTGTAGAGTAACGAAATGGTCTCTTAAGCATATTAATCTTAAGATTGCCGAGAGTGGCCTTGACGTCCAGAGCAAAGTCACCAAATGGTGGCAAAGACTGGAGGGTGTAGACCCAAAAGTCAGTAAAAGCAAAACTGAGTACATGTTTTACGACTTCGGTGGTGTTTTCACTCCCATGACCATATCCCTTGCTGGAGTCCCTTAATCGATCTGCTCCGATTTTCGATACCTTGGGTCACTTATTCAAGGGGACGGGGAAATAGAGCACAATGTCACGTACGGGATAAACTCTTGTTGGATAAAATGGCGACAGGGCACTGGAACAACTTTTGACACATGGGTACCACTTAAGTTAAAGGACAAAATCTACAAATCAGTCCGTGAAAAATACGAATGAAAGAATATTGCATGTAGCAGAAATGACAAGGATGATAAAATTAAAAATGAGTATGTGAAGGGAAGTATGAACGTTGCCCCTGTGCAAGAAAAGCTAAAAGAAAATCGTTTCTCGGTGTATGACATGTGATGAGAAGGGATGAAAATCATGTGTATAGAAAAATGATAAAAACGAGAGTTGAGGGAGATAATGCAAGAGGGAGACCAAAGAAAAGATGGATGGATGGTATGAAGGGTGTAATTAATGCAATGGAGTGAATCTTCAGATAGCATTTGATAGGGGAGAGTGGCAGAGAAAGACTTTCTGCGCCAAACCTAAGGAGTATAGGAACAGGGCAGCCAGAAGAAGAAGGCTCTTATGTTCGTTTACATGCCGTGATCAAAAGCGTGTGAGGCATAAGGATCGAATTTCTTTTCAGATGTGCGAGACTCACCGGTTATCGCCATGATTGTCGACTAAAATCATCCTGCCATACAGGGATCTACTCTAGAATCATAGCGTGACGAATTTTTTCTATGAATTACGCAATTATGTGTAACTCACATAATTGCGTATATGCTAACCAAAGACACTGTGATGGGGCGAGGATTATAGGAGGAAGGCACAACTTCGTTACCCTCCAAATAGGTTGAATGATGGATACCGTTAAATCGAAACCAGCTTTGAAGAGAGGAAAACAGATGACGATGTTAATACAGTGAGGCAAAGTTCAAAGTATTAAGGTCTTGAGAATCCGATTTAGTATCCATGAATCACCTGATTTCAAGCAGCTTAGCCACAAGTAGAATTATCTGTATTTATAAAATCCTTGCGTTACTTACTGAGTGACAGACACGCTACAGCCGAAACTACTGAGCGCAATTAGGTGAAATTAGGCATGTTTGTTCCTTAAAGTGTGTAGGGGCGCACTAAGTGAGGATTTTTTTCCCCCCTTAAGGGTGCTAAACAGGTTGCCAAAGTTTGTGTGAAACTTTATTCCTTCAATGGATTAGCTTCTCACTTACTATCAATCAGCCTATCGCAGTCCACTGCTGGACATAGGCCTCTCCCAACACGTGCCACAGTACACGGTCCTCAGCCTTCCGCATCCAGTCTGTCCTAGCCACCTTTTTCAGGTCGTCGGTCCACTTTGCTGGGGGCCGCCCTACCTTACGCTTGCCGAGGCGTGGTCTCCACTCTAGGACACGCTTGCTCCATCGGCTATCAGTCCTTCTACAGATATGGCCAGTCCACTGCCACTTGAGCCTACTGATTCTGTGAGCTATGTCGGTAACTTTGGTTCTTTGTCGGATAACTTCGTTTCGGATTTTATCCTTCAAAGAGACGCCAAGCATAGCCCGCATTTCCACGTCTCGGCACCGTACGTCATAACAGATAGGACGCATTGGTTGAAGACTTTGGTCTTCAGGCATTGCGGTAGGGGCGAAGAGAAAACTCGACGTAACTTGCCAAACGCTGCCCAACCCAATTGGATCCTGCGGTCGATTTCTTTCTCGAAGTTGTTTCTACCAAGCTGGACTACTTGCCCAAGGTAGACATACTCTCGAACAACTTCGAGCATCGATCTGTCGACATAAAGTGGTCCCGGCACAATGTGTTTGTTGAATATAATCTTGGTTTTATCCAAGTTCATGCTGAGACCGACCCGTCGAGAGGCTCCATTTAGGCTGTGCAGCATCTCGCTCAGCTCTTCCAGGCTCTCTGGCACGATGACGATATCGTCAACAAACCGAAGGTGGGATATGTACTCGCCATCCATGTTTATGCCCCGTCCAGTCCAAATGGTGAAGAGTGAGTCCAGTTGGTGAAGAGCTTAGGGGATATTATATCCCCCTGCCTGACCCCTCTACGCAACTCAATGAGGCTGGTTTTACTGTCCTGGAGCTGGACGGTCATAGTGGCCATGTCGTACAAACATCTCAACACCTCGATGTAGCGCCAATCGATGCGACACCGCTGCAGAACATCCAGAACCACCCAGGTTTCGATGGAGTCGAAGGTTTTCTCGTAGTCCACGAAAGCCATACACAGCGGCTGATTATATTCGTTGGTCTTCTGTACAATCTGCCAAACAGTATGGATGTGGTCTACGGTGCTGTAGCCTTTTCGAAACCCGGCTTGTTCCGGTGGCTGGAAATCGTCGAGTTTTCTGGCGAGGCGGTTTGTTAGGACTCTCGAGAACAACTTGTAGACGAGGCTCAGGAGTGAGATGGGTGTGTAGTTTTTCAGCAGGGTTTTATCATCTTTTTTGAAAAACAGGACCACCGCACTCCCACTCCACGCCTGAGGTATTAGGCCTTGTTGGATAACGGAATTAAACAGGCTCGCTACCTCTTTCAGAACTGCTGTCCCACTTGCTTTAAAGAGCTCTGTGGTGATTCCGTCATCCCCTGGAGACTTGTTGTTCTTGAGCTGCTCGAGAGCCACTCTTACCTCGCCTTGGTTGACATCAGGGATGTCCTCCGTGTAATGGCGCGTGAGTTGGGCTCTGTGGTCATCATCGTGGGTTTAGGCATCCGGGATGTGTACAAGTCCTTGTAGAAACCCTCAATTTCAGCGAGAATCTCGAACTTGGAGGTAACGGTTTTGCTATCCGCAGTATTTTTTTCGGCAGATGAATTCTACCAAGCTGGCGAGCGAAGACTTTGGTGCCTCGATTCTGTTCAATCGCAGCCATAATGGCGCGGGTATTGGAACATCGGAGGTCACGTCGCACCAGCTTCCGGATCTTCCAGTTTAGGTTTCTTCCATCTGTTGAAGACGTCTGCGCATATGACATTCCCCTTCTTTGCCTCATAAGTTCGAGAGTCTCGAGTGAGAGTTTACTTTGCTTGTTAACGCTTTTTCCGGGTTACACCCTTCGAGACACATCCTGTAGAGTTTTGACCACAGCGTCGGTTTTTTCTCGTCAACAGTGCCATGGGTTTCCAGCAGTCCGAAACGGTTTTAAAGTTCCAGTTGAAACTTTTCGGATCCTACTGCTAGCTGAGGCGCAGTAGGTCTAAGAGTAAACTTAGTATATTGGTACCTCAAATAAAGTTAGTGGACGCTAAGAAAGTATATATTTGCAAATTCTTACCCTAAGTGGATAAAAAGGGTAATTAGAATTCATATGAAACCCCTTTAATACTTCAACGGATTAACTTCTTACTTTGTTAATTGGATCCGCAAATGACGATAGCGAACACAAAGACATTTATTTTGGAAATTCTTCCCCTAAGAGGGTAGTAAAGAGAGTACAAGTTTGTGTAAAACCTTTTATTTTTCAATGGAATCGCTTTCGTCTGTATATATATTAAATCCTTGCATTACCTACTGACTGACAAACACGCTACAGCCGAAACTACTGGGCGCAAGTAGGTGAAATTCGGCATGAATCTTCCTTGAGGAGTTTACGGCAGTTCGTAAAAAAACATTTTATTTTAACGAAATTGACGCGTGCCAAGCAGCGGGCAAAAGCTAGTATTAGTATAGAAATATAGATTTGAATTATCTAACTGAAGATCACTATGCACCAATACAATCATCAATTTATTATTTTTTTTTGTCTTATTATAAAAGCTTATCTTATGGAATATAATAACTTAATATACCGGATACTACGCAAATGTATGTAATAAATTACTTTTATCCAAATCTTGTCAAATTGCATTATGTTCGTATTATATCAGCCAAATAAGTGCAACTGCCCGCACTGTCCCATTTGATTTTCTAGCACCTTAATTAAATTTTCTACGCAGTATTTCCTTCCCAAAAATATAAAACCTACATTGACATATATATTACTGCGTAAGGACTGGGCGGACCGCATGTTACAATGACGCCTCGAACTTGGTCCTAAAATGGTCCTTTATCGAAGTGAACTAGGACGCGATCAGCTGTCATCGGGAGCGGTCGTAAATTTTACGAACAAAAATGCCAAGTTGTGCCGCGAAAAGTTGCGTGAACTACGACAAAAAACATAATAAAAAATATGATAACATTTCATATCACGGGTAACTTAAAATTATGTCATTAAATCAACTTCTAACATTATTTAAAGCAATTTTCTTTCATATTGGTAAAAACGGCGCGAAGCCGCATATAAAATTGCGACATAACTTTGCAGCGGCGGGCGTTGTAGCCGATGAAATGAAAAGATTTAATAATATTACTATAAGATTAAATAATGTACAAAATTATTTTTAAATGATTCTTAAAATTTAAAGTTACACCAACGTCAAAAAACATTACGAATCCGAAATGAAAAAATATATATTTTTTGTACCTCGAAAACTACCTCACCTCTTACAAGGTGTCGACGCCGGTTAGCCCGATTGTCGATCGTAACGCTTTCCTGCAAGACGCAATTTGATTTGTTTTATATCGAGCCATACACTCCACAACACACGTCAAACACGTCACATATACGTCATACACACACCTCCACACAACCATCTCAACCACGACACCTAACAGAACAATCCACCGAAATAATATTGTATCCACCTAAATCTGGATTAAAGGAACATTAGTCCAGCCTATCTGCATTTTGTTTTGTTCATCGTGAACAAAAAGTGGCGACCGTGACAGGACCTGTACAAAATCGGGTTCGTAGTTCGTGCGCAGGACAACGGTTGAAGGAAGGTCATCGCTACGTGTGAACACTAGATCGCCTATATTCCCTGGGCTACAACCAGCGGTCTACACTGCTAGCTAGCTATGGTCTACACTGCTCACCGTGCTACGAGATCGTCTTTCGCCTAGCCGTTGCTTAGCCGGGCCGTTTCAAATTACCTACCAAGAGCTTCACGTCTACGCAGACAGCAGCCCTCATCCGGAGTTCAAGCATATCTCTGGGTCTACAACGCCTGCCTGCCTATGTAAAAGTGAGCCCGTTCCTATTATTTCCTATTACATTCCTTTCAATTTGTGCAAACAGTAACGTTAGGTTTCTCAAAAGGACCTACCTACCTGCCTACTTGTAAATCTATCGCCTAATTAATTTTCTAAAGCATCTAATGCTACTATTGTTACGTGTTTGCTACAGCTAAAGCCTAAATTCATATAAATAAGGATTATTCTTGGTGTACTTACAGCTAAAACTGTTTCACTGCTTCCGATTTTGCAAGTCATCACTGCACATTCTACTTCACTGCACTATATTTGCTACTACTGATTATTATAAACTGATAACACCCCCTAACAAAAGCTTATAGCAATCATATTTCATCTTATTTAAACATAATTTTAATAATTCAGCTAGCTATCAGTACACATATCCATCACTTTCGTTACAACCTTAATCGTAACTATAAATTATTTATTTACATCTCAATTTTTCTGTAAGTCCCTCAGCTGTTCATACGTAACTGTATTTATTAGATATTTAGCTGTGCATAAAATATCATTTACAGTGTATTGGCGAGGTGTCGTCGCGCTACGTCATCCATTGTCTACAGAGCTACCTGAGTACCGCGGCCGGCAGACGCCGGCGGTCCCGGGCGCCTAAACAGCTGATTAGAACCGGTTCCTCGCTCGCCTGCTGTTGCATCATTGACGAGGAGCGTACCGTATTGTTATATTTTTATTTCATTAACTAATTGTAAACAATTTGCACATATTAGACTAGATATTTTCATACAATGGAGCCTAAAAATGATGATATTAAACTTTTAAAAGAACTTAGTGCTAAACGTAGCAATATTAAAGGTCGTTTAACTAGATTTAAAAACTACATAGATGGTATTAAGAAACAAGACAGTTTAAGTGATTTAGATATGCGCAAAATTGAGATGAAACTATCTAGGTCTGAAACGTTATACAAAGAATTTGACGAGCTGCAGGCACAATTTGAAGCGTTGTTGATTCCTTCCTTAGAGGTAGAACTATCTTTATGTGAAGCTATTGAACAAGAATTTGATCATTATATTGCGCTAGCCAAGTCAATGTTAGCTAATAATTGCTCGCCTAATCTTAACGAGTCTAGTTATTCAAATGCGCCGGATCATATTTCTTGTTGCGGTCAAGGATTTATGGGTTTCAAATTACCCGTTATTAAGATACCTAATTTCAATGGAACGTATTACAAATGGCTTGAGTTTAAGGAAACATTAAAATCATTAATTCACAGCAATAATAAGATTTAAATATTTACAAATTTCACTACCTTAATTCTTATTTGGAAGGCGAAGCGTCACGCGTTATTAGCAACCTAGAAGTAACCGATAAAAATTACATTGAAGCCTGGAAACTCTTATGTGACCGTTACGATAATAAGCGTCAACTTATAAACAACCACTTAAAGGCACTATTTACATTTGAACCGGTACGAGAGACCGATAAGTCATTACGTTTTATAATTGACCATATCACAAAAAACCTACGGGCTCTCGAGACTCTCGGCTTACCCACCGACAAGTGGGATGTCTTAATTATATATATGGTCTCAGCAAAGTTAGACATCAGCACGGTATACAAGTGGGAAGAACAATAGAAATAGCTTATCGGAAATTCCAACCTTAGATGATTTTTTTTATATTCTTAAAAAACCGTTCTGACGTTTTAGAGACTGTTAACCGTAACAAACATGATCGGCAAAATAAGCATTTGGCCCCAAATGGCTCAAACAAAACCCAGAGTAAGAGTTTTATGGCTACCTCTAATAATAATAATGCTTCATTCACCAAATCATCTTATCAATGCATTTTATGCAAAGAAAATCATCGCCTGTTTGAGTGTTCGAAAGAACAATGGCAGAATTAGGTCTGGGTTTGTTGTGGCGAGCTTAAACTTCATATGAACAAAACAAATTGTAAATTTTTCTAATATTTTTTATATTTTCACTTTGTCTCGATAAAGCCGGATTATTTTATGATGATAAAAAGCATTCCAATTGATTACGAACTAGGTGCTTACTTTATTATTTGATTGTTGCCATAGACAATGGTGTGACAGGAATAGACGTTTGACATTGATGCGTATCGATAATTAAATAAGTAATCGATATGATCGACCTTTATAGGGTTGGTTTGGTTTAAAATATAATAATTAAAATGCAGTTAATTAATTGTTAATCAACATTATATCAATAAGCTAATTCTTTTGTAGCAAAACAACTTTTAAATCAAATAAAAACGTCACAGCATCGTTTTAACGTTATATCGATTTCACATAAAATCGATTTAAAATGTGCAGCTCTGCTTTTGTCTTTGGCTGTGACAGGTAGATGCTACAGAATAGTTCTGCGTTTAGATGTCAATCTGACATAATGCCTTTGATAATTCAAACGTACCGACATTGTTCATTCTTAACTAAACATTAAACACCGATATCTTCTTTTTCCGGCTTTCCCGAGTGAAAATAGAATAATTTATAGACTCTGTTACTTACGCCGAATTTTTTGATATATTTTTTATTACTGAGCGCTTCAATTTAATTTCAGACATTTTGATGTATGGAGATCTGCCATTGTCCTTTAAGGCTATGTCACCCGAGTATAGGCGGAGTACCGCCGTATCTTTGCGCCTGTGTCTTAATTGTTTAAGACCCGGTCATGACGATGCGCAATGCAGTTTACCTGGACATTGCTGTTCTTGTAAAAGACGTCACAACACATTACTACATATCGCGCATGAGCCCGAATCGAACTCGCTACCCGCACCGTCACCGATCGTTATGTCTGCCCTTTCTAATACTTCACAAGTTTTATTATGTACTGCTAGCGTTCTCGTATCAAACCCTGTAAATAATGAAACCATTCAGATTCGCGCTTTGCTTGATAGTGGAAGTCAGTGTTCCTTTATTACTGAGACACTGAGACAACGACTCCATCTGTCTAATGAATCAACTAACTTCGATATTTATACCATAGGCAATAATCAACTAAACCTAAATACAAAACGATGTATGAAACATCTACAATCAAACGACAAGCTTTTTTCTGAAACAATGTTTTGTCTTATACTACCTAAAATAAGTTTCAAAATACATATGTCAACATTTGACATAAGTAGTCTAAACCTGTCTAAATTTACTCTAGCAGATCCTAACTTCTATAAATGATCGCCTATCGATATGCTTATAGGTGCTGATCTATTTTGGGATATCATAGGAACCCAACAGCATCACCTATCGGCTAAGGGGCCGATATTACGTAGCTCTAAGTTGGGATGGCTTGTTGGCGGTACTATATCCACCCAGTCATCCCCTATATTAAAGAATAATTCCATTCATACCTGTCATGCTTACCTAAAGGAAAATTATGATAATTTTCCTAACCTAGAGCATCAAGTGGCTAAATTCTGGCAACTAGAAAATTTCCCGCAGGTATACCTTATACGAAGGAAGAACAGCTCTGTGAGAGGTTCTTTGTTGTCACTACTACCCGTTCAAGTGACGGTCGTTTCTGTGTTGGTCTACCCCTTCGCGATGAAAGATCCTGTTTGGGTGACTCATATCAATTAACCAAAAGGAGGTTCTTTAATCTAGAATCACCCCAACAGCCGCTTTGGAGATACTACTGGACCTAAGACCGCAGCACCTAATGATCCAGCAGGAAGCTGGCGCTGCAGCAATCCATCTAGACAAGCTCGGGCTGTGGAGAAAGGATGATCGAATAACCCACGCCTAAAGGGGACCTTAACCAAAGAGATCCCGATGCTAGAGGCCGCTTGCGATCTCATCCCTAAAACCTTTGTCTTTGACAAAAAATATTGCATCCAATTACAGGAGGAACACAAAGACAGCTCTAGTCTACACGAAGTCAGAGTATACACAGACGGCTCAAAAACGAAGCATGGGACAGATGCGGGCGTATTCTCCCATGACTTAAATATCAACATCTCAACATCCCTTGGCACTCTTAACACCATATTCCAAGCCAAGTGTGTTGGGATAACAAGAGCCGCAACAGCAATCGCGTCAAGGAACGTAAGTGACCTGTCTATACGCATTATCACGGACAGTGTCTCTGTACTACAATCTCTCGGCAGCAACTGCTTTAACAGCGGCCTCATCATGGAATGCCACCTAGAGCTGCAAAATATTGCAGAGAAGAATCGGGTTACGCTGCAATGGATTAAAGGCTACAGCAACGCCGCAGGCAATGACGCCGCAGACCAACTGGCACGGCAAGGATCGGACACAATGATAATGGGACCCGAGCCGATTGTACCGATACCGGCAAGCCAACTCAAAACATGGCTACGCGAGAGAACCGCACATGAACATGAAAAACAGTGGGCAGACATAAAAGAATGCAGACAAACAAAAGATGCTATCCCCTGCTTGAACAAGCGACTCTCGCACAAGCTGCTGCATTCTAATAGAAAAACTCTTAAGCATCTGACAGGCATAATAACCGGCCACTGTCCACTCAACAAGCATCTATTCAACATAGGCGTTACGGACGGCCCACTGTGCAGGGGCTGCATGGAAACCGAAGAAACACCCGCTCACGTCATTCTGCACTGCGATCAACGGGCAAAGCTGCTGAACAACCCCAGAACCATGTGTGAGGCTTTGAACGACATCAGCCAACTAATGGCTTTCTGGAAGGAGCTAAGGTGGTATGAGTAGTCGGCGTCAATCAAGTCGCCTCTTACGCACAATGGCCCAAATAGGTGGTTAAGTGCGGAAAACCCACGACCAACTAACTAACTAACTAATCCAGAAACACGTTTTAAAAAACAACCAGAACTTAAGACAGCCTATGTTGAGTTTATACATGAGTATGCAGCTCTTGGTCATCTGTCTGAAGCCCCAATACAACGACCTATTAACTCTTATTTTTTGCCCCACCATCCTGTAATGAAGGCTAACAGCGAGTCGACGAAGTTACGTGTCGTATTTGAGGCGTCGGCTCGCACTACCTCTGGGATTTCTCTAAACGACCTTCAAATGGTTGGTCCTACCATTCAAGATACTTTATTTAATATTTTAATAAGGTTTCGTCTGTATAAGTACATCGTCTCAGA
Organism: Euclidia mi; assembly: GCA_944739405.2. NCBI lineage: Eukaryota > Metazoa > Arthropoda > Insecta > Lepidoptera > Erebidae > Euclidia > Euclidia mi. The sequence goes on along the minus strand of OX123181.2, from coordinate 64,163,032 downwards.
TGACGTAGAAAAATTGTTCCGTCAAATAAGAATGAGAGACGAGGATCGCGATCTACAACTGATACTATGGCGCGAGAATTAAAACGAACCTCTCCGCACACTACGTTTAAATACCGTGACCTATGATTTTTCTTCCGCAAGCTTCCTAACCACTAGATGCATTTGGCAGTTAGGTGAGGAAAGTATAGATACTAAAATAAAAACTATTATACAAAATGACACATATTGTGATGACATTTTGACAGGCTGTGACTGTCCTCAAGAATTACGTTTTATTCAACGTTCAGTAGCCGAAGAGTTAGCTAAGGGTTGTTTTCCCATGAGAAAATATAGGACTAATTTACCTGATCTTTTTCTAGACCCTAATATCTCTGAAAAGGGTAATTTGATCATCAGCAATGCATCTAGCACTTTAGGCATCGTCGGTTGGACGCCCTCTTCAGATGAATTACATTTTCCATTCCAAATTCCTACCACATCCACTATTACTAAAAGGATTATTCTATCCTCTATTAGTCGAATATTCGACCCACTAGGGTTATTATCATTATATACTATTAAACTGAAAATTATGTTACAACAATCATGGGTTTCAAAACTAAGCTGGGATGAAACAGTTCCCGAAAATATCAATAGGACGTGGCAATCATTTTCTCAAAACTTGACTAAATTTTATAAACTTAAAATACCTAGATTAACTCTAATGAATAATAGTTCTACTATTGAAATGCATTGTTCCTGTGATGCTTCACAGCAAGCGTATGGGACATGTATTTACTTGAGATCTATCGATGCGCAAGGGTTGGTAGAAGTTCATCTGTTGTGCGCTAAAGCACGCGTAGCTCCTCTCAAAGCAATTACGATTCCGCGTCTCGAACTATGTGCGGCTGTATTAGGGGCACAGTTGAGTTCAGCTATAACAAAAACCTTGCGCCGTCCCATCAACCGTCACATTTATTGGACGGATTCTCAAGTGGTTCTAGGATGGATTAATACGCCCAATAAAACAAAGACGTTTGTCGCTAATCGTATTGCTGCCATACATGAACTTACAGAACCTACATCTTGGGTCTACGTGCCTACGGCTCTAAATCCCGCTGACTTCGCCTCTCGGGGTGTAGACTTAAAGGATATGTCTAATGAACAGCCTTCTCTATGGTGGCATGGACCTCAATTTCTTTCCCAACCCGAATCTATGTGGCCGTCAATGTCCAAGACTGACATTTCAGATCTGCCCGATTTAAAAACTGCTGTCGTTTTAACGATGGATGTCGAAACTTCAGCACCTAAAGATTTTAATAAGTATTCTAAGCTATGTAATCTTCAGCGTATTTATGCTTTAGTATTAAGATTTATTAACAATTGTCGTAATCGAATTAAGTTTACAGAGCATATACAAGCCCAAGATCTTGACTCTTCTTTAAAGGTTCTCGCTAAAATAGCTCAAAGAGAATCTTTTCCTAACGAACTAAGTCTTCTACTTGATAAAAAACCGTTACGAGTGAAGTCAGCCCTAACATCCCTAAATCCCTTTATAGACGCAGAAGGCTTGCTTCGAGTAGGAGGATGTATTCCCAAGTCGAAGTACTGTTATGACAAAAGGCATCCTATTTTATTAAAAGCAAACCATGCACTTACTAAACTGTTATTTCATGCAGAGCACGAACGCCTCTTGCATGCGGGACCCCAGCAACTATTAGCTTCTCTACGAGATCGCTACTGGCCTATCGGAGGCCGCAACTTGCTAGGAATGTTGTCCGTAATTGTTTCATATGTCGTAGATACAGTGGTCAAACATTATCCAATATAATGGGTAATTTACCTAACGCTCGTATAGAGACTGACTTTCCATTTGTTACCGTTGCTACTGACTTTGCTGGGCCATTACAGATCGTAAAGGTAGGGGATGTAAAATCACAAAATGTTATTTATGTATTTTTATATGCTTCCGGTATAAATGTAAGTAGTGTAGAATTTGAGACTTTCTATCTATCATCCATTCAATCATTATTTTTATAAATTGAATTATATAATTAAGATAGAAATTTCTCAGCATTGCCACTGTGTGGTACTCTCCATTGAACTCTTTGTATATCTATTTGAAATTGAGTAACATCATCAGTAAGAATAACACTGTTTAGGTTAGAGTTACTTCTATTCAATATAAGTTCATGTCTGCAGTTTATCACAATTTTATTGTAGTCTTCTGCAAACCCTAATAACTTATTTAATGGTATCACAGCACTAAAACACCCATCACTTTGGAATCCTTCTAAATTCCAACCCCATAAGGCCGCAACTTAATTTTCTGCTTCATTTAATGAGATGTATGATTTTATCGTTGACGTTATTCCCGAATTTTTTATACGGTCTATCTCAATACCATTTATTTCGTACCTGATGTCTTGAAACAATGACATAAAAGGATTATTAGTGAACGTAACAGTTTTCTTGATCGGATTCCCGTCTTTACCGAAGAGTTTTGCTTGACCTTCGATGTAAATTGAACTGGCTGATGGGAGCACGTATATGTCTTGCTGATGTATGGGAATTCTGATTTCATCGTTTTCTCTAAAACTGTTATTATAGGTATATGAATGGACTTCATAACTTTCTATCGAAGTGTGGAAGTGCGGTGATTCAGTAACCTGTAGTATATTCATACTTTAAATCCTAGTGCTTTAAGAAATTTTTAATTTTTTTCAGTTAATCTCTTTATTTTTCTTAGGTCTTTGTACTTTGGCAATCCTAGAAGAACTAAGATGTTTTGTTTTCTCTGGGGTGTTTTATAGTAATCTATTATTTTGTTTTTTTTAAATGAAGACGTAGTTCAATATATTTTTCTCCAAAGTCAATACAGTGACCAAATTGATCAACGATCTTAACAGATATGGATGGAATTATGTTTTTGTTCACTGGATAGTAAATAACGTTTTGCGGTTTTTCGATGTACCGATGACCTGGGGCAGTATCGGATACAAATTCATGAATGAAATGAGTTGATAATCCGTTGCAATACGAACCGTGAACAAGATCACATTCGATTCTGATCACAGACAAACTGCCGTTATTAATGGAGATGTTTGGTGTTGTATTTATTACGGAAAAGTGTAGCAAACCGCACTCGTATTGATCAGATCAATGTAATGGTGGTTGAAAGTATGTAACCAATTCCGATTTATTTCCAGAGATGGTAACCGTAGCTTATATACTAAACTCTTTTTTAAGATTTTGTTTATTTTATTATTTCACTATACCAAAATTTCTTCAAAAACCTTAAACAAAGATGTCCACAATTAAAAGGATGACCACGCTGAATAAAATCATAATTATAGTGAACTTTGGAACCCACGTATTTTATAAATTCCTTTGGTGGTTTAAGATCTCCATAACTGTCAAAGCACTCAATAAAATCATTGTATTTTTATAGGCTACCCAATGAGAACCTGGATTTTCAAAGCTATCGAAATAAATAACTCTACATTCTTTTTTAAAAGGGTGTTTGGGGAGCTCATCTCTAATAAAGACACCTCTAAAATAGGGAATATTATTTCCATACTTCAAAATGTCCAAATTACTCAAGGCTCGTTTAGGTAGCCGATATCTTAGTTTTTTTCTTTCGATACGAAAATGCCGAGGCCATCTTTATGTGGTTTAAGGTATAATCCTTTTCCGATGCAAAGAGCTTCTATCTTTTCATTGTGTCTCTTCGATTCAGCATACAACTTTTTTGCCATCTTGAATTCATTTATGGTCTTAGCAATACCAGCTGCACCACCTGCTAGGGCACCTGCCACCGATAAACCCGCAAAAATAGGAATCAAAGGTAAAACTCCACCAGATTTTGGTATAGGAATAACAGGAAGAAGTTTAATGGATGAATCATTGGCTAATTCTCTGGCAGCGATCATAGCTAATTCTATCGCCTGTTTCTTGCATTTTGGTTTTAATTGTTTTATATGTCTTTTTGTTTTGTTAATAACATTTTTAAATTTATTTTTCAACCCTTTGCCAAATGTAATTTGTGAAGAACACTTTTTGCTACCTTTTTTAAGACCAGAACCAGTTTTGATTTTTGTGGACATAGCGTTGCATACTAAGCGTGCTGCCAATTTTTCCCCTACACTCGCATCCGGAGCAACTGCTCGCCTTTTTGCCATATTTTACAAAACGAAATCTGCCTTGTGGCGATCCTTTATGTTTGAAGACTTGTGATAGGCAATGTCGTGTTCTTTACAATATTCGTCTAATTTATTAATGCTTTTATCTCCGCGTGTAAGCCTTTTAATTAATTTAGTACCAGGTCCGCAATAGTTGTATCCTGGTAAATGTAATTCAAATGGTAAATGATTTATAAGCTAATTGAGAAGACTGCTCACTCCAATATCCATAATCTCTTAAACTTTTACTTACTCAAATTATCGAGACTTGAACAAAGAAATTGAAAAGAATCTATAAATTTTATCTGTATTGGTTTGCATTCTTTTACAGTATTTATTTTTTTGGTTATGGTTTAATATTTTTCCTTAGTCTCTGCAATAATGTTAATTTCACCATCATATTTCTATAATTCTGTTATGAATATATGTGAGTCATATCCACCCAGATTATGGAATATAACAGGTATAAATGGACACACTCTATATATTACATTACAATATGAATGTGCTGCACCTCTATACTCGCCTGTAATATGATCGTGATCAAAAACTTTATCATCAAATAATAAATTATTACATATATGGCATGTAGTTGCTGAACGATAATAATCAATTTATTGGGTTGTCAAAGGTTTCATAGGCTTTTTTGTTATTAAGATATTATGAATTAACTTTGCCTCTTCTATCAATTTTTTAATGACTACTTCTACACAATCTGATCCTCTGTATGTCACAAATTTATTTAAACTGCTATCATGTGAACAACACACATAATATGCAAAACAAGATGGTTGGTGTAATTTATTTTTCACTGTATTTTTATCATTCTGTTTCTCGTTATAGTTTAATAATATACTTTCAAAGTCAGCATATATAACAAAATTAATTTTTTGCTTTCGTTCATAATTTCTAAACTGTAAAATACTGTTTTTGTCAGGTAGTATCGTTAAAATTTTAGAGCAACTGTGAGAATGATACTTTGTTTCAGAAGTAAAAAATTGTAAACATGTTTCACATAAATACATTCGACCTTTATGGCATGACACTTGTCGTCGCACTAGCCGCAAAAGGTTTTTTTATCAAACAATAATGACCTTTCTTGTTATTTTTAAAATACAATAAGTTAACGTGTTTATCTTTTTTATTATTCGTTACATAAAGAGGACCAGTTACTGTGTTGCGTTCATCCAATCCATAAATATTAATATTTATCTCAGAATTATTATTTTCAAAAAGCTTTATATCTTTTGGTGAAGGTGGAAATGAAATCCCCTGTAAATTAAACTGCTAATAAAAATAATATTGAACTAAAATGAGGATAGGAGTTCGTTCTGCAGACATTATTTTTGGCTGGAAATAACGCAGCGACTATGCCACATAGAAAACAGTATTCATCATTATTTTGTATTTTATTCAAACAACTCTTTGTATTTTTTATAACATCAGGTAGTTCCAAGTAAGTACCACCCCGTATACGGGAATATTTATTTATATTTATCTCTAAATGATTTATGGAAACAAATGACCATCCAGATTCGCAATGTTTGAATTCAATACATTTTCTTTTAAATCTTCTTTCTCTTAGCGTTATCCCAGTTTCAATCTGGGGTCCGCTTACTAGTCTAACCGGATTTGGCTGAATATTAGCTTTTCCACAGAGCGACTGCCTGTCTGACCTCCGCAACCCGAAGGGATAGCGATATTCCATGGTTTAGACTTGTGTCAGTTTATTTAGAAGGTACTGACGCCCTGTAACGACTGTCAAAGATCTTCATGAAAACCGGGACCGACGGCTTAACGTGCTCTCCGAGGCACGGGACAAGCGATAATTAACAATTCAATACGCACATAACTCCGAAAAGTCATTGGTGCGCGCCGTGGATTCGAACCCGATACCCTCTGCATGGCAGTCTGTTGGTATATCCACTCGGCTATCGCTGCCTTACTCAATACATTTTCTTTTAAATGCCTCTGTTATTTTTAAAAATATCTCATTTAAATCAGTACTACGGTATATAATTTCATATTTCGTATTAAATGATTTAAGCTGCTGCTCATTTAATTTAGGTATTAAAAAATAAGCAAACAGCTCAAAGTTAACTTTAATGCAAGTATTTTTTAATAAGGATTACTTAATAATTTTAAAAATATCCTTTCGCTTGTCATCTAAGAACGCCTCCGGAGTGAGGTACTCATTTTCTGTAGATGGGGGATTTAAGCGATAGGTCACAATTCTGTTTTTGAATGCAGTCGCAATAATATCTATATTTTTAAAACTTGATTTTATTAAACAATTCGATTTGTGAATATTCGTTCTCTTATGGTGTCTGTATTTATGTTCGAGGATATGAATTTTACATTTTTCACAATAAATAGTCTTTGATAAATCATCAGGCTGATCAACATTCATATTAAATTCATGTTCGGGGATATCAATTTGACACGTATCAATATTATTATCGATAATTATATCAGAACTTGATGGGTCATCGCTGGGTTGTGTTACTGGAAACAAAAAGATACACAACAAATATCATACTACATTTTTTTATTAAATAATATAATATTTCGTTTACAAAGACTACACAATTATTTTAGTGTAAATAATAAGTATTTTTAATATATGATAAGATTGATAAGGTACATAATTCATTACAATGTAATATAAAATATAATAATATTTATGAATACATGTAGCTATAGATAAATCTAAAAACCAATCAATAATTTATTATAACTATTATTGGTAGGAGCTAATAAATGTTGGAGTACGGTTTTTAAACTCCTTTCTAACGCTTGTTATATATGCGTTAAGGTGGCGCCAAGACTCAGAATCGTCATTAGTTCTGTCTTTGAATGTTATAATAGAGTGGCGCCACCTATATACAGGTTGAACTCGCTCTATTTCATCGCACTTGTATATTTGTAGTTTGATGTAAAACGCACCTTTTTTATCTTCATCTATTTGGCGAGAAAATCCGTTGGCTAACCTCCTCGTAACGTATGCGTAAATCGGGGGAGACTTCTTCTCAGCAGCCGTTTGAAGCTCCTCGTCTTCGCTGTCATCACCGAACAAGTCAGCAGCTGTTGGTTTAGTGACAGGTGTGATGGGATGAATAGTGGGCTTGTTCTTATTGCTTGTGGACGGCTGCGACCCACAGCTTGATGTTGACTTGCGCTTCTTGAGGTCTTTTGGCTTCGCCTTTACCTGCACCTCGTCGGCCGACTCGTCCTCGGAAGGGAAAAGTTGTAAACAGTTAATAGAGTCGTCAAATAAGCGAATGAAAGTAAAACTTGAATGATTGAAACTGTAAGATAGATTATCAACAATCATTTTTATTAATGTAATTTATTATTAATCAAAGTGTTGGATAATAAAGGGTGAACGCAACTGTATATTTACATAAGAATTCAGGTAAGAGAGTTTAGTATTTTAAATAAAAACCTAGTAGAAATGTTGAGTAACAATTAGGTATATTGAAAATTGAATACTTTCATTTTAAATGAGTTAGATATTTATTCGTAGTGTAGATGTAGATATTTATTCGTAGTGTATTCTTGTGTAGATGGATTGAAGTTCAGATGTGACTGCTCCCCGCTGAAGATTTGTTTTAATTCAGGTTCACCGGGTTCCCTCTTAAATAGTGGCGTATCCACACTACACAATCCCATATAAGGAATACGGAGTATACGGATAAAACGCTTCGTCAACTCAATCGCAAAATATGAAAATAGTTTAGGTTGCAAAAATACTTAGCAACACATTTGAAATGATGCAATTTCAACTTTATCTACATAGTGCAAGACGTAAAATAAGATTCAATAACAGTGTAATATAGATGTTCCACGTATTAATAATCAATCACATACTATCATTTGCACCTGGATTTGTCACCTCTTTCGGTTTATTATTGTAAAAGAAAATATTAGTTTGTTTATTCGGCATCACGCAAAAAGTACTGGACCGATTTGAATGAAACTTTTTTCATAAAACAGGATATAGTTTAATTACGTATATGTAACATGTAGTGTTTGTACATCTATACTATTTTTCACAAAGCAAGGGTAACCTGACTTTAATGAGTGTCACAGGAAATTATCTTTATATATAAAATCCTTGCGTTACTGACTGACTGACAGACACGCTACAGCCGAAACTATTGGGCTGAAATTTGTCATGTATATTCCTTGGGGACCGTAGGGGTGCACTAAGAAGGGATTTCCCGAAATTCCCACGGGATCGGCCAAAACGGGTAAATTAAAAAAAAATGCAGGCGTAGCTGCTGGCGTCTTCTTGTACTTCATATAATGGGTAGTAAGAGACATGACCCGTTTCTATAATTGTCTATGGACTCTATGGCATAAGCATTTATGTCTTAAATCATCATCATCATCATCCTAGCCTAAGTCCGATTGTACCTTAAGCATTTATACCTTAAATATTTTCTAATATTGACAAATTTCCTTTGCCACTGATAAACGTCAAGTTATGCATACTACATGCAACGTAATATAGTATCAGTGTATTTAACTTATGCACTAATGTAGTAATTATTTGTAAATCAATAATTACTGATGAAAACCTAATATTTATTTTACTCGGGTGGAGTTGTGGGTGTAAAAGTTTAAGTTTTTTGTAAAGCATACATATACCGATGCATACCTATATCCATAATTTTTCACTACTACCTAAGCGTTTTGTTCGATATTACTAGGAAAAGAATAAATAAATACATGGGATGATAACTGTTAACATCATGTTACATACAAACATACCTACATGCATAAAGGAGGAGTTGTTGAAGCTTTTATCTTAAGATGCTTAACATAAAATACCTATAGAAACTCACATATCTACATACTTTCATACATAAACCCTAAAACATTACATTCCTTTTTTGAGCAGTCGTGTACATATAACATAACGCTGCCGCTGGACCACCGGGGAGGTCTAAAGATGCATAGATACAAAACAGTATTTTAAGAGGACTATACATTGTACCCGACCGAACACTAAGTTAATTGGTGATTTGAGATGTGCCTCCATTGTACGATGAAATTGACTCGAACGGTAGCCGACTCGCGGTATTTGCAGGTTTGACATCAGACGCCATGCCGGTTTCGGTAAGTAAGTATTATCTTTAATATTAGGAATGCAGTCCGAGGTGGTATGTCGTCGTATCGTCTTGAATATAGAATTACATGGACATGTTTTAATGTGAATTACATTGGCATGTGTTAATTAGGATAATTTCGTAGCTAATTTGAACTCTATATCCTTTTCCTCTTTCATTAATTTATCTCCCAAATATTTTATTTAAAATCTATATAAACCAAAAATAAAATAGCTACAAATTAATTTGAAATCTAACAGCGAATGAGAGCAAACAACGTAACAAATGTCGGTGAGTAATGTTCTATTTATTTTCTTTTATTTTTTCTCTTAATGTTCAAGGCAGCGATATCCAGGCACTAGATTAGCAATCCCGAATAATAATCGAATAATTCATACGTTTGTCGAATATGGTCGAATTTCACTTATTGAATTAGATATTCAACAACTGAAAAGTAGAGTATACTTAGTACAAACACTTTTTATAATTTAATCATCGGTATCTTTTATATATAAAAAGAATATTTTAATTTTACTCATGAAATACAGATAGAATGAGTATTAATTATGTAAATGAGCTACTGAGAATAGATTTTGAGTGATAAGAAGTGCAAGCAATTCGATTCCTAACTGAATTATTTTTAAATTTATTTCTATATAACCATGTAGCCGAAGCACACAGGGAGGCCAGGCAAAAATTTGATTTGTGGGTGTGGTGTGGTAAGCCATCTAACGGATATGTGTATGATGAAATGTGTGAGGCTAGAAAAATCTTCAAGTCAAGATTGAAATGGTGCCAAGATCATGAGGACCAAGTAAAAATGGATATTCTAGCCTCGCACCACTCAAAAAACGATTTTCGTGGTTTTTGGAAGCATACCAATAAATTGCAATCCAAACCTGGAATCCCTGTGAGCGTCGGCGGTGTTAGTGAGCCCGATAAAATAGCTAATCTCTTTATGGAGAAATTCCTTGTGAAATCTCCGTATGGTCCATCTCGGTCGGTGATCGATGTTGAGTCCGGTGCGGCAATAGGAGTTACATTTAAAGCCAGAGAGATTGCCCAGATAATAAGGTCAATGTCAAGGGGTAAATCCCCGGGCCATGACGGTCTCAGCATCGAACACCTCCGATATGCAGGTCCGCACCTGCCTAGGGTACTTGCTATGATGTTTAGCCTCTGTGTGAGCCATAGTTACATGCCAGGGGAAATGATGCGAACAGTAGTAGTGCCCATACCTAAAAATAAGACTGGCGACCTTTCCGACTGCGGTAACTATAGGCCCATATCACTGGCTACTGTGATATCCAAAGTATTTGACAGCTTGCTTAACATACAATTAAATAAATACATAACGCTCCACGACAACCAGTTTGGGTTCCGTCCGAGGCTGTCAACGGAGAGTGCGGTGCTGTGTCTTAAGCAAGCTGTCTCGTACTACACACAGCGAGGGACACCTGTTTATGCCTGTTTCCTGGACCTATCGAGGGCTTTTGATTTGGTTATCTACGATAAATTATGGACAAAATTACAAAACGCTGAAGTACCAAATGGAGTTATAAGCATCTTCAAGTTCTGGTATGGTAACCAAATCAATAATGTACGATGGGCTGGAGCTCTGTCACGTCCGTATGGGTTGGAGTGCGGGGTGAGGCAGGGGGGATTAAGCTCACCAACGCTCTTCAACCTATACGTAAACGAGTTGATCGACGAGCTCAGTAGCACTAGGGTCGGTTGTCATATAGACGGTATATGCGTCAATAATATCAGCTACGCTGACGACATGGTGCTACTGAGTGCGTCGGTGTGTGGCCTTAGAAGACTTGTGGCTCAATGTGAAAGGTACGCTAAACTATATGGCTTGATGTACAACTCCAAAAAGTCAGAAATCATGGTGTTTGAGGCGGGGGCTAGGGACACCATCAATGTACCACCTGTTGTACTCGACGGCATACCATTACAGAGAGTACACAAATTCAAATATTTGGGGCACGTATTGACCCCTCATCTCCATGATGATGACGACATTGAACGGGAGCGGAGGGCGTTGTCGGTTAGAGCGAACATGCTAGCTCGTAGGTTTGCACGCTGCTCACTTCATGTTAAGATCACACTCTTCCGAGCTTACTGTACGACTTTCTACACGTGCAGCCTGTGGGCTAGATATACTCAAAAAACGTACAACGCTCTTCGTGTTCAATACAATAATGCGTTTAGGGTACTGGTGGGGCTGCCTCGCTTCTGTAGCGCATCAGGGATGTTTGCTGACGCACACGTAGATTGTTTTTACGCAACCATGCGAAAGAGGTGTGCTTCTCTGGTGCGCAGGGTGCGAGCCAGCTCCAACAGTGTCCTAAGCATGATTGCAAGGAGACTTGATTGTGTGTATTTGAGTCACTGTTGTGCCATCTCGCATGGTATTAAACAGCGGTGACCTAAATATATTTCTATAGGTTGTGACGCTCATTAAATATATAATAGTTACATTTTACTAACATAGTTTTAAGTAATACTAACATTTTTGAGTCATGGTTACTTGAATAAAGAAATATTCTATTCTATTCTATAACTCCATTTACCACCTTTTGTACATATTGGAAAGTATTTTATAAGGAATACACTTATTTTTCAGGACACGGAAGAATTATTCAATTTTATACCTGTGCATCAACCAGCAGTTCAACAAAAACCTGGACAAAGAACCCTCGGTCTTGCTCGCAAGAGGTCGAAACCAGAGCAATTGTTTTTTCAGTACATAAAGAAACCTGTCACGCGAGGGACAAAAATAATCAAGATTGAAATTTACGACATAGACAACTTCCCAAAAACTGAGCACCCGATAAGTAACTGTGAAGCTAATTTGTGCGTTCAGCACGTCGTAAAAACAATATTATTTGATGATATATTTTCAAGCACGAGAGAATTAATAACTAAGATTCAGGATGATATCGAACCAAAATCATAGATTAAATAAAAATTATGCGCCATTTAATAAAATATATACGTATTCATATACCATTTGTAATTTACCAAAATATTATTTCTATTTTGTAAATATAAAATGTAATATAATATTCACAATTGAAATAAAATCATATTAAAATAATGCTTCGTTTTATTTATACAGTTATAGGACAATATAAACACTCGATGCTCTATATATTACGGAAGCGTATGCGATGACCATACATTCCATTGTCATCGGGTTGCTATGTTGAATCGAGTACATATCATCATCGCCACTTAGTGATTAGATCATACAACGAATTTACTTAGTAATTATGATAAACGAATGTTAATAGGTACTTATAACAATAATTGACTGATAGTTTAGGTAACATCAAGTGCGAATCATATGCGAATATTTACTGATAAATCGATTTTATTTTAATGTCGAATAGATAAATTCTGATTACGTATGAATAATAAATTTATGTATTAGAAGACTAGAATGATTGAATGGATGATAGATAGAAAGTCTCAAATTCGAGTGTGGAATTGGGGTTTCTGGATCTGCGATCCAGGAACCCCAATTCTACACTACTAATGTATCCACCTTGAAGCGGTGAGCGAGCTGTCTAAGGACGCATTTATACTGACCTTGAAGAGATTCATCTCTCGAAGAGGGGCACCTAAATTAATCTACTGTGATAACGGACGCAACTTTGTTGCCTCTGCTACGGAAGTAACAATGTTTCTAAAATCTCACCGGGATTCTATTTGTGACTACGCGGCTCGTCAAGGAGTAGAATTTAAATTTTCTCCCGCGTACGCTCCTCACTTTAATGGTTTAGCAGAGGCCGAGATAAAGTCGGCTAATCACCACACTAAGCGCGTCCTAGGTACAGCACACCTAACCTTTGAGGAGCTGTCGTCACTGTTTGCACAGGTTGAGGCAATCCTCAATAGCCGACCCCTATGTCCTTTAAGCCGTTCGCCAAATGACCTACAAGCCCTTACCCCGGGTCACTTTTTAATTGGTAGGCCGCTAACGTCGCTGCCATCACCAGACTACGCCGACAGTAATACCAATCACCTTGACCGCTTCTAGCGCCTGGAGCACTTCTGGCAACGCTGGGCATCGGAATATGTTGCTGAGCTACAGCAGCGGTCTAAGTGGCGCACTACAAGCAAGAACTTGAAGCTCAACGATCTCGTCTTGATAAAGGAAGACAACGTGCCGCCGCTATACTGGCGCTTGGGACGCGTCTCAAAGCTGTTTCCTGGCACCGACGGCGTCCCGCGAGTTGCTGACATTACAACTTCTCAAGGCCATGTAAGAAGTGCAATTAACAAGATTTGTCTACTACCTAATGAGTCAAGTTGAAAACTCCGCTTTCAATGGCCGGGAGGATGTCGACGCCGGTTAGCCCGATTGTCGACCGTAACGCTTTCCTGGAAGACGCAATTTAATTTGTTTTATATCGAGCCATACACTCCACCAATCATACTTCACCTTACACGAACACGTCACATATACGTCATACACACACCTCCACACAACCATCTCAACCACGACACCTAACAGAACAATCCACCGAAATAATATTGTATCCACCTAAATCTGGATTAAAGGAACATTAGTCCAGCCTATCTGCATTTTCTTTTGTTCATCGTGAACACAAGGTTATGTCTAGGAGCAGACCCCGCCGATTTACATCGTAGTTCATACTCTTTTAATAGATGGCGTTAGTTTTTTTGTAGGGTGACTGCTTCCGTCAAATGTTCGGTCGATCGTATCTTTAGTGTTTAAGGCCGGTTTTCCTGTCAAGCTGATTGCACGCCGACTGCGAATGTTATTTCTTCATTGTTCAAGTTGAAATTTGCAATTTTGACAAATTGTGTCCTATCATAAAGGTAGTTTTCAACCATTCTTGAGCAGGTCCACGTATTCCATAGTGAAAACATTTCTGGATTAACAAAATATCATGTCCCAAGTGATCAAAAGCCCTGCTCATATCAAAAAAGATTGCTGTTATACGTCTCTTTGCATTGACATGATTGACTATGTTATTTATAAGCTTAAAAGTTGCTATTATAGTTGATTTTCCCTTTAAGAATCCATGTTGTTCTGAACACAATATGTCAAACTTATTTAAAAACGATACTAATCTACTGTACATATTTTTTCAAATACCTTTGCTAAAGTGGGGGATTAAAGCAATTGGCCCATAGTTGCTTATGACATTCTTCTTGCCTTTTTTGTGCAATGGTTTGATGACTGTTATTTTTAATTTATCTGGAAATTTGCCTTGAATGAAGGATAGATTTATGATGTGGGTAAGAACCGGGGCAATAAGTTTGGCACATGCTTTCAGTAATCTCGTCGGAAATTGGTCATAACCTACAACAGACGTATCTTTGAGCTGACCAATTCCTTTACACACCTCGTTTGCCTCCACAGGGAGAAGAAACATGCTAGCACAATTTGATTTCAATCTGACATTCTCAGGTTTACTACTGTTACCGTTAACATTTATTTTGTTAAGTCAATGAAATAGTCATTGAATATGTTGGAAATAACTTCTGGGTTGGATATATTGTTCTGATTGAGTGAGATATGAGATATAACATTATTAGAGTAGTCTGGTCTGATATTATTGTTTATTACTTTCCATGATGCCCTACAAACATTGGATGAGTTATGTATAAATTTTTCTAATAGTTTATTAATTTTTTTAATAGTTTATTATATTGAGAGTATGTATGTTTACTATATTGTGAGTCATCTTTATAGCTCATAAAACGTAGTTTCCGTTTAATCTGTGATGATTTCCTGATACCTTTTATGAGCCATGATACTTTATATTTCATCTTGTTACTAATTTTCACAAGATTAATGGGAAAACATAAGTTGAAAAATAACAAAAGATGATCATGGAATGCATTGAAGGCCAGATTTGTATCAGATTCAGAGAAAGACTCTGACCATGACAACTTTTTAAGGCAATTCATAAATATTTTTATGTTATCTTTGTGGTAATCCCTCATCCTTTTGAGTATAAATGAAGTAGGGGTGTCTTTGCTTTCAATTTCAAAATGAGGGTATTGTGCTGTGTAATGATCTGAGAGTTCTAAAGGGAGGATGCCCCCTGTAGCTGTAGGTATGTTACTTAGGATTTGATCTATGCAACTGTTTAATCTGGTTGGCTCGTTAATATGAAAAGTAAGATTATAATTTTGTGGTATTCTATGCAGCTCTGATAAAGTTTCACATGGTTTTAAAAGATCTATGTTGAAGTCTCCTGAAATTATAATTATTTTTTTATGCTTATTGGATAACCTAGCCATTAATAATTCAAATTTTCTGAGAAATATGTTTGGGTTTGAGTTGGGTATCCTATAAATACAAATTATAATGCATCTATATTGTAGAATTTCAATACCGCAACACGCAAATGTCAGCTCATTTGACAAATCATTTAATATAGAAAATTTTTTGTACTCAATATTATCTCGGCAGAGAATGCAGACACCACCCCTTCTTTGTTTTGATCTGGAATAGCTGTTTGCAAGACAAAAATTATTTAAATGCATATTGATTTCATCGCCTGACTTTAAAAATGTTTCACTAATGCATAAAATATCAACGTAAACACCTTGATGTGACAGTTCCTCTAAAGTGATAAGGAGCAGCTCTCTTTTACTCATAATGCCTGCAATGTTCTGATGCAGAATAGATACATAATGACATGTCTTCTTAACGAAAAAGGTTACTTCCTAAACTATTAATAACATTGTCTGAGATTGAGTTATTTAGTGATGAAGACAAATCAGCTTTATTGGTAGCAATACTCTTAGTTACTTTAGGAAAATATTCATAAGGAACATTGGGTCCATTTTTTCTTTGGAAAGTCAGTAGTTTGGTTTTGAACACTATGAGATATGTTTTTTTTTTTAATATTTGGCTGCAAATTATTTAATTTAATATTTGTGACCTGTGTGTTTACCTTCTTTTTGTTGAAATATAAGTACTGGCTATCATAATCAATACAATCAATAGTGTAGTTCAATTTACTACAAATGTCATACATATAATTTCTGTACCGATAATTGTTTTTTATAAAATGGCAATTAGACACATTTCTACATATAGTCTGTATTTCATAATTCAATTTATGTTCGTTTAAATGCTTGTTTTTTACAAAATTCAGTACCAAAAATGAACAATTGTTATGCTTTTTAAGTATGCCTACTAATTCAAATAGGTAATGCATTTAAAGGATTACAGTCATTTTCACCTACACAAATGATAATTTTATCATTAGACCCAAAAGAAGAATCTGATAAACTCTTTAATATTTGTTCTGTAGAAGCAAATGGTTTTGTGAATCCGGAAATGTGGTATTTTTCATATATGGTATTTCTTTTAGTTTTGATTAGTGTTGAGGCCAAGCCGTTGCATTGTTGTGAGCCATAGATAATAATCCTTTGCTGAGGTGGTTGTGTATGTATTGCAATAGGCTCCATCTTAGAATTGATGAGTGGCAAAGTACTAGGTTCAGATGTCTTGTGTTCTGTTGAAATGTCTTTGTGAGTGTTAGATTGAGTACTGGTATTATTGACAGTTTGGGTGTTATTCACAGATGAAGGCAGCAGTAGATCTTCAATGTGGTTGTGCACTACAGCTGCCACAGCTGGTTTCTTTTTCTTAGATAAAGATTTAGGAGCTTAGGGCTTGAAACGCAGATTTTTTGAGTTGTTCTATGACTTGGTCTGTTTCTCTTATTGTCTTGCTTAGAAAATGGTTCTCCTGAAATAGATTCTCTATTTCAATGTGTGCACTGTATAAATGATTCTTTAGTTTCTGTATCTCATCTTCTAGGTCGCTATCAAGATTCGTAGATAGATCGGGTAAACTTTTCGCATGTTGGTCTGGACTAGCCCATAGAAAAGACATACTTACGCTTTCTGTTGACTGCAGTTTTTGTTTATTTCGTAGTGTTATATTGTTAAACTCCATTTGTTAGTATCGAAGCAGTTTCAAGAGTGTTTACGGTTGCAAAATGCTTTTTGTTGTTATTGTTTTCAAAATTTTGACACAACCGGCTAAGGGCAAAAAAGTTTTCGAAAACATTTTTAAATTTAAGGATCACCAGGTTTTATAACACTTTGATCCTAAAACAATATTTAAATGCGAAATATGATTCACTGTATCGAGTTTTTGCACTATTTATGCTTTCTTGGAAGTTGGAAATGTTTTAACCTACAAAGTTTGTTTATTTCTTATTTGAGTCCAGTCCTTTGTAATTTTATTCCACAAACGTTATCACATAATATTCACTGTTTCTATATTATGAATAAGTACTTTTAGGTGTTTTTAAATAGAAATAAACGAATTTATAATAACGTAATAAAATGAAAAGTTTTGAAATATCATCATCATCATCATCAGCCTGCCGTAGTCCACTGCTGGATATAGGCCTCTCCAATGGCACGCCACTGAGCCCGATTTTCGGCTCTATCGTGTCCAGCCGCTGCCAGCCACTTTGCGTATATCGTCACTCCACCTAGCCGGAGGGCGTCCTACACTACGTTTGCCAAGGCACGGTCTCCACTCTATAACACAGCTACTCCATCGGTTATCGGTTCTACGACAGATGTGACCAGCCCGCTGCCACTTCAACGTGCTAATTCTCTGAGCTATGTCGATTACCTTGGTTCTCTGTCGGATCACTTCATTACGATTTCGATCCTTCAGAGAAACTCCGAGCATAGCCCTCTCCATAGCTCGCTGAGCGACCTTAAATTGGTGGACTAGTCGCACCGTCAGTGTCCACGTCTCGGCACCGTAAGTCATAACGGGTAGGACACACTCATTGAAGACTTTTGTCTTAAGGCTTTGCGGTAGGGATGACGAAAAGACTCGACAGAGTTTCCTATATGCCGTCCAGCCAAGCTGTATTCTTCTGCAAGCCTCCCTCTCGAAGTTGTTTCTACCCAACTGCAAGGTTTGCCCAAGGTAGACGTACTCCTGAACAACTTCGAGAGGGACCCCGTTTAGGATAATCGGTTCCGGAGAGACATGTTCATTGAACATTATTTTGGTTTTATCCAAGTTCATCCGGAGACCGATGCGAGCAGAAGAATCAGCTAGGCTGCTCAGCATATACTACAAGTCTTGCACGGTTTCAGCCACGATAACGATATCGTCTGCAAATCTTAAGTGTGAGAGGTACTCGCCGTTTATGTTAATACCGCGTCCTTTCCAGTGCAGCGTCTTGAAATATAATAACGTAATATAATGAAAAGTTTTGCCAATTCATAAATGGGTTGTAAATTAATAACGTTTTAAATATGAAATGCATATTTTAATAATTTTATTATAAATAAGAAACAGCAGAAGAAATTCAACGATTCCTAGATGGACGTAACAATAAGTTGTTCGCGGTTAAAGTAAAATATATTTTCACCCTTATATGTATACAATTTAAGCAAAAACATTTTATGGAAACATGGGCAGGGCATTTGAAATTTTACTAGTTTTAAACATTCGTAAATGGACAATCCGATTTTGATATAGATATGGTCTTTTTAAATGAATCCTTTAAAAACAACACAATTTATTATTACCCAAACAAACAAAGTAACTAGTGAGAGCAGCAAATTTGAGCAAGCGAGCAGTGTAGTTTGTAGTTGCGAATGCGCGCAATTTAACGCGTGGCGCATCCCGTACAGTGGCCCCGACAGGCCTCGCTCGTCTTTATGATTGTGTGTGTGAAAAGTGCGTGCGTAAACGGCGTCGGCGAGTCACGCATACATTCAAACCGACGCGCGACGGCTGTAAATTCGTATGAATAAATTCCTACTATTGTTATTGCACTATGCTTTTAGTTAAAAATTTTTGCCTTATCAATGCCTCATGAGGAGAGCGGTGTGATTACTGGTTCTTTAGCAGCCATATGGAATTTTCGTTTTATTCACAGCGCACTACTCTTTTACTAGTTAAGCCCTTTTATTTGATACCCATATTGACAAAGGTGTGAAAAATAAGTAATACCTACCATTAGAGTAAAAAATATCGTGAGTTATCATAATTAGAGTAACGATAAGCGGTTGTACTTATGTATAATTTTATTTTATAATACCTGCCTAATACCAGCCGGCCTGTTGAGCCCATTTAATTTGATACCTACAGTAGAAATGAAAACTCTGAAAACAGCCTTTTTGTAGCGGCAGCCATCTTGAATTTACGATAATACAGAATGTTTTAAACTGTTTTTTGATCGGAATTTAAGGTATGTATCTAATATCAGATCAATCTGTTAGCAGGAAGGGCGTTTGATTCCCTTCCTACTGACAAAGTTATTTAAATTTAACTTTCTTGCTGATACATTACCCAAATATATCAATAAACGAACAGCTCTTAATAAAACAGTTGAAAAAGGTTCAAAAAAGTACAAATATTGCAAGTGGTAACAACAGTTACTTGTATTATTTTGATTACATTCAAATGTTGAGCTGAATCTATTGTATGTATAGCATTAGTGTACCTAAAGCTTAAATAGAGCGAATCGTTAACATATTTTTTTGTTTGCACTGAACCAGCTATGTTAAGGAACATAGTAGTACGTTCAAAGTGGAGTCGTTTAGATCTATTCTGTTGCTAGGTATCTTTTATACATAGTACGAATGAAGTCTTCTTTACTTCCTTTCTGTCTGTATGAACGTGATAAGCTCAAAAACCACCAAACGTATTTTTGTACGGTTTTTACCAATTAAATACTTAGTGTAATTCCTGAGAAAGATATCTGATGATAATGATGAAAATTTACTCGGGTGAAACCGCAGGCGAAGTTTAGTTAAGTATATAGTGAAATTAGATAAGTATGAAAAAATGAACAGTCTACTTGAGGACGTCCGCAGCTACGCCCGCCTTCAGGAAATCCATTCTTAGTGCACGCTTACATTTCCCAAGAAACATACATGCCAAAGTTCAGCTTCTTGCACACAATAGTTTTGGCTGTGCCTTGTCTGTCAGTCAGTTACCGGATGAATCACATTTTGAAAGAAGATTAGTTCAGTGTGGCATAATCCAGGGAAGGTCCTTTACGAGAGCGATTGTCAGAACCTAGTATTGTACCTTATGGCAAACCCATATATTTGCATGATGTTACAAACTTAGCTTTTATTATGCGGTAATTATGTGTATTTCTTTTAACCACTTATTTGATTTCTTTTCTAGTACTTTCTCTCTAATGGACTAGAAGTGTAACGTTTGCTACCAACATAAATTAAAATAAGATTACTAAAGTATAAATAATAGTATGATACTAGTGATATTAAAGTATACAAGGGTCTTTCTCAAAACTAGTGCGCACATAGAATCATACGTCCATTTCTGCCTAAGAGTCCGGCAGATAACGAGTGCAGAAGTGAAACACGCACCGTATTAATCGGAATCAGTACACCAATAGGACAGAGAATAGAATATAAGAGATAGAGTAAGATAAAAGAACATACAGTATCACCACCATTTTAATTACACGTTACAGAGAGCCCGAATCGGATATGAACCGTAAGCGTGAACAATGTTTTACACCACTGGAATAGCCTGTATCTATAAGATATTTTACTTCTGATAAAATATATTATGTATTACGCAATTTAATTATAGTAAGAACTTGTTGTAGAAATAAAAATTGTTCTATAATTACAAAGTCACTTATTATCTCATAATCAAATCAAAATAATATCACAGCTAGGTAACAAAAACAATATCCCGTGTTGATATATTTCGTTAGTTGAGTTAGATAGGTCTTTTCTTCAAATGTTAATTTTAATGTAATTTATTTGATTGAAATAGTATGTAATTTACTAATTTTATCGGAATATAATAATATAAAATTATGCAAACTACTGTTTATGGATTATATCGCAAAATATTGGTTATAATGACGGAATGAACCGAACATTATATTTTCCTTCCTTCAAAACTTTTAAACTATATTACCTTTTGTGTTTTATTATTGTTGTCGAGTTAAATGGTTCGCAGGCTTTTGGTCTGGCGGTTGGTAATACGACGGATACTGTGAGTTGAATTGGATCCATTTACAGTTAAGCGTTCATATCCTGGGCTGGATACGAACTTACTGCCCCCGTACTAGAGGTTTCATACTTGTGTTGCCACTAAATACTGATTTCAGGCGAGTATTCATTTTGGGATTAGTCAATGGGGCCCCGAGGGTCTAGTACGAGTTTTACACGGTGACGATAGACTAGTCGACGGGAACTATTTTCAAAAATTTCCTAGATGCGCCCCCTAGCGGACTCTATCGATCGCTGCTATCCGATCCGCTTTTAGAAAATGTATGGAAATTGTTCCCGTCGACTAGTCTATAGTCACCGTGACGATCGAGTGCTAAACTCGTGGTAGACCCTAAGTTCGTAGCAGCAGCACAATACCGTACTGTTAACCAGAAGAATTATAACACGTCTTTTTGCAATTATTGCTTGCACTCCTTTGTGGATTTAGCCAGGGTACTAGCGCTTGGAACTCTGTGTAAAATTGGTAAAATTTTGTTTGGTGTTTGGTTTCCCTGCCTCTTTCTGGGATAAGTTAAATTTCCAGCAAACCTGTATATGACATACTGTCAAACATATATTGCCCTCTGAAAGAGATATGACTTTCTTGTATTTACCTTCCGAGAACTCAATTAGTAATCGGTGGAATATAATAGTCACAACACTCGACCAACCATTTTAGCGAATCCATTCATCTTGAAAGAATTTTCAAATACATCTGCTGTGCCTTTCGTTATTTTTTAACACACAGAAACAAACAATCTGAAAAGATTATGTCATCAATATTATTTAAAAGGATTTTGACGATAATAACAATTTCAGTGCAAACAAATCCCAAAAAGCTCACATATTAATGAGAGTGCCTTATCGTTTTATGAGATATAATTGTAATATAAATACCGAGATATTTTCCACTTCAGCGCATTGCTTTCGCATAATTAAAAAGATGCAGAAGGTCCTTTTGTGTTTGCTTGTAGCCGTGGGTAAGTTTTTTAAAGACTGTTTTAATTAGAGTCACACACGGAACTTAAATAAAAGCCTAAAATATTTTGCATATGACAATACTTGTTTAATATTATTGATCATTCACATTTTGTTTTCGTCTATTTAAAATTACTGTAAACTTTAAAATAGACGAAAACAAGTTGTTCTAAGTCTTGGCTTACCTTGTAACTTGCGTCGAGAAAGGCATTAAATAGGTACTTAAGCCTTCCTCGACGCAAGATATTTATAAGTATAGGTATATATGTCTTTGACCGAAAGGGTAAAGAATTGTGTGATAAGAGAGTGTTGTGAGGTAAAAGAAGATGTAGTGGCATGCATTGAGAAAGGCATGTTAAGATGGTTTGGGCACATCGAGAGGATGGATGACAATAGACTGACAAAGTAGATATATAAGGCCAGTGTGATTGGGAGAGGACAAAGGGGAAGACCTAGACGGACGTTCTCTGACCAGATTGGAGACATCCTAAAAAAGGACAGTTTAGAAGTACCCTTAACAGAAGAGCTTGCATGAGAAACTTGATGGGAGTGAATGAAGCAAGAGATGTATGTCAGGATCGTTGCAAATGGCGTTCCGTAGACTCTGCCTATCCCTCCGAGAAACGGGCATGAGTCTATGTTTGTATATATGTATGTATACAAATGTATTTTCTTTGTCTAGCTTACACCACATATGCGGTGCCCATAGAGCAAGAAGAGGTCGCCGAGACCTACACGTACCCTCGTTTCATCGAGATGGCTGGCGGAGATGGAGAAATGCACACGGTTGATCTTGAGGCAGAGCCAGATGCGGAGCTCCTCAATGAGATTGAAAGGAACCCTGCTAACAACGCATACATACTATTCACAAGGTAGGTAAATGTTTCTTGCCGCAGATGAATGAAAAATATAATATAATAATATAAAAATGTTCATGTTCGGTGTCTGAGTATAGTATGAGTAATTTATAGAAGAAAGCATGTTTATCAATATGGTTGCCATGTAACAGGCTTGCAAAATATGCGAGCTACGAGTTGTAAACATTATCACAATATTTTACAAAATTCAGAAGATTATGATTGTTTATACTTTTTCACTAATTTAAACATAGCATTATAATAATTTTAACCCACATGTACTCGTAACTTGCACCCACTATTCATTCAATATTGCATAGACAACCAGTTTCATCACGCTTACTTATTTAAAAACGAATTGCAAATTGATGCAAGGCAGTGATAATATTTATGTGGGCAGTGGATGCATTAAAGGTAACTTTGATGTTTCACGTTGTCAAGAAGCAAGCTGTTATAGGTCTGGTTAATAACAAGAATTTACAATAATATTGGTTTGATATGGATATTAATTTGTTCTTATTTTCAACAGGCGCACTTCTCGTATTGGGCACGTCGTACTTTGACAGAGGATTTTAAATTTATAATAATGATCACGATTGTTTAGATTCACAATGATTGCTCTTATGGAATTGTTTTCAATAGTTACATTATTTGCTCTGAGATTAAATTTAATAAAAAAAAACATATTTTGCTTTTCAGGCAACTGTAATCTTTTGCGACCAAAATATGTTCGTTGGAGCAGATTTTTGCTAACATTCTTAATTATTTCGACAGACGCAATCGACGCAATGGTCAGACTCTGGTCATGAACAACGCCAACTCCATCAGAAACTCCAACTTTAATGCTGCCTGGCCTGTTGTTGTTATTGCCCACGGCTGGCTTGGCAACCAACGCACCGACATCAACCCTACCATCAGAGACGGTTAGTAATGCAAATGTATATAATATTTGGCCTTCGATTTTAGAAAACTATCGTGAAAAGCGAGCATAAAAGCTCTTGTGACACTTTTTGGGTGAAACATATTTAAATGTCAATTTCCGTTGGATAATATGACAAAGTAAATTATTTATTTTGGGTTCCACATTGCCAAGGCTGATTATGTAAGAGATTTAAAGTACATACTTCATTTGATCTGTTTTGTTTTAGCCTACCTTGGAAAAGGTGACACGAACGTCATTGTCCTCGACTGGAGAAGACTCGCACTATCTAACTACGTGACTGCTGCTAACGGAGTGCCAGCTGTCGGTCGTGGCTTGGGACAATTCTTGACCTTCCTTAACTCTGTTACTAATGCTCCTTTCACCAACATGCACATTGTTGGATTCAGTTTGGGCGCTCATCTTGTTGGTAACGCTGGTAGAGAAATTAGTGGCAGAGCAGCTCGTGTAACTGGTACGTAAATAAATTATCTTTTTATTTCATAATACTTGTGGATAGAATGCAATATGCCTTTTATCCTTTTTTAAACATTATTTTCTTTATCAGGTTTGGACCCTGCTGGCCCAATGTGGAACTACAATCGTAACCGCCTTTCCCCTACCGATGGTGTTTACGTAGAAGCAATCCACACTGACGGTGGTTACACAGTCGGTGGAATTGGTATTGGATCCAACGTTGCCAATGTGGACTTTTATCCCAATGGTGGTATCTCCCAGCCTGGCTGTTACACCAATGTGTGCAACCACAACCGTGCTTGGGAGTTTTTCGCTGCCACTGTTACCCATAACCATCTGGTCGGTCGTCAATGCTCGACCAGTGTTCAGATCACTCGGGATAACTGCAGTGGAACCAGATTAAACATGGGCAACGATGACTTGAGGAAAACGGGGTAACTATATTTATTCTGTTAGCCCCTTATCTAATTATTTTATCCAGTCAATTGTCAGCGTATCATCAATTTTTTTGTATTTTCTTATACGGTTGGCTTAGTATTAAATCTCTTCTCACAGTTTTTAAGCGCGTGTATTTCTTGAACAATTTGGCCATTCAAATTCAACCTATTATTTGTGATATATATTTGTAACAAATACTAGTACTATAATACATATATGTATATGTTATAGGTAAGAACCAGTCCCTGTAACATAATTTCACTTTTGTTTCGTCAAATCTAACACCATTTTTCCTTTTTCAGATCTGGAATGTATCGTGTCAACACTGAAAGAAGATATCCATATTAATCACCTGACATTTGTTTTATTAAACTGCATTTAATGTGATATAGATAATTATGTTATTTTACGTAACTAGTTAATGACGCAAGATAAAATATACAAAAAAAAATACACAGTGTTTTATTTATTCTTACAATAACATTAAACTGATCTTGTGTATCTTAACTGTAATAAAACACACGCTAGGTGGGGACTTGCGGAAACAGCCCTGCTACCATACCATACCATTCTAACTGTATTCTTTGTGTTTATATTAAGAAGCACAACTAATAACACATGAAAATTATTAACTGTCTAATATACATTCTCACATTAAACAAGTTATCTAATTTCTTTTAGAACTAGCTTTTGCCCGCGGCTTCGCTCACGTTAAATTCGGGGTAACACAAAACTTCTTCATCGTTCCATAGTAATTTTCGTTTTGAATCTGTTCATAGGGACTTATAAGAAATATAACCGCAAGAAGTATTTAGAACATTTCTGTAAACAGTATGTTTATTTAGAGCTCCGTATTCAAAAATGTCTAGACACGGAATCCTTATAGACGGGCTATGTCTGTCAGTCTATTCGTATGTCTCAGCCACTTTATGCCGAAACTATTCAGTTTACAGATTTGAAAATTAGCAGGTAGATGGATTTTGTGAACCGCTTCACGACGTTATAGATAAAAAAATATTGGATATTAAGGGGGGCTCTTCATACATGGAACTGATGTGGAAAATGGGTCGTTAAAAATTACTTTGAGGTTCCTAAAACCATTGTTTCTCAAAGTCAATCGTTTGAAAGATATACCGTTCCAAAGTAGTTAAATGGGTGTGTGTCCCTCTAACTTTACTGTAGTATGATTTTTTTATAGATTTGTATGAGTAAAAACGTTAAGTATGGGATTTTATCAATTATATTTAAAAAATTACCTGAAATCTGAAAAAAAGATTTAGATGTTGACTGTTATATATATAAAGTCTTTCGACTGAGGGTTAAGGGATTTCTACTGCAATTCTTCCATTTTGTCCTTCTACTATCATTTGTTCCTTCAACATATCTCATTTGGTATGGGCGTGTGGGTTGTCGGGCTAGGAGATGTAAGTAAAATAACCGTTGTGTATAGATCACATTATAATATTACTCACAATACAATTATTAAAATTTCTATCAAAAATTAGCGTCCACCGTCCACGTGGCTGCGAGCGCCTGTTCAGTTGTTTACTCGTTGACTTCGATTCAAACAATGCTCACCTCGCCAGAGCCCGGTGTTCGCTATTGGAATGTCGTTCTTCTTGGCGGCCTGTAACATTGTAGCAAACCTCATTGATAACCACCAACGAGGTTAGCCTATACGGCCATTCTGACGAATCGCACGACCTCGTGCGCATGGTGTCCAGCATCTACAGGACGCAGCATTATTCCTCCAGACCTGTTCAATGAGTAAAGATGCACATTAACATTCGCTCGGCCTTTTCTGACCAGAATGAAATACATCGCTACTGCGTAGTTTACCAACCATGACCAGAATGAAATACATCGCTACTGCTTAGTATACCAACCATGGTACAGGCATAGTATAGACCGTGGCAACCTCTTGGGGTACCAGGTCCTACTGACCGAATACCAAAATGCTACACAGGCTTATACCGAATACCAAAATGCTACATACTAGGCTTGACAGGCTCAGCTGACTAGGCCCTTTCAATTAATCATCAGAGTGCGGACCGGGCGTACAGGGCCCTTTCGACCGACTCACAACCATGGACAGGGCATACTGGACCCTTCCGATCGACTTAAAGCGTGGAGCTACAACTATACAACACAAGTACATGCATACCTTTACTCAAGTAACCATTACTTAGCGAGTCATCCTACGGTGCGGAGACTATCGACGCTGGCAGCAGTCATGTCTTCTCATCAGGAATGGACGCTGTCTCACCGTTGGTTTCTTAGGGCTCTGTTTAATTTCGTTACCATTTATCGCAGGCACTTCATCCTCATCGAAGATCTTGGTATGGTCTAGATCTTGGTAGAATAGTGAATATATCTACCAGCTCTTCAAAACCCGGAGTCCACTGCTGTGCATAGGCCCTTTTTGAACATGCACCACAGTACACGGTCTTCAACCTTGCGCATCAAGTCCAACCCAGCTAACTTATTCAGGTCGTCGGTCCACCTTGCAGGAGGGGGCCGGCCGTCCTTATGTTTACTGAGTCGCGTTCTCCACTCTAGGACACGCTTGCTCCATCGCCCATCAGTCCTTGTAATGTGCAGATTTGACTAGCTCACTGACACTTAAGCTTACCTGAAAGCAACTATTGTTTAATTTGACATAATTTACCACCTTAACAAAAGTCTCTTGGGTTCAAAATTAAAAGAGTTTGAGGTTAACTCTCAAAAGTTTCAAGCTCTTATGAAACAAGGGAGCTAAAGATATTCTAGACAAAAACTCAGCATATGCCATTTGACGTCTCACTATAGACTCACGCCTGTATCCACGAAGGAATGGGCAGAAGTGTAGTATTACACCCACATTTAGGCATGAATTGTTAGTTCCCACGTAATAGCGGACGAGCCTATTGTCGTTACCAAGAGGCTTATCACCAGACTCCGTGCTGCTACTAAGAATTTGGAAAACTCAATATCACTTTTGCCCGACCCGGGAATCGAACCAGAGATCTCCGATCAGCAGTCGTATACGCACGCCGTCGTATACGTCTATGAACATGAGGTGACAAATTGTCTTAGCTTTAGAAGCTTTCAAGGAAAAGCAGATAAATTCTGTTAGACTGCATAGTAAAATGTTGACCATCAAGATATACCGAAAACTACTAGTTGTGTCACTGATAGGGTTTACAAATCTCACGAGTGGTACTCAGACTCAACTTCGGTCGTGAGACACCACTGAAAGTTCTGGTGTCCCAAAATTAATACTGTACTATAACTTTCAATCTGTAACTATACCATGCTATAACCATCTGTGTAATGTACAACTCACCCTTCGCGGCTGTGCTTACGGATGCTAAATGTAGACCAAAGCAAGGAATTGTCTTACATTGTCTTACTTGTCTTACTGTAAAATTATATCTCCTGAAGGACTGACTTACCAGTCAATGTGGATACCATACCATTTACTAGTTTCCGTTCACAAACGTTAACATATTTTCTACACTGTGTATTCTCGGACATATTTTGAAACCTGAAAATAAGTGGCGATCTTCTCTTCAGCATTTTTATAACAGCGACACCATCTTTAACTTTGCTTTACTGCCATCTTGTGCCTATGATGACGACGTTGGTGGCAGGACGCAGGATCCGTCCAATTATAAATCCGCAACTAAACACGTTCTCTTCATCATCATCACAGCGCGATATTTTAGCTTTTGATTTTTTATTCAGCGATATTTTTCTAGGTGCACGACACCATTGTATTGAGCTGTCATCGTCTTGTCAAATTTGTATTTGCGGCCAGTCGCATAACAAAGTAGATCGGTTATCCCGTTGAGGTTGATAAAGAGATACCTTCTTGCTTACATGATGGTGTATGAATTGGATTCACAATCAATCCAGTAATGACCTCTTCAATTTGCCGAACCTTGTGAGTAGCAATTCCTAAAAATGCGGCCATCACATTTCATATTAACGCGGCGCGCCTCTTCAATGCGTCGCTTAAGGCGATTCCAATAATGCAATTTGATGGTGTTTCTCTACCATATTTCAATATCAGCTTCAACATCGTCAGGAATGTAATTTCACGAACAGAATCGAGTTACGTTGCTAGTAACGGCTTTGCCATAATCGCCTCGTTATTGATAAGAAAATCATGGGTACTCACACGGGATCTGTCTATCCATGATCGAATGCCATCTCCTGTTCATCTGCCCTTCATAACCACTTCTGATAAAGTCTTTCGACTGAGGGTTAAGGGATTTCTACTGCAATTCTTCCATTTTGTCCTTCTACTATCATTTGTTCCTTCAACATATCTCATTTGGTATGGGCGTGTGGGTTGTCGGGCTAGGAGATGTAAGTAAAATAACCGTTGTGTATAGATCACATTATAATATTACTCACAATACAATTATTAAAATTTCTATCAAAAATTAGCGTCCACCGTCCACGTGGCTGCGAGCGCCTGTTCAGTTGTTTACTCGTTGACTTCGATTCAAACAATGCTCACCTCGCCAGAGCCCGGTGTTCGCTATTGGAATGTCGTTCTTCTTGGCGGCCTGTAACATTGTAGCAAACCTCATTGGTAACCACCAACGAGGTTAGCCTATATATATATAAATTAAACAAGTATATTTGTCATTTTGTTAGATTTTAATTTCGTTCAATCTTGCGTTGAATGATTTTGGGACATAATCTGAATAAAAATCTTCATCTTCATACAATGAATCCGCCAAGTAACGCCTGATTCAATCAACTAAAAATCTTCATCTTCATCTTCGTCAGTTTCATCTTCTGATAAAAACATCTCATGAAGCATATTTTCAATCTAATGAATTGTTACCTGTATAACAAAAAATACACTAAGTAGCTTTATGTTGACAGACTAATCAATGATGACAAAAGTTACACTACCTACAATTTATATTTCGATAAAACAAAACGTAATTTCTTCTTAACTTTAATGTTAGTATATGACAGTGAGTAAACCAAAAAGAAAACCCGCGGAAAAAGTTAGTACAAAATAAAGATTTTAATTCACCAGGCAATGGACATATAACTCCCACAATAGGTCTTCACAGGCTAAGGTTATATGATTCCCCACATGTTTTATTTTGTTATATCATGTTATTTTTCAAATATTTACGTTTAATTTATGCACATATCACTAGAAAAACTCAACTTCTACAACATATAAAAAATTGTAGGACTTACCTTTGTCCGATTCGCCGTTACAAATAAAATACACCGCACTTTCCACGAAAACAACAGTTAGACGCACGACCGTAGAAGAAAATGACCGTAAACGTGACATTTGCGTTTCGATTCAAGCAAGTTTTTTTATGACAATAGGGAATATTTCTTTATGGGCGTTTTTGACAGTTTGTGGTAGATTCTTTGCCAAAACCTGGTAAAAACTTCCTAAAATAAATGTGTGAGGAGCTCAATCCATAGCTGGTTAAGGATTTAAAGTAAGAGAGTGATAATCGAAAAAACGTATATGCGGTACATACACATTTTCGCATTTATATCTAATATTAGTTGGGATTATTAGGAAGGCAGCGATAGCCTAGTGGAGATACCAACAGACTGCCATGCAGAGGGTATCGGGTTCGAATCCACGGCGCGCACCAATGACTTTTCGGAGTTATGTGCGTATTGAATTGTTAATTATCGCTCGTCCCGTGCCTCGGAGAGCACGTTAAGCCGTCGGTCCCGGTTATCATGAAGATCTTTGACAGTCGTTATAGGGCGTCAGTACCTTCTCAGTAAACGGACACTAGTCTTAACCATGGAATATCGATATCCCTTTGGGTTGCGGAGGTCAGACAGGCAGTCGCTCTGTGGAAAAGCTAATATTCAGCCAAATCCGGTTAGACTAGAAAGCGGACCCCAGATTTAAACTGGGATAACGCTAGGAAAATGAGTTGGGATTAGCCAAGGCTGTTACAATAATTATCTATATATATAAAATCCTTGCGTTATTGACTGACTGACAGACAAGCTACAGCCAAAACTATGAGTCGCAGGAAGCTGAAATTTGGCAAGTGTGGTCCTTGGGGAGCATAGGGGAGCATTAAGAAGGGATTTCCCGAAATTCCCACGGGATCGGGCAGAAACGGTTAAACAAAAATAAAATGGGCGGGCGTAGCTGCGGTCATCCTCTTGTTTAGTTAATATAAGTAAGCGAACGAAGTAATGAAGTGCATGTGTAATGTAAGTGAGAAGTGCACCATTATGACAACGTATAATATGACAGTACTGAAAGATATACGATAGCACATGCGCAGAACTCAATTATTTCAGCGCATGCGTTCTTACTGTCAATAGGTAGTAGGTTTGTCTACTAATTGTATCCTATGTGTTTTTTCTGGTTCTGAGCTACCTCCCCTCCAATTTTCAGCCAAATCGGTTCAGCCGTTCTTGTGTTATAAATTGTGTAACTAAGACGACTTTCTTTTATCTTCTTAATATATAAAATCCTTGCGTTACTGACTGACTGACAGACACGCTACAGCCGAAACTATTGGGCGCAGGAAGCTGAAATTTGGCATGTATGTTCCTTGGGGACCGTAGGAGTGCACTAAGAAGGGATTTCCCGAAATTCCCACGGGATCGGCCAAAACGGGTAAATTTAAAAAAAATGCAGGCGTGGCTGCTGGCGTCCTCTAGTATTTATATAGATGATATGTATCAGCTCACGTACACGTAAACATAGACTGATCTTCTTCATCTTCAGCCTTGTATATCCACTGGGGACTGTCAGTTGTATACATAAGTGCGACCACTGGTCACCGGCTCATTCTCACTGTGAGAATGGTAATACCATAGTCTACAATACTGGCCAAGTGCTTGTTGGCTGAATTTGCGTACCTTTAGAGAACATTATGAAGAGCTATCAGACGCGCAAGTTTCCTCACGATGCTTTCCTTCACCGTTTAGCAAGATTAATAATTGAGTACACACATTAATTTAAACTGTCGCTGGTAAAAAGCGTGGGTTTAAACAAGAGGCCCTCTCCGTAGCAGTTGGTTGATCTTTCCGCAAGGCACTAATTTAACTACCTTAACCTAAAGAAATCTGCATTCTATAAGATGTTTTATTAGTTAAAATCTAAATGAACTTGCTTTTATGGGATTTAGTAGTTAGGTGCCTACAGTTATTGTCATTGCAATTATTGGCTCTATATATAATATATAATCAATTTTATATATAGGCGCTATAGAAAGTCGGAAAAATATACCCATGTAATCCAGATCCAGATAATTATAAATGTACGATACAGCACGTAACTTTCTTTTATCATTGTTTCTTCTCTTCCAAACCATCTTCCATTCCACAGTAGGTATTTATAACGTGTGTGAGTATGGAAAAGGCTTTATATCATTTATATTATTATGTCAGCCCTTTCTTCTGTTAGAAATATCCGAATTAGTAGTGTTATGATAATAATCCACTTTAACATAATCTTTTAAGCCTATTTAATTGAACTAGGAATATAGTAGCGAATGAGGAAGATAATTGTGAAAGTAATTTAAGTATGGAAGAGATACGGTATGCAATGAAAAGTATGAAAATGGGTAAAGCTGCGGGATATGAAAGGATATCTGCTGAAATGCTCAAGGTAGGCGAAGGCGTCACCGCAAGCCTGCTGTACCTACTTTTCAATAAATGTTGGCGGTCCGGTCGTGTACCAGGTGACTGGAACAAGGCCGTAATTGTGCCACTGTACAAGAAAAAAGGGTCACAGCAGGAATGCAATGAATATCGCGCTATAAGCCTCCTGAGAGTTGTTGCCAAATTGTATGCAAAAATACTGATTGAAAGAGTGATCTCTGAATTGGACAGTAGGATTTGGCATGTGCAAGCGGGATTTAGAAAGGGAATGGGATGTACGGATCAAGTCTTTTCCTTAAGGTGCATCTCAGAGAAAATGTTAAGTATGTTTACTTAAGGTTTTCTGCGCCTTTATTGACCTGGAAAAGGCTTACGATCGAGTGGTGAGGGATGAACTTTGGTCGACACTTTCTGTACATGGAGTGAGCAGCAGTCTGATACGGGCACTTGAATCCTTATACAGGGATTCAAGTGCCTGTGTCAGAATAAACGGGGCCTACACGGACTGGTTTAATATTGATCGTGGTGTTAGACAGGGATGTGTAGCGTCTCCTTGGCTGTTCAATCTATTCATGGACAGTTGTTTCACCGATCTGAAAGAGTCTGAATGTGGATTAAGAATGGGTGAATTTGTGTTTAAGACCCTGTAATACGCTGACGATCAGGTTCTTTTTGCGTCGTCAGCGTCTGATTTACAGCAGATGGTCATCGTAATCAATGAGGCGTAAAAGAAGAAGGGCATGAAAGTGAATGTAAGTAAGACTAAAGTCATGGTCATAGAGAGGGAAGACAGTATAACTGAATGTAACATAATGACAGGAGATGAAAAAGTAGAACAAATGAATGAGTTTGTGTATTTAGGGTCTATGTTTACGAGAGATGGCAAATGTGGGGAAGATGTTGAAAGGAGAGTGAAAGCAGGAAATAGTGTGAATGGCGCCTTACAGTCCATCATTAGTAACAAAATTATCTCAAGTAAGGCTCACCTTGCTGTAATACAGGGAGTTTTGGCGCCAACGCTGATGAATGGTAGCGAATCATGGGTATGGCAGAAGAAGCATGAAAGTAGAATCAATGCTGTGGAGATGAGGGCTTTGAGGAGTATGTACGGAGTAAGACTAATAGATAAAGTGAAAAACAGTGTGATACAAGAGAAGTGTGGTCCGAAAGAAGATGGAGTGATAAAGATTGAAAAAGGAATGTTGCGATGGTTTGGACATTTGGAACGGATGGATGAAAGAAGAAATACGAAAGAAGTATATCATGTAAGAATGTATGGTAATGTCGGTAGGGGACGCCCAAGACGGACGTACGCCGATCAAATAGGTGACGTACTGAAATAGGGCCAAATTAAAAGTACCCATAACCGGCGAGCATGTATGATGAGGTTAATGAATGTCGAGGAAGCGAAAGAGGTGTGTTTGAACCGGAGCATTTGGCGTTCCATACCCTCTGCCTACCCCAATGGGAGACAGGCGTGACGATAGATAGATAGATAGATTAATTGAACTAGTCTTAAAATATCTTAACTTACATTTGTCGGTATTAATTTGACCATCGCTATGATCAATTTAACCGTAGTAATCACAGATGTCCGAGTGACTTCACTATTAATAGCATATTATACTTACTTGTAGGTGCTGCTTTGCATTATGTGAGGACACCGTCATTATAGATTCAGTTTACTAAGCAATTCTGTGAAACAGAGGCGAGTAGGGAGCAATATTTTTTCTTAATATGAGAAGTGCGTTTTATGCAGTATCTCCACGCACCGGATGACGCAGCAGACGTATGTTGTCAAGGTAGACATGGTCTTATGGGGAGCCTTGTGTCCTATGTCCAGTACGATTTTGATACTTATTTCCAAAGCCATAAAGACAAAGCAAAGGTCAAAGTGTCTTTGGCTTTTTTATCAAACTGAATATGGAAAACTGATATCTAAACTAGATAAATTAAGTGTCTATAAAAAGTATAACTTTTTAAGAAAAAGCTCATTTACCTATTTGATGTCAGCACTAGTGATCTACTGCATAGTTGAAACAACTATTGAACAAACGTATATATCTCGCGCATCTCATTTCCATCTTCATAAATTGGTAAATAGGTATTTTTCATGTATCTGTCTCAATTTGTTTTATCAACAAGTTATATATATACAGTAGTAGCTTTCCGATATTCATATTATGATATAAGAACATTCTGTTTATATCAAATATGATTTAAGAGATTAAAATATCATATCGTGTTGTTCGCCGAATGATTTTGATCGGCAAGATAACTCTAGAACAATTTTAGTTGTTTTTATACGTGGTGTGTACTTTTGACGAACCAATGATTAATTAGTTTAGTGTTATTTCACAATTTTATTTGGTGTTTGAGTTATTATGTGAAACTTGCATTAGTAACATAAGCTCGTTGATAAAATATAAGCGTTATCAACGTGTCTAAACATATCGCATTTTCATAATTCGTAGATTTCAAAAATTCTAAATCTTCTTCGACAATCGGTGCCTAAGCCATGAAAAGAACTCATTGCTCAAATTTCATTTTTCAAACTTAAGTAGTTTTGCGTTGAAATCTCAGAAGAGAGAAATCTCAAGATTTTAAACGGCTTAGCATAACTTATTGTTATAATCATAATAATTTATTTTTAAATTACATTCTTGTTATATCAGCATCATCATCTTACTCATATAGTATAAGAAATGTACATAATGGCGCTGATACACCTGAGCATTCACTTGGAACAGAACAGCGAGCATACGCTGTTTTTTGTTTTGTCGAACCGAACAACGAACAGAGCCGAACATTGCTACGAACATTTTCACGATCATTCTAGCGAACACTCTAATCCGTAGAATATAGAAAAATATCAGACTGCCTCCGTGATTCAGTGGATAGCGTATGCGACTGCTGATCGGAGGTCCCAGGTTCTATTCCCAGGTCAGGCAAAAGTGTTATTTGGTTTTCCGAATTTTCAGTAGCAGCAGGGAGTCTGGTGATGTGCCCGGTAACGGTTATAGGCTCGCCCCCTGTTACGTGGCACCTAAAAATTCATGGCGAAATGTGGGTGTAATCTTACACCTCTGCCTACCCGTTCGGGGATACAGGCGTCATTGTATAAAAAAATAAAGAAACCGCACTACAACAGCAGTTTTACCCAATATAAGTATTTACTTCAGTTTCACTTATGAATTATTTCTAGAGTACGAGTACATAATCAAATGACGTTTCTAAATGATACAATTTATTAATCGATATCGAGGGTTTATCAACATTTTATTGAAATTAATTCTGAGTAAACCAAATCTAAGGATTTATTGTAAAGATAGTTTACCGATATTCATTCTGAGTAGTCAATAGTCAAGTTAAAATTAATGACAAACTACGAAGCTTCGAAATGTCTTTTGTATATTTATCTTTCTTTTACCTTGATTAATATTGTCTAGACATAGACATTGTATTGAGTTGTGTCAGGTAAGTGTGCGGAGCTGAAAAGAAACTCGTACTCCAAGAATATGTACTTGATATATTTCTCCTTTGAAATTAAATTTACAATAATAACTTGTACTTTCAATACGGATGAATTTATACAAAAAAAAATTGGTCGGTCGCGCGCTAAACAGGAGCGGGGTAACCGGGCGCGGTGTACCACCGCACGTCACAGGGCCAGGCGTGAACATCCTCCCCTCTTGAAGGGTCCTCCTTCAACGATTGACCCGGGAACATAGGCGATTTACGGCGCGACGAACGACGCCATTTGCGGTCTTTACGTGCTTCGGCTACTCTGTCTACTTCATCATTGCCCAAGTGCAAGGCCTCTATTCGTCCAATCTTCCATTTCAAGGGAGGCAAGTTCATATTCTCGATAATGACCATATCTTTGCAATTTTATAACCGCCTTCCGCCATTTAGTACGATGCTGGAGTTCAGTGACGCCATCTCGTCCAAAAACATTGTCTAATCTGTTCTAATTGTTCGTATCTGTGGAGTCGATTACTATTTATATTTGACAAATCAGGAGAGGGATGAGCTATTAGTGGTTTTCCGACGAGAAAATGCCCAGGAGTAAGGGGTTGGAGATCATTAGGATCGGATATCATGGGAGATGAAGAACTGGAGTTCAAAAAAATTCCTACACGCATTACTTTAAGTTTAGAATCCGAAAACGGGCTCAAAGATAATAATTTGCTTTTATTACTTAAAGGCTTATTCGTTAACAACTGATGATACACTTTACTGAATGAATCTAACTGCGACAGTTTAACTAAAGAAAACATGCTATCATGTAATTTATCAACCGTCAAATAACTACCCGTAAATTGATTATCACGATCCTTTATTCTACATTTCTTTATTAACCTAAGTACGTAGGCCATTGTATTTTGCAACCTATTCAGCTTAGAATAACGTTCAAATTCAATTAACGTATTGTTAATGTTTACATTTGCTACTAATGTGCCTACGAGTTTCACTTCTGGTGAAAACAACAAACACTATTTAATTTATTCTTATCTACAGTTGGCCAAACGTACTATACGTATAGAAAGGATGGCCCACTCGAGCAAAATTTCTTCACTGAATCGTTCATTTGGTCAACGCCTCTTAAAATGTAATCAGCTGGGTTTACATCGGTTGGTACGTATCGCCATTCACAATCCTTCGTTCATTTTTTTATTTTAATTATTCTGTTAGCCTTTAATTGTTTCGGAACGGCGCGGGCGTGATCAGTACGCAATCACCCGAGTACAATCATCAAGTCTGTCCAGTAAACACAACGGACTACGTCACAACGCAAGGAGTGAGTCACCTTTTTTCCTAACTCGGCGGATAGCAACGCACCACATAACTCGAGTTTAGATATAATTAGACATTTTAATAGGGCGACCCTTGACTTCGCGCAGAGTAATTGTACATAAATGTCTACGTTCCGATTGATTGAGCGCACATATGCGCATGTCCCATATGCACACATAGAAGCATCAGGAAAAAAAATGAATTTCTATAGGTATCACTTGATCACCCATAACATGCCTAGGGATTTTAATAAAGTTTTGCCACGAAATTTGTATTTCTTCAGTTACGGGTTCGTCCCATCTGATTTTATCTAACCACAACTTTTGTAAAATTAATTTAGCCTTAATTATAAAAATACTTAAAAGACCTAGACTCTAGAGGATCAAAAACCTTCGCAATAGAAAACAATATACTTCGCTTGGTGACTTTTTGATGGTTGTCCACTTGTACACAGAATTTAAATACATCAGACTGAGGCGACCAAGTTAACCCTAAAGTGCTACTAACTGATTTGAATTCGGTGATTGCCTGCACTTCATTTGACCTATTTTCACATAACAACTGAGTAGCGTTTGAACGAAATTTTCTTAAATTGAATCTTGCTGAGCTTAGGGTTTTAGTAATGATTCGACAAATTCGATTTAACCCTTCCTTAGTCTGATTTTCGGTACATAAATCATCCATAAAAAATCACGCTTTATTATCTCCTTAATTTCTAAATCTCCACACTCATTTGCTAATGGTAATAGACAACGAGTACTGAAAAACGAGGCGTTCTTAGTCCCGTAAGTGGTCGTGTTCTGCCTAAAATACTTAAACGGTTCGTACTCATTATCCCTACATACTATTATTTGCAAATGTCTTTGATCCTCCAATATAAATATTTGCCGATACATTTTTATATGTCTGCTGTCAAGACAAATTTATGTTGCCTAAATCTGAACAATATACTAAATAAATCATCTTGAATCACTGGACCTACCATTTCTATATCATTTAACGAATATCCACTACTGGTTTTCTCTGACGCATTAAAGACTACCCCCAATTTTGTTGTCTCACATTTTTCGCGTATGACTGGTTGATGAGCTAAATAATATGCAAAGGCAGGGCTACCAGTTTCAGACAAGTGATTCAATAATATTCAATAGTTATTCCTTTATTAATTCTGTATATGAACTTTTTACAACAGGTTGTTATTTAAAACTTTTCTCTAAATTAATTAAACGCACCTTTGCCATTCCTAAAGAATCGCCCAATATGGACGGTGATGTGTAAAATGACATCTTTACACAAAACCTACCGTCACTCATTCTAAACGTATTTTCTACAAAATGTTTCTCACAAAATTGTTATACGGTTTTTCAATTATATTCAATACTTCTTCAACTTCCCGAAATTTCTCTAATTTTTCCTTTTTAGGGTTTCGTACCTAAAAGGTAAAAAACGGAACCCTATTACTAAGCCTCCGCTGTCTGTCTGCCTGTCCGTCTGTCTGTCTGTCACCAGGCTGTATCTCATGAATCGTGATAGCTAGAAAGCGGAAATTTTCACTAACTATGTTTTTCGGGTGCCGCTATAACATCAAATACTTAAAATAAAAAAAAATGAAAATATTAAGGTGGGGTCCCATACAAAAAACGTGTTTTTGTTCGTATTTTCGGCTCAAAATTACTAACTGTAATAGGTAGACGCTTTAAATTTTCACAAAATATGTAGTTGTATATTAGCTTTCAAAATAAATAATGAAATTAAAAAAAAGTAAATAATAAAGGGGGGCTCCCATACAACAAACGTAATTTTAAGCAATTTGTTACTCGATCTTAATGAACAGGTAGAAACTCAAAAAGTATTTAAGTATACATACAACGAACGTGATTTTGTTTTATAGATGATACGATAGATGATGATATAGATGGTACGGAATCGTTCGTGCGCGAGTCCGACTCGCACTTCCCAATTTTTTCTTTTAAATAGACAACTCCCGCACAGGAATAAATTCTGTGTCGCGGGGGGACTTTACAAACATACAACCAACGGACACAATGAACACCCAGACTCGGAACAATAATTTATGGATCACACAAAGTGTTGTCTCGTGTGGGAATCATCATCATCATTTCGTATGACGTTCTTTGCG
Source organism: Euclidia mi (assembly GCA_944739405.2). Classification (NCBI taxonomy): domain Eukaryota; kingdom Metazoa; phylum Arthropoda; class Insecta; order Lepidoptera; family Erebidae; genus Euclidia; species Euclidia mi. The sequence continues at coordinate 64,123,511 of OX123181.2, read as the reverse complement.
CTGGATCCTATATGTCTATTTTTAGGTTTATTAGCCAGTCTTTGGCCGCTGCAGAGAGCTGGTGCAACTCGGACATAGCGCCAGTGAAGCAGTGGAGCGGACAATCATTCACGATGTGGGCTAGAGTTTGGTCTGGCTCTCCGCACTCGCAGGATGGCGACTCTCTGAGCCCCCATTTGTGAAGATGATGGTTGGATCGTCCGTGACGGTTCGAAATCTGTTTAGTTTCACCCACATTGGACGAGGAGCATCAAAACCAGGGGTTTTGTGTTTGGATCTGCGATCAGCTCTTTTTTGGATGGTCGAAGAGCTCCCAAGAGGCTCGCCACTCCGCTTTGACGTCGAAATTGGTCCCCAAACGTTCATCTGTCCAAATTGGATGTCTAGATGCCAGGTGGTGAATCGAACCCACGACACTCGGCGCAGTGTCAAGCGGCGAGGCGGCCGCTTAAACCACTACGCCAACCGTGCAGGCGAATTGTTCACTAATAGTTCTAGTTAAATTACATTTTACATTATAACATGGAGCAGTCCTACTGTACACTGGACCAGTGACAAGTCAACTTTAAACTCTGCAGTGTGGGTAGACCCTTATCTAACTTTGCTTGTTGGCCGGTCACTATATCCCAAAACAAATCTGCCCCTATTAATAAATCCACTTCGGCAGATTCATAAAAAATACTATCCACCAAATTCACGAATATATCACCCGGAATATTCAATGAATTAACATTCACCTTTACATTTGGCATTTTATTCGTAATTTTTGGCAAGATCGTGCAGTTAACTTTTACCAAAAATTCGGTATGCATTGAGTTTATTAACAGCTTACAACTGTTCGCCACTTGTAATTTTTCTATTACCGTTAAATTTTATCATAGTATATATTTATACCATAAATATTTAAATTTTGATTAGTTCCTGTATAAGCCGACCCTAACTTATTACATAAATCTAAAGTTTTATCGATAACTGACTACCAGAATGTAACAATGCGCGAACTGCATAATACTTATTTTCTATTTTGCTAAATACTTTAACTAGCGCAGTCGAAAAAAACCGGCCAAGTGCGTGTCGGGCCACGCGCAATGTAGGGTTCCGTAGTTGCCCATAATGGCCATTATTGATAATAACTTCTGTTTCACATGGGACTAAAAACGGGCCCACGTTGTACCCCGTAGTACATTACATACCAAAGTACGTATATCTTTAAACTCACAGAAATAGGTATTTATAAGTTAAACGACGATTACTCGTCATGTCATCTGTCACTTGAGATGTAAACAATAACTCTGTTTTTATAAATAATTTTATGTATCAACAACTTAATAAATAGTGTTTAAAATACTGTAAATATGTTTTGTAGTACCCAATAGTTCGGTTCTATCGTTTGTCACCAAAACAAATAAGTATGTTAAAAGTTATAAACATTCACGTAAACAGTGTAACTAAGTGAAGTGGCTACTTAATAACGACTCAATAACATTAAAACAGTGGATAATTAGCAAATAACTACAGTGCTTCAACAAAACTTCACCGTAAATAAACCACTCACGCGTAATACAGTGTCTAAAAACATTCGTATGAATATAAAATAAACTTTGCAGACTATCAAAAACGTTACCGACTTTGTCATTCAAAACAGTGAAAAAGTGTTAACTGTCAGTAGTGTCAATAATACCAACCTAACCGCACGACTACAGGGCGCGTTCCAGTCACGGAAATTTCACCTTCGGGCCAAAGTAGCCCGCGGAGGTAACTGTATTCCTTGGTTTAAAGTCAGCTGCCTTATCATAATTTGTACCTACGCAGCGTTGAGAAAATAAATTTTGAGTACTACTTTTGCTTTTGCTAACAAGCACATTGTACCGAAATGAAGTGTTCTGCGTGTAATGATGATTTGAGGTCCGGTGAAGAATATCTTCAGTGTATGGTTGAACAGTGTGGAAAGCTGTATTACTATCTTTGCAACAACCAAAAATTTACACTAGATGAAAGATCTGTCTGGACTTGCCCTGAATGTCGTTGTGCCTCAAAAAAGGGTGGCAACAACTCGGAGACTAGAGTTGGCACCCCGCAGCCCGTCCGCGCCTCAAAAATAACACTTAGAAAAGCTTCAACTACAAACCATAAGAGTGATTCCTCCGGTGATTTATGCAACATTGCATTAGAGATTAAAGATTTGAAAGAACATGTCTTGGATATGAGCCTGAAGGTAATCGAAAAATTCACTTATGTACATCGCTGCCACGAAAATATAGCAGAATGCAAAGACAACCTGATTAAATTAAGCGGGCAAGTTAAATCTATGGAAGATAGCATCATCACCTATCAGAAGTTTTTGAAACAAGCAAATCCAATTGCCTGCACAACAACTAATACTCAGGGGTGCAACACCGTGAAGACGAATACCAAAGCCCGTCCTAAAAACTTACAGGCTCAAACAAAAAGTAAGACGCAGACAGATTGTTCATCGGGTATCGACAAGGTCCGAACTATTTGTAACCATCCTTCCGTTGACACAGAACTCGTAAGAATAGCTCACCCAACCGATGATCTGCTCCACTCAGTCGACACGGAGCTAGCCCTTACCTCCTCCTCAGTGCTTGCAGCCCCAGTAGTAACTGTCTCCCCATCGATACACACAGCAGCTATAGATGAGACCACCCTTGACTCGGCCCACTCGAAAACCAAAACCAAGAAAAATCTCCATTTAATGAAGGAACAGAACGTGAGTGCTGCCAGTCAACAGGATTGTGTTGCATCTACTGATGGACAGCCCAACCATAAAAAACGACGAAACTCTATGCGTGGTTCTATTCGTGGTACTGCTGGGCCTAATGTTACTTCTCTTCGGGCTGTTGACGAAACAAAAAGCATACACCTGTGGAATATGAGTCCGGTCCCAATGAAATTACAGCATACCTACAACAACTGTATCCTCAAGCGAAATGCGTCGTAGATGAAGTAAAAGCAAAGGGCAACTATAGGTCATACAAACTGGTGGTGCCTATAGCGTACTATGAGCGCATTCTCTCGCCGGAGATTTGGCCTGAAAATGCTCGGATTAAGCCATGGATTGCCTTTCGTCGATTTCGCTCCAACGAACAGACTGAGCGATTATCACATGCCGAATAATTCTGAGCCTGGGGAAAAAAACCGCTCTACCCGCATAAGAGCAGTGGCTACGCTTAGTGTATTTTATCAAAATGTTCGTGGTATTAAAACAAAATTACATAGATGGAGAACTAATATGTCACTTCTAGATTGTGATATTATTGTTGCTACTGAAACCTTCTTGGATTCTTCAGTGGAGAACTCTGAGGTTGTGTCCACTGGCTGGAATGCAGTACGCCGAGACAGAAACGGACTGGGAGGAGGGATCATAATAGCTGCTAAGCCGGGAATTGTGCCTGTTCGAGCCGGGGACTTGGAAACTGCTGACGGAGAAGATCTTTGGGTCAAGCTGACCGTTAGAGGAATTAGTGTATATATCTGTGCCGTCTATATTCCTCCAAGTGCCGCGGATTCTGTGTATTTTGATTGGTTCTGCAAAGTGGAATCCTTTGTGAACAATTTTAAAAGTAATATATTTATAATTGGTGATATTAACCTCAACAGCGCTTCAAAATCTGTCAACAGCTATTTTGCATACTTCCTTTCATTTTGCTCGATGTTTGATAATAATAATATACATAATGTTTTTGGCGGCAAATTGGATGTCGTCCTATCAAGGGATATTGATTGCGCTGTGCAAGTTCAACCCGCTGAGGCTGGTGGCATTGTAAACGTTGACTCATATCATCCACCCCTTGACATTAATATCAAACTTCTTACGACGTTGAGCAAAGAGAAGACCGGTCCGAGTAACCTCGACTCAACAACCGACTGGAATTTTTGTAAGGCTGACTTTCGTTTACTTTACGAACTCATGTCACAGACTGATTGGAGCAGTATCACTAGTGCCACAGATGTACCGTCCGCTGCTGGTGAGTTCTACAGAATACTATATAAGATATTTGATATTTGTGTACCAAAAAAAAAGAGATCTATATCTAATAGAAAACGTTATCCCGTCTGGTTTTCCTATGATATCATTAGAGATTTAAAGCATAAAAATAAGCTTCACAGACAATGGAAACGTTACGCCGACCCTAGTGTGTATTCTGCATTTTGTAATATTCGATCTGACTTAAAAAAACGTATTGATTGTGCATACAAGCAATATATTGCATCAACTGAAAAGTGCATTAGACATAATCCACTTCAATTTTGGCAGCACATCAAAAGTCTTCGGTCCAAAGGTGGTTTGAGCCTACAATAACCTACAATAAAAAGACCTTTACCGGCAGTGACGCAGCGAATGCCTTTGCTAAGTATTTTTCTAGTGTGTTTTTGCAACAGAGCCCCAAACTGGATGCTGATAATATATTACCTGTCGCAGCTACAACTCACGGAGGCTACATACACATTAGTAACTTCACTATATCTCAGGTTAAGGCCGGCATTCGTAGATTAAAACCGCGGAGCTCAGTCGGTCCAGACAAAGTTCCACCATATATATTAATTGGCTGTGTGGATTTTCTTGCTTTCCCACTCACTTACATAATTAACTTGGCCCTTCAAAGTGGCATATATCCGGATCAATGGAAGGTATCCCGCGTTACTCCAATACCGAAAACCAATAATAAATCCTCAGTTGAGGAACATCGTCCAATTGCGGTTTTGTCATGTCCAGCCAAGGTGTTCGAAACAATTGTGCATAAAGAAATTTACCAACAATTAAAAGCTTATTTTTGTGTTGAACAACATGGCTTCCGACCCGGTCGTTCAGTGGAAACAAATCTGCTGTCGCTCGTTGATTACGTCTCGAAGGGTTTGGATAGGGGACATGAAGTAGATGTTCTTTATTTTTTTATTTTGATTTTAAAAAGGTGTTCGATGCCGTAGACAATGACATCTTACTGAGCAAATTACAAGCCGTAGGATTCACACCAAAGCTTCTGCATTTATTCGCTGACTATCTATTGAACCGGAAACAATTTGTTGCTCATGGATGTTTTCTGGATCATATCACACGCGATCTGGAGTGAGCCAAGGATCAGTTCTTGGTCCATTACTTTTTCTTTTAATGATTAATGATCTTGTCAATGTAGTACAATATGCCAAATGCCTGCTTTATGCTGACGACTTGAAGTTAGTACTTGAAATTACTGAGAGTCGCACTCGCTTGGATCTCCAAAGTGATATTGATCGAGTCTTACAATGGAGTCTAGCAAATAAATTATTTTTCAACACCAGTAAGTGTTACATTATGACGTTCAGCCGTAAATCACGACCTAGTCAAACTGTGTACAAATTAGGTGATACTGAGGTAACTCGCGTATTTAACATGCGTGATCTTGGCGTGATCTTCGATTGTGGTCTGACGTTTCACCAGCACATCTCCGCAGTGGCCGCCGAATCATATAGGAGACTAGGTTTCGTTTTGCGAAATGCACGTGATTTCCGTGATCCCACCATCATCAAAATACTCTATAATTCCCTTGTTAGGAGTAAATTGGAATTTGCAGCTTGTGTGTGGAGTCCATATGAATCAACATACACCTTACTTATTGAAAAGATTCAAAAAGCCTTCCTACGCTACTTATACAAGAGAAATCATGGGTATTATCCATTTATGTACCCTACAGATTTCTTGCTTGGTACTTTAGGATATAATTCCCTAGCTGTCCGGCGGTCTCAGACGCAGATCATCACTGCTCTGAAAATACTGCGAAATGTGATTGATTGCCCAGAATTATACAATATACTATGTGCGATTTATGTCCCCGTCAATTATCTACGCCACCGGCCCAACCGCCGTCCCAGACTGTTTGCGACCGCACCCTGCCGCACAGTGTCGCGTGCGCATTCCCCATTGTGTCGCATGCATAGCGCAATCAATGCCCTAATTCTTGACCTACCCGATTGTGACGTGTTGACTGATAGATTCAACCAAATTATTATATCATGTTTGAAATTTTGTGAAAGACATTGTATCTGAATAGTATTGTATGAACTAATTATTATTTGTAATTTTAATAGAATGTAATTTTAATAGAATGATATTTTAATATAATGTAATTTTAATACGACTGTTGTAATTTTAATATGAATGATATTGTAATCTATTTAGTACATAAGAAATTGATTAATTAATTACTGTTATTGGTGTATAACCGTTGTAATTAATATAAATAAATAAATAAACTAGTGATATCTACTTAGCCGTGATAGTTTTCCTTTTAAATCCGTTATATGTACTAGATTTGTGATTTTTTTCACCTCTTCCAAATTAATAGTTTAGCCGGCAGAGGGGGTGGGCACTTGAGTATAAAAAAAATTTTCACTTCAAAGCTTGATATTTGACAAACCAATCACTTGATGGAAAAACGATTTGAGCAAGCTAATAATATTTTTTAAAAACTTAACCAATGATACCCCACATAATGGGGCCCTCAACCAAAAAAAAATTCAACCCCTCTATATATGTAGGGGAGATACCCTTAAAAAAATATTTTCCTAAATTTTATTCTACAGCGGTGGTTATTCTACAGTTTTGTTGCAATATCTTATGTCTATATTCATGTTAAATATCAGCTTTCTAGCACCAGGCGTCTTTGAGCTAGGCTGCGGACGGACAGACGGACGAATATGACGAAACTATAAGGGTTCCTTGTGGACTACGGAACCCTGAAAAGGACGTGTCTAGTTGCGACAGTCGTTAGGGAAACCGGTTTGGCGGTGAGCTCCATAGCCGCAGCCGGCCGGTGCGAACTCGTGAGGCGTATTGATCGACTCGGCGGGCATTGAAGTCGTTGCCGGTTTGATTGTCGCCTGATGCACACCGCTGTTGGAATTTACATTGATATCTGCGGTTTGAAGCTTATTTCTATGAAACAGAGAAATTATGTTTATACTTGCATATTTGACAGCCAGGTGACAATTATACGCTCAATGACCCGGTTTAAAACAATTAATACACAATTTATTTTTCGAAACAACTGTGTTCTGACTGCCATACTCATAGAAATTAACTTCGGGCACTGAAACAAGCGATGATCTTGATTACAAACGACACAATACAAGGGATGATTACTGTTTATTTGAGCAGACGCAATCAAGTTTGCGTTCTTTTAATTTTTACCATTTAAACTTAATTTACTGGCCCTGTTCGACTCGATTACGTCAGCTTGATCACGTAAAAACCTAAAGAATTCTTGAAGGATAGGTACATCTCCTAAAGAACTTTTATATTCTTCCCACTTTCTAAAAGTTACATTATCTAGTTTATTTACGGCTAAATAAATTATTATGGTATCCCAATGTTTTACCGGTTGTTCTAAAGTCTTTAAACCTCTTAAATTCTTAGTAATATTGTCAATCAGAAAGCGCAATGATTAATAACACTTTCCATACTAAAAAATGCTTTCATATTTTATTTTATATATTACTTACTAAAAGTCTTTTATTATTAACTCGTTGACACAGTAAGTCATACACAAGGACATAATTATCTGAACAAAAGGATAATGCGTTAATTATTAATGCCACGCTACCCTCCAATGATGACCTCAGATAAATCGTATGTATCTCTGTATTCTAACCACTTGCTATAAGTGCCATCAAAGGTGGGTAACTTAATGGTGGGTAATTTTATAGAATAAGTAAATCCATCTGCACTTTTGAAACTTCCAGATTGTCTAAAGGATTGATGTACTTTTTCGTTTAGCATTAGCTTCTAATGTTTCTAAAATACATTGACCTTGAGAAATCAAGAAGTAAAATTTACCCTCGATCTCGGAACGAATTTTCATTTGTTCATGCGGATCTTCCGATTCAATTTCAAACTCAGACTGTAAATTGTCGAAAGTTGAAAAATATGCTTCTAATTTAGTCAGCCTTAGTCTTAGCTCTGAAATTTGCTGATCGGATAGGTTTTTTAGACCGTTAATGTCCTCTAAATACGATAAAAAAATTGACAATCTGCCCTTTATGTAACTGCGCCTTTTTATTGGCTCTGCATTTTTTTCTGGTAGCCTACGACATTTTACATAATTATACCTACTTATTTATTATATATAGTTATTTTTTATTTATAATGGATTATGGATTGGCGACGCGACCGATCAATAATTTTAAAATACGAAAAATTTTACGTTGTGTACTAAAATAACTAATCCCTAGGATTTAACAAAAATACACCAGAATATCCGAAACTTTACCACAAAATTTTTCAAATATCAGCACTAGGATAACAAAGTAGGGAATGGGCTCACCAATTTTTTGCTTGTAACTTTCCCTTTGGATTACTCTCTCTTCCCTGTATCCTTAATCTCCTTATATCTTTGGTCAGTGCTTCAATTTGTTCCTTTTTTGGTTTCTTCAAATCCTGGTCACGGGACCAGTTGTCGAGACATAGACATTATATTGAGTTGTGTCAGGTTAGTTTGCGGAGTTTACAATAATCACTTGTACTTTCAATTCGGATGAATTTATATAAAAACAAAATATTGGTTGGTCGTGCGCTAAACAGACCCGACGCAGTCTTATATATCCGCTTGAGTGGAGGGGAGCCGGACGCGGTGGCCCACCGCGCGTCACAGGGCTAGGCGTGAACAAAAATCATTAGTCAAATTGAAGTCGGATCCTATGTATTTTCTATATTCTAAAGATCGCTAGAATGTTCGTGAGAATGCTCGCTATAACACACTCGTTTGTTTTTCTGTTTTGTAACATTCACAAGAATGCTGATTACAGGTGAATGCTCAAGTGTATCAGCGCCATAATGATATATGGTTTTAAAATAATAAGTCGTCCTGAACCGTTTATTTTTTAATTAAATTAAGCTATTGTCATAATTTATTCTAGTTGCAAAATAAAATGATTTCACGATTGTTGTCTCTGAGTGTCAATGCCAATATTTTTGAATTATAATATAAGTCACTGTCGTCATATAGTGTCTCGGCATTTTAAAATTAAGTTACGTATCGTGCCTGCAATTTATCCTTCAAACAAAATAATATTATACTCAATATCAAGCTAAGCCGATTGAAGTTCACAATTATAATTATATTTAAAATACTGTAATGAAACCTTCTCCACAGACATAACACTGCTAAAAAAATTACTCACCTATATAAAATACATTACAAGACTTTGCGATATTATACCTAAAACTTGTTTACATCATTTGATTTTAGGCGCTCACCTTTCATTGAAAACGCGCGACTTACTTTATACAGAGAAAAGGACTATGAAAAAAGTGGTATTAATATAACTAGCTGATCCAGCGAACTTCGTATCGCCTTTTTAAGAGTTTTTATTTAATTCCCTTTTTTCCAAGCCTCTTTTCCAAAGTTACCATTGACTTAGCGCTTAATCTCTTATCATTTCAGAGTCTATAAATGATGAACAAACAAACATAGATTTTTATATACCTAATATTGAATTCCCCATTCCTTAAAATATCGGTGACGATACCCATATCGACTTTAAATAAAATCCCGTCCGCCATCTTTGATTTCCAATCCGCCATCTTTGATCACGAAATAGATGTTGTATTTGGATTCACCATGCCTTAAATCATCAGAGACGATACCCATATTGATTTTTTAAATATTTTCCATCCACCATCTCTGATTTCCCATCCACCATCTTGAATCACGAAATAGATGTTTTATTTGGATTTCCCATCCCTTTAAACATCGGAGACGATACCCATATTTTCTTTTTTTTAATTTCCCAAATACAACGTCTATTTCGTGATCAAAGATGGCGCTTTGATCACGAAATAGATGGTGTTTTTGAATTCCCCATTCCTTAAAATATCGGAGACGATACCCATATCGACTTTAATAAAAATCCCGTCCGCTGTCTTTGATTTCCTGTCCGCCATCTTTGATTACGAAATAGACGTTGTATTTGGATTCTCCATCCCTTAAATCATCAGAGACGATACCCATATTGATTTTTAAATTTTTTCCCATCCGCCATCTTTGATTTCCCATCCACCATCTTGAATCACAAAATAGATGTTGTATTTGGATTCCCCATCCCTTTTCACATCGCAGACGAACCAATACTGACTTTTTTTTAATTTTCCCATCCGCCATCTTTGATCACGAAATAGATGTTGTATTTCGATTCCCCACCCCTTAAAGTATCGAAGGCGATACCCATATTGATTTTAAAATTTTTCTCATCCGCCATCTTTGATTGCCCGTCCGCCATCTTGGATCACTAAATAAATTTCATATTATTAATCAGCGTCCCGAAAATCTCGAAAACGATACCCATATAGATTGTATCCTATTCGTTTAGCCTTTTTTTGCCTTTTACCCAACCCTCCCCCTTCTCGTTTGACCATTTTATTATTTTTGTCTGGCCCCTAAAAGTTGTGGCTTGATTTTATAATAGCCTATAGCCTTTCGGAATAATTGGGCTATCATAGGCAATAACAATTTTTAAAATCCGACTGTTCCTGAGATTAGCCGACATTATCTTTTAGCTTTTTGCCCGGCCCAAACGGTCGAAGAGTTATGTTATACAGCCTATAGCCTTCCGGAATAACTGGGCTATCGTCTACAAATAGAATTTTTCAGATCCGACCGGTCGTTTCTGAGATTAGCGCGTTCAAACAAACAAACAAAAAAACAAACAAACAAATTCTTTCGCTTTATTATATTAGTAAAGATAAAGATATTTTAATTTTTTTTTATATTTGATACTAATCTCCTTTATTGGGCGGATACTTCCATAGTTGTTTTAACTGTTTGTATAACTGCAAAAAGTATTTACACATACAAACTACTTAGTAAAGACTGTGTTATCCGGTATCTGTGACTTTTCGCTAGATCGGCCAATATGGCGACTGTGATTTGTCTGTCAGAACCATTACAATTTAACAAAATACTCGACAATCCAAATTTTGCGGATATATGTTGTCGACTCGATATCTTTATTTTTTAATGTTTTATTATTCAGGTAAGGTTTCGATGTACTCCTTGACGAAATAATTATTAGGTATAAGATTTGACACTGCGATAGCAGCGCAGTCCGTCGGTTCCAATGTGAAACATTCCAAAATCCACAACTACTTACAAATTTAATTAATAATTTGCAATAAAATAAAATTGCGACTATAATTAAACATCTAAGATATCCTATCTCTCAAGTTGGACCAGACTGCTCACGGTGTGCCAATTTAATTTAAAATCGGTTAAGTAGTTTAGGAATCCATCGCGAACAAACATCGTGACAGGAGATTTATATATATTAAGATGTATCAATTTATTTCAAATGAGATCAAATCACAAGTAAACAATCGTCAATGATGATGAAGCGATGGATGACATCAACGCAATAGTAAATATTTGTCGTTAGTTCAGAAGGCTCTCAATAGCGAACGATAATATTTTCATTCCTACGATCCGCAATATAAAACTTTCTTATTTTATTGATTTCAATATGTCACGGAACTCGGCATGAGACAAATTTCTTTTCAAAATCAAATTTCCCAGCAACGAATGGCGCATGAGTTGAACTTGTGCCAATATTTTATTTAAATCACCCAAAGTTTCCACGCTCACCCAGAAACATTGAACGATTTTATTTAAACTACGATTTTATTTTCACTGTGTTCCACAGCAAAATATGAATACCAGATGTACAGAAGGAGGTTTGTTAGCCTTTTTAGGTAGTCCATCGCCCTCTAAGGTAATTACTTAATTAACTCTTTCTCCCTCTCAGTCCTCTGTTATAAAGTAAAATGTTGCGATCTGGTAGCTAGGACTTACCGAATTAATTTTTAGCTTTTAGTACATAACCTAACTACATCATTTTTATTGTAATAAAACAGTATAACATAAAAAAAAGTATTAATGATTTTTACAATTGTTTTTAAAATTGATAGATTTATTGCCTTCAGTATTTAATGCAGATGAACTTTGTGTTTTACAGTAAGTAGTTTGGACGAATAGTTTAAAAGTTATCACGATATATTTGACCTAAACGCAGCGTCATTAAAAGATTTCTATGAGTTGGTGCGCTTAAGCGCAGCAGGGTGGAGGGACGGACCGATATGTACTTTGTGCTAATGCTTTCAGTTTTAATTTTTGCTGCTGTTATATTCAGTAGGTATTTAAGCTCTTAACGCTCGCTCGCTTCATAACTTCAATAATATACCTACATACTAATCTTTACCTGAAGTTCGACGATTATGAAAACAAAAGTAATTTTTAAGTATTATCTATTTATATGTATGCTACACGGCTAATTTGCAGAGTCATTTGTGATGAAATTTGATATGGATAGTCTGTAACCCGGGGAAGTACATAGGCTACTATTTATTAAAATTTCATGCTGGCGAAGCTGCGGGCGAAAGCTAGTATAATAATATAGAAAACTCTGGCGCTGCTGAGTGACAAAGCACGGCCGAAACTGTTGGGAGCAAGAATTTTACATAGATTCCTTTTGAAATGTAGCGAAGCACTAAGAGTAGAATTTTGGAAAGTTTAATGCGAGTGGTGCCGCGGGCGGACTCTAGACTACATTATAAAAAGTATTGCAATGCATGATAAGCAAGTCGTAATAACTATAGATTAAAATTCAAATTCTTCCCAACAGCATATTGGCGCGTCCGCCGCGACGACACTATTCCCACACGCCACATCGCAAAGATACAACTTACGCATGATTGGTATGTGTTATTACGATGTATGATTTAAATATCAAGCATGAAATATTGATATCTTTTGTGGAGATAAAAATAGCATCGTGAGATTTCTTTTTTATAGACAAACGCCTATATCCCCCAAGGAGTAGGCAGTGGTGCACGCTGTGGATTCGAACCCGGTACCCTCTGCATGGCAATCTATTGGTATTTCTACAAGGTTATCGCTGCCCTTAACGCTTAATTAGGCGCAATAATTTAATCCCGTGACTAGGCGCATGGGGTCTCTACAGACCCCAAACAAAAAAATAAAATGGAGTAAAAGAAATAAATAAAACACAGTAAGTACTATTAAGAGTATTAAAATACTTTATTATAATTAAACTTACAAAACAAAAACATAACATTGCCTTCAGTTAGCTAAAAAAATAAAAGAACTTCTGTTCTGTCTTAAATCTTTAAACTTTGCGTATAGCTGAGATCAAATTAAAATATATTATATTATTCTGACTCATTATAAGATTCACCTTTATTGCATCCATGCAGGCATCAGGCAGTATGTTATGAAATGTTGCTGACAAACAAATTTGCCACATTTGTGACATTTATTAGGCACTTTCTTGTCATTCTTTCTTGGACATGTTGTTTGACTGCAATATAAAAACTAAGGGAGCCCAAGAAGCGATTTTGGGATTTACTCGAGCGCGTCAGACATTGATAGCATCCATGTCTTACGTATTATTAATAAAGTAGAAATGTTAATCTGATCGTTTGCATAATGGAGGTAAGATTTCAAAATGCAAAAATAAAGTAAATTAATCGAGCGTGTCAGATTTTCCATGAGGATGTTAAGTGAACCTAAACAAAGGCTCCCATTGAATAATCTGTCGATTTAGGTGTCACTCATGTAAACTCGTGGCATTATTAGAAAGTTGCAAATGTGAATGAGTGAATTCGCCGTTTCGAAATACTCAAGCGCGTCAGATTAAGATATATATGCTTCATCCTAAAAACCTAGACGTGCTTACTCATAATTTGACGATTATCTGGAGGGATTAAGGAAACAGCTCTTTTAAAAATTTTGATCGTCTATACCCGCTCCCCCCAGCGATGAAAAATGATACATTATTTTCATTTTTATCTTTTTATCATCTAATCTTTGCAACCCAATTAGTCTCTATGACGCTCAAGTAAATCCCAATTTAGCATCGTGAGCTCCCCTACTATTATTATTTAGGAGTATGATTTCAAATGTTTAAGTACTTGCAAAATAATCTTCTGCTTTCTTTCTGTTCTTCGGTTGCTGAGTGACTGATACCCGGCGCGCAGTCAGAGCTGTTGGGTGCGGGTGGCTAGGGTTTGGCGAGTGTGTTTCTTAGGATCATTGGGGTGCGCTGGGCAGAGACTTCCCAAGTATTCCAAGATTCCCACGAGATTGGCAGCAAGTGGTTGAATTGGAAAGAAATGGGCGTACGTGGCTGCGGGTATCCTCGAGTTAATAATAAAGATTTTGACGAGAAAGGGATGTAGTGTAGTGTTTGTCTGTATTAGTCTGTACTAAACTAGACTATATTGTGCTCACGGTGTGGCGAGGTGGGCTGCAAAGTTGCACTACAACTTTATGGTCTTAGTGTATTATCTGTGGCTGGAAACAAGTATTCGAGCGAGCCAAGTGGCGGAAGCGGATGCGTGCCGGCGCACATGTTGTGTTGTCGAGCCAGTGTATTTAAAATATATAAATACATACATAACATTTATAAACTTGAAATCACCTGAGGATGTATTCGTTATCGCTATCATTATTACTAAACGTCATTGTTAAATAAACCGATTACAATTGACGTAGGTAAGTTTGCAAAATAGTAAATATGCATGATTGTCACGATTGGGTTTCATGTCTAAAATTCAAGCCTAATATGCTTGGTTGAGACTAAGAAGCCTGCACAGATTTTATAAGGAGTTGGCAACTGTGTTGCTCAGCCTTTTGCATTTTTGCTCAGCGCTTAGAATACCGATTTCCGTTCAAGTTATTTTTCATTGTTCGATTTACTGTGCCATAATTCATCATACCTACTATTTTGCTATACCTATACCATTTTAATACCTAAATGTTAAGGGGATCAGCCTGTAGCCGATATATTCTAGAGGTTAAATAAAGGTGGATAGCAATAGTATCTTCAAACATAACGATAATTATGTAGTTATCGAATCCAACCAATTGCTGAAGTTTGCATACTCGATAACATAAACCTTCATCGTTTAAAGGTTATAATATTATATTTATATTTTTGTCGAAAAAGGTTAGGAACTCGTTTTAATTCGGATAGATTTTTTAATTTCCAATATTATTTTGAATATTGTACGATGATACGTAATTATCCATACTTAATTTATACTTGTTTTTTTCCACTGATGAGTGATTCTATGCTAAATTGATATGTATTTTGCAAATGGCTTTGCATTCATGTATCGATTAATACCCTTCTTATGTTGCAATTTTTCTTGAAAATCGTCAAGCGGTTGACACAATACATCTACCTTCAGATTTCAAAGTATAGAGCCTTAATAGTTTTAAAATGAAGTGGCAGTGACATACGGGCGGACAGACAGATAGACATGCAAATTCGATAAGGTTGCCGTTTTTAGTCATTTTGGGCTGTCCTCAAAGAATAATTATAGCATTGGTATTATGGATATATCAGTTACCAGTAAAATCGGTTTTATGAAGGGCGAAGTCCGAAGAGTGCCCGTGGAAACTTATTACTAAATCTGCTCGATTCAACTTGTAAGTAGTCTGTCTTTCACTGAACTGTATGTCAGTGCATTTACTTAGCCGGTATAACGATTAATGAAAAAAAGAAACCAAAATGGATAGGAAATGACGACGATGCCGAATATAAAATATAAAGTACGGTTAGCATATTCATTCCCTTCTCTACATTTTATAAAGTGAAGTCACCCTTTCTTCCTATCTGACCGTGCGTTTGGACGAACCGATTTTCCATAGTTTTAGATTCCCGAGTAAGGTAGGTGGATTATTCACGTGGGCTGATCCGCGGGCAAAGTCTAGTTTACAGTAAAGAGTACAAAATGGAGCCATTACTGTACAATTTAGACTGGAATTTGATTCCTTAACCGCTGTCGGTAGCCCTGTACGTAGATGACTTAAACAAGCCGATGCTAATGGGAAAAGATGTGTCATTTTAAGTTGCCAAAGGAAACGCTACAGCAGTACGGGCACTATTAATTTATTCCTATATTCTGCGACAAAGTAGAATTTTTCGAATAACTTATAAATAACTAGCTTTTGCCCGCAGCTTTGCTCGCGTAAATTCGGTGTTCTCTAGTTATAGTATATCATCATGTTCGGGGTAACAGAAATCTCCGTTATTGGGCGGATACTTCCATAATAATTATCGTTTTAACTGTTTACTACAAAAAGTATTTACATACACAAACTACTTAGTACTAAGACTTAGTAGTACTCGAAATGTTATCCGGTATCTGTGACGTTTCGCTAGAGTGACCAATATGGCGACTGTGATTTGTCTGTCAGAACCATTAGAAATTAACAAAATAGTTGACAATCCGAATTTTGCGGATAAATGTTGTCGACTCGAAATATTTATTTTTTTATGTTTTATTATTCAGGTAAGGTTTCGATGCAATCCTTGACGAAATTATGAATATAAGATTTGACACTGCTATAGCAGCGCAGTCTGTCGGTTCCAATGTGAAATATTCCAAAATCCACAACTACTTACAAATTAAAAATTAAGTAAAAAAACGTTAAGCCGTGTGGTTGACGGCATAGAATACAAGTGTCACCACCCCCTATCTTCCCGTGGGTGTCGTAAGAGGCGACTAAGGGATAACACGATGCAAATACCATCTTTGCGTAGAGACGGAAAACTCGACATCAAACCCTATACGACTGCCTCGTTGGTCTCGCGGCATAAATGTGCGCGTGGGATCGGGAGGTCCCGGGTTCGATTCCTGGGCCGGGCAGAGTTATTGGGTTTTTCTGTCACGAAATTCTCAGTAGCAGCACGGAGTCTGGAAATGTGCCCGGTCCGGCAATAGGCTCGCCCCTTATTACGTGGGACTAAAGTATATCTGGCGAAAATTGGGTGTAGAAATACACCTCTGCCTACCCCTTCGGGGATAAAAGGCGTGACGATATGTATGTATGTATGTAAAAGAACGTTTTCCAGTGGACTAAGTTGTGAATCTAAACCATTCTCAAGTCCCCTTGAACACACACAAAAATTTCATCAAGATCGGTCCAATTGTTAAGGAGGAGTTCAGTGACATACACACGCACACAAAGAAATATATATATATAAAGATTTCCCAAAAACAAGTTTTTTTTTGTAATCGTATAAATTAACTGTTTAAACTTACCAAATTGAAAATGGTCATTATCGGTCAGATATCCTCTAATCCCAATTATTATTTACGGTGTTTTAAAATACGGGTCTAGCACACAGTAGTTCACTGTCATCGTTACGAGTTATCAAAACTTAGATCTGTACCACGGTAATCTGTTTATTTGAATATAAGTAAGGGCAAAACATTTAGGTGATAATGGCAAGGATTTATAGAATAAGCATTATCTATATGACGAAGGGTAGCTTGATTTTTGGCCCGTATCAACGCTTCATAGTCCTATTTGAACACAGCTGCGGTCCCTTTCCAATGAATACACACTGAGTACAATACACTGAGTTTATTTCAGGACACAAAATACATTACCTTCACAATTACAGTCTAACAAAGTAACACTATCACTTAAAGTCTCGTAAAGGACCGAGACTGTCCTCGGTCCATTATGAGGTATTTATGGCTCGAGGTACGCTTCGAGCCAGAATGTTGTTCGCTCGCCAGGCAAGTTCTGAGGAACACTTGTCAGCGCCGCTGCTTCAACGTACGGCAATACGTCACTCAGCAGATGGCAGTACTTCGAGTCGTTTAGCGACGATACTAATGATCGTATCCGACATATATAAAAATATTTAGAATCGAAGTTAAATTTTCCTGTTGTTTGTCTGTATGAATGCGATAAACTGAAAAATAGCGAAGTCTTTTTACGATTATCACCAATAGATAGTGTAACTCCTGGGTGTAGTTCACGTGGGCAGAGCCGCCGGCGAAATCAAGTTAATAAATAAAATAACTTGACGTCCAAATCAGACAAATTACGGGCCTATCTCTATCAACGCCGTTCTGAAGCATACCGAATACAAAAACACGCGAAGGACTATTCTCAAAGACCAGACATGTAGGTAAAAAGCTCTTTGCAGACACGATCAGACCGGACCACAGAACAAAAAAAACCACTAAAAAGTACAAAACATTAAAATCGTCAGATATATCGGCTGCTTTTGATCAGTAAGATAACTGCGAATAATTGTTCAATATTATCTGCCACCAGCGTAGGTAGTACATCGTTGATAAAAATCAATGACGGGTTAGAGATTTTTTATCTATCAAATCACTTAAATGCGGCAAAATTATCTTTGTCCATTGAATGATAATATTAATATAAATACTAGGGATTAGAACAGCTACTAGTATTGTCTTCGTATAAGCGTAACAATGAAGAAGGTATTCCTGTGTTTTCTAGTCGCTACAGGTAAGATTCAAAATATTAGACTTATGTGTGAAGCTAAATTATATTGTTGCTTCGTGTTTCCTATGTCATTATCGAATGAAACAACAAAACATAAGTAGGTAATAATCCTATGGAAAAACTTGAACTAATCTGTTCATAGCGATAACATTTTTTTAAACTTCGGAAGTAAATTTGGTATGAGATTTTTCATTACTAATTTGGCATTGCTTCAAACATCTCGAAATGTATCGTGCAAACTAAGATTTATTCATTTATTTCATCTCACGCTACGATCTATTTTTACAGGCTAGCTAGCCTAATACAACTGATTTACTTATAATCTATAACTTATTATAAACATGTAAACTCTTGAGAATTCACTCAAGAGCAAACTTGTTCAAACACCTAGTCAACTTCAATTGCTAATACATCAATGTGAAGTCTACCAGACCGAGAATCTTAATAACAACATCTTCATTACAATTTCATTCATTTTTTTACAGTATACGCCGCAACAGCGGTACCTGTGGACGAAGTCGACAATCATGTGTACCGACGCTACATACAATTTCCGGATGGTGACGGTAATCCTCATTTAGTTGACCTTGAAGATCAGGTAGACACCGATATCCTTGAAGAAGTCACCGAAAATCCTGCTGACAATATTTATCTGCTTTATACCAGGTAAATAACAACTTTTAGCGAATAAATACATCCTAGTACTAGAAAATTTATTGTTAATTTTGGTGTATATAATGACAAAACTTAAATAGAAATGTACTTCCAGTCGAAATCTGGTTAAGATCTTCGACTGTGCTTACGGTATCATAAAACTAAAAGTTAATTTCTTTTCTCGTTACAGACAAAATCCGACGACACCTCAAACCCTGGTCTATAATGACGCTCACTCTATTAGAATCTCTAAATTTGACCGCCGTCACCCTACCTTGGTGATAGTTCATGGCTGGCTTGGTAACGAAAATTCCGACATTAACCCGACTATCAGAGATGGTAAGTAAAATACTAAATAAAATTTTCATCTGTATATTAAAACGTCAGACTGGATGAGAAATTCTTGACTAATGCAATGCTCTTATATCTGAACATGAAATTATTACGAGGCTTTATTTTATTTAACATTTTCTAATAGAAACATTTATTTTAGCGAGCCTTGGCAACACTGACGGTAACGTTATTGTTTTGGATTGGAGCCGACTTGCTAGGTCTAATTACGTAACAGCTGTGAGAGGGGTTCCTGCCGTCGGCGCTGGTCTGGGACAATTCTTAGGATTCCTCAGCAAGATTACAGGAGCACCTCTGGACTCTTTCCACCTCGTTGGGTTCAGTTTAGGCGCTCACTTGGTTGGTTTTGCGGGCCGAGAGCTTGGAGGGAAAGTAGGTCGCGTTACAGGTATGTTTAAAATATAATAATATAATAATAATATGATATAATTCACTTAGACCAATCCATTAAACATTCACCTAGACCAATTCATTAAACACCCATCCGAATAGCCCAGAATAATTAGGTTCCATACAAGTAGCAATAATCTTGCACCTGCTGCGGCTAATCCGTGACTGCACTTAATAGTGCAGTTATGGGGGCGCCTCAGCAGGTAATCCATCACATTCTAGATTAAAACTCTCAAAGGGCCTCTGCGCGTTGGACCAATGTCTCTGTGTACGCCTGCCAAAGGGCCGGTTATTCTAACATCAAAGGTTAAAAGAATAGCCGTGATAGAGAAACAAATAATAATAATATCGTAATTAATTGTTTTCTTATGAACATAATCTTATTAGATTATTATTATTAGTTAATTAAAATTATTTTCTTTTATTTTCCGTAATTTACTTAAATTAATTATCATATCATGTGAATGTTACCGGCGTCATATTCATTATTAATCAAATCCCAATTTTTCAAATTATAGTTAAGTTTTGACTAAAATTTAAATTGGAATTAACTACTTTAAACGTTACTAGGTTTGGACCCCGCCGGCCCTCTATGGAACCTCAACAGAGATCGGCTTCAATCTACCGATGGCATTTACGTAGAGGCTATCCATACTGACGGTGATACCACCGAAGGTCTCGGTATTGGCAGGGACCTTGGTGATGTTGACTTCTACCCCAATGGTGGTGAATCTATGCCTGGCTGCCTAACAAGCATTTGCAATCACAACAATGCCTGGAGATATTACGCTGCTACTGTCACATACAACCATCTTATTGGTAGAGAATGCGCTAACGCTGTCCAATTAAGGTTAAACAGATGCCGTGGACAACGACTCCACATGGGCAACGATGATTTGAAGAAGTCTGGGTAAGAATTTCAATACTTAAATACCTACAAGTAAGATCTACTATTTACTGCAAGTAACATTAACTACGTTTTAATATAGATCAATAATCGATCAATAATGCCTTTAAACAATAATAAATACCATTGTTAATACGCATTCATGACAATACTGTTTCTTTGTTAGAGACATTTAAATATGTTAAATGCTTCTTTTTCAGATCTGGTCGCTACAGAGTTAACACCAGGCGCCGCTATCCTTATTAATTCAATTAATGTTGATACATACATTATGAATAAATCTCAAATAATGAATTACTTTGGAGTTTTATTAACTTACACAACTTACACAAATAATATTTTTAGTCACTTTCTTAAAACACTGTGTCTATCTATCTATCTATATCGTCACGCCTGTCTCCCATAGGGGTAGGCAGAAACTATGGAACGCCACATGCTTCGGTTCAAACATACCTCTTTCTCCTCCTCGACATTCATTGACCTCATCATGCATTCGCGTCGTTTATGGGTACTTTTAATTTGGCCCTTTTCAGTACGTCACCTAAATAGGCCAAATGGTCGGCGTATGTCCGCCTAGGGTGCCCCTATCGACATTTCCATTAATTCTCACACGATACACTTCTTTCGTAATTTTTCTTTCATCCATCCGTTCCAAATGGGAAAACACTATGTCAATAGCAATATTTAGACATTACAAGAAATACTTCGTAACTTTTATCATCCCATACAGATTTTTCTCAATTTACAAAATTATCATACTATCATATATATAATATTTATCATAGAGGAATTAAATCTTCTGAAGCTAGGGACATTAAAAACACTGAATAGTGATATTTCACGTAGTAGATAAAAGAAAATCTTTCTTTAATGTTTTAAATTCAGTTCAAAAATGCATTGGTGTTGCAGCTATCATAGTACTTAGAATATATTCAGCTCTCTGATCAGCAGTCAGGAAACAAGAGTTTCAACGTTTATGAACATCAAATTCTGACGTGAAGTAGACTTGTAGTTTTGGCTGGGTAGCGTATCGGAAACTAGAAAACATTATACAAAATTTAACGCGATTAAGGCCTGCAAAATTATTTTGTATTATGTATTCAAATCGCGAAAGTTTAAAATCGATAACTTTAGCAAAGCTTTAAGACACAAGTCTTTAATGAGTGCGTCCTACCAGAAATTATCTGCACAGCCGAGACATTTACATTCACAGTGCACCTGATCCAAAGAGTTTAAGTCCACTCAACGAGCTGTGGAGAGAATGAAGTGATCTGATAATCGATAAGCCTAAAGAATTCGCAACTGAAGTGGCTGTAGGCTGGTTACTTTTGCCGCAGAACTGACAACCGTAGGAGTAGTCAGGTCTGGAGGGACTACCACCACGGTTTTGGTTGGCAAAGTAGACATAGGAAGTTCTCCGGCTGGGTGGAATAACAATATCCACAAAGTGGCTTCTTTTTTCCCTTATTTCACATAAAGTCTGATTTTCAACAACAATGAATAAAACTCAGGAAAATATTGATTGATTGATTGGGTTAAGATCTAATTACAATAAAAGGTTAAGTCCTTGGTGGACAATAATAAAAAGGGTTTTGAAGACGGTACTTAAGTATTTTAATATGATATTTGTTCCAACGAATGAAAGTGATATTAGTTTTAAAATTGTACGTATAATCAATTTAACATAGATAAACTAGCTGGCTGATCGTACTTCGGTACCGCGTAAACAAAGAAGGTGGCAAGCGGCCGCAACTAGTGGCTGGTGACCACCACTGACCTTTATGAAATGGGATGCATATAAAAACGGTATTGGAAATGAGAGACATTTTAGAATAAACATCAACCATTCAATAAAACAGTTCCTTGTCTAAAACATAGTTGTGCCGTCGTCGCTGATGTCGTTCGCCTCCTCTGCGGGATATATATACCGTCGCACTCGCCTTTGGAGCCCTCTTGCTGCTGCGCTGCTGATCTGAAGATAAGTCTCTTCCTTCTGCGACCCCGGAAGCACGTTCCATTTGGATTACCTAAACTCGCGACCCTCTTCTCTTCTCTACTATCTTTTTAAATTGTTTAGAGCCAGTTTTCATTTCTTTAACGTTAAAAGTTGTGTAAATTCCTTTTTAGAAATAATCAAATGGTTTCTAGTTACCGAAATCTTCGTATTTTATTTTACCAAATATAGTTGACCACGGTCAACGCTACATAATGACTGCAACATCATCATCATCATCGTCCTAGCGTTATCCCAGTTTCATCCGATCCTTACACAACTCAGAGTCCGGGGTACGCTTACTAGTCTAACCAGACTTGACGTAATATCAGCTTTATTTTGACTGCGTCTGCTACATATTATAATTCGCTGTAGAAAGTGCACCTAGACAACGTAAACAAGGACCTACTAACCTGCAACAGCAAGTGTTGATATTTGTTATAGAATCTCATAAAAATGCAGAACGGATTGGTGACTTTCGATGTAATTTGTTAATCAGATATTTTATTACCTAAAACCACATTTAGTTTTTGAATTATGAAACAGTAAAAGAGATGTTTCACATATACAAAAATGAGAATATGTTGATTCAATCCATTATGGAAAATCTATATTTTAAGGTGAACATTAGAAGCAATATCATCAAACCTTTTGAAACAATACATTCATACATACATAGTCTCACGCCTATAACCCCGAAGAGGTAGGCAGAGGTGTATTTCTACACCCACTTTTCGCCAGATATACTTTAGTCCCACGTAATAAGGGGCGAGCCTATTGCCGTACAAGGCTCAATATTTGAAACAATATATTGAGGATTACTTTGAAAGCTAAACTGAAATCACTATATTGACTGATTTGTCATCGCTCAGGATAATCAAGAATCTTTGTCATTCTATAGATATCGTCCTGTTTTAGGTAGCGATAGCCTGGTAGAGATACCAACATACTGCCATGCAGAGGGTATCGGGTTCGAATCCATGGCGCGCACCATTGTGCATATTGATTGTCAATTATCACTGGCCCTATGCCACGGAAAACACGTTAGGCTGTTGGTCCTGGCTGTCTTGAAGAGGTTTGACAGTTCTTACAGGGAGTCAGTATCTCTAAATGAACTGACACTAGTCTATCCCTTTGGATTGCGGAGTAAAGACAGGCAGTCACCCTGTCGAAAAGCTAATATTCAGTCAAAGCCGGTTAAACTAGTAAGCGGACCCCAGGTTGTAGTTCTGTCAGGACGCGGGTGGAACCGCGGGAAACAGCTAGTCTAAAATAAATTTGTATGACAATCTGTATGATATTGAAATAATTAAATCATTAAATGTTTATATTATCGTATTTCATCTCATTTTCTATCCCCTTTGCCTTTTCTATGGCTAAGGAAAAGAAATATTGAGTGAAGAAGATGAAGGAGTCGTGCTATGATATTATTATGGGACCGTCTTCTCTTTTTCATTTTAAAGCAACGCGCGATTAATTTCCGTTTGGTACCACAGGCATTTAATGTCAGCAGTAAACTGCTTGCAATCAAGCGTGTCCAAGTTCGTTTTGCCGGATGTAATATATTATAGAAAATACTTGAAATATTATTTATAACTAAACGATATGAGTGTCACCTGCAACCTTTGTGGTCCGACTGAGTTGACGGGAGCTGAGAACAATAAATAGTGAAAAATGGCCGCGAGACCTCAAAATTGCCAAGGATCTAACCGATCAAACGAAGCAGATAAAGATATAGCCCACTATATCGGCTTCTTCTGATCAATAAGATCCTAACGGTTAAGTGTTGTTATTCTATTTTATCTGCCACCCACAAAATTCATGGTAGATAAAAATAATGACAGAATAGTGATTAGTTATCTCCCAAATTACTACAATGCATCAAAATTATCGTCAATTAAATGATAATATTTATATAAATACTAGGGATTAAAGCAGCTACTGGTATTGTTTTCGTATAATCGCAACAATGAAGAAGTTACTCCTGTGTTTTCTTGTCGCTACAGGTAAGTTCCAAATTTATTTTTGGGCTACCGTATGCAGATAACTTAAAATGCATATTTTGTAACAAATAAATAATGTAGATTCATGTTCTTTATTATTGTTCTTTGCTATGTATTTTAAAACATGTAATGTGAGTAAACGCAACTAAAGCAGTTAGAAATTTCGTCAGCATCATAACAAATACAAATGTGTCCCTTAACAACATGTGCACTTATTTTTATATAAATAGTTCTTAATTGTTGCATCACTCTTATGCAATAATATCAAAGATTTCTCGAATATTCGAATTTTCGAAATATTCTCGCCCTTATGAAAATTATACATTAATTCAATTTTATTTTTCATATGCATCAACAAAATTAACAACTAACTGATGTCACTTTCATGTTAGCTTGGATTTAGATCTGAAACATATAATAACTGTAAATATTTTATCTCCGTATAGCATTTACCACAACTACACACAATATAACTTAATTTCTGATTGCTATCAGATTATAACATCATCAATCGGTAAAGTCCCTAATCAGATTCACTCATCAATAATTGCTGGGTCTGACCCTTATCCAAAACGGAACAATTACTGACTATGACATAAAATTAAAACGGATTTCCGTGCAATTTGATAGAATCTTATGGTAATGGTCTATTTGAAAGACCTAAGCTTATCTTTCGATTGCTATTTTGTAATTCGTTTGAAAATGTCTTGGAATAGTATAGGCTTTTGTAGTGAGTTGAGCTTAAACTTAATTGTATTAGCTACAATGTTTCGAAGTTGAGTATAGAAGAAAATCTTCATCAAACATCAAATCAAACTTTAATGGCTAGTCTAAAAATCTGCCATCATGTACTTTATGCAAATTTTATTTACGAATATCTCACATTTTCTTTCTGTTACAGTATACACCGCAATAGCGGTACCTGTGGATCAGCCGAAAAATGATGTTTATCAACGCTACATTCAATTCCCGGATGGCGAGGGTAATCTGCATTTAGTAGACCTCGAAGAACAGGTAGATGATGATCTTGAAGAAGTCACGGAGGCTGACAATATATATTTGCTTTATACCAGGTAAATTATAAATGTAACTACATAATTTTATGATGTACGTTACAAGTTAAAACAATTTAGGATAATTAGTTACAGTGAAAGAGAACATGCCACTTATGGTTTTGCAATATATGAAGTTGTTAATTTTAATTTTGGTCTTGATTGAGAATTAATAGTGTGGTTTAGTGGCGATATGTTTAAGATTACCAACTGCACTAAAACAATGTGTAATATATCTTTTTATATTTACAGAGCCAATCCTACTACACCACAAACCTTGATAATGAATGATGCTGGCTCTATTAGAAACTCAAACTTCAATCCCAGACTCCCTACCATGGTGATAGCTCATGGATGGCTCAGTAACCAAAACACTGAACCTAACCCAACTATTAGAGATGGTAAGAAGAACACTCACAAGTATTAACGTAATTTGAATGTAATCCATGTTTAACTATACAGTGTTTTAATGTTTGAACAGGTCACTATGAACCATCTTATTATTTTTTTTCTAGCAAGTCTCGGTAAGACTGACGGCAACGTTATTGTTTTGGATTGGAGCCGACTTGCTGTATCTAGTTATGTCACAGCTGTGAGAGGTCTTCCTGTCGTTGGCGCTGGTCTGGGGAAATTCATAAGATTCCTCAGCGAGGTTACAGGAGCACCTCTGGACTCTTTCCACCTCGTTGGCTTCAGTTTAGGTGGTCACTTGGTTGGCTTTGCGGGCCGAGAGCTTGGAGGAAGAGTAGCCCGTGTTACAGGTATGTCTCAAGTCTCATAATCATATATTTTATCATATAATTATATATTATCATATCACATACAACTAACGATATATAATCATATACCGTTAGTTGCATGTTTGTAAAGTCCCCCGCGACACAGGATTTAGTGCTTATGCGGGAGTTGTCTTTTAAAAAAAATATTATTGCTTGATGCGTACTTATTTTTCATCATTATCTTATAAGGAGATTCTGATTTGCGTCAAAGCTAATGATTAATCAGTTCCTATTATTTTGCATTTCACTTTAGTCTTCGGTTACACGAACACAACTTTAATTGTTTTGATTATAATATAACTATTTCTTTAGGTTTGGACCCTGCCGGCCCTCTGTGGAACCTCAACAGAGATCGGCTTAAACCCAGTGATGGTATTTACGTGGAGGCTATCCATACAGACGGTGACACCACCGAAGGTCTCGGTATTGGCACAGACGTTGGTGATGGTGACTTCTATCCAAATGGTGGTGAATCTATGCCCGGCTGCGTAACGAGCATTTGCAATCACAACAATGCCTGGAGATACTTCGCTGCTTCTATCTCGTACAATCATCTCATTGCTAACGAATGCGCTAATGCTCTCCAAATAAGGCTTAACACATGCCGTGGACGTGAATTCCCTATGGGCAACGACGATTTGACGAAGTTCGGGTAAGAATTAAAAAATCTTTGCGAATAGGAAAAATTTTCTTAAAAACAAAATCTGTTGAAATAATCATTAAAAAGACTTCATTATCAAGAATAACGTATTTGTAGCAATACTTTTTCATAGTAAGATGAAAATATTATTTTTATATGTATATAGGTATAATAATTAATTTTATTAATTACTTTTTCTAGAACTGGCCGCTACAGGGTGAACACCAGGCGCCGCTATCCGTATTAATTCAATTGATGTAAATGCGTCATGAATAAATTCCAAATATTCATATACTTTGGATTTTTATTTATTTTATTCACAAAACGTTTTTCTCCTCACTTCCTTTCCTGATTTTTCTGAGTGAATCTATTTGGACATTTCAAATTGTTTCTTTAATTTTCTTATGTACGTTTTGATTTTCAATCAAACGGACTGATAAACTCTAGTTTACCTCCTTTGGGATACTGAGGTACTTGCATACCTGTGAGTATTTCGGTCACACAAGAAACCCACTACCGAAATTTTATATTTCTATCTTCAGTAGCTCAGGCTCTGTGATCGACATAGCTTTATAAACGGACTATAAAACGTATAAAGCAGTTGTAAAATTATACCAGTGAGGCAAGCGAAAAAAAAATAATTATCATAACCATATATTGCAATGAGAGCTTTACAAGTTGGCATAATCCTAAACTATCCCAGATACTACCATTTACCAGGATGCATTACTTTTCTGTGGCGTTTTGAATAAATTCGGCACATTTAGTTCTAGTAGTTTAAATTATTGCTTTGCCGTTGCCAATGAGTTGTGAGATAAGTTTATTAAGCTTTGTGTGATCCAGATATTGATTTGCCTCATAAATTAAGGGCTTTCTGTTAAAAGCGTACATTTTAATGGTAAAACCAAAAAGTTGGACAGGCATTTGAACTGTAAACTATGAAGATTTGAATATCTTTCATATTAAAATCAAATATTGATTTGGCCACCAACCTAAAACAGTACGACTTTTACCTACAGCTTCTAATGTGCCGAGGGATTGAGAATCCGACCTTTGGTTGCAGTTAATTGTAGTGCCTCACTTACGTGTTCCAACACAGGGACCATGCTGGACGATGAGCCGTTCCGTATTGCCACCTTTCTCCGTTTAGGCGCTTCTAGTGTTTATCTGGATCGATGTCGTTATGGAGAAGACGATAGCCTCGAACACTATGGGCTGCAGCAGCAGTGCTGACAGAATTCCACAACATGCTGAGGTGAATAACATTATCTGCTGTTCTCTTGTTGCGTCTAGTGTACCAGCTGTAGTTGAACCAAATTTTATGGTACACGACGTTGGGAAGAGACTCGATGGTATATCATTGTTGCCATGGAAAATTGGTAGGCCGTTGGTGTAAGCCACAACGTACGTTGACACTCTGATGCCATCACATGTTTTAAGCAATTCCAATGCAATTTCGACGCTGCCGCTTTTCCAAACGACGAAACCCTCAAACGGCGCATACAGTAATTTTGTAGGCAATGACTTGTTTGAGCAGTTTTGGATGAAAATATTTCTTTGGTCATGAGCGTCCGTATTTTATGCAGCGAAATCTGTAAGAGGTTAATCGACGACTCTCGTGATTCTCGGGCTGGTTTATTCTTTACTTAAAGAATCAGTATTAACATTACCAGATGACATTAGTGCGAAGGCATTCTACGACGCACGGAAGGATTAACGAAAATTATTGCTACATTGAACTACAAACCATATCTCCCAGATGCAGCTGCCAATCCCATTTCAATAATTTCTACGTGTGAGGACGATATTATTTTTGGCCAATAGGCACAAATGTACAATTAGGGCGGTTTCAGATTAGTGTTTTATACGCGCGTATAAGCTCGTTTTGAAAGCGCATGTAGGCGTGTATAGGCGCGCCTTTTGGCACACGCGTAACTCGTACGACCGTTGATGTGCTTCTAAGCTCGTATAAGCGCGAGCCGTCAGAATCCATGTTGACACAGACAAGAGGTCATTACCGGTTCGAGCGAACACGCCGCGAATATGCTTGTTTACGCGAGTCCGGTTTTTTGAAGCGCGTAATGTAGCGCGCGTGTAACCGCGTATACTGAAATGACCGTATACGCGCAGGAAAAACGCTTATCTGAAACCCTTATTCACTGTGGCTTTCGTATAGAATAATATCCATCTACGTAATTCCTTTTGCAAAATAATCGTGTCTTCAGAAAATAATAAACAATTATTACATTATAATGTTAATCTTTTCTATTATTTATATTATTTAAAATATTATTTTCATAGTCAATACTATTGAATTACCTTCTTAATAATAATAACATGTATGAAATAAAAATTCATTATTTATCTTATTCAAATTTTGAGAGCTATCTGTTCGCCTAGCAGTGTGTGATTGGTGCAGAAAGAATATACACGCAGAAATACTGATAGATGACACTTTCCTAATTATCCTCGAATTAAGAACTCATTTAAAATTTGATATAATTACTGGACGAAGACCGCACCTACGCACATTTTTTCAACCATTTCTTTCCGATCCTGTGGAAATTTTGAGAAATCCATCGTGCACCGCTAGTGTCCAAGGATTACATATACATTCCAAATTTCAGCTTATTGCGCCGGATAGTTTTGGCTGTGCGTTGTTTGTCAGTCAGGTGGAACATTTTTATATATAAAGATAATGCAGCAACCCAATACATATTTTAGAAAATAACTTTAAAATGATGCTATTTTATATTACCCGTCACTACTTTATGTTAATAAAATTGGTGAAAATTTTGTCGCGTTGTTTTCGGCACTCTACTAATTATCTGCAGGCAAGTAATAAATCTGAATCTCTTTATCATAAAAGTATATTGTTTTATTATCTACACTAGTACTTTATCTTCATGGTAGATCAAACGGAGACGAAGTCACGCTCAAGACCAATTATGTATAAATTGCCGAGTTCTATTTTTAAGAAGAAGATAAGATTGGAAACCTATTAAGATTACAACTATTCAAAAAGATTGAAAGAAAATACATTTATTGGATTCATAATGAATATCACAAATAGGTTGGTACAAGCATAAAATGTGTGGTAGATATAATACATTATTATAATTTGCGGTACCCAAAATGCACCCAAAAGGCCACAGCTCAGCATAATATGCCGCTACCCGCTAGTGATACCAGCGCTGATTTTCAGCTGAAGCCCCTTTTGAGTTTCTAATTAACAAATTTTTGTTTTTTTTTAACGGTCGAGCACAGACTTATCAAACTTAAACTTTTTTGGTTTTTAGTTATTCAATTTGGTATGTGTGAATGTTTGTTACTCACACCTTAAAGCCAAAGTGAATTTGGCAACCACATTATTTATAACCTAGATTAATACATATTCAATACTTCGAAAATCGTAAGCAGGCGACCTCCTAGACATAGCTAATTTAAAATTAATTACTATATTTAGAAATAAATTACGTAGTAAATTTAACATTATAATGTGACATAACAACAAAATGTTATCAACAAAAAACAATATAAATATTGCATAATTTGAACAACTTAGTAGTAAACTAATCCAATACAATAATTACGAAAAACAGCCAAGAATTACTAGGTTAATTTGAAAAATAGTTGCATTAGAGGACCTTGTGGTACACCAAATATGCGCAAAGTGTAAGAAGTGTATTCTTTAACAACAATAGTTTGTTAGACCAACCCGTAAAATCGAAACTAAAAAGAAGACCATGAAACTGTATATAAATTTTATTTAATAACAACAACTGACAAGATCTTTTACATCTTCTTATGGCAAGTACTTATAGCAAGTCTTTAGTGCTACCTTGTTTAAAGGTTGCCACGACATGCATATAACAGTTTGAAATATTATGATTATTAACGAACCAAAATATAACAGTACATTAAAATCAAAATAAAGAGATGAACAGAAGAACAAGACGTAAAGGAAACAATTTACTACTCCTTTTTAATGCTATGAGCAATTGTGGGCTTAAAATTGCTAATGATTTGACCAAAAATATCACTATGGCTATTAGTTTTGGCAAGGGCGTTGTGTTGTGACTGAAATCTATTGATTGGTGAATATTGACCTATATTGCTTTTGACTTTTTAGGTACAAAGACGTAGTATCTACTAGTATAGTCATCTATATACTACTCCGTTAAGAAAGTACCGGGAAAAGATCAATAATACACAAACTGTTTGTTATTCATCCAAATTTATTTAATCACCTTCAAAGTATGCTCCTTCAAAAACGATACACTTACGCCAACGAATAATCCGGTCATCAAAACATTTCTTAAACATTGTTTCCGGAATTGAAATCCTGTTTATTTCATAACAATGTACATAATAGTATTTAGGGATATAATTAAACTTAACTTAAATCTTAAAATACTATGCTACGAAATATATAGAAACAATCAAAACAGAAAAGAAGTTTCTGGAATTGAGTTCAGTTCTCGCCGCGAATTCTCCATTATGTCTTCTACTGATTGAGAACGGGTGCCACGAAGTGGTAATTTGAGTTTAGGAAAAAGAAAAAGTCGGCTGGAGCCATACCTATCTGGTGAATATGGTGGTTGCTTGATGGTATTTGTTGAGTGTTTGGTCAAAATTTCGTTCACAAGTATGGCCTTGTGCGAAGGCGCATTATCGTGGTGCAAAATCCAAAAATATCCATTGCATAAATCTGGCCTTATTCGTTGAATTTGCTCTCTTAAACGCCGCATCCGCCGCCGGCAGGAATTTCGAGTGCACAACACCGCGATAGTCAAAGAAAACACTCAACATGACTTTGACTTCTGAACGAGTTTGGGATGGGTTTTTCGGTTCCGGTTCAGTTGGAAGGCGCCACTCCGAAGCTTGTTGACTAGTTTGCATGTAAAACTCGTAAAACCACGTCTCGTCACCAGCAACAATGCGTATCATTAATGTTGGGTCGGCGACTCTCATGAGATTGAGTTTTGGAGAAAATTCAGGTTTTAAGGTCGAAAAAATTACGTGACTACACAACTTAACAACGCAGTGTTTTAGGATAAAATATAATTATTTATCGGTGCATTTTGATTATAGTTTTGATCAATCAGAGATATAAATCAATTAATGAGGTAGAAATGTTTTATCTTAGTAATCACGATATTGCAGCAAAATTATCTTACCAACTGATAGATACTATTTAAATAACCTTTTTGCAATCTTTGGTACAGTTTGCTGCTTAAAATCATAACAATGAAGAGCTCTTTACTGTGTTTGCTGATCGCTACAGGTAAGTCCTAAAAAATAGTTCTACTCTAACAGAACTTCAAACTTTTATTCAGTCATCAATTTTCTTAAGTGGAAGCCACCTAAGTAAAATAAATTATTACAGTTTATGTGCCAGTTATTTTATATAGTAGAAATAATATTTCATTGTTTTATTTTATTAACAGTATATACCGCAACTGCGGTGCCTGTAGACCACCCAATAGCGGACCCGAATACCTATGTATATCCACGCTTTATCGAGTTTCCTGATGGGGATGGTAATCCCCACACCGTAGATCTTCAAGACCGAGTAGACGCTAATGTGATCAATGACGTCAACAGGAACCCTGCTAACAATTTATACCTCCTATTCACCAGGTAAAATTTATACCATTTCTTAATAAATTAGAAAAAATATATTTTGTGACGATTGTGTGTGAGGATGTGATTACATAAACTTATAAATATTCTAAACATTTTTATTTTGCAGACGGAATCCCAGAAATTCTCAGACCTTAACAATGAACAATGCCAACTCTATCAGAAACTCCAATTTTAACCCCCACCACCCCACAGTGGTGATCGCTCACGGCTGGCTCAGTAACCAAAATACTGGCCTTAACCCAACTATTAGAGATGGTAAGTAAAATCTATATATTGAACAAGATGAAAAAGATTGTAGTTTTCGACGTACTATTAAGATATCATAATTTACTTAAATAACTCTTTGCTATTGGAACTAACTAACATTATTTAATAGCACTTTTAACATGAATTATTTTGTCGTTACATTTATCTTATATTATTCAGATGGACACTTTATCTTTTTATAAATACAATTAATATATTTCAAAAAAGACGTACATCCATTATAATTACTAACAGAAAAAAACAATTTTCAGCATACTTGGGCAAAGGAGAAACCAATGTCATTGTTCTGGATTGGAGAAGACTAGCTTTGTCTAACTACATCACTGCTGCCAACGGTGTACCTGCTGTGGGTCGTGGTCTAGGACAGTTCTTGGCGTTCCTCAGTTCCATTACAGGAGCACCTTTGAACTCTATGCACATTGTCGGCTTCAGTTTAGGAGCTCACTTGGTTGGCAATGCTGGCAGAGAGCTTGGTGGAAGAGTAGCACGTGTTACAGGTTAGTCTAATAAATTTGTACTCTTGCTCATTTAACATTATTTTTTAATATTTATTTCCAAACCCTTCTTCTTTGAATGCATTGGTTATTATCTATAATACCTAATGTCAATTTCCTTGATTCAGCCAATCCAAACAATCCAAGTCTTTATCATTATCATCGCTCTCAGATTATTTTTTATAACTTGATATCAAATAATTGATTTTGTTCAATTTAACTTTTATCACAATGAACATGTTTTCAACCGGCTACTCTTTGTTAAATAATTAACAATCTTATTTAGCAATCTTAGATTACGTTAATTCTTATTTAATCAAAATCTATCCTATTAGAATAACATTTCTATAATATCGTCTGATAAGTTTCAAAAAGGATTTAGATAATGTTATATTATTCATAATCGTTCATACGTTTGTATTCTTATTTTATCAATATATTTTAAATCTTTTAGGTTTGGACCCTGCTGGCCCCCTATGGAACTTCAACCGTGATCGTCTTAACGCCAACGATGGTATCTACGTTGAGGCGATACACACTGACGGTGGTTATACAGTCGGAGGTCTTGGTATTGGCACTGATGTCGGCAATGCTGACTTCTACCCCAATGGTGGCATCTCCCAGCCTGGCTGCCTCACAAACATCTGCAACCACAACAATGCCTGGCGATACTTCGCTGCTACCGTCACATACAACCATCTGATTGCTAACGCCTGCTCCAGCTCGCGTCAAATCACTCTCAACACCTGCCGTGGAAGTCAGTTCCCTATGGGCAATGATAATTTGAGAAAATTTGGGTAAGCATAAATACAATAATTATATTCCTATATAAATACTAGGTGGCGTTAAATGACAACAAGTTAAATAGGTAACAAGTTTTAAGTATAAGAATAAAACACTAATAATAATTTAAACAATTTCAAAATACTATGAATGTCTATTAGGACAGCAATTGCCTTAAAATAATATTTTGTGCTCATTTTGTTAATATACCTAATTTTATTTTTCTATTCCAGAACTGGTCGCTACAGAGTCAACACTAGTCGCAGATATCCTTATTAATTTAGTTAACAAAATTGCAATATTAATAAATAATCCTCAATCATCTTGATGTTTTTATTGTTCTGTTATAAATCCCAAAAAAATAATTAACTAAATAAGTAATTATAGCCAAATGTGCAATCGTCTTCTAAGAAACTAAGATTTCATACATTAACGTGTTCATTCTGGCGTTTGAATTGGTCGAAGGGTATTGATTGCTTCGTCTACTGCGAGCGATAATATTGGGCGAGCAAACCCGGATTGAAATTGAATGTAGTAATACCGGTAGCGTTCGTTATCATAGTACGTGAGAGTAACATTTGTATAACGTATTTTATGCTACTAGATACTGTTGATTCTGAGTGTGTTAAACGACATTACCAATAACCTTACCCTATTTCCTTTCAGCTTTTCTTGCACCGGTGCAAGAAAAGCTGAAAGGAAATCGTCTATCGTGGTGGTAGGAGGGATGAAAATCATGTGACTAGGAAGGTGATGAAGATGACAGTTGAGGGATATAAAGCCAGAGAAAGACCAAAGAAAAGATGGGTGGGTTGTGCGAAGGGTGACATGACTGAAAATAGAGTGAATAATGAGATGACGTCTGATAGGAGAGAATGGAAGAGAAAGACATTCTGCGCCGACCCCAAGTAATATGGGAACAGGGCAGGCAGAAGAAGAAGATATTTCTTACAACGGACACTTGTAATACTTGTATATTAATTAATCGTCTTTTTTATTGAGTAGTATACTTTTACAGCTGTTCTCCAAAAACACAGCAGTGTCTACAAAATCCTGAAAGAAAGGCAGTCACTAGCTATAAAAAGAACCATTACTCATATCCTGACAGCTGTGTACCACCTTAATACATTTGCGTGAAACATTGATAAATAAAACTGAAAAGTAGTAAATGCACAATAAGTTGTTTATAAGTAGGTACCATGATATAACAAAAGTGTCAAAAACATAACAGCTCGACGGCAAGTTAAACAAAAATAGTACGATTGATGTGTATAGCAAACAGACGTGTTGAAAGCATATTTAAACATGTAGGTATAGGTATCGTTTTTTCTTGTAGGAAAGTCTTGTTATAAAAGAGGTCTTAAACAAAATCGAATGAACAAATTTGGAAATAAATTGCAAATTTTGGACGGAAATCACGCCGCCTTTTCCTTATCAGGAAGACAGGACCGTAAGTTAAAATGGGAATCTGTATAAATTATAACATCATAATAGAAACGGCAATCTCATAAGAAATTATAAATTATCTGCAGGTATTTTAAATGCCCAAATTATCATTATCATTTGGCTCCGTCTTCCCTTTTATAGGACTCGGGCGAGGGAACTCGTGTAATTATTAAATATTTCTTTCCATAAATTATGTGAATTTCTTGCTTCGTTATTGTTAGAGCGCTATCAAGTAATATTAAAACTTGATGCGGATCTATGGAATATACAATGCGTCATCAATTTTTATGCACTTTTTATAATTTATAATATTATGATTATCATATTATATAAATTTTATTAAATCAATGTAATAAGATGATAAAAATCTTTTTGTTTTAGATAACTTGATTGTAACTGAGTCACTATTTCGTATTTTTATCATATGGTCTGTACTAGTATTCGAAGTTTGGTTTTATAACAATTTTTATTGATACTAGGTAAGATAATTCATGGCGAAATGTGGGTGATATATCACACCTCTGCCTACCCCTTCGGGGATACAGGCGTGAGTCTACTATATAAACTAGGTAAGAATTACGTGCGAACCGAATAATAAATTAGTAAGAAACGAATATGTGAATTTACTGTTTAATTTAAACAACCTTTCTGATCAGTCAATTCTGTAAGTAAAATTCATCAATAATAAAATCAGGTAAAAGTAGATAAATAATTAACAATATTTATTTGAATGTACCCATTTTTTTAACATAAATAATGAGAAATAAAATATATATATAGTAGCGATAAATAAAGTAGCGCTCATAACAAGACTTGGCTTGCCGGTCGTAACAGACCGGCAAAGTTAAGCAACGCTTGCACAGGTCACTACTTGGATCGGTGACTGTGTGTGGCATTTACATCTGAACGCTACCGTGCTTTGGAGGGCACCTAAAGCTGGCGGTCCCGGTTCTTGCCTAAGGATAAGGATCGTTAGGCCGTGTCGGAGGCCTTCGGGTGGTCCAAAAACTCCGACACCAGAGTTGGTCACATTCTCACACGAAAAACAAAATGATAAATATACCACCAAGTAAATTAATTTCAAACACTAATTTATGAAGATTAAATGAGTGAATCAAAGTCAAAGACATGAAAATAAGAGAAAGGGACATGATGTAAAGCTAGAACATACTCAAGCCGCTTACTTAAAAGAGAAGCAAAATCCCTTATAGATGAAACATAATGTACCAACGTACTTATAAACAAGTAAGAATTATATTTAAATAAGAAAGCAATAACACATCTATCTTCAACTTCAAATCAACCAAATTCATAAGTTTTGACACTACTCAGTTACCTATATAAAAACAAATCAGACTTGGAAAACCAAAAATCTAAAATATTATTTGAGAATAAGTACCCAAACGTAATCATCTCGTTCTGAAACATAAATCAATATAAAAGACATTTTTAAAGCGTGACAGCGAAAAATGCGCTCACTAGAATTCAAACTCATAAGTCATGACGGCCAAAAACGAAGAGTCACTTTCTTAAACCGAGACATAAGTATGTTTTTGCTTCAACATTAGATAAAAACACTTTTTATTTATACCTAAAATAACAGTTCAAATAAAAAAATATATTTGTTTTTTAAATTGTAATCTGGATTGGAAATTACCTATTAGTATTTTTTGCGAACACTCCACCAAACTTGATACTAATATTAGACTTTATTTTTTGTGTCGGGTTGGAAAATCTTTATGGAGTCCCTCCGCCCTAGGGGGGGTAAGGATGAAGGGGACTGTCAGACTCTTACTGACTAAAAACCAACCCGTGCTTCTCATGTACCCATGTGTCGGAGTAGTAGGGTTTCACCGAAGCATTCCTCGCTACCCCCCGACGGGTATTGGCCCGCCAGATAGTCAGGCGGGCCCCGAATGAAACCCCCTTGGCAGTGGATGAAGGTGTTGGGCTCCGCCGCCTAAACACCCAGCGGCCGCAGAGGATAGGGAGGACGGCAACGCAACACCGCATCTCCTCTTCCTCTGCGGCCCCACCGTGACGCAACGATGGTGCGCCCCCATTTGGTCGCGGGAGATAGGGCGCGCGGCAACGCAACACTGACATGTCTCTCCTCCCGCGACCGCACCCGACTGCAAGGGACAGACAGAACTGTCCACCGCACCCGCACCTTGGGACGCATCCTACGCAGGCCTCACCCAAACCCACGTGGAGCGTCCACTCCCGGGATCCCGCTTAGCTTCACCATGGATGTACCTCAAACTCACGGTTACTGAGCCCCCCCACCACGACAAGGTGGAGATCCCACGGGGGGGATACTAGTATTAGACTAGATTCCCGTCAATAATGTAGTAAGTGAACATCAAAGTTACGAACTCTCTTCTCCGCTGACTCGTAACAGCAGCTCAATTATTAAAAAGCTGATTTGGGTGTCTATAAATATTTTCATAAATGCATTTCTACGCAGCATAAAGTTTTTGTGAATGCTTGACTCAGCGTTTGATTTCCTTGGAACCACTTTTTCTACCTTGGATTTCGTTTTCGCTGAAATTTCACATTGCACTAGTTGGTTCATAAAATCAGAACGTCGAGAGAGTTGCTTAATATTCGTTTCGCGAGAACGTACTTGATACTTGATTGCACGGGCTGTTTCCGCAACTCCACGTCTTGGCGTGTATTTTGCGTGCGGGTGGGAATGGTGTCATCATTCGAGCCACCCCAGCTCTTCGAGGAAGGCCAGCAGACTCTTGATGTGGCCCACGGCTTCTCTCAGGGTGCTGTATCTGGTCAGGTACTGCTGCCTGTACTGTGCGACCTCAGGGCAGTCGAGGAGCAGGTGGGCTGCCGTCTCGTCTGCTGCCATACAGGCCCTGCACAGCGGGCTGTCGGTGATACCTATAGTAAATAGGTGTTTATTAAAGAACGCGAGAACGTAAGACTTGTTATCTATTACAAGTAGAAACACTAATCTGTACTTACCTGTAAGGTTCCACTGACGCTTTACCTCTACATGTTAACTGAAAATTAACTTCTAATGTGTAATTTGTGGAATAATCACTGCATCGTAGCGAATAGCGTCGTATATAGTGAGTATACAAACAATGGAGACTCAAACTTGGAACGATTACTTGCATGACACAGAAATCCATGCCAGCTCAAACCTTGGTACTTGCTCGATCCGCACTCTTGGCCATAAGTAAAGAGTAGAACACACTGGTGGTTTAGCTGGTAGAAATTCGACTCATCTCTATGCCAATCTCCGCGCACAGGAGGTCTAAGAGCATTTCTAAACCAATATTTAATAAGCACACGATTAATCTTTATATACAGATAATAAAAAGAAAATGCATCCGAGCAGAGCTGTCATCAGTAGGTAGTCTTAAATAAAGTAAACACAATCTGAAATCTTAGTGTTTAGTTTCTTCACGTCCATCAAAGCGAACAACTCACTAAAACAAGAAATGAAAAATGTTTGTTTTTAATCAGTAATCGTGGCCACTGCTTGAAGATGAAACTTTTTTGTGAAGTAACTTAAGTTAAAATTATTTTTCCACAGTCTTTCACATTGCATTATATTCTGCACAAGTTAGTTCTTTTTAGTGCAGAGATATGATAATGATAAATTATAAACATTATTATTTTTTTAAAGCTATTGTTTTGATACGCTTATTTCGTATATAGGAAATGCTGTATTTGCTCATTGAGTAGGTTGGTGATTATGCTATCTATGAATATTATGGAATGAAGTTCCCCGGCCATCCTGTCTATCTGTATGAATGCCATAAACTCGCAACCAAACGGACTTTGTACGGTTTCCTCCGGTGAGTGTGATTGAGGAAGGTTTTGGTGTGTTATTTACTTAAATATAGACGATTTATAACCATTTCTTATTACCTAAATACATAATAATATAATACTAAGACGTTTTAAGTGTTCAACTCTAGAATATGCTCAGAAGACGAGCATAGTGCTGTTACATAACATTAAAATTCAAAATAACTTTGTATTGTCCCTCGAACAAAATTTTTTGACATTTTTCTAAGTAAATTTCTTCATTCACTACTATTCCTTTACCATTCAAACAAAAAAGTTTTATTAAAAGTCGCAAACAAATCTGCTACTTGTTTTTTATCAGTTCACGAAAACCTAAGCTGACAATTGATTGAGGTACCGTAAATAACATATGTAATATAAATGAGTATAGACAAGCATCTGAAAGCAAACGTTTTTATATACATACATACATAGACTCACGCCTGTTTCCCGGAGGCGTAGGCAGAGACTACGGAACGCCATTTGCAACGATCCTGACATATCTCTCTTGCTTCATTCACTCCCATCAGATTCCTCATGCATGCTCTTCTGTTCAGGGTACTTCTCACGTGTCCTGTTTTTAGGATGTCTCCAATCTGGTCAGAGAACGTCCGCCTAGGTCTTCCCCTTCGTCCTGTCCCTTCCACACTTGCCTTATATATCTGCTTGGTCAGTCTTTCGTCATCCATTCTCTCCACGTGCCCAAACCATCTTAGCATACCTTTCTCGATGCTTGTCACTACATCTTCTTTTACCCCACAACACTCTCTTATCACACAATTCTCTGTCAGTCAGAGAGACACCACACATACTTCTCAGTGCTCTCATTTCTACAGCATTTATTCTACTTTCATGACTCTTCTGCCAAACCCAACTATCACTGCCATACATAAGAGTAGGTACTAGCACCCCTCTATGCACAGCCAAACGTGCCATTTTGGACACGTTTTTGCTATTCATAAACGTCTTCAGAGCTCCATTCACTCTATTACCTGCATTAACTCTTCTTTCAATATCTTCTACATTCTTATCATCTCTTGTAAACAGCGTACCTAAATATACAAACTCATTCACTTGCTCCACTCGCTGTCCATCGATCATAACATTACAAGCCGTAACGCATTCCTCCTTTTCAAAAACCATAACTTTCGTTTTACTTACATTCACTTTCATTCCTTTCCTCTCTAACGCACTGTTATACGAAGGTTATGCTGAGTCTTTTTTAAAAAAAAAATTAAAAGAGAAAGTTTGAAGATTTGGAAACTTT
This sequence comes from Euclidia mi, assembly GCA_944739405.2. Classification (NCBI taxonomy): domain Eukaryota; kingdom Metazoa; phylum Arthropoda; class Insecta; order Lepidoptera; family Erebidae; genus Euclidia; species Euclidia mi. Next base: position 64,082,676 of record OX123181.2, on the reverse strand, counting down.
AATTTGTAATGACCTTTACAAACGACAAAAGATTATTAAAAGGCGAGTGGTCTCAATTGGAGCTAGCAAAAGACTGACTCTTTCCCATGGCCCGGCCACCTGCATGTCACATGACACCGGTGCCACCTGCATAAACTAAGAGAATCCTAGAAAGCTGACCTCAGCTAACATAAGGGCGTTGCCATACATGATGTGTATGTAACAGCCCCCGGGATAAGAGGAAACTTACCCTAAGGGAAAGTTTCCGAAAGAAAATTAATCGATACGTAAACGCGGTGGACTTGAAATTGACTCTAATTGGATATCGGGGTTATCATCTAATTTGGTTATTACAAGCTTCGATTTTGAACACTTGCCTTTTTTACAAAAATATAAAATAATTAATATTAAACATAACATTACTGATACTAAACTAAGAATAGGAAAACTTATATGATTATTGAAATCATTTGATGTTTCCACAGAATTTAAATTATCTATTATTTGATTGGAAGCAATTTTAAGATCTTTGAGATTGTCTAATTTTACATTATTGATTTTTACAGGTGATAGATTTAATTTATTTACACGATCAACATTACAACAACTGTCATTCATTATATTAAAACTAGAAGAAACTGTTGGCAATTTTATAGTTGGAGTAGTTTCTTTTACTAATCTAGTATTCTTACAATAAGCTACACAATTATATGGAATATTGAGAAAGCCTGTACCAGATATGACAATTTCTATCAACGTGCTATTTGAACATTCTATTGTAAGTTTACTTGGTTTGGATTGCACAAATATCCACTTATTATTATTTAATTCATGCCAAATATCAATGTCACCATAAAACAATCTATATTGGCAGTTGTTTGGTAATGAAGATAAAGCTCTAGTTATGATATCTATTTCACAATATTGATTAGCTAATACTGTATGAATTTCAGTTAATTTACAAAGATAGGTCTGAAAAGATATAATTTTACAATTGTCTAAGGTTTTTATAAATGCAAAAGTAGATTTATCTTTACTTAATGCTAGGAACTGTTCAGTAGGTAAAATCAAGCTAAAAGAATTTGGTACTTTTGAATTATGTGGAATAGGCAATGGAATATTCTTATATAAATTGTACTCTAAAGCATTAACTAAAGGTATTTTAATCACGAATATGAGTTTGTTATCTAAATAGTAACAAATTAACTCGGCAACGTTGATTAGAGTATGGATATTACTTAATTCTAAACTTACAGGAAAATCCTTGTACTTAGGAACTATTTTAAGATTAAGCACAATGTCATCGTATAATTGACGAGGTGTCAGTATAGAAGGATGCAGAGTATTACTTTTTACGAAGAGAATAGCATTCAACATATCTTCTATTTTGAAATCTAGGTTATACAAGTTAGACTGTAGCACATTTAAAACATACTCGAACCTAATTCTAAAATTATCAGAAATTACAATATTAGATATATTTTTATATGACAACGTCATTTTGTCTATGGCGTCATTCAATTTTGCCTGATTTACGTAAATTTCGTGTAGAGAATTGTTCATGTTAGATATAGCTGATTGAGAAACTATAATACATTCTTTGACTGCATCTATTATTTTCTTGTCATTATTAAATAATTTTTGAATAGCGTTGTTATAATTTTCAGCGTCATCCTCATCTAAAGTACCAAATATGTGTCTAAAAATCACACCAACACCAGGAATCCAAGCGGATCTTTTTGAGTAGATATTAGAGATTATATGAGAAAATGAGTCGAAATCGCGCAGTATATCTGCATACAAAGAATCTAAGGGTGTTAACATATTTAGACATTGATTTTCGTCAATATCTTCGCTTTCACGGCATTGAAATCGTATAATACTGAACGCGTTATGAATATTATCAATATGGCTCTTGAAATTAGTTACATCTACAGGGATCACAACGTGAAACTGATCGTTTACAACTTTTAGGGTGCCGACTGGATCGAAGAGTATACCAGGACCTTGGGTGATGTATTCGACATATTGGTTTTCGCTGGTTGCCATGATATAAACGGCCTCCAGTCTGTAATTAGAAGTCATTATTACTAAAATATAATTAATCATTTAAATGTGCAGGCTTTACCTCATCGAAGTGGTGTTTGACGTGACGTCGATTAATCAAAAGGGACAAGGTATTATTACCATGGAGTTTGACAATTTTGTACGGACCTTTCCAGATAGCTGATAAAGCCTTACGTAAACCTTGTACTGAACTTCGCGGGTGCGTCTATCGTAATATGCTTTTGACCGTTCCTTTGAATCTCGAATATTTTGAAGTGCTCTTTCACGGGAAATTTTGAGACGATGTTGAAGCATTTTGATATATTCGGGATAAGTGGTATCAGGGGTTGAATTAAAAACAGAGTCAGGGATATATGGCTTGTGACCGAAGACGAGTTCATAGGGTGTAAAACGAGTTGTTGTATGGACACTGCTATTATAGGTTAGCATAGCGGTATATACGAATTTGTGCCAATTACTTTGATTCTCATTAACATACGATTTTAAATATTCTTTCAGAGTTGAATGGCTTCTTTCAAGAGCTCCCTGTGTCTGAGGGTGATAAGGCGACGACCAAATCTGCTTTATTTTTAGGAATTCACATGTCCGCTTAAATAAATCGGCAGTGAAATTTGTTCCTTGGTCAGTAAGTATAAATTTGGGGATACCGAAAAGCGATATAAAATGGACTAAACATTCACATGATTCTTCTGCTGTTGCATTGGAAATAGGATAGGCTATGGAGAATTTAGTTAGGTCGTCTTGAAGGGTAAGTATAAATTTAAGTTTAAGTAAACCGGCTTCGGGTAGAGGTCCAACAATGTCGAGGCTAATCCTCTCGAATGGGCGAGTAGAGGTTGTAGTAATCTGCATGGGTGATCTGTTGAGTCCGCGATAAGCTTTATTTGACTGACATAGTGTACAATTCTTTACGTAATTCTCAATATCTGATCTCATGTTTTTCCAGTAATAACGTTCTTTGATTCGGTCAAACATCCTGTTTGAACCGAGGTGTCCTGCTATGGGAATATCATGATTTTCTCTGAGGATTTTGGAAATTTCTGAAGGTACAGGGTATATAATAGTATTGTGATGTATATTGACTTTAATATTAGTATTGTTAAATAAATACAAGAGCATACCGTAAATTTTGACAAAAGAGTGATTTTCAAACGTGTTTTTAAAGTCTGATATTGCTATTTCATTGATATCACCACTAAGAATAATGTCGTCTCTTACGCCTTTTAACGTTTTACAGATTTCAGGATATGTGCAGTTATCGAAATAATTGACCTTTGTAAATATTAGGTAGTAAGTCTTTCCTTTTAATTCTAATTTTCTAAATGAGTAAAGTTCCCTTTCTTCTTCTAGGATACTACTTGGATGTTCCGAGCCAGAGAGGATATCTTGAAGGTAAGGGTTTGATTCGTCAAGGTCTATTGATACAGGGATAACAATAGTTTTAGTCTTACTTTTTAATAAGGTTTCGTTATGTTCTGTAATTTGAGTGTTATATGTCTCGTCTTTGTTCGAAAAAGATTTTAGGAAATCTGAATATTCGTTATTGGAACTATTAGGAGTTTGCTCTCTCGTTTCAGGTATTTCTATAGGAGGAGAGGAGTTTGGAGAATCAGTGGGAGTGAGAGGTGTCGGTAAGTCAATATCTACGTTTTGTGTGTCATAAGGGCTAGCATCTAGTGCGCCTAGGTCAATTAACTCGTCAAGGACTTCTTGGGGAATTTCTGATTCTGGGCTAGGATTGTTCGCACCACTAGTAGAGGGTTGAGGGTCAGTTATTGGATGAACAGGGAATCGCGACAAAGCATCAGCATTACTATTTATTTTTCCTTTTTTGTATTCAATCTCGTAATCATATTCTTCAAGTTTGAGTCTCCATCTCACTAATTTTGAACCGGGGTCTTTGCAATTGAATAACCATTTAAGTGGGCGATGATCAGTAACAATTTTGAATCGACGGCCGTATAAATACGGTCTGAAGGTTTTAGTTCCGAAAAGGATTGCTAAACATTCTACTACGACTACTTTCGGCCTTATTAAGGGTTCGTGATGCATATGCGATAGGACGGTCATTGCCTATTGGACCTTGAGATAGTATAGCTGAGATTGCAAAGTTTGATGCGTCACATGTTAGGACGAATGGTTGACTGAAATCGGGGTAAGCTAAAATAGGAGCGGAAACTAGGGCTTGTTTTAGACTTTCAAAGGCTAATTGTTGTTCGTTTTGCCAATTGAACGGGATATTTTTCTTTAAGAGATGGGTGAGGGGCTTAGCTATTTTGGAAAGGTCGGGTATGAAACGGCGATAATATTAAACTAAACCCAAAAAGGATTTTATGTCCTTAGGACATTTAGGCAACGGAAATTCGGATACAGCTTTTGTTTTTTCGGGATTTGGTTTAACACCTTTATCTGTAATAATGTGACCAAGATATGGTACTTCCTTACGGAAGAATTCACACTTGTCTGGTTGTAATTTCAAATTAAATTGACGGAGTCGTTCAAAGACATCTGACAGGTTTTTTATGTGGAGGTCAAGGTCAAAGCTATGAATTACAATGTCATCCAAGTACACGAAGCATTGGATGCCTTGTAAGCCGGATAGGACTGAATTCATGAGTCTTTGAAAGGTTGCAGGAGCATTTTTGAGTCCAAAGGGCATTCGAGTGAATTCGAAGTGTCCTTGCGGGACTGAGAAAGCCGTTTTAGGTGCGTCCTTATCTGCCATTTTAATTTGGTGAAATCCAGAGGCCAGAACTAGCGTGCTAAAATATTTGCATTTACCTAACTGATCTAAAATTTCTGAAATATTTGGAATTGGGTAGGAGTCACCTATAGTGATATCATTTAATTTGCGGTAGTCTATTACTACGCGCCATTTGCGTTGGCCTGAAGCATCGGACTTCCTTGGGACAATCCAAATGGGGGAAGACCATGGGGACATCGAGGGTTTAATTATACCTTCATCAAGCATTTTGGTAATTTGGGATTCTACTTCTTGTTTGTGCACTTCTGGGAATCTGTATGATTTTGTATTAATTGGAACGGAAGAGGAAGTATTAATTTCATGTTCTAAAGCATCGGTAGTAGTAACATGGTCACCAGGAAGATGAAAGATATCGGAATAAGTGGAACAGAGATCGTATAAGGCATCTGCCTCTTCAGAGTTTAGATGGGAGGCTCGTAATTGGTTTAAAACTTGTTCAGTTCGATTGAGGGTATTATTTTGATTTAATTTGGAATGTGACGTATGGAATATTGTATTTTCTTCAGGTTTATCTAAAGGTATAATTTTTATTTTTTGGTCTGAGTTCACATGTATGGGAGATTCAGAGATATTAACGACGGATATATTTATTCGGGAATTAGGCTTAACCTTTACTATGCAATTTGCCGTCAAGAGTGAATCAGCTATGTACTGATCAAGGACAAGACCTTCTTTTATCTCGGGGTTAAGCGTAGAACATTCAATAATCGCTTCTGATCTAGGTGGAATGGTATAAGTTGGTTCACAAAATTTTAAAGCAAGTTTGATTTTATTTATGATTAGAACATTTTCTACATAATCGATTTTGCAATCAGAATAAGCAAATAAGTCATTGCCAATTATACCGTCATATGGGAAGTCTATATTAGGGATTAAATGAAAATGATGATTCAGTGAGTTAAAGTGAATTAGAATATGTCCCAAAGAATTCATTGGATTTTTTGTGGACCCCAAACCGTGAAAAGTAATAATATGATTAGTAATTGGGGGCATTTTTTCAATAACGTTTATTTTCAGAAAACTAATAGAAGCGCCACTGTCAACGAGAAATTTAAGAGGTCGACTAGAAACTGATGTTAGCATTTCTACGTAAGGTAAGTACTTTTTTGTAGAATTTGTTGTAATGTTATAAGTTTTAAATGTATTATTTTCTGTTTCAGGAACGGTGCAAGAAGGACACGACTTTGATTTACATTGCGATAGAGACGGGGATGGATTGGTAACGGAATCAGAGTTTTGTTTGTCAAGGCCACTATAGGTTTGGGGCTGGTTACCCTGTTTGTTAGTGGTTGATTGGGAAACAGCGATTTTGTTAGAGCCACTATGAATTTGGGGCTGGTTACCCTGTTTGTTAGTGGTCGATTTGGAAACAGCGACTTTGGAAGGGCCACTATGATTTTTTGGGGCTGGTTACCCTGTTTATTAGTCGTCGATTTGGAAACAGTGATTTGATTAGGTAAGGCTTTAGTATCGGTTTGTCCGTTTACTATGCTCGCACGATACCGGACGGGTAGGACTACTCGTTTAAAGTATTGTTAATAATATCCTCAGGGCCCTGTTGATAATCGACTACGTCAACAGAATGAACAGGTTGATTATTTCTAGCAAAACTAGTCGATGGCTGATTTGATTGCTGATTTTGTAGATGCCCAAATCGTCTATTGTAATTATTATTATATTCGCGTTTTCGGCAGTTATCAATAGTGTGGCCTACTGCTTTACAGTAGCGACACACTGGAGGAGCAAAGGTAGGTCCTTGGTTACTAGGCCTATTGGAAACATTCACATCACGCTGAGTTGTGCCACGATTTGGTTGCAATTGCCTTTGGGGTAAACGTCCTTGGCTAAATGGATTATTATTATTAGAAGGAAAAGGAGTGTTCCGTTTAAATGAACTTTGTAATATTTTTTCTTCAGACATGGCAAAATTGATGGCGTCGTTCAAGGTCTCTGGGTCGCGACATCTGACCACCGTAGATAAGCGAGCATTTAATCCACTGATAAAAGTGTGCAACGCAAGGTCCTGCATTGCAGCGACTCGGCCAGCAAGTTCACCTTTCTTTTTCATAGGTATAGAAATATTAATTTCAGTTAATAATTTTGATAAACATGATTCCAATCGTAAAGCGAACTGATTGACCGTTTCGGCATTAGACTGGTAACAACCTTGAAGGTCGGAGAGCAGTGCAGCATAATGTTTTCGTTCCCCAAACTGGGATTTCAAAAATTCTTCTAACTGTTGCCATGTATCAAAATCTTTTATGGCACATGCACTTTCGGCACGGCCTTCGAGTTGGCTCAGAATCAATTTTAAAAGGATATCTTGCTGTGACGGGTTCGCGAGATTTATTGCGTTCCGACAATTATTTAAAAATGCATTTAACTTTTCACGGTTACCATCGAACTTATTTATGAATTTTATCAAAACATGAATGTCAATTTCTTTTGATTCTTTGGTAGACATTGTAAAAGTTGCTTCCTCTTTAGGCATGTCACACCTGGGTATTTAATTAAACAAAGAGATAAGACGCGAAGTCTAAGAATTGCGATAAGAAATTTATGTTGCACTGGTCTCGACACTGAGCGACTTAATAAAATAACAATACGATAAGACTCTATGATCTATTATTCTAAAGCATGACGAATAAAATTAATCGCAGTCAATGAACACTTTATCACTTTCTTTACTTTTAGATTTAATCACTTAATTTCACTGGCACTGAACACAGAGTGGATAGCTTCGACGTTAAGTAAGTATGAATTTCAAGGACTTACAGCAACACGGCGACTGCAAGAGTACCTCGGGTCATCTCGCAGCTGGCGTATACCTTCTCACTAAGGTAAGTAGGCTCGGCGACGGGATCGGCGGTGAACCAGGTAGGTTCTACAGGAAACAGCAGCACACGCGCGGGTAATTTAGTTCGCTACGCGGCGGCAGGATTCAGCGAATAGATACGGCGTAAGATATAGAAATGTTCACACGCGTACTTATGTAGTTTACGCGGCCACGGGATTCGGCGGTTGGAGACGGTGTAAAATGTATTATTGTCCGAGGTCACACAAATGCACAAATTGTTCGAAAAGTTCTCTCAAACTGAGGCGAACCAGGATTTATTTTTTAAATCCCACCGCTGCCACCAATGTTATACGAAGGTTATGCTGAGTCTTTTTAAAAAAAAGAATTAAAAGAGAAAGTTTGAAGATTTGGAAACTTTAATTTGTAATGACCTTTACAAACGACAAAAGATTATTAAAAGGCGAGTGGTCTCAATTGGAGCTAGCAAAAGACTGACTCTTTCCCATGGCTCGGCCACCTGCATGTCACATGACACCGGTGCCACCTGCATAAACTAAGAGAATCCTAGAAAGCTGACCTCAGCTAACATAAGGGCGCTGCCATACATGACGTGTATGTAACAGCACCATGCATGATTGTTACCATCTCCTGCAACTCCTCCGCTGAAGACCCAAGTATAACCGGATCATCAGCATAAAGGAGGCATTTGACAAGTAACTCATTAATCCTTAATCCACAATCACTATGTTTCAAGTCTTGCAAACAACTGTCCATGAAGAGGTTGAACAGCCATGGCGACGCTACACATCCCTGTCTAACACCTGTGTTGATGGTAAACCAGTCAGTGTATGCCCCGTTTATCCTTACACAAGCTCTAGAATCCTCATAAAGGGATTTCAGAGCTCGAATGAGGCTGCTGTTCACCCCATACATCGACAGTACCGACCACATTTCATTCCTCACCACTTTATCGTAAGCCTTTTCCAAATCCACGAATGCGCAGTAGACCTTTCGACCTTTGGCCAAAAATTTCTCGTTTTTATATAATATATTGTAATACATCGTATATAGGTACATAACCCCATTAGCGAAGTCCCTTATACCGCAGAGACAATGCGATACAAATGAACAAATGAAATATATATTGTGGATGAGGCCGAGATAAAATCAATAACATTTACGAACTTTGTAAGCAGGGGTATAGTGATACGTGTCGGCAAGTGAGCCACCCTTCAACCTTACCCTTACACTGGTAACTCCCGTTTGGCCTCGAATACGAATCGTCACATAATGAGACCGTGAAAAACACTCGCTCCTCGCAACTCCCCACACCGAAAACCATCAGCTGCAAAACGAATCGAACACGCAAATACACACACCCAATTACAACCTCTAACGTAATCAAAATAAAGATCATTTTCGCGTAAGTAACAAACAGATACTCCAAAGTAATACTTTCACGAATCGCTGTTTGATATTCTGATAACATTTGTGAAATAATAGGAGATGCTCCTGTTCATGTACGGAGACACCCATTTAACGTTCGGCAAAATTTGATGAAAATACTTAGACGTCGCTTTGCGTCTTCGTTCGTAACTTATAATTTTGAAGCCCTTTATTTTGACACTGGCTGATAACACTCAGTTTCATAACGCTGCTTAACTTTGAAACATGAGAACACTTTTGCAACTCGACTCTCTTATTTTAAGTTTGAATTATAGTAGTACGTCAGTTGAATACTTAAGCTGTTTGAAATAGTTTAACTTTACGTTAAACCAGGAACGTAACTCTGTTTAAAAAAGTAAGGCTGATAATATTAAAATAAAATATAGCTTCCTTTCTTTTTTATGTTTGAATTAATAGCATTTTGTGTTGAATTTTTATAGACTTAGATATATGAAGATGTGTACTAAGATGAAGAGGTGTATAAAAAATGTGTACTAAGGATTTTTGTGTACTAATTATTACTGTACCTCAATATCGATTATATAAACATTGATTTACATAGGTTTATTCAGCTTTCTCTTATAATATCAAATATGATACTACCCACATCCAGATTAATAACACGTTTTCACCGGACTATAAATATTTATGTTCAGTCCTTAACCGAGTAGAATACAGCGAACATATTGTGCTGTAAGCCAATCTGCACCAGAACATCTAAATAAACTGAAAAACGAAATAACCTGTTTGTTCTAAATACTTCGTATTCCAATTTCAAAGCGTATAGAGGTTAGAGAAACTAAATCTTTGGTGGCAGTGTTTCTTTGTCACACGGGGTAACCTGTTTATACAAATATCCTTTTAGAATGTTTGGAGTCTATGTATTAATTTGTGTATGTATTTCTAGTAATAAAGTCGCTGGAGAAGGCCTGTCTACAATAGCATCATTTGCCATTCAACCGGTGGTTTTCGTAGAAATACCATGTTCTTAGCTGGCAGGTGGATATCAACTATAGTGCAGGCAATACACACTCTACATCATTATTATGCTGACAAAGGTTTTTTGAGAATTCCCGCTTTGGGGTAATTAAAAGGATAATATTATCAGATACTCTATAAAAATAACAATGTAAGGGCGGTTTAAAACCAATTCTAAATAGCTTCCTAACCACCATTAAAACGTGCAAGTTAGTAGTAGCAGATTACTTGAAAACTTTATTGCAACAATCGTGATGAATTTACGTCAGACATATTAGCTGAAATTACTACGAGTGGTATCTTATTCGTGGTTTTTTATGACACAAAGTGGAATAATTCATTCCAAACTCTTTTTTGCAGAAGCAAAATTTGTACACAAGCCGCCAAGTCACAAATAGCTGCATTGCTTCAGCAGTATTATGTGGAATATGATTTTTCAGAAACCATATTCTATCGTTGGCGCGGTAAATATTCATGAATACAGCGTGCAGTTTCAGTACTGTATTATATACGGTCGCATAAGAAGATGGTTGAATGCAAAGTGCGCCCCAGAGGATCCGACGTCGATACTTCGTCATTATCGATGCATGGTGCAAAAGCTTTTCTAACAATTTTGAGGTTTCCTTTGTATTATAGATGCATTTTACTAGCTACTTTTTCAGTCTCTGGACCGTTTAACAGTTTTATCCGTCATATATTTTATTTAATTTTTAGGGTACAGATATTTCAATAAGATTCCAGTAACTGTTATGCCCATTTGAAGTCTATTAAATAAAAAATAATATTTCCACTATTTCTTATTTCATCAAAAAATATTTACTAACAAATTACGTTCTTTGTTATAATACAGGTGGCTGGGTCCGCCAGCGAGAAATAAACTAAGAAACGCGAAGCTACAAACACACTTCTCTCGCAAACGTCTTTCCTCTTTTCTTTCTTTCTCCCCTTTAAACATTGACTTGGACTGCCGTTGCTCTCACTCACATTGAATGAAACAAAATAGGAAAAATACTGCTTCTTAACAGTAACTGCTTCTAGTTATGCAGTAACAAGCGTAATTGCATCCCACGAAAAAGCATTTTTGGGGCAATTGCGATTAATCTAGCGATGTAGACCGCCATCCGCATTGCCTTATCATTTAACCGTCACCTCCGTCCGTCTGTGTAGCTTGCTGCTAGACATCAAGCCACACATAATACTGCAGTCATAGTTTCCCCAAAATTCTTGTTTTCCTAGTATCTTTATAATCTAGCCGTTGTACGCCCGCCAAATTGTAAGAAGACGATCAACAGACTATTACAAGCGTGGTCAACGAAGGTCTAATATTCTGCAATGCCAGTTAATTTGACAACCTAAGTGATATTGTGTGACCCTTTCAAAGTCCCGAGTAATAAAATGCCAAAGACATTAGCTACTACGTTTGCAGAACTTTTACTTAGATATTAAGGAAAGTCAAAGATAAAATAAGCTTTGAAAAGTCCTTAGAGAAAACCAGTAGCATTTTAAGTATTAAAAGAACGTTTTGCTAGTATGGATACTAGACTAGGTTTTCAATTGTTCTTAGAGCTAAATATATAATTGATATCGACATTATCAATTTTATTCATGAAATTTTTAATTTACATTTTATTTATATATGAAACTCACACGCCTGGACTGCCTTAAAGATAAGTAGATAGAAAATAATAACATAGGCAGTAAGTGATTTATAATGTTTACCAGTCTACCACTCAAATGTTATATGGTACAACACAAAAATTTAAATGATGATATTTACACGTAGCCAAAATATTTAAGATACAACGGTTTTGCTTATATCCTCTAGGTTATAAAACCAAAAAGGCTTGGTATACCTCTGAAGTTAAATCTTATAAAATAACTAGAGGACGTCAGCAGTTATCCGTTTTGGCCGATCCCGTGGGAATTTCGGGAAATCACTCCTTAGTGCACCCCTACGGTCCCCAAGGAACATACATGCCAAATTTCAGCTTCCTGCGCCCAGTAGTTTCGGCTGTAGCGTGTCTGTCAGTCAGTCAGTAACGGAAGGATTTTATATATTAAGATATGTACATACATATGTATTCTTGTACATTATGATTTAAGATTTGGCTTCAAATATTCAGGAATACACAGCAATGTATTTCTGTATTTAAAATTAACAAATTATTTCATCTACATCATCTTTTCTACATCTACTTTCATCTTTTCGTTTGTTTTACGAGGTGGAAAATCCCTTCGGATCTCCGAATCTTGGGGAAATGAGAGCCGGAGTATGTGGTGTTACCATTAAAAACCACCTCGACTTTCTCATGTACCCGTGTGTCGGAGGGTCGGGTATCGCCGAAGCATTCGTCGCAACCCCCGGACGGGTATTGGCCCGCCAGATGCTCAGGCGGGCCCCGAACAAAATCCCCTTGGCGGCGGATGAAGGTGTTGGGCTCCGCCGCCAAAACACCCAGTGACCGCAGAGGATAGGGAGGACAGCAACGCAACACCGCATCTCCTCTTCCTCTGTGGCCCCACCGCGACGCAACAATGGTGCATCCCCATTTGGTCGCGGGAGATAGGGCGCGCGGCAACGCAACACCGACACACCTCTCCTCCAGCGACCGCTCCCGACTGCGGGGGACAGACAGAACTGTCCCCTGCACCCGCAGTTTGGACACATCCTACGCAGGCCTCACACAAGCCCACGTGGAGCGTTCCCCCCCCCCCCCGGGATCCCGCTTAGCTTCACCGTGGGTGTATTGAAACCCACGGTTACTGAGCCCCCCACCACGACAAGGTGGAGATCCCACGGGGAGGTTATAAGTTTATACTGGCATTATGCTTTGTTCCAACTTAAAAGAGAACTCCGGCAGACATTATTTCCTGACAAAGATATATCACCGTAATATATATTTTTGTTTGAAGTTGTGAAAAAAGAAGTTGTTCGTTATCACATGGAGAGAACAAGTTCGTAGTACGTGACTCTTTTGCGCCAACTGTTCTCCCGATGGGTTAATACCTACGTGACGCTATCTAGCGCTTCATTTTGCCGCTTTAAATATAATCAAGCTTTAGAATCTTCGTATTTTAATAGTTGTTCAACATAGCCAAATATAATTAAATAAGTATAAGATGTTTTTGTACTCTTGGTAAACATAGCAGAATAAAAGTAGGTAACTAGCATGTTGTAGCGTATCATCATCATCGGCTCTTCGTGTCCAGCCGCTGCCAGCCACTTTGCGTATATCGTCACTCCACCTAGCCGGAGGGCGTCCTACACTACGTTTGCCAAGGCGCGGTCTCCACTCTAGACTCCACTCTAGTTGTAGCGTATGGTATACAGATTTATGAACTACAGGCTGTGGCTTGTGGTTTTACCCACCGAGCCTTGCTACCATGTTTTCTATTGATCTTAGTAAGGGTGAAGCATTAAAAAATACTGACTGTGTGCTTACAACAAAGAAGGAACCCGTTGTCCAAATTTCATACTTAGTGTCAGTAGTTTTTGTTCTGCGATTATAATTATATTACTACAAAAATCACTGAATCACTTATAAAATATTGCATTAATATGTGAACGTGAATGCGTTCACATACTAACTTTGCTTCATCACAAACATTCGTATTTTCACTATAGTCAAGTACAAAGCCGTGCTTAAAGTCGATACAAAGCTGCGCTTAAAATCAAAGCCGAATTGTGCTTGAAAAATTATGAAACTATTTCAGCACTTCTCTTAAGTAAATAAATAAACTAACGGCAAAACTATGCACCAGATGACTGCACCTCAAGTTATGTTTTGCATCTGACATCGTGCCAAGACGCTCTGATCTCGATTAAGCTCCGTTTGACTTTAAAACTAGTTTAAAATTATTGAGTCTTAAGATTTATGTCCGTAATAATATTTTCCTTCATACTTTTATGTCTATATAAAGGTTTTGCTTGGGTATTAGTTCTGGTTCTGATGACATATTTTCGTACTCTGATGTTCATCTCTTTGTCTTTTATCAAATAAAATTTAAATACTGACCACCAAAAACTGTTGCAATAAATTAAATCCTGAAATCAACTATCTCAGTAAACAACTATTTCTTGCGCTATAGAAACTTTCAATGGTGGCCACCATTGAAAGTTCATTAATTTGCAACATAACGTCACCACTTTCATCAAATTGCCCCGCTTCTACTCTGTTGTTCATCCCTTTGTTTTTTCTCAAAACAAATTTAATTTATATCCGGTTTGAAACTCTTGCAATATGTAGAGGTCAGTTTTAGAGGCGTTATAACAAACCGTACCCATAACAGAAGTTTGATCTTACCTTGGGTATCGGCGTTCAAAATCTTTTTGTGATGTAATTTATGTTCAACATTTTCTTATGTGATGAATTGAAACCTATTTTTGTGAAAATAAACTATTATTATTAATTAAAATCATTTTAATCAACTATCACACTAAACAACCATTTCTTGCGCTACGGAAAATTTCAATGAAGGCCTCCATTAATTTCCAACATAACGTCACCACTTTCATCAAATTTCCCCGCATATAGATTTCCGCAAAAACCGGCATTGCTAACAAAACCAACATAAATAAATAGGAAGTTTCAATTGGAGTTTGACAAAAACGATTATAACGGCCGGCTGTCTGGAAAGTTATTTGAGAAATTACGTTCAGTCGTTTGGTCTAACCCAACTAGCTCGTGTATAGTTTTTGTCGAATTTTAGTCAAACCACAAGTCCCGAAATCTGTTGTATTAGTAAAGCAATTTGTCCTGGTTCTGCTCGCCGCCCCGCGAACTTTTCTAATCTAAACTGTTGGCCCCGTGTTCAATCTTTGCGAAAACTCGTTCACTACTCGTACGAACGCGACTAACGCTCGTACAGCTGTGCTCGTGTGATTTTACGATATTGATTATTACGATTATCACTTACGCTTTGTTGTTTCAAATAGTTTGAATAAGGTCGCGGTGGCCTGAGGCGAGGATTCCGATATAGCGCTTAGACCTAAAAGTTACGAATCTAGTTCTTAAGTATTTATTTAAAACTTTATGTTCCATGAAAGTAGTAACAGTGTTCGGCCTAATAAAGTACGTCAGATTAGATTATAAGTAAATAACAATGCTAATATGAAATTATAATTATATCACGAGAGATAATTACGTACCTTTGATTCGAGTAACCGATATTTCTTTACTTTTGCAAGCGCCATATCACAACATTGCCAAGTTCACGAATGTAGGCAGTTGCAACAGTGCCAAAATATTTTACTTGCAACAAAGGTACGTGGTACAATATATTATATCCCGAGCTATATTTGATATATAGTGCTGAATTAGACCCGGTATACAGGGGTATCGTGATAAAGCAGTAGCGCCCGTGAAACCGCGAGTAATAGATATTGGATATATGTACATATAATTTCAAGCGGGCAAAGACGCATAGTGATTATATTGAATGTGTGTATTTGAATATATTGCTAGACACTTTAGTTTCAGAATAGAACCACCCAGGTGGGCGCAGCATCCTTGTGTTATGTATAAGAAGTATGTATTTATAAAAAAAAGTAAATATGTATGTATATATCCATTATCTAGTACTCATAGTGCAATCTCAACATCGATGTTTAATTTAGTCTGTTACAGACCACCAGATTTACATAGCAAATTACAGACTAAAGACTTACCCCTAGACTGTTCAAAAGTATGCTTTATAAAAAGTTTTAAGTAACTGTTTACAAAACCCAACTTATTAATCTCGAGATCACTACAGAAAAAAAAATCTAAGCAAAATGCTTTATCATTGACTGAATAAATACTTTTATTATATTTTCTGTCATGATACCAGACCGTTTAACTTATTAACTGACAGGATAAATAAGTTGGTAATATGTCACAAGTAAACATCGTTAATTTAATACTTGGACTTTTAGTTACAGTTTCATTTTAGACTTTGATAATTGAAATTTACTAATTACTTTTGAAAATGCTTTATTATGAACCTAAACATTAAATTTGTTAACATAATATTTTGTAGTAAATTTTGTTACCTACTAAAATATCTACTTGTTGTGATAGTTAAGGTTATGAAAACTAGTGCTCGGAAATATGTCTGTTGGAGCCTAGAGCAGCTAGGGAAATACTGGAATTATTTCACCCGGCTTCTTAATTAAATATTTGAGGGAAATAAGTTTGCGGTGTGTTCTATAAATAAGACGTGATGAGGCGATGTTGTGTTTATTCACCGTTTTATACAGTTCTCTAGTAAATTATACGAGGCGATGTACGATGAAGCAAATCTTATTTTGTGATGGGTATGCAAATATTCTTATGCAACCATTTACTCATACATAAATCTTTGCGTTTATAAACTGTATAAGTAAAAAAATGTTAGTAACACGTTACGCCTGTTGAGGACTGATACAAAAATAAAAACAGGATGTAATGAAATCTATTATAAAGGAAACGCCCACCCTAGAAATAAATCCTTTATTGCGGGAACTTAGATTTAATCAACGAGTAAAAGAACAATCAGACTGAAAACGACAGTTTGTAGACTACACAAAAAGTGTTGTTTCGTATTGTTATCGAACCCATGACACTCTACGCAAATCCTAATAGCAAATGACCGCTTAAACTACTACTCCATTCGTGCAATGTATACGTGAAAGTGTATTCCTTAAATAATTTGTAGTTAGTTTAGGGCGAAAATCTCTATCGAACAAAATAGCTTTATCCTGGGATTGTATCGCTACCGCAAAGTACCGCTTGTTCAGAACGTATACCCTAAAAGTGGTCTTATGACCTCTCCGGGAAATTGCTACGTTTATATCAAAACCTAATTTCTACATGTTTTTCTGATAACATCATAATTCTGTTCGCAATTCAATTCGAAGTTACGTAGGTACGTGTCTGCAATAATATTATTGACTTGGTATTTTAAACACGAACTGTATCATTGAATTTCATTGAATGTTACAGATGCGGTAAACAAACCTTTACGTCACAATAGTATTTCTGTTTGTCTTGTATAATGAATCTGGTAAAATAAAAATAATTCAGACGTTAAAGCAATTACGGGGTTATTTGATTTTAAAACCAGTGACTACTATTTACTAAATGGTTTGATGTGAAGACAAAAATAATTAGGTGTTATAACGCCTTCAAGCACGGTCGCGGCAAAGTAATCGCGATACGTGTGTAGTCGTAATGGGACATCGACGGACACCGCGATAGTTTCAGGGCGGTTTCAGATTAGCGTTTTATACGCGCGTATGAGCTCGTTTTTAGAAGCGCACGTTTTTGAAGGCGCGTATAGGCGCGCCTTTTGGCACACACGCTACTCGTACGAGCGTTGACGCGCTTCTAAGCTCACATAAGAGCGAGCCGTCAGAATCCATGTTGACAAGATATCACTACCGTTTCGAGCGAACACGGCGTAATATAGTGCGCGTGTAAGCGCGTATGCAGAAAAATACGCTAATCTGAAACCGCCCTAAGTGGGTAAGCTACGAACGCTCGTAAGGATCTGTACACACACCCTCTTCGTCTGCGAAACGATGAGAATCAATGAGACGAATCGTAAAAATATTGTTGCATATATTGTATTTCGTTGGATTAAAATCATAGCTAATATATTGTCACTGCCGCACAATAACAAAAAACATAACAGGACGCTAAAGAAAAACATCGTGAGGGAATTAATATGTCTGAGAGTTGTCCATAGTGTTCTAGAAGTGTGACATGTGAAGTTTGCAAACCCGCCATTAGCCAGTGCACAACGACGTAGACTATAAAGTAATCCTTCGTATAGTGAGAAGAGCCTTGTAACCAGCAGTGAGACAGAGTATAAAGAAGTTGATGATAGCCTGCGTACTAGGAGATTAATTATTATACTGTGTCGAGGGACTCACAAAACAATGGAAACGAAGAACACCCAGATTTGACATTTTATGACAAAGTGTTATCCTTGTTCAAACGATCAAACCTATATCATTGCCTATATAATTATATTAATTCGAATTGAATTGATATCGCTTTTTAATGAAGAATTTTTAGATTTAAATAATAATTAACTATACTGTTAGAGTTGAACGGAAGCAGTGATGGGCGTGGCTAACCCCACCGCCACAACGTCATCGCAGAGGGAAGGATAGCGGCGCGCGCGCCTCGTCAGTTCAGTTCGTTTCGGGCACGCGCAGCGTTCACTGGTTAGGCGGAACTCTTGTCGGTTGACTGTAGAAATTGTTATATACCGTGTTTAAATTGTTTGAATAACCTTATTCTGATTTAATTATGATTAAATATAATTCTGTCGTTTTGCTGATAGTTTTTTTTAAGTAAAATATAAACCTAGCGACAATAATACCATAATTAAAATTTCAGTGATTTATGACGTGGGCAATTATGTGAATTATAGGCAATATTTACGCCTCTACAGTTAGTTTTAATTCGATAAAAGTACAAATTCTACCCTGGTATATGAATTTACTGAGTACCTTGACAAAACTGAATTATACGAATGTACCTTGTCAAAACAGCATGAATTATACGAATATGACTATTATTTTTGCCAAGCCGCACTTGGCCAGCGTGATGGACTATGGCCTTATCCTTCTCATTGTGAGAAGAGGCCCGTGTCCAGCAGTGGGACAGTTTATATACAGGGCCAATGATGACAAATATTTTTATCCACTTACTACTCATATTGTAAACGTAAAACTTTGTTCGATTCGAAGATATTGCACGAAAAAGTAACACGTATCCATACGTGTTACATTTTCGCGCAATATCTTCTGAACGAATTTTGACGAATCTTTACAATGACATAGCTTAATAATACGACACCCACGCAGCCATAGCCATGGCCAGTAACCGTTATAATACAAACTCACATCATGCACATATTTAATATATGGATAGACCACGGACTAGACGATCGAAAAATTTGGCGTTGGACAATAAAATGCGAAGAAAATCTTTATATGTCCGATTGCTTAAAAATAGTGTTATCCGCAACCCTAGATCGGGAAAGAATGCACATACATCGTACATTTCTTACATGAGTCGGAATTTTACGGCGTCCGCAGGGAGCTAACTCGCCGTTCTTTTGTACTAGTTGAAAATTTCACCACCAATTTTTCAGGGTTCCGTGCTATGCACACAGAAACCTCTATCTTGTTCGGAATGGTTGTCTTTTTTAACTTAGCTGTATTATACCCGGCTTCGGCAATGATGAAGGATTTCCACGAATTGCTTATTTTGCCTAGACTATTTAGAATAGTTTGGTAAATATTTGTAATAGACGAAACATGTCTCCAAATATGGGTGCGGTGCAAAATGAATTTCATTCTATTCTAAAAAAATACGAATATCTTTTTCTAATACAAAATGATTTTCTTATATTCAGGTATACAATATTGCCTTTACTTTTACATTTTCCTGTAGTATATAAACCACGTTCCTTTGTTTTGAGTACCAGATATTTTAGCACTGTTGCAAGCGCACTGTTCACGGATGTGCTGATATACGTGGTTGATGGTACGTGGTATACATCCCGTTGAAAAATGTAAAAGTAAATTTAGTGTCCACGAAAACTTGACTTAAAAATAAAAGTTTATATGTATATTTATAAGAATAACTGTGGATACTCCTTTTAGCCAGCTAATTTTGTCTGTGTGATTCGGCAACTATAGAACAGTCAGTCAGTCAGTTTCGGTCCCTGTATAATATGGATGGTGAACTTAACAATTTGATGAATATAACTTAATCAAACTTGTTTAACGAGACTTCTGTGTCAATCTAAAGAGCTATATATTTTGCTCCATTCTAGTTGCACAAATCATGTGGCACATCAGAATCTTATACCAGCAGTTTATATAAAAACCAACGTAAAAATGCAAATCTTTTTCTATTTCATTTCAGCGTTATATATCGACGCTTCAGTAAACGCCACTTTTACAATAACCACACAAAAACGACAGCTTCAAATTAAAACCACACGGAACACTTCACAAAATGATTTTATTTTCTGGCATCAAAATAGAGCGACAAAATCAAATTGTTACTTGCGGTTTCGCGGCACACATTTGCGAATATCCGAGGCTGTACAAAATTGTTCATTGCAAATTAGGGAGTTGTTCGTTAACGAGCGTTTTCTTGTCTCGTTGTTACCGTAGACTTTTAGAGTGTAATTCTTTTCGGGTAATTACTTTCACTATCCACGCTGCTGCAATTTTGTATGTGCGTCAAAATGTTGGTTGGAGTTTGAAAGTTTTTATTGATTTTCGTGGTTGTAGGCGTTTTCATAATAAATAGAGATACTTACAAGACAAATAATACAGGCACTAATATCAAAAAGGTACATAATGGCCTATAACGACTATAAAATTGCTGTAAAGGGCTTTCAATTAATCACGTGCGACCAAATGGGGGCGCGTCATTGGTTGCGTTGCGGTGGGGCCGCAGAGGAAGAGGAGATACGGTGTTTTCAGGTTGCCGTCCTCCCTATCCTCTGCGGCCGGAAAAGTATGCTATCCGCGAATCGCGTGAGCCCCCCATTACATGGGACCCGTAGGGACACCGCGGTGGTTTTAGTGGGTATGCCCCGCCTTTAAGGGTGAGTAGTGATAAAAAAAGGGGGAAGGGGTCCATAAAAAATCACGAAATATCACAAAATTAGGTCACTCTGGGTAGTGAGCGAAAATGATGACGCTGAGTGGCTTGATGAAACCGACGTTGATGTTCAACAAAGCACTGTGCCATCAATTAACATGCAGGATGCTTATCCAGTTATTGATGTTGAAGAAAGTCTTGCTAATCCGGGGTCCGAGGACACTGTACATTAAATAATGCTCATATTATATTAGTACAAAAAAGTGGTTCGCATACCTTTTATTATTTTTATGTTAATCAAAAACATCCTGCAAGCTTTATGTCTTCTACCTCTAGACGTTATTATTGTAGCCTTTAATTTTCTATAATAAAATTATATGACACTTATACCAATATGTTATAAAAAAAATAAAAAATACGTTTCTTTAGTACCTACTACTAAAAAATACACGTGACATAGGGAGACGGGGGTGGATTTAACTTAAACCTCAACATGTATCACTAGGGGGAGGGAGGGTGAAAAAAAATGCCAAAAAAATACATCACGTGATTAATGCACAACGAATTTGCATTTACTTTGAAAAATCTATAAAAATAATTTATATATACGATATTATATTTATACAAGTCACACGTTTGATGCCCAGTACCCATATAAATTATAAGAGTAGATACGTACGTTTCACCGCGCAAAACAAAAATGGCATCTACTCGTATAAAATATTTTTCAGTTAGACGTTTTCAAATGCTCTATAGATTTAACATTTAAGCACACAGCTTCATAAATGCAACATTGTCAAGAATCAAACATTTGACTGCACGGTTAGCGTAGTGGTTTAAGCGGCAGCCTCACCGCTCGGCACTGCGCTGAAGTGTTGTGGGTTCGATTCCCACATGAGACAACACTTTGCGTGATTCATAAATTGTTGTTTCGAGTCTGGATGTTCGTTGTGTCCGTTAGTTGTATGTTTGTAAAATCCCCCGCGACACAGGATTTAGTCCTAATGCGGGAGTCTTTTAAAGAATAAAAAATCGTATGAAATGCCCACAACTTTGGAATCTGTTGTGAAACATCAATACAAATTGAAGCTATGTATTTGTAAAAAGAAAAAACTATACAGGGTGTAAAAAGACCGTTAACAAAAACTGACATCCCATATTGTACCAAACATTACAAACATTTTTACTTCGGCACCATACCTGGGAAATTACTGGTTCAGGAGATATTGAGGCTGAAAGTCACTACTTTTTTTTTCTAATTATGTTAAAATCGTGTTTTGAATGATAAATGTAAACTTTATTCCGAATAAACAAAAACAAAATTTTCAATATTTCCCCAAAATAAAGCCTGATGTACGCGCTTCAAGCCATCAGCTGAGCTGTAGGCGAGACCATTACCTTCGGCTGCGTGATCACGTGATCATAAACTGCCTGCGTTAGCCGGTTTCAGATTAGAGTATTTTTCTGCGCGTATACGGTCCTTTCAGCATTTGCGTTTACACGCGCGCTACGTTACGCGCTTCAAAAAACCGGACTAGCGTAAACGCGCATATTTTGGCGTTTTCGCTTGAAACGATAGTGACATCTGTTAGTGTCAACATGGATTCTGACGGCTAACGCTTATACGAGCTTAGAAGCGCGTCAACACTCATACGAGTCGCGCGTGTGCCAAAAGGCGCGCCTATCTATACGCGCCTAATTCCAAAAACGAGCTTATATGCGCGTATAAAACGCTAATCTGAAACTCCCCTTAGGTACCAGGCGTACTGTTATAATATTGTTACGGACGGGATAACGGGATTGGAAGGAAACACCGAGTAGCACTGATGACACTTTATTCGACTTTACACACGACGCGCCGTTTAATTTCGACGCGGACAGCACCAACACAAGCGTCTTTTGCACTGCACTTTTCAATGCATTTCACTGCACTTCTTCACTGCACTTTACTGCACTATACTTTCACTTTCACTTTATTTTACTACTTCTTCTTTCTTCCTTTTCTTTTTCACTTTACCACTTTTCAACTTAAACTGGCGCTTAGCGCGTCTACACCGCCTTATATACCCCTAAGAATGTTCTAGATCTACTTATTTCGATTGTCTTTTCGTTATTTAATTGTTTTTCCATCTCCTGTCTCTTTTTAACCTTTCCATTCGTTCTTGAAGTTTCTAGAATTTTCTAATCTTTATTCGAAATATTTAAATTTGTGTTTCCATCGCCTGTCTCTTTTTAACCTTTCCATTCCTTCCTGAAGTTTCTAATATTTTCTATTTTTTACTCAAAATATTTAAATAATCTTTTAAATATTTGCCAAATATTCATAAACATTTTCCAAATTTCATAAAAACCATAATCCACATAACTGTTATGACTGGGATTTGAACCCACGCCTTCAGAACGTGAACGGAACGTTTTATCCGCACGGCCATCGCCTTGTTGTCAATGACTTGTAAATATGGCGAACACTTGACAGAGTGTATACGTCATCGAACTAAAAACTCATTTCAAAATAATAAAATAGTCTTCAAACCTCTTTGCTAATTATTGTGCTTCGTGACGACGGTTTGACATGACACCGGCCGTCACAATATTTAATGTATGAAGTACATATAAAATAATAATGCTTAGATCAGCAATAGGCATTGAGCGGTATACGTCATTGAAACTGATCCATGCATTATTATTCGATTCCGGTAAAGACATTCTTATTACAGACTTCGTTGTGGGCACTAGGTTTTTTGTCAATTCTATTTTAAGTCATTTTATTTCATTAAATTAGTCTGTTTTTGACCTTTGAGTTTTTTTTTTAAAGCTTTTTCGGACCTGCCCTGTAACAGTGGTGTCAGAAGTGGGATATTCGGGTAAGTTTATACCAATTCGATAAGCCCGATATTCCACGTAGTAAGGTCAACCAGTGCCCACAACTCGCCGCGTTTCGGTTCTATCCAGACGAAGTACAACTGTCTGGATCTCGCTGTATCTCGCTGAGTCTCGCTGTAGCTCGCCATATTTCGCCGTATCTCGCCGTATCTTGCCGTATTTCGCCGCATCTCACCGTATCTCGCCGAAACTCACCGAATCTCGCTGTATCTCGGCGAATCTCACTATATCTCCTCACATCTCGCCGAATCTCGCCGTATCTTGCCGTATCTCGCCGTGTCCAGGGCCCATATCGCCGTATTGGGTCCTGTTCCGCTCGCCGTGCTCGCAGCACCTCGCCAGCCGACGCATCGTCTCGTAGACGGTGTGCTGCCCACATCTCGCCGTGACCGCTCGCCTGCCGTAAGAAGATAGTTACCGCTGACAGCATCGGCCAGTCAAGTCCATCGTCACAGTTCAAGAGGTTCCTTCAACTGCTTGCCACCGCCGATTATGTTCGTGCGTGATTTGCCTGTGAGTACTATATTTTGTTCATTGTTATTGCCACTTACCAATTTGAGTAATTTTCCTATTCACGTTAATCCTAAATACCTAATATGTCGAAAACTGAAAGGTCTCAAGTATCACTTTCGGAACAAGTTCCACTCAAAGTTTTATGTGATTTTGTTCACCCGTATAGCGGAGAAAGAGAAACTGTCCCCGGGTTTTTAACTAACTGTAGAAACGCTTTAGATCTCGCGTCGGAATCTCAGAAAGGTATTTTACTAAAGTTTGTACTGTCAAAATTAACCGGTAAAGCACAGGTTGCATGTTCAAATAAAATATTTGAGACCTTTGAGGAGTTAAAAGATTTTCTCAAACAACATTTTGGTGAGAGAAAACATTACAATCATCTATTATTAGAACTTCAGTCATGCAAACAACTACTCAATGAGATAGTTGCACAATACACCTTAAGAATTGATACATGCCTCACTTATCTGCAGTCCGAAATCCATAACTCAGATTCCTTAAAGAAAGAATTAGCGGGTCGTATTGCTATGACAGAAGATCTAGCATTATATACATTTACTTTGGGATTACATTCGGCTCTTGGTAATATTGTACGATGCAGAAACCCTCGGACTCTAAATGAAGCATTCGAAGAAGAGAAAATTCTAAATTTGGGCAAAAGTTCTATTTTAAAATCAAAGTTATGTAAATTTTGTAACAAATCAGGTCATTTAGAGTCGGAGTGTTATAATAAGTTAAAACGCGACACTGTAGCGCGCTTGCAACATCAGCCGCGTATGCAAAATAATTCCTTCCACAGTTCTCGGAATAATACAACACCGGTCATTTGTAGGTATTGTAAGAATATAGGCCATGATATTTCGCAATGTCGTAAACGCCAATATAATAATTCTAGAACATTTAATAACAATTCGCACACTAATAACTTGCCTAATAACTCTAGGAATTTTCAACAAAACTTCATAGAGTCGGCATCCGAAACATCATCGCCTCCACAGATTCTTGAAAGAGAAAACAGTACTAACTCTTTAAACTAGATGTTGGGTTTGCAAACCAGTACCGTTGCAAGTTCCACAGTCTAGGTACTGTAAATCCCAGCTCAAATACCAAATCCACTGTTTCAAATAATAAATCTACTATTTCCAAATCCACTGTTTCAAATACTAAATCTACTATTACCCAATCCACTGTTTCTAAACCGTATAGTGCTATTTCTAAAAATAATAATTCTACTACTAAATCCACTGTTTCTAGTAAAACGGGTCCTATTTCTAACGAAAATAATTTCATAAATTCTAGTTCTAATTCCACTGAGTCTAAATCGTCGCTGCGTACTATTTCGGGTTTGAACCGCGTTGATAACGGTGATAAACGGTTCTTACGTACTAGTTCGACCGTAAGGTCCATCGATAACAATATTCCTAGTTCCTCGAAAGATTCACCTCTATCAAGCTCGTTTATGACCAAAAATGAAAAATGTTCCAATTTCGAGTGTAAATCAGTTCAAGAGTTATTAAATAAATTTGTAGATGAACCGATAGAGTGTCCTATGGTATATGATATAGCGCAAAATAAGAAAACTTCGTTACCGTTTGTTGAAGTGTATACATCTCATTCCGAAATGCCGTTGCGTCTCTTAGTTGATACTGGGAGTTCCATTTGCCTCATAAAGGACACTAGTCTCTCAAAAGCCCCAGAACTAGATCAAAATATAGTGGAATTTAAAGGTATCAACGATGTCGGGTCGTATGCCCAAACCAAAGGCACTTTTATTTTATCTATTAAGCCCGATGTGTCAAACCAATTTTCATTTTCATTTCCTTTCCATGTCGTGTCTAATGTTAATCTTGATTATGATGGTATCATAGGTACGAACTTCTTGTCTATGCATAATGCGTCAATCGTATATCCCGAATCGAAATTAAAGATACTGGGTGAAACATCTGTATGTTTTGATTTAAAAACCACGAGTGTAACGTACAAAATTCCGCCACGTTCTGAAATGTTAATAGAATGTTCCGTAACGAATCCCAAGTTAAAAGAAGGCCTAGTTATGTGTGGTAAAGTCGATCATTATCCAAACCTTATATTTTCTAAATGTCTAACTCGAGTAAAATCTAATAATAAAATCACTGTCTCTGTATTAAATACCTCTGAAAGCGAAGTTATTCTTAACCCAATCAAGTTGACGTTAGAGCCTGTGTCTTATGTGCTACAGCCTAGTCCTACTATCCCCTCCACTTCTAGTCCCGTAAACCAAACATTCCCCTGTTTCCAAACTACTACATCCGAATTGGAGCGCGACTATAAGATCCAAAAAGCCTTGAGATGCGAACATATGACTCAGGAAGAGGAATCTGCGTTGCGTGAATTATGCTCAGAATATAATGACATATTTTATCTAGACGGAGACATACTGACAGCGACTAAGACCGTACAACATGAAATTCGTACAACCTCCGAAACTCCCATCCATGCTAAAACCTATCGTTTTCCCGAATGCCATAAGGAGGAAGTCAGTAAGCAGGTTAAAGGTATGTTAGATCAAGGCATTATCAGCCCTTCTACATCCCCTTGGTCAGCACCGATATGGGTGGTACCGAAAAAGGCGGACGCTTCCGGTAAACCCAAGTGGCGCATCGTTATCGATTACCGAAAACTGAACGAAATAACTATCGGTGATGCCTATTCTATCCCCAATATCACGGACATCCTTGACCAGCTTGGACACAGTAAATATTTTTCGACTTTAGATTTAGCATCTTCTTTTCACCAAGTTTGTATGAAGGAATCCGACGCTGAGAAAACAGCATTCAGCGTCCCGGGTGTTTCCAGCTTAACAGGTCACTATCAGTTCAATAGAATGCCTTTCGGACTTAAAAATTCCCCTTCTACATTCCAAAGGCTGATGAACGTCGTTTTATCTGGTCTCCAAGGTCTCCATTGTTTTACATATATGGATGATATTGTTATTTTTGGCAGTCAACTTTCTGATAGTATTAGCAACCTTCGCAAAGTGTTCGACAAGCTGCGCGAACATAACCTAAAGTTACAACCTGATAAAAGCGATTTTTTACGTAAGGAAGTCCAATACTTAGGACATATTATAACAGATAAAGGCGTGAAGCCCGATCCTAAGAAAGTAGAATGTGTCCAAAAGTTTCCTGTACCCAAAAATCCTCGCGACATCAAATCCTTTCTCGGCCTCGTCGGTTACTATAGAAGGTTTATAGAGAACTTTTCGCATATCACCAAACCATTAACAAGTCTATTAAAAAGGACGTAAAGTTCAGTTGGCTCTCTCCGCAACAATCGGCGCTCGATACCTTAAAAGATAAAATCACGACAGCTCCTATCTTACAATACCCCGACTTTACTAAGCCTTTTATCCTAACCACAGATGCCTCCAACTATGCCATATCCGCTATCTTATCCCAAGGAGAAATAAATAACGATCTCCCAATTGCATACGCGTCCCGTACGTTAAATAAATCAGAGGGAAACTATTCAACTACAAAAAAAGAGTGTTTAGCTATTATATTCGGCACTAAAACTTTCCGTCCGTATTTATATGGGCGACGATTCAAAATCGTAACAGACCATAAGCCTTTAGAATGGCTTTTCAATATAAGCGACCCCAGTTCCAAATTAGTAAGATGGCGTCTCAAACTCGAAGAGTTTGATTATGAAATTGTCTACAAAAAGGGCAAAATCAATTGCAACGCTGACTCCTTATCTCGCAACCCCGTTCTCGCCGTCGATCCCGAGTCTCCCTCCACATCTGAAACATATGAAAAATATTTACAAATTAGTCAACAACAAAATATTTCCTATGACACTGTTATTATAGAACATAACGACTCATTACTTAAAACTAAATGTTAAATGATAACTTACCCCTCTGCCATTGACTTAGACGATTCGATTCCATACTGTTCTGAAATTTTACAAATGTCTAAATTTAACGAAGACTTACCTGACATAAGAACTGTAGAACGGGAGCTGTATACATTTCAAAGTACGTCCAACGATAAACATGTATTTACCCATTTATTCTTACGAGTTCATCATTACGATGAAATGACCTACAAAGATATTTTTAATATGTTAAGAAATTATAGAGATATGGTAACTACCTGGTATTCAGAAGAAAAGGAATTTGCCATTTCTGATTTTCAAGATCCTTTCACGAAGATATCATGTACCAAAATATATAATATCTTAGGGTTTATATTTCATAAAACAGGTCTTAAAATCCATTTATACCATAATAACATTTTATTCCCAACGCCCGTTGAAGTTCCTCGTATATTAAAGGAAAACCATGACTCACCTTCTGCGGGACACCCCGGTATTTCACGCATGTACGATAGATTAAAATCTTAGTATTGGTGGAAAAATATGCGCCAAGATATAGAAAATTATGTCAAGAGTTGCAAATCTTGCCAAGTCAACAAACCTTTAAGTCATTCCAATAAAGCGCCAATGATTATTACTTCAACTGCCACTAGACCGAACGAAAAACTTTATCTCGATATAGTAGGTCCTTTACCTGAAACTAGAATTAACAGTTACAAATTTATTTTGACCGTACAAGACGATCTAACGAAATACTCCCAGGCCTATCCCATGCAAACCTGTTCCGCTCAAGAAACCGCTCAACGTCTTGTACACTATATCTCACACTTAGGTATACCGCGTAATATAGTCAGTGACCAAGGCACCAACTTTTGTTCTGATGTTTTCAAACAATTAGAGAGACTATTCGGTATTAAACACATTTACGCATCGCCATACCATCCGCAAACATGTGGTGCCTTAGAAAGAAGTCATTCCACCCTAAAAGAATATTTACGTTCCTATATAGAAGACAATACACATACATGGGATTTATACTTGAACACAGCAATGTTGGCTTATAACTCAAACATACATACCACCACGAATTTTTCCCCATTTGAACTCATGTTTGGTCATAAACCGTATATTCCCAAGTCCATCGATAGCCTAGATAACAATACTTACACTGATTACGTACGAGCGCTCAATCATAGATTATATTATAGTCGCCAAAAAGCATTGCAAAACGTTCAACGTTCTAAAGAACGTTCGAAACATTATTACGATTCAAATTCTCGCCCCATAACGTATAATATTGGTGATTCGGTATATATTCGATGCCATCATAAGCAAAATAAGGCCCTATTACCCGTATGGAAAGGCCCTTACAAAATCATAAAGATAAACGGTAACCACACAGTCACAGTGCAAGTCGATAGGAAACATGTTCGTCACCACTATGACGAAATCAAGCCCGCCTTTTAAAGCATAGCTATCTCTATTGTCCCCAGGTTCCTCACAACCGTTTCCGGTAGCCAGTTTATATCAAAGATGTTCGGAAGTCCCGGACTGTACTATGACCAATTATTGGACATCAAATTTTCTAACGATAACTGGAACGTTGTCACCTCAGTAGATTTAAGTCACATCCAACCGCATTTAAACAGTATAGAGTTCTTACTCGAACGCGTTTCAAAGCATTGCAACACAACTCTGTCTTCCCAACTTAAAACCGAATGTCATAACTCATTAAGTTCATTGAAAGCTCTACATAACAGTAATATTCAGAAGTTTTCATCACTTTCATATCTCACTCGGATTAAAGAATCTAGACGTGCTAAACGGGGTCTAATTGACGCCGGTGGCTCTATATTAAAAACATTCTTCGGTACCTTAGATGTTAACGACGCTATCAAGTTCACTAATGCCACATGAGTAAATAAACCGAACAGAGAGACAGCTTCATACAACAGCGCTAATCGGTTGCACTACTACAAGCACGCGGCGCATGTGTACGTGACCACTGGCCGCTTGTCGTGTACGCGGCGAGACTGGAAAAAACCGGTTTACGTAGGCACAGGCAGTTGACAATCTCAGGGTTATTACGACGCACGTTGTTTGTTTTTACGTTGCAAGTTTTAATATTTTAATGTAAAAACGTGGTACATATTTAATTATTAATAATGGTCGTTTATTGTCCTGTGTGTATGAATAATATTAGATGAAATAATTCAGTCATTATAAAGATTTTAACGATGGTAACGTACAATTGGGTTTTTTAATTATACCTCCTGATAATTTTATCGCATTTGTTGAATTGCTCGAGCAAAAGTTTCGCGAATATTTCGATCTTGAAATAAATATTGTCAATGTTGGCAACGAAATACTTAACATGTTTGAATGAGGCCCACCAGGATCTTCTAGCCCGATCCCTCAGGTGATCCTCATGAACTCATTAGTTGTGAAATTGTGTAAAAGCAATTAACGTTTACAAAACCAATGACTATCAGAAAGTGATCAGCCATCGATAGGGCTTACAAAAAACAGGTGCATGCGATTTTCGACCTTATTGATGTAACTCAGAATTTATAATTTTACTAACGTATCAATATCAGAAAGCAAGAAAATACGAAAAAAAAGTCTGTCATGAATTGTCAATAAGGTCGAAAATCACATGCACCTGTTTTTGTAAGCCGTATCGATGGTTGATCATTTTATAGCTAAAGGAGCACATAATAGTTAAAGGAGATTCCTATGTTTATTAGCAAAATAAATCATATTACCAGAAAAATATTCAACACTATTAGTGGTATCGTTGGGAATGTCAAATAAATCACGTCGTCACGTCGTGTCGTTGGTAACAAATGTATATTTTTATTTCGTGCTTTTAAAAGTTTCAGGTGCATGCTTTTTGGTTCCACTCGCTATTTTATTTACAACTGTACTTCTGCTGTATAGCGAATCCGTCGAGTCCAAGAATCTGCCCAATCCATGAATCTGTCGAGTTGGGAATCTGCCGAATCACGAATCTGTCCAATCCAGAATCTGTCGTATACCGAACAAGCGATTTGTCTTAACCTATTGTGACAACCCTACCAAAATAGGTAACAAATTTACAAGCTCTTAAGAAGCTGTCTCTCTGTTCCGTTTATCGACTCATGTGCTAATGCTATTAATAAAGTACAGTCAGACGAAATAGAACTTACGTTGTTAATGCACGATAACATACATGTAATTAAGTCCACTATATCTACATTTAATAGTACTATGTCTAAGGTAAAAGATAACGAACATCGTCTGAACAAAAACCTAATAACTATAGAAAATGCATTCGAAAATTTAAGTCAAACTACTGATAAATTAGAATTAAAGTCACAGTTGTCTCTCATATTAACTTCGGTAGAAAGTATCATAATGAATCTATCCTTCGATATAGATGATATTAATAACGCAATATTATTTAGTAAAATGAACGTTTTGCACCCGACTGTACTAAGTCCCATGCAGCTGTATAAGGAGCTCGAGTTACATATCAACTACATGCCTAAACACTCTGAGCTACCTATACCCTTATCGCTAGTAAACGTTAACGAAATAATTACTGTTAGTGATATCGTATGTTATTACCAAGACAATAAGTTAGTATTTATTTTACAGATTCGTTCTTTCACAGCTCTATAACCTGTACCATATCATCCCATTTCCAGTCCCATTAGATTTAAATACTCCCGATACTTATGCTTTAGTTGCACCGAATAAACCATACCTGGCAATAACCCTGGACAGACTATTCTACTCACAGCTCGCGAGTGTCAGTGAGTGCAAACAAGTGAAAGGTCAGTGCTATGTGTGTCCTCTAGGTAACGTGTACTCGACAATGGCAAACCCGACATGTGAAACTACGTTACTAACAGAAGCATCTGCTAAGTTACCAAAAAGTTGCCAAACTAGAGTCTTGCGTGGCTCGATAGACGTTTTCCAAAAGATCAGTGGTAATCGTTGGATTTTTGTTCAATCAGAACCTGGTAAATGTCATGTTATTTGTAATGAAAATTTTAGTAATACAGATGAGGTCTTGTTCGGTTCCGGAATATTACATTTACCTAAATCTTGCAAAGCCTTAACAACATTAAGGCATTAACGTTTATCCCAAGCGACACTTACACCTCCAACGTCACTACCGTCTTATCTAACTTTAATATAATCGACGAATGTTGCGATACTCAACATTTCAATAAAAGTCACATCCCATTAGTCAAGTTAAACGAATTTAATAATTTAGAGTCTTTAGTAAAAGTCAGTGTGCAGATGAACGAGTTCGAGAAACAGTTAAATAAAATCTCTGAACCGTCACACTTTGAGAAATATTCTACCAGCCATCTTACCCTCACTTATATAACAGCTATTTTAATGTTATTATATTTATTGTTCAAGACCAGGAGAGTTATTTGTCCCAGACGAGGATGCTGTGTAAGAATCTATAACAAGAACTATGTAAGCCAACCCCCTGTTCCTTCTATTCGACATAACGTGTCAACCATTGTTAATGCATCAACGGACTCGTCAGCTGATGACCTTGACGATCATACAAATATCTCCACAAGGTCGTTGCCGAATTTGAAGAGAAATGTAATGCCGTAGTTAAAACGTTCTATTAATATTATTATTAGTTAAATGCACTGGTATCTCTTATATCTAAATTTTGTAAGTAACATTTTAAATTTTAATTAAATCAAACCTATAAAGTAATTAATTGTAATTTCTAAATCTGTGAGTTAAAATAGATAATATCTTAAAACTATATCAAGAATTCTTTATATCTTTACATGCTATTATCTCATAGTAATATTTCGGGTTTTTCTAGCTTACATAAATTACAGTTATAGTTGCTTAATCTTAGTTTAAATAATAAAATGTTTGTAACTCTCAACGACTTCTTTACAGTTAGCAATTCGTTTACTTTCAATTGATCATCCCTTTACCCGGTATGATCAATCTTAACGGGGGGGATGTTATAATATTTAATGTATGAAGTACATATAAAATAATAATGCTTAGATCAGCAGTAGGCATTGAGCGGTATACGTCATTGAAACTGATCCATGCATTATTATTCGATTCCGGTAAAGACATTCTTATTACAGACTTCGTTGTGGGCACTAGGTTTTTTGTCAATTCTATTTTAAGTCATTTTATTTCATTAAATTAGTCTGTTTTTGACCTTTGAGTTTTTTTTTTTAAAAGCTTTTTCGGACCTGCCCTGTAACAGTACACTGTAGGTAGATACGACCGGTGTAGGTACGATGCATTTCTCGCGCCAGTTTTTCTGCAAGCGCGCGCTATGAACATGATGATGATGTGCAAAACGAGCACACTTCGGCTTGGTGATAGGTCTTGTGACACTCTGTATATAAAGTCTACACGTTAAATTGAAAAATAAAATAAAATTTCGTATAGAGGTTTAGAAATTCTAAATTGCAAATCCTGCGAATTCTCACATACTTATTTCAAATTTTTATGACTCGCATTTGTAAAATCAGTGCATACATTACCTAACCAATTTCATTAGTAAGTGATATAAAGCCTGTTACCGTTATAATCCCCATCCGAGATCCACTAAGATAGAAGTGTTTTATCCATCTGTTCTACTAAGAATATTGTTCACCGAGCTATTGCGGATACCAATAATTATTTTCAGCAAACGGGATTTGAATCGGACAATCGCGAATTCCGTGAAGCTACTTCTCAATCCCATCCATGGATAGCGAGCCATCTATACCAAAAGTATAAACGTTAATTTATCGGTTATCGTTATGATAGCTATTTCAAGAATACAAATGATTATAAAAAAATATATATTGAAACAGGCCAATAATACCAAATTCAGGTGAGCAATATTTTATTATGACAGTAAGCAGCTCTTCCTTAAATGTACAAAGGATACATAACGATCTGGGAGAATTTAAGGCCTCGAGGGAAATCACACTGATGGCAGATAACACCCTAAAGCTATCAGGTAGCTTGCCGTAAATATCTCGGTACAAATAACCCATTATACTTTTATATTGAGTTGTTGACTTGCATGTAATATATTTTATCCTTTGATGATTTATAATTGAAGCAAAACTGATTTTATACTTAATGATAATTGAGTAAAATAAAATTAAGCCTATCCGCAGAATAAACACAGGTGTAAAACAGCCTCACAGAAGAAGTAGGTGACTTTCCAGGCTCTCGAGCTTATTCAAATTCCTGAAGTGAGAGCACATCTGAACCGACTGCCTCGACAAAAACAAGCGCTTCCGCCAATCAATACATATTAAAGCTATTGCTATTTGCAGATGACATTGCTATAATTTTGGATTAAAACAACTCACCCAAATTTTGTGAATAAGTAAATGGAACAATAATATGGATAATAAATTAAATATTAATATGGATATTAAATAAAAAATTGAACCAGGTATCTAACTTAACAATAACATTAATGACGGCATGAATACCGCTATCAAAGTTTGAACGGCCATCCCGCACAACTTACCGACGTTTATCGCCGGGCTGCTGCTGAGATCATCCACTGTGATCACTACTATAGAAACTCCTCTGTCTGAGAAGAACATAATACCTCGATTCCAGACCAGTCAATAGCTGCTAATATTGTTATTTCATTGTTCTACGTGCTATTAGAGTGTCTTGTACGATCTATTTACGGGCTTACGGGTTATGTGGCCTTTTATGTGTGAAAAATCAAAGACTTACTCTCGCTACACCTCAATCACATAGTCAATAGTGACTCTAGCCTAAAACTACAAAGCCATATTGCTCCTAATTAAGGTATGTAGTTATTTCCTAATTACTGATATAGTAAATAGGTATCAAAATAAGCAGGGTTATTAAATAATACTAGAGGACGCCAGCAGCTACGCCTGTATTTTTTTTAATTTACCCGTTTTGGCTGATCCCGTGGGAATTTCGGGAAATCTCTTCCTAGTGCACCCCTACGGTCTCCAAGGAACATGTGAAATTTCAGCTTCCTGCACCCAATAGTTTCAGCTGTAGCGTGTCTGTCAGTCAGTCAGTAACGCAAGGATTTTATATATTAAGATTACGCTGACTGTATACTTTCTATTCTATATAACTATAAAAAGGGTTCTAAAAAGGATCCTAAAAAGGATCCTAAAATGTACAGACCTATTTCCTTACTACCAACGATGTCTAAAATATTTGAAAAACCAATAAAGGTCAGAATCACCAGACACTTCAACGTGAATAGGGTACAAACCGGAGACAATTCGGACACCAGAAGAACGTAGGCACACAAGATGCAATAGATAGCCTAATCAAAGACGTTACTACGGAAATGATCCTAAAGAAAAAAGTAGCGGGACTCTTCCTAGTTCTGAGTTCCGCCTTTGATACAGTAAACCAGGAGTTATTATTGAAAAAACTAGAACACTATGGCATTAGAGGAAAAGAAATGCAGTTACTCACGTCGTATCTAAAAAATAAAAAATGTATGTCGAAATACAAGCAGTGGCAAGATTATGACCACGATCAAAGTGGTAATTGTAGTATTGGATTTGAGCGTGCTTTTAGGTCCAAATTAGTACAAATCCGAACTGGCGTGCCGCAAGGTTTAATACTGGGTCCATTGCTTTTCATTATTTTTATCAATGATCTTATAAATTATGTCAGTAAAACATCGAAAGATAATATACACTTGGTAGTGTTTGCCGATGACACGAACGTGTCAGAAACACTACATATGTATATGTAAATATATATATATTCTTGAATGTTTCATACTACGGATTACTTTTCGAAACTTAAGATGTTTATGTAAAAGCGAGGTAGTTGTAAATAATAGATAGTTTGTGGGATATTAACACTTTAATTAATCAATTATCAATTAGACTGAAATGAAACATATCTTGTCGAGTTATACATTACATAGATTTATTCATAGAAAATAATAATTACTGCACATAATATTACACTATAATATATACTAAAATTGGAATTGTAATATATTATATACCGTACGTGAATTGAGATTTCCATTACAAGTATTATTACTGTATACAATAAATATACTTATCTCCAGTATTACAGCTGGACCATGCGGAGTGTACAGTCCTGTAGTCGCCCAACGAAATGTGTCAGTTGTAGTACGGCACTGGTTTATATAGGAAAATACCCCCACTGTTCGGCGATCACAGGATGTCAATTGATTTCCTCATTTCATTATTTCAAAATGACGTTACAGAATTGGAGTAGTCTTTAAAATAATTAAAATGATATAAAATGCTTATGACTAATTAACAATTATAGTATTTATTACATTGTGTAAATAAAAACATATTACAAAATATGATATTAATCTTTATTCATATAAATGAGTATTTAGTTCCATCCATTCTTCAGGCCATAGGCGAATAATTATTTTGTAGGATCTCTTAATTTTAGCTGTCAATACATCATGTCGCCTATTGTTACGATTACGACAAATTAATAAATAAAGGTAGGTGTATTAACGAGTTGGTGGAGGAGGACCTTTATATATATCATGTATGATGTGACTCTTAGAATCGCGATATCTCTGGAATGGTAACTCTTAGGAAAAAATCATTAAAGCCATTTTTTTAGAAAATTTTAAGGTCTACAACTTTGGGTGAGGTTTTATTTTGATAAAACTTACCGTTTTCGAGAAAAATCCTAAAAGCCTCAAATTTTGACGTTTGACCCCGAATAACTTCTTTGTAATGTAAAACCCTAGCTCTCCACCAATACTTGGCTCTCCGGCAATTATTGATATTTGACCAGTATTTTTATGTCTAAATTGACCGGACAAATATGATGATAGATTATTTATTAAATTTTGATCTTAGCTTTGAGCACATGTCATTACTGGAAGTCATTACTTGAATTCACACACTTTATATTATATCCTTGCTCGAAATAAAGGAGCCCTGTATGTACATGACATATTTACTTGTTCAGAGTTTAATAGTTCTGCATAATTTAAAAAAGCCGTTTTATTCGCAATTCATAAATATGAAACAACTCGTAAAGAAAAAGATATACAATTAACGAAATTCATCCGCCAGAAAAATTTCTCTCGTAGATGGTTACTGCTGCGTAACCCTATACTGTTCGGTTAAACATTAATTATGCGGCCACTGTGCGTGTGTTTCCGGCGTCAAATAGACCACACTATCACTTTCGGGTTCGAAACAAGCGAATAAATAATGTGTCGGCGCTGACAGTGATGAAAACTGGCCGGTAAATATCTACTTGATATTTATGCGTCACAGTGTTTATTTACAGTTGTTTGATTCTGTGATTCTTTTTATATTTCTAAAGTTGATTTAATTATTGATTGTTTCGTGCATATTGAAATTAAAATTTCATCATGTTAGCCTAGAGACGTCCATTGCTGGACATAGGCCTTTCCCAAGGTTCTCCACACAGACCGATCTTGAGCCGCTCGCATCCATCTGCTTCCCGCGATCTTAACCACCTGGATCCGACGATCTCGTCGGTCCACCTTGCGGGAGGCCTACCCCTGCTGCGTCGTCCGGTACGTGCTCGCTACTCCAGAACCCGCTTGCCCCGCGGCCATCGGTTCTTCGCGCTATGTGCCCTACCCATTGCCACTTCAGCCTGGCTATTCGGAGAGCTATGTCGGTTACTTTGGTTCTCCTGAGGATAAAACATATCTTTGGGGAATAATGAAGTATGTTTGTTAAAGTGTTGACTTGGTTGTGGCAGTTGACAGTTTGATGAGGTAAACGATGTGGAGGGCTACAGTCAAGGGGATGTTTCTGCTTGTGTCCCATGTGGGTATAATGTTTGTTTGTTTTAGATATTTTGTTTTGAATAGGGGTGACGTCATACAGCGCATTTTTGATCCGATCTCGCAGCAATTAAAATTTATTGAAGTTAAAATTAATAACTTTCAACCCATGAAAGCACGGATAGCATAGTAGACTAAGCAGCCGCCTCGCCGTCTGACACTGCGCCAAGTGTTGCGGTTTCGAATCCTACACGAGACAACACTGTGTGGTCCATAAATTGTTGTTTCGAGTCTGGGTGTCTTTCGTGTCTGTAGATTGTACGTTTGTAATATCCTCCGCCACAGAGGATTTATTCCTAGTAGGAGAGTTGTATACAACGTGTAATGGAAATAACGCACATCCTCAGACACCCCAATTAGAAAACCTTATTTCAATCATATTGCATGCATTGAAATATTTTTTTTATTTGCGTAAATAATGTGTTTTAAAGAAAGTATTAACTCAATTAAAAGTGAAAATCGTGGTCACTGTAAATCTGCGCACGCACACAAACGGAACAGTTGCTATGGTAAACAAACAACAGCGATCTGATAGGAACGAAACACGATACGATACAACAAAATGTATGAAATTAAGTCTGTAAACCACACTCTGATAGAGTGGGGCTTACAAAAGTTATGTTTGAACAATTTGTCAGCCACTGTTAATATTACCAAAGATATTATGAGTATTTCTTTCCATCACACTTTTAGGCTATGGAGTGGACAGTCGAATAATTTATTGTTTGTTATTAATATGGACGATCTATTGTTTCTTAACATCGTAAGTGACTATTGTGACTATCTTAACTTAATCATACCTACCTAGTTAGCATTATTGATCGATAAAGTAAAAGAATATCAATGATAGAAATAAACAAGAACGGCGTGTTTAAAGTTGTCTTGTGAATCTAAATACTTACAATAATAGAATAATAAAATAACTTAAAGGCTTAAATCACATTTTTAGTCCACGTAGCACTTGCACTATTTCTTCACAAATTACATCTTTTCACTGTTTCAAAAGCAGCTAGTATCTTAATTAATTATCTACTCGGCACTTTTCCTCTCGTCACAATAAACTGGTTAATATATCTCCATAATGAGAAAGTCAAGTCAACATCAAGATGATGTTGAACATTTCACGCCGGCACCGTCTTGTTGATAATTATCAAATTATACACCATTACTCATTTTGTAAACAAGTGAACTTTTAAAAAGGTTTTCACAGCACTCACTGATAGATAGATATTCCCAGTTGTACTTGTGATAACATGTCTAAGCGCATCGCCAACGGCGCTTGTCATGCGCCAGCGCGAGCGAGACATTACGTCTCGCTCTTTCCCGTTGTTTATTACCTACGTTAGTGAAAGATAGATGATAGACATTTTGGTGGTCAATTGTGTGCTATTGTCTTTTGCCGTCTATTGTGTTGTATTAATGTGTGCGTTTGTGTAAGTCAACGTGGAACCATTTAACAAATGCATTCAAAAAGAAGCCGTTCAGCTTTGATTTAAGGTTTATTTTCGAATAGCTCATTTTTTTTTTAAAATAGTGACTACAATTTACGTTATTTTAATTATTTTAAGACTAAAAATAAACAATATTAAAAATGACGGAAATGGATTCAGTTGCCGATTCTGAACAAAATACTTTCAGGATGTGCATTTAAACTTGTTACGTGTTGTATAAAAATATAACCTGCATAATGCTGAGTAAATAACTATATTTATTTTTAAATAAAAATACTAAATATATGCACTAGGCTTTGCGTATAGAATACAACGATATTTATCCATTGTGAACGATATTTATAAATTGCAATATTAATAAATATAAATAATCGTCAATAATTTTGTTACTTTTTTTGTTGTCCAAGATGCCAGGGCCGCCAGACCTTACTTATTTTCTCAAAAACGAAATGTATTTAATAAAGTAGTGTAAGTATGTGCGATGAGTGTACGCATAATTACCAGCTTGCATCTAGGGCCAATTTTTAGGTACGAGGTGCTAAAGTTAGGTAAAAAATTTACTAACTTTACTTAAATTCTAAGTGCTGATTTGATATATGTTTTAGAAAATATTATTAAAAATTCATAAATAATACTGACAAACTCATATCGTAAGCGGTAATTTTAACCAAACGCTTTAAAACTTCCAAAATAATAATTGATATCTAGCGATCGGTAGAGACCGCTAGGGGGCATTTAGAAAATGTATGGAAATTATTTACGTCGACCTTTAGCCCCTTATACCTAAAAATTGGCCCTAGATTCAAGCTTGTGAGTATGCGTACACTCATAGCTCATACTAAAAAACATTATTCTATACATTTCGTTTCTGAGAAAATAAGTATGGTCTGGCGGCCCTGGGATCATACTCTATTATAAGTCCTTAAATCAAGGTGAAAAATCCTAAGAAAGTAAATTTGTATGTACCCAAATGTGCAATCGTCATCTAGGATAATAAGACTTCATAAATTAACGTGTTCATTCTGGCGTTTGAATTTGTCGAAGGGTTGATTGCTTCGACTACTGCGAGCGATAACATTAGGCGAGCAAACCCGGATTGAAATTGAATTTAGTAATACCAATTCGTCATCATTGTACGTGAGAGTAACATTTTTATACCGTTTTGTATACATACTAGATACTGTCGATGCTGATTTGAACCAGATTACCTATAATACATCTTATATATATCTTTCCTATAGCGCTGAAATGAAATACTCGTATATTAATTAATGGGTTTTTTATTGAATTGTTAACTTTTACAGCTGTTCTCCAAAAACTCAGCAGTGTCTGGCAAATTCTAAAAGAAAGGCACCCACTAGCTATAAAAACCCGTTACTCATATCTTGAGAGCTATGTACTATCTAAATCCATTTGCGTAAAACATTGATAAAGAAAATTTAATAGTCAATACACAATAAGTTATTTATAAGTTTCCTGTGATAAAACAAAAGGGTCAAATACATTGGTCTACGGCAAGTAATACAAAAATAGTACGATTGATGAGCTTAACGGCAAAGCTATTTGAATATTTAGTTGTCAGTTTTTCGTGTAGGCAAGTCTGTTTATAGAAATAGTCTTACACAAAATCGAATGAACAAATAAGGAAATAAATTGCAAATTTTGGACGGAAATCACGCCGCCTTTTCCTTATCAGCGAGACAGGGCCGTAAGTTAAAAATGAGAATCTGTATAAATTATAACATCATAATACTAACGGGAATCTCATAAGAAATTATAAATTATCTGCGGGTATTTTAAATGCCCAAATTATCATTATAATTTCGGCTCCGTCTTCGCTTTTATAGGACTCGGGCGAAGGAAACCCGTGTAATTATTAAATATTTCTTTCCATACATTTTGTGAATTTCTTGCTTCGCTATTGTTA
This sequence comes from Euclidia mi, assembly GCA_944739405.2. Taxonomy (NCBI): domain Eukaryota; kingdom Metazoa; phylum Arthropoda; class Insecta; order Lepidoptera; family Erebidae; genus Euclidia; species Euclidia mi. The sequence continues at coordinate 64,041,580 of OX123181.2, read as the reverse complement.
GAGTGCTATTAAGAAATATTAAAACTTGATACGGATCTGTAATGCGTCATCAATTTTTATGCACTTTTTATCATATTATAATATGATTATCATATTATACGAATTTTATCAAATCAATGTAATAAGATAATACAAATCTTTTTGTTTTAGATAAGTAAATTGTTACTGAGTCATTACCTCGTATTTTTATCATTTAATGTGCTAGTGTTTAAAATGTGCCTTTTCTACTACTTTATAGATACTTGGATGCATTCAGCGGGCAGCGAATGGTGATTGAGTTAAAAGAAGATGTGCGAATTTATTGTTCGATTAAAAAACCTTACTGCTCATTCAGTTGTTCAAGAAATTCATAAATGTTGCCTCCATTTAGTGAAAAGTAGAGAAATAATAACAATTCTAAATTTATTTGTATGTTACAATTTTCATTGCACTTTATTGATGATAAATAAACCACCGACTAAATTAATGTTGAGAGAAGCTAGGTCAAAGACATGAACATAAGAGAATATAATATGATAAAGAGAAAGATAAAAAGAAACATGCTCAAATTCAAGTTTATTTTAAAGAGAAGCAAAATCCCAAACGAATGCAATATTTATATGAAACGATATGAACGTATATGTAATAACGTATATGTGATATGTAATAATCAAGTAAAAATTGTATATGAATAAGAAAGCAATAACACATCAATCTTCAACTTCAAATCAACCAAATTCATAAGTTTTGTTACTCAGTTATATATAAAAACAAATCTGACTTGGAAAAACCAAAAATTAAATATAATATTTGTGAAAAAAGTACCCGAACGTGTGATGTTCTGAAACATAAATCAATATAAAAGACATTTTTCAAGCGCGACAGCGAAAAATGAGCGTTCTAGAATTCAAACTCATAAGTCATGACGGACAAAAATGAAGAGCCTCTTTCTTTAACCGAAAAATTAGTATGTTTTTTACTTCAACATTCGATAAAAACACCTTTTATTTGTACCTAAAACAGCAGTTCAAATTAAAAAATATAATAAAAATTTTGTTCAATTTTTCAGAATGGTAATCTGGATTGGAAATTACCTTTTAGTATTTTTCGCGAACACTCCACCGAACTTATCCTAGTATTAGATTAGATTCCCGCCCGCTCTCGATCCCGTAGTAAGTGAACATCGAAGGTACGGACTCTCTTCTACGCTGATATGTAATTCAACTGCAGCACAATATTATTAAAATAGTGATTTGGGTATTCATTCATATTTCCCAATATATTTTAAGGGTGAGTATGCTCTAAATAAAGAGACTGAAAGAGGAAAGCTGAAAACCGACCTCATTGGCGCGCCATAGGAGAGGCGTACATCAAGCAGTAGACTGATGCAGGCTGATGAAGACTATAATGCTCTAAAGCATTCTAATGTAGTAAAACGTTTCTGTGTATACTTGTCTCTGCCTTAGAGCTTTTTCTTGGAACCATTTTTTCTAACTTGGATTTCGTTTTCGCTGAAATTTCGCGTTGCACTAGTTCATTCATAAAATCAGGTTGTAACAAAGTCGAGGTAGTTGCTTGAAATTCGGTTCCCGAGAACCTAAGACCTGTTGTTATATTCCTAGTAGAAACACTAGTCTATACTCACCTGAAAGGTTCCACTGACGCTTCAAATCTACCTGTTAACTGGAAACTAACTTCTAACATCTAACATCTGTGGTATAATGACTGCGTCATAGTGAATAGCGTCATATATAGCGAATATGCAAACAATGGACACTCAAACTTGGAACGATTACTTGTATGGCACAAAAATTCCTGTCAGCTCAAACCTTGATGCTTAATCGATCCAGCTCTCTCGGCCATAGGCAAAGAGTGGATCACAGTGGTAGTTAAGCTGGTAGAAGACCGGCTCTCTACCGATCGCCACAAAAAGAGAGTCCAAGTGGATTCCTGAACTTAAATAAAAGAGGAAGAATTTATTCTCAGAATAGGAAATATTTTTAAATACTGGGAATTAAAATAAAATCCACCCGAGCAGAGCTGGCATCAGTAGTTAGTCTTAAATAAAATAAACACAATCTAGTGTTTTAGTTTCTTCACGTCCATCAAAGCGAACAACTCACTAAAACAAGAAATGAAAAAAGTTTGTTTTTAATCAGTACTCGTGACCACTGCTTGCAGATGAAACTTTTTTATGAAGATACTTACACATTGCATTATATTCTGCACAAGTTAGTGCTTTTTAGTGCAGAGATATAAAATGATAATTTATAAACACTACTACTTTTTTAAAGCTATTGTTTTGATAAGCTTATTAATTTCGTCTATAGGAAATGCTGTATTTGCTTATTGAGTAGATTGGTGATTATGCTATCTATGAATATTGTGGAATGACGTTCCCCGGCCATCCTGTCTGTCGGTATGAACGCCATAAACTCGCAACCAAACGGACTTTGTACGGTTTCCTCCGGTGAGTGTGATTGAGGAAGGTTTTGGTGTATTATTTACTTCAATATATAAGACGGTTTATAAGCATTTCTTATTACCTTAATACATAATAATATAATACTAAGACATTTTAAGGGTTCAACTCTAGAACCTAGAACACGCTCAGAAGACGAGCATAGTGCTGTTACAGAACAGAAAAATTCAAAATGGCTTTGCCTTGTCCCTCGAACGAAATGTTTTGACATTTTTCTAAGTTTTGTTCATTCACTACTATTACTTCACCATTCAAACAAAAACGTTTTATTGAAAGTCGCAAACAGTTGCTTCTTGTTTTTATAATTATTACTTCACGAAAACCTAAGCTGACAATTTGATTGAGGTACCTTAAATAAGATAATTATAAATGATTAAAGACAAGCATCTGAAAGCAAACGTTTTTATATAATACTAGCTTTTGCCCGCGGCTTCGCTCACGTTAAATTCGGGGTAACACAAAACGCCTTCATCATTCGATATTAATTTTCGTTTTCATTCTGTTCACAGGGACTTATAAGAAATATAACCGCAAGAAGTACTTAAAACTTTTCTGTAAACAGTATTTTTAGAGTTGCGTAATCAAAAATGGCTAACCACGGAATCCTTATAGATGCGCTATGTCTGTCAGTCTATCCGTATGTCACAGCCACTTAATGCCGAAACTATTAAGTTTACACATTTGAAAATTGGTAGGTAGATGTATTCTGTGAACCGCTTTACGACGTTATAGAAAATATTGAATAATCAGGGAGGCTCTTTATACATGGAACTGATGTGGAAAATGGGTCGTTAGAAAATACTGTGAAGTTCCTGAAACCATTGTTTCTCAAAGTCAATCGTTTGAAATATATACGGTTCCAAAGTGGGAAAATGGGTGTGTGTGTCCCTCTTACTTTTAAAGTAAAAGAGTGACAAATCTAAAAATGATATTTTTATTTTATTTTATTTATTGATATATGCTGTAGATCGTTATAAAAACTTCCAACGAAAATGGTTTGAACGATATGTAGTCAGTAGTTTTTGAAATAAAGCACATCTTAAAAACGGCAAATATAGCTTTGTCGTTTATACAAATACTATTAATAGTTAGTCGAAGATAATGGCTATGGTAAGTGGATACCTCCACTACGGAACCCTTCATGAGCAAGTCTGACTCGCAATAGCGAATAGCTTTTATATTGTTTCGTCCTAGGTGTTACTTGTAGCCGTTTGCCATTACAAAGCTTTGGTGCATTAAGATTCCGCATTAACAGGACTGGAATACAAACGTTCAGTCTCAAGTTGTGTGAAGGTACTCCTGATAATTGTAAGGAGTTCAGAAACTATATAGGATACGAAGTAACTTGGTCAGTATTCATAACATTATCTACCGCAAAGTGCTCAACAACATCACTTTGCATACAGTCAAATGTCAAAGCCATGGTACGATATATCTCTATACACATTTTCACATTTATGAGTAGAGAATATTGGTTCAGCTGGTTTAGCGTGAAATCGGTACATACATACATACACATTTTCGCATTTATACTAAATATTAGAAGGGATTAGCCAAGGCTGTTACAATAATTATTAGTTTACATAAGTAAGCGAACGAAGTGATGACAGTGCACCATATGACAATGTATAATGTGACAGTACTGACAGATATACGATAGGACATGCGCAGCACACAAATTATTACAGCGCATGCGTTCTTACTGTCAATAGGTAGTAGGTTTGTCCTTACAAACTTCGACCCTCTCTAAAATCCCTCCCTGATTATTTTTTGTAACTAATTATATACCATGTGTTTTTCCTGGTTCTGAGCTACCTCTCCACCAATTTTCAGCCAAATAGGTTCAGCCGTTCTTGAGTTATAAATAGTGTAACTAACACGACTTTTTTTATATATATAGATATTGTAATACATTTTATTTATTTATTTATTTATTTATTAAAACTTTATATACACAATAGTATAAAGGCGGACTTAATGCCATGGGCATTATCTCCCAGTCAACCTTAGAGTGGTGCAGAGAGAAAAGAAGTAGGTGTAATATAATGAAAACTAATTTGAACTAATATAAATTATAACTAAGTATATTATAGATCTAAATGATACATTAAAATAAATACGTTAGGTACATAATATAATATAAACATACATGATATAGATATATTATAAAACTACATAAATACACAAAGGCATATATAATATATATACTATAAATATATAAAAACATACATACATATTAAACCACATTGAACTTAAACGACTTAAGATACAATCGCCGACTCAGCCAATAGGAGCTCCTTCACCTTGAACTTGAAAGTGTTCTTCGTCTTGGCCATCCTGATTTCAAGAGGGAGGGCATTCCAGAGAAGGATAGATTGAATAGTAAAAGAGGAATGAAGAAAGTTAGAGTTGTGAGGAGGTACCGTGAGGAGAAGATTATGAGATGAACGGAGGTTTCGTTCATGGTTGGAATATAAGTATTGGAAGTAGGAAGATAAATACTGGGGAGAGGTTGAAGATGTAAGAATAGTATAGAGGGTAGTGAGAGCACGCAAACTACGGCGCTGACGTATGGGAAGCCACTTTAGTTGGGAACGATAAGTAGACACATGGTCATACTTGCGAAGATTGAAAATGAATCGAATGCAGTTATTCAGAAGACGGTCAAGTTTATCAAGGAGGTCTGCATTCAGGTCAAAGTAACATACATCACCATAGTCAATGAGGGGGAAGATTAAGGTCTGCACAAGCATTGTCTTTGTCTCGGATGGTAGTATGTTCCTTAGACGGTAGAGAGCGCGCAGAGCACTGGTGACCTTTCGACTCAACTGAGTTACCTGGACTTGCCAATTCAGCGTGGTGTCTATGTGAAGCCCAAGGTTTTTGACAGCAGGACATAAATCGACGGTGGTTCCGTTAAAGGTTATGGGCGGCAGGATCGATAAGTCTAGTCTTTTTAACATCCATTGACTACCCACAATGATGGCTTGGGTCTTGCTAGGATTAACGGTTAGCCCAAACTTGCGACACCAGGACAATATAGCGTTCAAGTCGTTATTGATTTTGTCGATCGCCTCAATGATGTGTTCCACACTTACCTGGGAGTAAATCTGCAAGTCATCGGCGTACAAATGGTAAGCGCACTGAAGATTTTGAGTTAAGAGATTTATAAAAATAGAAAATAAAAGAGGAGAGAGAATGCCGCCTTGAGGAACGCCAGAAGTAGTATCAAACCATGCCGACGATAACTCATTGACGTGGATCGACTGCCGGCGACCTCGAAGATAATTTGAGAACCAATCCACAGCTCCAGCCGAGACCTTGAGGTGGGAGAGGATAGATAATAGGATATCGTGACTGACGGTATTGAAGGCATTTGAAAAGTCAATTAATACCAGAACGGTAATTTTGGTGTTTTCCATGGCCTCACGAATATCGCCAGTCACTTTAAGGAGGGCGGAAGTTGTGCTATGTCCAGGTATGAAGCCTGATTGCAGAGGACTCAACAACTTGTTGTGTTGAATAAAATGAGAAAGTTGCTTGTGCGCACAGGCCTCTAGCACTTTAGACATAAAGGGTAGGATAGAAATAGGACGGAAGTGTTCAGGGAGAGTGGGATTTTGGATTTTGGGAAGAGGTATTATATAGGCCTTACGCCACAGGGAGGGAAAAGTACCAGAGACTAGGGAAAAATTAATGATGTGGGATATCGCCGACAGTAGATGTTCAAGGATCGTCGTGATCATACGACGACTAATATTGTCACATCCCACAGCATTAGATTTTATGGATAGGATGACCTTTTTGATGTCGTCTGGAGACTCTGGAGAAAAGCAAAAGGAATCAATGTTGGGTTGAGGTAACCCCGCTAAATAATTAACAGTGTGACTCACGACTTGGTGATCCAGCGAAGCAGTAGTGGTGAAATATCGGTTGATATCATCCAAGTCGTGAGTCCCATGAAAATCAAGACGCCGCTGTTTGCCAATGCCTAGTGTTCCGAGGAACTTCCAGGTACTAGCAGGCGATGAACAAGATATATTATTGAGGATATGTCGGCGTTTGGCGTTGCGCACCATCTGATTGCACCGATTTCTTGCAGACTTAAAAAGCACCCAATTTTCCACACATCGATCTCTCTTGTACTTTCTAAACGCACGGTCTCTACGGCGCATTGCCATCCGAACACCCTCTGTAATCCAGGGTGCTGGCGGACGCTTCAATTTCACCCGTTTCACGGGGGCATGGACGTCATAAAGATCACAGACAACGGCGTTAAAAATATCTACTTTTTCATCCACCGTAGTGGCGGATACTAAGCTGTCCCAGTTTACCATAGAAGCGTCTTGCTTCAGCTTCTCCACATCCATACGACCAAAACAACGCATGTGCAGAACTTTAGGCGGGGATTTAGGAGGTTTCAGACGGTCATCATCATTGTCTTGCCCTGGTCCCAATTTATTTGGGGTCGGCGCAGTATGTCCTTCGCTTCCATACTTCTCTGTCACCAGCCATCCGATCGTTTATCCCTTTCTCTTTCATATCCATCCTCACACAGTCCATCCATCTTTTCCTTGGCCGCCCTCTCCCTTTTCGTCCTTCTACATGCATATTCATCACTTTCTTACCTACGTACATCTCATCTCTTCGCATAACATGTCCATACCAGGCCAATCGACTCCCTTTTACCTTTTCATCAATGGGCGCTACTTTCGTACTACCTCTAATGTATTCATTCCTAATTCTGTCCATTCTTGTCACTCCGCACATCCATCGTAACATTCTCATCTCAGCAACATGCAATCGTTTCTCATCCATCTTCTTTGTAGCCCAACACTCAGCTCCATACAGTACGACAGGCCTTATAACCGCCTTATACATGCGGCCTTTTAACTTCACAGGCATTTTGTGATCGCAAATTGTGCCTGAGACCTGTCGCCATTTCATCCATCCTGCGTTGATTCGTTGCCTAACATCCCGATCAATTTCGCCGTCATCTTGCAGGAGTGAACCTAGGTAGCGAAAATCGGAGCATACTGGTAGAGGTGTACCGCCGAGTGTAACCGGTATAGGACTGGAGAGACCGCCAAAGTCACAGAACATATACTCTGTCTTGGTTCTGCTTATTCTCAGGCCTACATTCTCCAATCTCTGCCGCCACTCCTCCAGCTTGCTCTGCACCTTTTGTCCATTCTCTGCTACCAGAACGATGTCATCGGCAAACAGCATGCACCAGGGTGCCTCTTCCTGTATGTCCGATGATATAGCATCCATAATTAACAGGAAGAGGTAGGGGCTAAGGGCCGACCCCTGGTGCAAGCCTACGGCCACATCGAATCTGGCTGTGATACCGGCCGCGGATCGGACTTGCGTTCTGCATTCAGCGTACATGGCTTGAATCAACGTCAGGTATTTTCCAGGCACTCTTTTCTTCTTAAGGGCCCACCACAAGACTTCACGAGGCACTCGGTCATATGCCTTTTCAAGGTCGATGAATACCATGTGCAAGTTTTTATGTGCCTCCCTGTATTTTTCGCACATTTGGCGAAGTGCAAAAATAGCATCCACCGTACTTCGACCAGGCATAAAACCGAATTGGTTTCGTGAAATCTCACTCTCGTCTCGCAGGCGTCGCTCAACTACTCTCTCCCATACTTTCATACTATGAGGCATTAACTTTATTCCCCGATAATTGTTGCACTCTTGGATATCACCCTTATTTTTAAAAATGGGCACCAGGTAACTGTTGCACCATTCCTCGGGTATGGTCTCCTCGTGCAACAGCTTATTGAAGAATAAAGCCAGCCACGTCCATCCATCATCTCCTAACGCTTTCCATGCTTCCACTGGTATTCCATCTGGTCCTAACGCTTTCCCATTCTTCATTCCACTAACAGCCTTTTTTACCTCATCTTTACTTATTTCCTTCACTAAACCAATATTCATCTCCTCACTTTCAAGTTTTCCGCTCCAATCGTTCTCTTCATTCATTAACTTTTCAAAGTATGTCCTCCATCTTTCTTTTATTCTATCGTCGTCCATAAGAATCACTCCTGTTTCGTCTTTCATGCACTTAATATGGGAAACATCCTTCGCCTTTCTCTCTCTAGCTTTAGCCATGCTGTATAAATATTTATGACCCTCGGGTTTTTCCAGTAACCCGTACAAGTGGTCTAGGGCTTTGGATCTAGCAACGGCTACAGCTTTTTTGGCTCTTTTTTTACATTCATCGTATTCTTTCTTCTTACTTTCTTCCAAAGATTCATTTCCTCCTTTCACCAGCTGCCATTCCTTAAATCTTGCTTTCTTTTCCTTAAGCGCATTCTGTACCTCTTTTGTCCACCACCACGTGTCCTTATCTTTCATTCGCGTCCCTTTTGACTCTCCTAAAACATCCTTTGCTACACACTTTATACATTTACTCATCTCTTTCCAACACTCATTGACACTGCTATCATTCATATCACCCATTTCTAACATTTTATCCACCACTCTATCTCTGAATTTTTCTACACATTCATTCTTCTCTAACATATTTTTTACATATTTAACAGGAGGTTTCAGACGGTATGACAGGAAAATAAGGTCGTGACGGGAGAATCCAGGTGCAGGAAGTTGGCCATGGGATGTGACCAGGGAAGGAGCAGAAGTAAGCATTAAATCCAGCCAGGTGTCCTCCCCATTATCATTGTGGTGAGTGGCTTGCAATGGCAATACGTGGAGGCTGGCTGACTGAACTATGTCGAGTAGCTTACGGGAACGACAGGAATGACGGGAGAGGAGATCGGTATTGAAATCACCCATGACAATATGATGAGCATACTGAGACCCTAAAGATTCCAGAATCGGTTCAAGACTGGAGAAATAGTCGGCACAGGGGGGACAGTAGACGACGCCAAGAACAGCTCTAGCGCCCTTGGCGTTAACCTCAATAAATAGGTATTCCGCAGCAGAAGAAGTAGTTGAAGAAGACGCTAGGATTTTAAACGAGCAGGTGCTGCGCAGGTAGATTGCAACACCACCACCTCTTTTACCGACTCGATCATTACGGATAAGGATGTAGCCGGGCAAAGAGTAGGAAGTAGAAGAGAGAACTGGTTTTAGCCAACTCTCCGAAACCAAGATGGCGTGCACATTTGAACCCGAAAATGCTTCCAGCAAGTCATTATGATGGCTGGGTATGCTTTGCGCATTTATATGGCATACATTAAAAAATGATTGATTAGTAAATAACTTAAGCAGACATTCGCTCAACGTGCCATCAGCCGAGCAGAAACTTTCATTGTCCGATGAGGTAGCTGACTCATTGGCCGACAAATATGTATCAAAGTCCATCAATTTAAATATAAAAGATATATAAATATAAAATACTGATAAATATAATAAATACTAAAAATATGAGTGAATAATATAAGCAGCACAGTCCTCTCTGCACCACCCGCCAGCATACAAAAGCAAAAAAAAAAAGAGAATAAAATAACTAAACGTAGTTGTGAACGGTTTCCGAACGTACGTTAAAATACATTCTGACATCTGTCACAGTGTCACCTGTATGTCAAACATCGTTTACAAATTACAAGACAAAACAAACTAACTAAAGGCTAAACAGAAAACAGTAGCATGTGTGAAATAAACAAACAGTAACAAACAGAGAAACGGATAAATAATAAAGGGTTATTTACGCGCTCTGGAGGCTGCGTTCGACGTACCCGCAGATGCGACGCCACTCTTTCCCGCGGCTGCGGTATCAATACGCTTGGGATATTTCTGCAGAAGGCTGTTCATCTCTTCAGTGGTGCATATTTTATGACGAGTGCCATCCGACGCCTTGACAACGATGACACCGTCCTGGGTCCAACACGCTCGCATTCCAAAATGCAGCCGAGCCTTAGTAAAAATCGCCTGTCTTGACTTCGTTAGAAATTCCTTTACGGACACTGAAGTACCCTTTAGTTTGGTCTTGGCTCTCCAGACTGCAGACCTCTGATCCAACCCAGAGAACCAGACCAGGATTGGACGGTGATGGCCCTCACTGGATGCACCGATTCTATGACAAACACTGATGTTATCCATGGTGACATTTGGGAGCTCAATTTTCTGAAGAATGTTTGTCACAGAGGCCCTACAGTCCTCCTTTTCTGCCTCAGGCACGCCAAGAAATAACAGTGCTTTACGTCTGTGCCTGTTCTCGATGACATCGATAGCTTGGGAGCACTCTGTTATCTGCTTCCGTAGAAGACTGAGCATCGCAGACATGAGCTCTCTGAAGGTCCGGAACTCTTCTGCCACCTTCGCGACCGTGTCTTTCGCCGTACCTCCTTGAAGCTGCGCCTCAAGTTCCGCCATCCGCTTATTGAACATTTCTTCAAGATTGTTCTGTGCGGTCTTGATGTTTGTCAGTTCCGACATTGTGATGCCTCAGCTCGAATGTACTTGTGCTTCCTTTGATAGTAAACTTGATGTGAATGTGTAGTGATGGTGGTGCTGGCAGGTGGTGTAACTTGCAGATTTATGTTTACATTAAGCTATGTAACTCCTCTACAAATGTGAGTACAGTGTATTTATGGCTTACAATACACAGTTTAAACAAAGTTTGTACATAAAAACGCTTTAAACTAATTAAATAAAATCTTTTAAATTACGACTATGTGTTGACTTTTTGACACCTACCGCCAAAAAAAAAACTTTATATAGGTACATAACCCCATTAACGAAGTCCCTAATACCGCAGAGACAATGCGATACAAATAAATAAATGAAATATATATTGTGGATGAGGCCGAGATAAAATCAATAACATTTACGAACTTCGTAAGCAGTGGTCTAGTGGTACGTGTCGGCAAGTGAGCCACCCTTCAACCTTACCCTTACACTGGTAACTCCGTTTGGCCTCAAATACGAATCGTCACATAATGAGACCGTGAAAAACACTCGCTCCTCACAACTCCCCACTCCGCAAACCATCAGCTACAAAACGAATCGAACACGCAAATATTACACACACCCAAATACAACCTCTAACATAATCAAAGTAAAGATCATTTTCGCGTATGTAACAAAGTAATTCTTGGCACGAATCGCTGTTTGATATTCTGATAACATTTGTGAAATAATAGGAGATGCTCCTGTTCATGTACGGATACACCCATTTAACGTTCGGCAAAATTTGATGAAAATACTTAGACGTCGCTTTTCGTCACGAATGGCTTCTTTCGTGACTTATAATATTTTTGAAGCCCTTTATTTTGACCCTGGCTGATAACACTCAAAGTTTCATAACGCTGTTTAACTTCGAAAGATGAGAACACTTTTGCAACTCGAGTCTCTTATTTTAAGTTTGAATTATAGTGGTACGTCCGTTGAATACTTAAGCCGTTTGAAATAGTTTAACTTTGCGTTAAACCAGGAACGTAACTCTTTATATTAAAATGTGTCTGATAGTTTGGCATTTCATTTAAAATGCTGTCACAATACAACGTGATTTTAATAAACCTATTATTAAAATAAAATACAATTTCTATAGTATTTTATGTTTCAATTTCAATAATTTAATTTTTCGGTGTATTTATATAAACTTAATATAAAATGTGTACTAAGGACATTATTTATTACTACACCGAGTTGAAGATGACTTGCATAACCTTTTAAGGTAGCCAATGCATGCCTCCCCGTTGGATCTCCACCTTTTCGTGGTGGGGGTGCTCAGTAACCGTGGGTTTGAGGTACACCCACGGTGAAGCTAAGCGGAATCCCGGGAGGGGACGCTCCACGTGGGCTTGCGTGAGGCCTGCTTAGGATGCGTCCCAAGGTTCGGGTGCGGGGGACAGTTCTGTCTGTCCCTCGCAGTCGGGTGCGGTCGCGGGAGGAGAGGCGTGTCGGTGTTGCTTTGCCGCGCGCCCTATTTCCCGCGACCAAATGGGGGCGCACCATATTTTCGTCGCGGTGGGGCCGCAGAGGAAGAGCAGATGCGGTCTTGCGTTGCCGTCCTCCCTATCCTCTGCGGCCGCTGGTTGTTTTAGCGGCGGAGCCCAACACCTTCATCCGCCGCCAAGGGGGTTTTGTTCGGGGCCCGCCTGACCATCTGGCGGGCCAATACCCGTCGGGGGGTAGCGAGGAATGCTTCGGTGAAACCCTACCCTCCGACACATGGGTACATGAGGAGCACGGGTTGGTTTTTAGTCAGTAAGAGTCTGACAATCCCCTTTGTCCTTACCCCCTAGGGCGAAGGGACTCCATGAGGATTTTCCAACCCTACACCAAAAAAAAAGGTAGCCAATGCACGCACAAATAAGTGAGCAATATAAATATTAGTATTTGTGAACATTGATAGTTTAAAAAAAAAGGCAGGCCGCTAACTTTTAAAGATTATATAATCAAACAAATAGTATAGTGAAAAGAACAAAATATTTAATGGAAATACTTATGCAGAAAGATCATAGTAATAAAATTATAAAGGATTTAAAAGACAGGCGAAAATCTCGATGTATCCTGGTCCACATAACAATAAAATAAAATAGGTAGCCAATATATGTCTAAATAAATAATGTGAAAATATGAATCATTAACAATATATAAATTCTAACAAATAATAGATAACAGAAACGAAAAAAAATACAAATATAGCAACCTATTTATACGAATATCCTCTTAGAATGTTTATGTATAGTTTATGTGTTTATATGGGCTTATGTATAGTATTGTATCTGGAGGCACGGCAGTGTCCCCGCCAAGTCGAGCAAAAGAGCGGCACGGCCGTACCATCCTTTTCTCGAAGCAGTTCAGGCCATTTTCGACCCCCTATAACTTCATTGTGGATAAAACTAGAAGCCTGAATTTTTAGTAACCAAGCAGGCATGGCATAAACATGGTATATTACAAATTTAATTCAATTTGTGCCAATGGTTTAATTATAACGAGCCAATATTTCTAAATTTTGTCACTCACTGACCGATCATCAAAAGTCTAAGGCACTTCTAGCAGACATAGAAGCTTCAAATTTAGTGTACAATTAGTGTTTAGAGTATGAATCAAGGAAAAATAAATATATTTTTAATTGCTGTCCAGTTTTCGAGATACATCAAATGCATAAATAACTTTGTAATCCTTTATAAATATACTAGCTTTTGCCCGCTGCTTCGCATGCGTAAATTTCGCTTCGATAAAATGTTTTGTACAAACTCCCTTATATTTCTCAAGGAACATACATTCCATTTTTCACCTACTTTCACTCAGTAGTTTCGGCTGTAGTGGGTCTGTAAGTCAGTCAGTAACGCAAGGTGTATACAGCGTTGATACGACGGTATGACTTTAATTAAAACCCCATATAGTACGTGACATATGCAAGCTCTATACCAAATTTCAGTTTATTACAATGACAATTGAGAATCTCTTTTTGTCACACAAATTTAATCAATTTAATACGCAAACGCCATGTATAATATTTACACTAACCTGGGATCACCATGTATGACAACGTTCTACTCGTTCATTACGACTGTAGATACCTACATAGTACATACCTCTCTAGCGACGGCGGCACGGCACAGGCGTAAGTAGGTACATAATTATGACAAAGTATTTTTACTCATTTACACACAACTAGGCCGTACGATATTGTTTTGTAGTTTTACAACGAACTCACTGTCAAGCTACCAAGTTTTTTAATTGATTAAATGTTAAAATACTTTAAAACAAATACTATCAGTAGATTTAAAATACATCCGTAAGTCTCTGTGATAAAGGTTAACTTTAAACTATTTAGTATTTATTGATTCCACACAGCAAAACAACACTTACCGGTTTGTAGGGCTGCACATGTAAATGTTAAAATACTTCAAAACAAATTCTATCACTCGATTGAAATTATTTCCGTAAGTATCATGTCACAAATAAAATGAAACACAAACACTTCTTTTAGTCATCCAAACATCACTGTGCTGTCACACGAATAAAAAACACTTCCATTTCACACCAGTAGCTTTTTGAACACCTAATGGCTGCTACACACAGTGCCGGCGGCACGGCCGCCGGCCAAGCCGCGTGCGGCCAGCGGCATGCGGAGCCGCCGGCCTGGCCGCCGGCATGGCCGCCCGGGTAGGCGGGCGGCCGCGCGGATTGCGACTTAGGGATGCTCCATCCAAGTGCTTTGTATCGATATTTTGGATCGCAATGGATCGTAACACAATGTATCGACCCAAGTATATCTATCCGCTCCATTTGATACGATCCAGCAGATCGATCCGGTATCGTATCAAGTACAAGTAAACAATCCTTGTCAGCCTTAAGGCGCCGAGTACAGCTACTGAGTTGAGCTGTTGCTATCACTGTCGGATTTTATTCATAAGAAAGAGAAGCGCAACGACGACGGGACGTTCAGAACTTAAAAAAAACATGAAATAAATTAATTACAGAAAATGTATTGATTGGATTAAAAAAATAAAACAGTATTTCGTTAGTATATTGCTTGTTGAATAATTTGTAAAAAAATCAGAATGATTGTATGTATTTTAATATGGTTTTTACTCGTTAAAATATTTTTTTAGAGGTATCTTTGTGATTTTTTTCTATCGTTTAAAATTAGTTGTATTATGTTTTCAACACAGTACTTAACTAGATTATATCCTGAAGAATATCGTATATTTTTCTGATTGTGTTAACTGCATTGTTTCATATACTTTAAATCATTATAAAACTCGCGTTTAGCTCTTGTAGTCCCCTTAAGTTAAATTTTACTTATTAGTTCCAAACAGAAACATAACGTACAAAAGAAACTTGCATGTAATTTTGCCATAAAATAAATCAATTGTGGTGCAGAAAATAAGAGATGACCATGCTCCAGATCAAATCGATTTCAAGTTGCATTTATCAGAATCAACCACCAAAGAATAGCATTTACAGTAATTTTGTTCGATTTGCAATTAATGTAGGAGAGATGCTTTATATTTCAACTGTATGGTTGGCCTAGTGGCTTAAGCAACCGCCTGACGTTGCACCGAGTGTTATGGATTCGATCCCCACACGAAACAGAAACTGGTCTATTTATTGTATGTCTGAGTAGTATTCTATTTACTGCAAGTTATTTGAATACAATTTTGTTGATCCGATACTCTATGCATTTGTATCAATCCACTGGTGGAACGTGTAGGTATCGATACAAAAATCGAATGGATCGAATGTAATTGTATCGATCCAATCAAGTATTGATACCTACCCTACGGATCATGCATCCCTATTGCAACTTGCAAGGAAGGTCATTTCGCTCCCGACATTCACGAGATAGTGTTGTGTGTGATTGTAAGCGATGCATCTTTGTTAAAAATAATGGTTGATTGGGATAACGATGCAGTGATGCTCATCATTGAGCAATTCCGAGAAAAGGAAATGTTGTGGAACCCTCGGCATTCCCATTATAAAGACAGAAAAAAACGAGCCGACGCGCTGACAGAAATATCGAAAATATTTGATTTAGATCCTAATGAAATCGAGAGGAAGTTAAAAAAATTAACTTCTCACTATTTCCGAGCAAAACGAAAGCTAGAAAAATCACGAAAACCGGGCGCAGGCACAGAAAATATTAAACAACCTAAGTGGTTTGCTTATGAAGCCTTAGATTTCTTAAGGGATAAAACCAGGGCCGTGAAAGCTCCCTACATGGGTAAATTTCATATAAATCAGCACCATCTACCAATGATTGTAAGAACTAAAGAAAAAGCAACAACTGAACGGTAATTTCGCCAACCTTCTTAAGATATCCGTGGTGCAGTGGAAAGCGTGCTGGGCTCATATCTAAGAAGTCAGTGGATCGAATCCACGCTTACCACGAAATACATTTTGTGATTTTTATATTTTTTTACTTTTAAATTGCATATTTTACATAACAGTTGTCATTTACTTATTTATTAACACCGAAATTAAACATTTATTTTATTCTGAAAAATGAATCCACTACTAACGCCATCAATACGATCGAATAAAAATACAATTGATTTATACGCCATCTAGAGTCGAGGTCAGTCGAGGATGCCTATTGAACTTCAATTTCGAACTGAGAGTTGCGCATCTATACCAGTATATGTGTATAATCTATGGATAAAACTAAACCAATATTGACTATAAATCAAGAAAATATCAATGTAAGTATTTAGTGTGAATTTTATATTTTATTTTATGTTTGTCATGGTCTAGGTACTTCTATGTATAATATGTATGTATTTACAAAAAAAGTATATACAGTGCAAACAGAATATAACGCATCGGAAGGGAACAACTAACTATTCGTTATATCAAGTAATTCGTTAATGTGAGGTTTGTTATATTCAGGACAGGATGGTCTAAAATTTGTTTTTAAAGAGGTAATAAAATATTTGTATTCATTACATACCTAGGTACTCATCTTGTTATAGCGAACAACGTTCACATACTTATAAATCATAATCATTACACATTTTTAACAAATTACTCTTAAGTATTTTCTATTCAAAAACAATTAGGTAGGTAACATATTTTCCCCATAAATTAATGATCAACATTAAACAAACCAGTTTTCCCGAAAAAGTATCTATAATTTTAAAAATTATAGCCCTTGCAGGTACGTACACCTACTCGCGGGAATCCCAAACTTATTAGCTATGTCGGTTTATTCAGTCGTACGATTTTTATCAACATAATTAGGTCAAATTAAGTTTCACTTTTCTGCGACTGATAAGGAACACCTTTTACATTTCTGAGCCATTGCAAGTAGAATCTTTAAGAACAGTGACGAGCATTCCATCAAACAACATCGATTGTTTATAAAAAAAAAAACGTGTCAGAACCTGTCGCGACTGAATCGTATACCCACCTATAGGAAAGGAATTAAGGGTCATATTGGTGATAACGTTATATAGAGGTTTTGATTTGACAAATTCGTTAATTAGAGGTACCTTTTTACACTTTTATATAGTTGAACATGCGTTATAAAGAGGTTGTTCATAAAAAAATCGTAATTTTATGGTAAGTAAGTACCTACCTATATTTTACATTGACTCATATGGACAATTCAAGGGGATTCTGAAAAAAATGTTTTAAATCGAGGAATTCGTTATACCAACCTCAGTTCATTATCTCATAGTAAAATAATAATAGTAGGTTAGCTAAGGCCGGTCGGCGAGTTAATTGCCTACTCTTGCGTTGACGCACGGGTTTTCACTTGTTTACACGGCGGCACCGCCGAGCCGCGTTTGTTGGCGCGCGCCGCGCGCTCGCTTTTTAGCCGCTTTTATAAGTGATCGCGCTGAATACTTCACAATTTAAGTTGGACTATCTTTTTTTTCGCAATATAGATAACTATCTAAATACCTTTTATAACGAGAAAGTAGGAACTAGTTTAATTTACTGTCCTTTAGCACATTGTATTATACGTTTTGTTTGTAAATACTTACATAACTACTTATTACAGTTATAACATAATTATTAGTACCTACACCCAGACTCTGAACAATTAGGTACATCTGTGAACTCAAGTGCTCAATTCAAAAACCTCAGATAGTCTATTAGCGTACATACACACATACTTACCTAATTAGAAAATGCTTAGGTTGGTAGGTACCAACCTAAGCATTTTCTAATTAGGTAAGTAAGTAGGTACTTAGATACCTACGTTTCTCGATTAGTAGGTATTAGGAAGAATGATAAGACCGTGTTTGAGGAGTTGAAGTTATTGATACACCTGAAGCGGGCGAGCAGTGTAGTATTATATATCATTGTACTATGGTAGTACCTACATGAATGCGCGCGATCAATCGCGTGGCGCATCCCACTCAGAGTACCCGGCCGCCCCGTTTGGCTGTGTGAAAGTGTGCGTGTAAAGTGCGTGCGTACACGGCGTCGGCGACTCACGCGTCCATTCAAACCGGCGGCGGCGGCCGATTAGTATGCAGCTATCCTACTATACTGACCGTTACTATACTCTGATAGCGCATTTCATTATAATTATTATATCTGTCGCAGGTTTTTAGTCAAAAATGTGATATTAAAATTTTAAGGCTCCGAGTGGACGAAATTATTTTCATAAATAAATAGATCGTGATTGCCAATATGGTGGCCGGCATCAGTTTCGTTAACTTAATAGGTTATGTTCGGTTTTTAGATCAAACGATTGACTATAATCTGTAGGCAGCGATAGCCTAGTGTAGATACCAACAGACTGCCTTGCAGAGGGTATCGGGTTCGAATCCACGGCGCGAACCAATGACTTTTCGGAGTTATGTGCGTACTAAATTGTAAATTATCGCTTGTCCCGTGCCTCGGAGAGCACGTTTAAGGTCACAGCTCATTAGAACCACCCGGCACCCACTCCGTACCGCCTCGTCGGACGGCGTCCACTCGTTGTCGACAGGTGGTCCACGGGTGGAGTCTGTTAACAATTGCTACTAGGTCTACACGTGTGTTTCGTAATGTCAAATTTTACAAACGTTGAATTGGCACTCATAGCTGTCGCGCTTGATGAAGAAGAAAATGAAAGACGCAACAAAAAATCATTCGCGGGCAGCGCGCGGTCCGCGAATGATTTTTGGACCCGCGCGTTGGCGATGCGCAGTCAACGCAAGGCAAGCATGCGAGCAGCGAGTTGTCACCGAGTGATCTACCGCCGTCCGCGCGTGGTACGACAGAGGCGATCCGGTGACGCTACGTAGTTGATGTAGTGAGCGCATACCCATACAAATCCATATAAAGAATACTAACCGCAAGAGACGAGGCGGCGCGGAGTGGGTGCCGGGTGGCTCTAATGAGCTGTGAAAAAAAGCTTAAGCCGTCGGTCCCGGCTGTCATAACAGTAGTTATAGGAAGTCAGTACCTATAAATAAACTGACACTAGTCTAAACCATGAAATACAGCTATCCTTTTGGGTTGCGGAGGTCAGACAAGCAGTCGCTCTGTGGAAAAGTTAGTATTCAGTAAAATCCGGTTAAACTAGGAAGCGAACCCCGGGTTCTAACTGAAAAAAAAACGCTAAGAGAATGATTGACTATAGTCTATGTAATTATAATGCCACTAGAGCATTTATAATATTAAGGCTTTTGTAAAATCCCTGAGACATATCAACCAATTGATCGAATTCCAGACAATCATGTAAAATCTATACACATAAATAAAATTGGAGTGTCTATTTGTAATATTAAAATAACCGCTTTTTACTTAATGCATATGGATGTATACACGGTACATATACTGAAATGTTTTTTTTTTACAATTTTTGTCTGTCTGTCTGTCTCTTTGTTCTCGCTAATCTCTGGAACGGCTGGATCGATTTTGACGGGACATTTACTGGCGGATAGCTGATGTACCAAGGAGTAACTTAGGCTATAAATTAACCGGGAACACGACGCGATTGAAACCGCGGGAAACAGCTAGTTGTAAATATCGTTTAAAGCGCCTCTAGCGAATAGTAGCAGTCGGTAGTCCACTAGAGGGCGCAAGGGAATTGTTCCCACTTCATTGACAACGTGATGTTGGCACTGCATATATATTTACTGAATCTACATAAGCTCCGTGACATTAGTTAGATACTACGGATAAGGGTTTCCTAATATTATTTCACTAATTTTACACTTTCTTATTCTTTTTCACTAATATTATGTAATAGGTTTCTATATTAATAATTTCATCAAGGGTTACGGTAGACTCGATTGAAACCTTACCTGAATAATAAAACATTAAAAATAAAGATTTGGAGTTGACAACATATATCCGCAATATTCGAATAGTTGAGTATTTTGTTAAATTCTAATGGTTCTGACAAACAAATTGCAGTCGCCATGTTGGCCACTCAAGCGAAACGTCACTATCACCTGATAAAATATTGTGTTGAGTAGTAATAAGTAGTTAATACTTTTTGCAGTTATATTTCTTAATGGTATTAACACTTAGAACGACAAATATTGTTGAAGTATCCGTCTAGTAGGAGTTTTGTGTTACTCCGAATTTACGCGAGCGAAGCCGCGGGCGAAAGCTCGTGGTGTTATAATATGGCGTAATAATGTATACACGATGCTTTTTCATTAGTTTCGGAAAAAAACCCATGTCCGAAATAAAATCCTCTATTCCTATTCAAAATCAAAATTCACCTAGCACTTAAAACAAAAAAGTTATAAAAGTCAGTAACGGTTGGCAATACGTAGTAACGCACGATTCTTTACGAAGTTGTGGTCGAGCGCCGCAGGGTCGTGACCTCACCGCGCGCACCACCGTCATCTGTTACAGGTAGTTAGTGCGGACTGATACGTAATTTACTTAGAAAACACGATTAAATTACGATGCCAACAATTTTAAACACATTTTCTTCTGTTCTATTTTTAAGAACCTCCGCACCCTAGTGCTTAATCCAAATATTTTTTTTACGTCACGGATGTCAAACTAGCAGTACGCGTTCGAGTTTGCTCTTAGTTTAATAATTTAATTTGTTTCAATCAAATAATAATCTTTAATGTAATATAAGTATATGAACAGTGTAATAAAGCATTCATAAACATAAGGAAAGTGTTAAGTGAAATTGGTACAGGATAATTATATATTGTTACGCCGACGACACCCTCGTCACTGCGAGTGATAAGACGTACCGGGCGGCGGCTATAAGGGCAACCGCTGGGGTCGCACAAGTCGTTGAAAGGATCCGGCGTTTGGGCTTAGAGGTGGCCCTCTCTAAATCCGAGGCCATTTGTTTCCACGGGCCTCGGAAACGGCCACCCGCAGGGGCCAACATTATGGTAGGAGGGGTCCGCATCGGCATCGTGACGAGCCTAAAATACCTGGGGCTCGTACTCGATAGCCGATGGGATTTCCGTGTACACTTCAGACGCTTGGCCCCCAAACTTCTCGGGGCAGCAGCAGGATTGTCGCGACTGCTGCCCAATCTGGGGGGGCCAACCGCCTCCTGCCGGAGGCTCTACGAGGGAGTCGTGCGTTCCATGGCCCTTTATGAGGCCCCGATATGGGCGCACGACCTGACGGCCCACAACATCAAGGCGCTTCGCGCACCGCAGCGCGCCATGGCCGTCAGGTTGATACGAGGCTACCGCACGGTCTCCTTCGAGACAGCGAGCCTCCTAGCCGGATCACCGCCCTGGGATCTGGAAGCTGAGCTGCTGGCGTCACTATATACATGGCGCCAGCAAGCCCTGGAGCAGGGCGAGAGACCGGCGCACCGTGACATCGAGGCGCGTCGGTCGGAGCTCCGCCAGGTCCTGGTGGCGGAGTGGAAGGCATGACTTGTGCACCCCAGCGCCGGGCACGCCACGATAGTGGCGGTAAGTCCCGTGGTTGAAGAGTGGTTGGAGAGACGTCACGGCGTCCTCACCTTCCGGTTAACTCAAATCCTTACCGGCCATGGTTGTTTTGGCCGGTATTTGTGGAGGATAGGCCGGGAGGAAACGCCCGGATCATGGCATCGCTGGGCATCGCAGCGCCGTGATCTGGTCGCGGCTCTGAATACGGTTGTTCTCTCGCTCCCGATCGTAGTTCTGTCTATGGTCCGGAGTGAGAGGTCCTGGAACGCCGTCGCCTCCTTCTGCGAAGCAGTCATGCTGAGCAAGGAGGCGGTGGAGCGGGAGAGGGAAATACACCGCCCTCTCCCCAACCGTAGGTCCGGGCGTCGAGGACGTCGCACAAGAGACGACCTCCGACCACCCTAAATTTAGTGTCTGCGGACGGTGAGCGCTGGGGCTGCTCCCTGTCCGCCAAAAGGCGGGAGGCGGCGCGTGTCCTCGCCGCCTCCCAAGTAGCTTTGTGAGGTGATGGATGCGAGAAGTTTGATGGATGCAAGAAGTTTGATGGATGATTGTGAGATCATGACGAGACGGGGCCGCCAACACAAACGGCGGGCCAATCCCGGGCGGGGTCGCGCTCCACATACCTCCTCTGCCAGTCCCAAGCCTAGCTGTTTTAATGGCTGGGTTGGCGGAGTTGAGATGACTCATAAGGAGAGTTTCCCACCGTAGTGAACAAAAAGAAAAAAAAAAGGATGATTATATATTACAGACTCAAAACTATAATTTGCAAGTGTGTTTCTACCCTATATAAAATAATAATTAACAAAAAAGTGAAAAGTCGATATTGGGCGTCAAAAGGGTGCGTGCAAATCCTTAGTAACTATTTCAGTGACTGTTGTAGTGCATGAAACTATCCAAGTTACGCTATATATCTTTCTCACAAAATAAATCGTAACAACAGCGCCATCTACCACGATGCCCTCAAATAAATGCACTGGATGTGCTCGCTTCCTCTCACCGACAGAGGCCGCCAGGTGTAGCAAATGTATTTGCATATTATCACCGTTCTTGCGCGTCGCTGCCACCGAAAGGGGGAAAACCGACTATTTGGCAGTGCCCGGAATGTACTAAAGGTACTGCCGGTGGCAGTGCCGGAAGCATCAATCTGAACACACCTATAAATAGGTCACATACGGACGAGAATAGCTCAGACGAATTTCTAGACACCAGTCCCGCAAAAAAGACTATTGGGAATAATAAAGAGACCTCGAGTAAAGCTGAAGAACTTAGGATGTTCAAGGAGGAGCTCCGTTCAGAGCCACGCTCAATGCGTAGTGATTTTAAGGCGATGCGTGAATAATGCGAGCAATTAAGGAGCGTCATAAAGAGCTGCAATGAGCGGATGGACGGTATTGAAAGCAGACTAAGCGTTATCGAACAAAATAACATCTCTCAAAAATCAACATGCCAATCAAACATAGACGTGGCAGTATCTCAGCTTAAACTGGAATTGAATGATCGGGACCAGGAGCTGCTAGCCACTGATATAGAAATCACCAACATTCCAGAATTTCAAGAGGAAAATCTCACTCGTCTACTGGCTGGTATTGCTACGAAATTGGGTGTTTCCATAGCAAAGCGTGACATAGTCATAGCGTCAATCGCACAGGAGGGAGATACATCGGTGCAACTAGTTCTGAGGGAGGTAAGGAGGTGCGGCTACGTCCTATCGTCTGTCGTCTAACCCGGTGCGATGTCCGCGATGAAATGTTGGGTGCGGCGCGAGTGCGTAGAGGCGCGACTACAGCAGACCTTGGGGTTCCGGGTCGGCCGACGCGTTTTTTATAAATGAACGCCTGACGAAAACAAACAGACTGTTATTTTGTCAGGCGAGAGAAGCAGGAAATCGTCTCGGTTGGCAGTACGTATGGACGAGACGGAGTCGCGTACTTGCCAGGAAGAAGGATGGTGATTCCGTCTGCCCGATCCGCACTGAAAAAGACCTTCATCGAGTGTTTGGACCACTACCTCAAAAGTGATGTGATCTACACAGTTCCCTATAAGGTAAAAAAATATAGCGTATCAGTTAGGTTAATTTATTTTATTTACATTGCACTTCAAATGTGTAACCTATGCCTTAGTAATTATACCGTAGCTATGCTTATAGAACGTTACTTATTCTGGTTTGCGTCTATCATAATATTATGCTTAGTACAATCAAGCTCGTTAATAATTTGTTTCCCACAACCTATGGGTTGCTGTAGTATTGGGCGAATTGATTATGTGTTTATGAGCATCCCGTATAAATGCCGTCATGATTATTAATAAATATGCGAAGTTTGGTTTCATTACTAATTATTATATCTGTCGCAGGTTTTTAGTCAAAAATGTGATATTAAAATTTTAAGCCTTCGAGTGGACGAAATTATTTTCATAAATAAATAGATCGTGATTGCCAATATGGTGGCCGGCATCTGTATCGTTAACTTAATAGGTTATGTTCGGTTTTTAGATCAAACGATTGACTATAATCTGTAGGCAGCGATAGCCGAGTGGATATACCAACAGACTGCCATGCAGAGGGTATCGGGTTCGAATCCACGGCGCGCACCAATGACTTTTCGGAGTTATGTGCGTATTGAATTGTTAATTATCGCTTGTCCCGTGCCTCGGAGAGCACGTTAAGCCGTCGGTCCCGGTTGTCATGAAGATCTTTGACAGTCGTTACAGGGCGTAAGTACCTTCTAAATAAACTGACACTAGTCTAAATCATGGAATATCGCTATCCCTTCGGGTTGCGGAGGTCAGACAGGCAGTTGCTCTGTGGAAAAGCTAATATTCAGCCAAATCCGGTTAGACTAGAAAGCGTACCCTAGATTGAAACTGGGATAACGCTAAGAGGATGATGATGATGCGAAGTTTGGGTTATTGAATGCTGGCTCTTTGGCGACCAACCATGACGAATTTTTAATAGCCATGAATCATCACTCGGTCGACGTCATGGCAATTAATGAGACCTGGTTACGCGAGGGGGAAGAGGAGCGAGCGCCTGTGGTTCCTGGCTACTATATGCGTCACATACCACACCCGACAACAGTTCGTGGAGGTCGTGGAGGAGGCGTCGCATTCTTCGTTAAATCAGGCTCTAATGCACGCATTAGAAGTCACCCTCCCCATCCTACAGTAGAACAACTATGGATGACATTTTCTTTAAAGAATATTAAACTGCTGATCGGTACTGCGTATCGACCCCCATGGTTGGATTTAGAGGTATTTTTGGACCTTTATAGATAGTATTTATAGTCTGGCTCCATATGATAACATTCTTATATTAGGAGATTTTAACGCTAATTTGGCAGACATAAATAGTATAAAAACCAAAAAATAAATGATTTCCTGACCCACAACAACTTGAGGCAAGTCGTTACAAGGGCTACACATTATGTAGGTGACAGCGGTACGTTAATTGATGTGATCTGCAAGGATGCGCCACACCGGGATGTTACTGTGGATTACAATCCTGAACTGGGCCATCACTCGTTTGTTGTTTGTGAGTTGCTATGCAAGAAACCAAAACCAATTAGCAAAGCAATCTCGTTCCGGCCTTTTGAAAATATTTTACCAGAGCTGTTCGAGAATGATCCATACCCTGGCAATCTATTTGCGATCTACGGGATGTGGATGATATGGTTGATTCTTTTAATGAGCACATTACGGCACTTTTCGATGTACACGCACCAATTATAAAAAAAGATTTTTAAGGGAACACCGACTCCTTGGATTACAGTAACTGTGAGATCTATTTTTAAGTTACGAAACAACGCCCGACAGCGTTATCGTCAAACCAAATCGGAAGTACATAAAAGGTATTACCTTGATTTGAAACATCAAGCATCAACTGTTCTAAATAATGAAAAAGTTGCATTCTTTTCCAAGTACATAAATGATCAAACGAGTGATCCAAAATCATTATGGTATAATATAAAAAGACACATACTTCCTGATGTCAAGGACAATTATGTGCTTCCGATACAGTTTGATAATCCCGAAGGAATAAACGCCGCTTTCCTAGACGTTCCGGGTAGCTCAGCCACTAATATATTACAGATGACATTTTTTTAATTCAATCGCTACAGTCTAGCAAGCTTTTCTTTAAAGCAAACCGATTCTGATACGACATTTAAAATATTAAAGGACATGTCAAGTAATGCCCAAGGAGTCGATGGAATTACAAAAGATATGATATCTTTCACGTTACCTCAGTCTTTAAAAACGTTAACGGAAATTATTAACAGATCGATTGCTACGTGTCCATTTCCGAGTGCCTGGCGTAATGCTATTGTGAGACCATTACCCAAAATAAGCAATCCCAGGACTACAAGGATCTTCGACCCATCAGCATACTGCCGTGCCTGTGCAAGGTTCTGGAGCGGATGGTGTACTTGCAAGTCATGGATTACTTGGAGTCGAACGGTATTGTCCCTGAGTTTCAGTCGGGCTTTAGAAAAGGTCGTAGCACAACTACAGCGTTGGCGGACGTCGTGGGGAACATGCTTGAGGCCCGGGATCGTGGGAAAGGTTCAATTCTCGCACTGCTCGACTATTCCCGTGCATTTGATTCAATTAATATTTCGCTCCTATTATCTAAACTTTCTTATTACGGGTTTAAGCGGGAAACGGTTAAATGGTTCGAGAGCTACCTCACAAACAGAACTCAACAGGTCCTATTACAAAAAAAAGGATGGTTCTACCCTTACTTCCTCCCCGCTTCCTGTAATTAGGGGTGTTCCCCAGGGATCGTTATTGGGACCACTAATGTTTATACTGTATAGTGCAGACATTACCAATTGTTTTAGTAATTGTAAATTTCACATATATGCCGATGACACTCAGCTGTATTCTCATATGAATTGTGGAAATACAATGGATGCCATAGAAAGAATGAATTTAGAGTTGGATACTACTCACGAATGGTCAAAAAACAACAGTTTAGTATTGAACTCTTTAAAATCGAAATTTATGGTTTTAGGAAGCAAGCATCAAATTAATTCAATTTTATCTTTAAAACCAGTACTAAAAATAAATGATGTCAGTATACAGAGAGAGATTTATTTGTTAGAAATTTTAATTTAATAAGCACTTACTTAATTTTGATTAATAGTGACAAGAATATATGACAAATAAACGATGTTCCTACTAAAAATATGTTTTATTTATGAAATGTAGTTTTGCCACGGCAGTCGTCCTTCTACTGAAACAAAATAGTTCATTAACTCATTTCTAACAACTGAAGGTTCCAAATTTTGAGCTATTTCAATATTTTGTGCCGGTGTCGTTAATATCTCTTCAATATCGTCGTTAAAATCAACGTAATTTCTTCTTATAAAATTGTGCAAACATACACAAGCCATTGCTGCAATTTTTAGTCTCTGGCTGTAAATTAGCTACTGAATGAAATAATCCAAATTTTTCATTGACTGCCTCGTTGGTCTCGCGGCATAAATGTGCGCGTGGGATTGGGTGGTCTCGGGTTCGATTCCCGGGTCGGGCAAAGTGTTATTGGTTTTTTCCGTTAGGAAATTATCAGTAGCAGCACGGAGTCTGGTAATGTGCCCGGTACGGCAATAGGCTCGCCCCCTATTACGTGGGACCTAAAAAATCCTGGTGAAATGTGGGTGTAATACTACCTCTGCCTACCCCATCGTAGATACAGGCGTGAGTCTATAAATAAATAAATTAAAAAAATCAGTTAATATGCCAAAAGCGTTTTCTACAACTCTTCTTCCTCTGCAGAATCTATAATTGAATATTCTTTTCGGAGATCCTTGTTCATGTCGTCCACAAAATGGTTTCAACAAGTTACGTGAAAACGGAAAGCATCATTGCCGAGGAAAAAAATGGTAGGTTCATAATCCGTCCAGGCAGAGGTCTTGGTGTAGGTAGACCTATTAATTCATTTCGTAATGCTTCAGAAAGTGAGCTATTTCTAAAAACACCCCCATCCGAGATTCTTCCTTGACAACCTATATCGACATATAAAAAAAATTAATTGGCATCAACTAACGCCAGTAATACAATACCGAAATACGATTTATAGTTGAAAAATTCTGAACCACTATAACTGGGGCATTGTATACGTATATGCTTTCCATCAATGGCACCACAACAATTTGGAACATACCATTTCTTGAAAAACAAACGTGACACCCACCGCAATCCATTCTTCCTCTGACGTAGGCATCTACAATAAAAAAATAGTATGAGAATTCTAATAATATAATAGTTTAAACAAGGAATAATAATAATAATAATAAATAATAAAGCTTTATTTAAATTCCACATTAGATTCGATTAGTTAATTAATTTGATTTAATATAATTTAATTTAATATAATTTAATTTGATATAATTTAATTTAACATAATTGAATATAATTTAATTTAATATAATTTAATTTTAGTTCTATTTTGATAATTAATGATTAATAATTTTATATCTACTCATGCAATTTCATGTGGACCCCCTCGTAATTGCGATTTGAAAATTTCCTTTTGTGCCCAGTACTTTCTCCATGTAATAGCTACTCTCCTGTCTATTTCCTCTATGTTTCGGTCTTTTCTAAATGAAATTTGTTTTCCGAGGTAAATGTAGCTCTCTACGTACTCAAGTGGCTCTTGGTTAACCAGTACTGGCGTCATCTCGCTGTTCGTCATGATTTTTGTTTTTTCTAGATTCATTTCCAGGCCTACTTGAACACTAGCTGTCTTAAGTTCGTTAATCATTGTGTTGAGCTTATATGGACTTTCAGAGAACACGACGACATCGTCTGCAAAGCGTAGGTGGCATAGATATTTCCCGTTCACATTAATTCCTTGCTTTGACCACGGTAAATCTTCCATTACATTTTGTAAGACAGCTATAAAATAGCTTCGGTGATATAGGGTCTCCTTGTCTGACTCCTCGATTAATGCTGATCTTGGTGCCCACTCTATCTAGCGTGACTCTACTAGTACAATTAAGATATATGTTTTTGATAATATTTATGTACTTGGCGTTTATATTTTGTTTGTTAAGTGCTTCCCAGATGCTATTATGAGAGATAGAGTCGAAAGCTTTCTTATAATCGACAAAAGCTATGTATAGCGGTTTTCTATATTCTACGTACTTTTCGATGACCTGGTCTACGGTGTGAATATGGTCTGTTGTGCTAAAGCCACTTCTGAATCCCGCTTGTTCCATGGGTTGGTATGAGTCTATTTGTGAAGATATTCTGTGTAGTAAGCAGGATGCAAAGAGTTTGTACAAGCAAGACATTAAGCTTATCGGACGGTAGTTTCCTATATCTTTAGGGTCGCCCTTCTTATATAGTAATATAATTTCCGATTCTGTCCATTGCCCTGGCACGATTTCTTCTTCTAGTATTTTATTGAAGAGTAATGTAAGGGGTGTTAATAAAAGTGTTCTACCGATCTTTATGCACTCATTGCTCAAACTGTCCGGTCCCGGGCTCTTATCTGGCTTTAAATTATTTATTTGTTTTAGGATTTCAGATTCAGTGAAATTTTGTACAGTTGATGTATTTTTTAGTTGATCTTGTTCTGTATTTTCTACTAAGCCTGGTGTAGAACTATAAAGGCTTGTATAGAATTTTGTAGCTATGTTAATGATGTCATTTCTAGAATTGCAAATTTTAGCACCCCGCTGAAGGGACGGGATCCATTTTTTTGACTTATCTAGTTCTTTGTATGCCTTTCTAGCTGATCTTGTGCTTTCTATACATTTTTCCAGTATGTGAAATCTGTGTTTTTCGTAACATTTTCTAATTTCTTTATTTGTTTCCTTATATAGCTCTTTTAATTCTTCCTTATCCTTCTTAGTGAGATTTCTTTTATTTTGTAGTGTGCTTCTTTTCTCCATTAATTGAATTGCTTCACTTGATAGAATTTTTGTTTTTCTTGATTGTTTTTTATTTTTATTTTTTAGGCTTGTTAATACAGAGTTTTCTATTTTCTTGTAATATTCCGTGACTGTGTATCCTTCCTGGTTTTATATTTATTCAGGTATAAATTCGCTTAAGGTTTTTAAATAGTCGTCCACCTCAGCTTCAGTCTTTAAAGGGTTTCTGGGACTGGTGTAGTTTCTTCTGCTTCGTTTTACCCTACTTAAGCTTAATGTTGCTCTCAGGAGTCTATGATCTGTGCCAAAGGAGAGCGATTTCAGCACTTCAAATTTTGTGAACAATTTAGGTTTCGTTGTTGTTATATAATCAATTTCTTTTTTAGTATTTTTGTCGGGCGAAATCCAGGTCCACCGTTGGCCAGCTTTTAATTTGTACATTGTATTGATTATTTTCAGATTATGTTCGTATGCGTACTGAACCAGTCGTTCTCCCCTTTTGCTTCTGTTTCCAAAACCGTGAATGCCCGCAATTTTGGTCTCAAAATACTTTGGTTTGCCAATCTGTGCATTAAAATCGCCCATGACTATTATAAACTGTGTAGAGATCGAATCATGAGCCTCTTCTAAGTCTGTGTAGAATTTATCTAAGTATTCTTGTGTTGAGCCTTCTGTTGGTGCGTATGCCTGTATAATTGCGAGGTGTAAACTCCCCAGGTTCATTTCTAACATGCAAACTCTTTCAGATATCCCAGAAAATTTTATGATATTTTCTTTGTATTCTCTTTTGATTAGGAAACCTACGCCATATAAGCCCTTTGTTTGTCCTATGTAATACATAATATAGTTTTCGTCTTCTATTATATTTTCACCTAGCCGGCGCACCTCGCAAAGGCCCAGTATATCGTGTTTTATGTTACTGAGAGCTGTCTTCAGTTCTAGTAGTTTTTCAGGTGTTGATAATGAACAACAAGGAATAGTTTACAATAACAATTGTTTAACAAATGAATGAGTTAAAAGCCATAAGCCTACACACAGTGCCGGCTATTGCTGCGCGGCAGCAGGCCTCCTTCACTCGGCCGTACCTACAGCGATAAGTGCCTACACTTTGGCGCGGTTTCCACGCCGCGTTGTCACCGCTCGCGCGCAGGGCTAGCTAATAACGTGAATTTTAATAGTGAACAATAAAAATGTTCACATCACAAGTCTGGTGCAAAGTATTGCTCATTTAACGGATGTGTGTCGGAAGCAACTTCAAATTTTGATTTTATTTATTTAATTATACATTCACAAAAATTATACTTGAAAATTGTACTTTTTATCTGTTGAGATATCTCAACGATTATGGTGTCACATTAAAGATCTAGTTCAAAAATCATTTTATCTGTTTGAATCATGTAAATCGGTCTACGCGTTTAGGAAATAACTAAGAATTAGTATAGTGAAAATGTAAACCACCAGAATTTTTGTGGTTTTCGTTCTACGAGCACAAATAGTGGGATAGGATACTTATAGTATAAATATTTATTATTAGGTACGTGGTCAAGTAGGTAGATAGACGATGAATAAATATTATAGTAGCAGCGGCAAGTCGACAACCCTAGCGCACCGCTCTGCGCCAAACAGCGACAGCGTTATGTGTTAGAAAAAGAGCGGGAATAGTTAGGTCAATATCGCGTTAGGTACTGAATGCTCATGCGAGCTGAATTGCACTTTCTTGCTTAGTAGCAAGAGTCGCCATTTCTTTAAATTGGTTTGCGAAGTGGTGCTTCTGTTCGTAAGAACTATCTATTCTGTGGCGGCAGGTGCAGGCACGCAAGTACACCGGCGTACCGCGCGTGTCGCAACTTGCTAGGTCATTTCCATGTTTGTCTTGGTCTGGGTGTTTCTATGTATAATATGTATGTATTTACAAAAAAAAAGTATATATGTATGTTTATCCATTATCTAGTACCCATAGTACAAGCTCTGCTTAGTTTGGGACTAGATGGTGATGTGTGTATGTGGTAGAATATTATTATTATTATATTATACAGTTTAATAAAAGAAATAGTAAAGCGGTCCCGCAGAATGTCGCATTTTTTTAATCATGGCTTACAAAAAAAAAACAATTATAAACCTTATCTTGTCGAATATAGCGTGCATTTACCAAGCAACGTTCAACGTACACACACAAAAAACATCGACCGCTATCGTTGTGCTGTGCAAAAGTTTTTTATTTACATTCGTTGCAAGAAGCAGCGGCCGTACTAGGCGATGTATTCCCTTAAAGTATCGTTTCGTGATGTTTACATTGCTTGTCCAGTTACTTCCCGACACATTTAGATAGTGGTTAAAGAGCAATGTATTTATTGAAAAACAAGCAGTCTTTGTGATATTTGAAAATAATGATAACATACTAACAGCAAGAAATATTTTACGATTTGTGGACTTTCATGATTTTAAAGACAAATATAGTAAAATACTTCTAGTTTTATATGGTAAGTGATTCTATTCTTCACAAAGTACGATATGACCAGTTTGGGCATATCCCGTGGACACCGACACGCCCCATGGCACTTCTCCTTTTGTTAATATTTCTATGGTCTTTTCGCTCCCGAAAGCCGCTTCTGAGGCAGACGTCAGCGATACAAACACCCTGCCAAAGCCGGTGGTAAGTCCCGCGCGGCAAAAGCCGCCGGCCTGTGCCGTCGGCACTGTGTATAGAAGCCTTCATAAATGATCATTATGATTTATGCATAAAATATCAACATTTACCTTAATTTGAAGTCTTGATATAAGTGCTTGATAAACTTCAGGAATCAATGATGAAAGAAGTTGTGGTGAGATTTTAAACAATTCTCCAAGGCTGCAGTAACTTTCTCCGGTAGCTAAAAACCTCAAGGTTACTGCTAACCTCTCTTTAGCAGGTTTGGATTTTCTCCAGCCAGTGTTTTTTTTGCTAATGTACGCTTCAGTAATAGTCAACAAAATTTCAAAATCTTCGTATGTCATTCATAGAAACCCAAAAAACATACTGTTGCGCAATTGTCGACACCCCACATCATCATCTCTATAATTATCTCTATCTTTACTGTGCCGTTTTGCCATTTTCTATATTGTAAATTTGGGCGCACCCAAAACCTTCTTCTCCTTCTTCTTTTAATTTTTTTAATTAACGAAATGACAGCTACATCTGCTATGGTAATGTTGACGACTTCGTTATTCATCGTAATCCAAGGAGCAATTATTATAATCGATAACCAAACACAACGTGTCACCCCACTAGCGTTTTACACGACTGTCACAACTGGAATGACGCGTGGCTTTCTGCGGCCGATGCCGGCGGCACAGACGCCCGCCAAAAGCCGGCGGCAAGAGCCGCGCGACAAAAGCCGGCGGCTCGAGCCGCCGGCACTGTGTGTAGCAGCCTTAAACGGTATCCAGATTCCAATAAGCAATGTTTAATTTCAATATGGCATGTGCGCACTGCGCAATAAACTAAACTAATTCCGCCATATTTTCGCAATCGCGTGACGAGTATCACATTCTCAATGAAGAAGTCCGTAACCAATAGCTATCAAGTTGCCATGGCAACGCAACATTATGTACGAGTGACTCTGTCTATCTTCCTCTTACTATTATTGAATAAGACCAAGATGGCATACAAGTGTGAAAGTGTACGACTTTTTAGTGAGATGTTATTCTTATTCGTCCTTATTGCTGTAGCCTTATGAGTGAATTTGGCAGATTATGTTATGTAAACACGCAAAACGCGTATTTTCTTAGTGTTTAATGTGTATGACTACGGGCGCGGTACATCTGACGCAAGAGTTACGACCTGTTCCAGTTTAGTCAAAACTAAATATTTGTCTAGTGACTAAACTACTGCTCCTATTGAACTGATATTTGGTGCAGAGCTTGTATATGTCATGTACTCAATGTGGTTTTAATTAAAGTCATACCGTCGTATCAACCCTGTATACAGATTAAAGTGATTCCATTGAATAAAAGGGTTTCACACAAACTTTAACTCACTTTTCTACTCTCTCAGGGAAAGAATGTCCAAACTAAATGTCTTTGGGTTGGTAAACGTCATTTGGGGATCCAATATAGAAAGAATGAAGTTAATTTCTTGAAGTACCTATTCAAAAGGTTTCATACAAAATTTGACTCCCCTTTTAATCCCCTTAGGGTAAGAATTTCCAAAATGATTCTATAAGTGTTCACTTACATCATTTGAGGCAATACACCTAATTACTATTTACAAGGTACAATGTGAAACAGTTGCAGCTCCTTACAAAAACAAAATATGTATCATAACACTGGCGATTAAAAAGAGTGGCCACGAGTTTTATTGCCCGTTCTTTCTCGTGGTTCTGCCTATTGCTTTGCGAACGATGCAGTAAATGTAAATGTATAAGCATTAAGTAATTTACTTTGAAATTTGACGTTCATAAGCGTCACCTTGTGACCTAGATGAATAAAATGATTTTGACTTTGACTTGGACACAAAGTTTGAAAAATCCATTGAAGGAATAAAATGTTTCATACGAAATCTGACAACCTGTTTTACCCACTTAGGACAGGAATTTTTAAAAATCCTCTCTATGTGCGCCCTTACATTCCTCAAAGAACATATATGCCAAATTTCACCTACTTGCGCCCAGTAGTTTCGGCTGTAACGTGTCTGTCATTAGTCAATAACCTTAGGATTTAATATAGGTATATAGATTCAAAAATCTCTCTTAGTGCGCCGCTACATTCCTCAAAAAACATACGTGCCAAATTTCACCTACTTGCGCTCAGTTGTTTTGGCTGTAGCGTGTCTGTCAGTCAGTAAGTAACGCATGGATTTTATATATACAGACATGCTTTGCCCGCTGCTTCGCACGCGTGAATTTCGTTAAAATAAAATGTTTTGCACGAACTCCCCTAAACTCCTTAAGGAAGATATATGCCAAAATTCACCTACTTGCGCTCAGTAGTTTCGGCTGTAGCGTGTCTGTAAGTCAGTCAGTAATGCAAGGATTTTATACAGGGTGGCGCTTGCATAGGGGCATTGATTTAAAACGGACGTAGCATTGATGCCTATAAAATGTTTTATATCAACAAAAAAGGTCATGGGGCCAAAATAAAATAATAAAATTTTCAAACAAAATAAAGTATAAAATATGAGTAGCAAAACGAAACACCATTTGTAGACCAATATGACATTAGGTTACTGACCTTTGTAAGAACGGCAACGTGTGCTATGCGGCAGACGATGCCACAGAGGTTGTTCACATTTATTGACGAATTACCTATTTCAGTAATTCTACACATCACTCTAATGTTTGGTCACTCATTAGGCAAGCACTGGTGTCTTTTTCATATCAATAAAAACCCACTTAACACAAACCCACGTAAAAGGTAGCACAAAATTTTCTAATTCTCAAAATGGCCGCCATTGTTATCACGAATTACCTATTTCAGTAATTCTACACATTACTCTAATGTTTGGTCACTCATTAGGCAAGCACTGGTGTCTTTTTCATAGCAATAAAAACCCACTTAACACAAACCCACGTAAAAGGTAGCACAAAATTTTCTAATTCTCAAAATGGCCGCCATTGTTATCACGAATTACCTATTTCAGTAATTCTACAAATCACTCTAATGAAAGTTCAGTAATTAGGAAAGCACTGGTGTCTTTTTCACAACAAGAACCCACGTTACACAATCATATCCGCATATTCGGACGACATAAAGTTTGTCATTATTAACACAAATAATGCAAAAATGACGAATGATAAAGTTCACTAAACAACAACACAATTAAATAACACAACTAAATACAATCACACAATTCAATACCAAAAACAACTGTCGCATAAAGTTGCGCGCGCGCAACCTGATTGACTGTTTTTGCGGCACTAATGGACAAACCTTTGATGAGTCACCTCACCGATCACCGATGCGCCGCTGGCCGCTGGCGCCGACATGTCTAGGATAGGAAATAGAGATGCGCAATAGGTACTTTGAATGTCGATATTTTTGACGTTAATACGTTAACAACAAAATAACACAAAATGTTTTTATACAACGAACTATGCATTCTTACTTGCATTAACAATAATGCTATTGCATAATTGTGTCGCTTACCCCTCCGGGAAACAGGTGTGAGTCTATGTATGTATGTATTAATTGTGTTGCTTATACGACACAGTTAAACAAGTTTATGAAATATGCCGCACGTACTTCAATTAGTTCAGTAGTTTAGTTTTAGTACATAATTATTATAATTCTTAAGTAGATTGTTGAACCCATTAGACCATTTAAAAAATACCATACGGAAAGTGCTAAAATAGTCAATAATTATTAACTTATTTCAAATGATTAAATAATTGAATATCTTTACATGTTTATCATTGTTTACCTATTAAAAAACTTCGTCTTTATTTGAACCACACTTTGAAATTTTCGAACGTAAAGTCATTGATAAGACGATTACATTAACGTTA
Source organism: Euclidia mi (assembly GCA_944739405.2). NCBI lineage: Eukaryota > Metazoa > Arthropoda > Insecta > Lepidoptera > Erebidae > Euclidia > Euclidia mi. Next base: position 64,005,498 of record OX123181.2, on the reverse strand, counting down.
AATACAAACAATGTCGATACAATAAACAATTAACTTTTACGGTGCGTAGGATTTTTTATCGATACTATCATCGATAAGACGATTACATTAAAGTTAAATACAAACAATGTCGATACAATAAACAACAAACTTTGACGATGCGTAGGTATTTTTTATCGATACTATCATTGATAAGACGATTACATTAACGTTAAATACAATCAATGTCGATAGAATAAACAACAAACTTTTACGGTGCGTATTTTTTATCGATACTATTGACAACATTTTGTTCATAATTGGGCAACTCTATTTGGCTCGACTATGTTTGTCCTTGTCACACGTAGTGCATTTACTGTGCATACCTAATCCGATTTTTTCGTGCTTGCGGAACCGATCCATTTTATTATTATGTAACTTTATTGAAAAGGTAATTAGGAAGTTTCAAAAGTTTTGTTCTGTTAAAAATGTTACGCATTAACTTGGGCGCAAAAACCTACAACCACGAGTCTTAGGTAGGTACCTTCGAGGCGAAGCGACGTTGCACGAAGACGTCATCGTCCTAAGTCGTCGAAGGGTCAACGCAGACAGAGAGGAATAATCCCCGCGCGGTCTCGGGCATTTTCTTTACGGATTGCGTATGCTCAAGATTGCGCGCGACCTCGCGAGCCTGCGTGAGTATTAAAACGTTCTGGGTTACCACTCTACAGTAAATATTTTGTCGCGAAAGTTCGTTAAACCCTGAAAATACGCGTACGACGCGGGCGCCGACTCGACTTTGCGCGGGGATTTCCGCGTATCTTCGAGGACGCGCGAATATTTTTTATCAGGTTCAAGCATTTATGAACTTTATTGTAAAAACATTAAAGTTTATTTTCAAGTGCGTTGATAAAATCCTCTCCGCTGCGCTCCGTTCTGTGTGCGCTGAGCCTAGCTTCGGATGACGTCGAGGCGTCACGTCGTGAGTAGTACCTAGCGAGTCGCGGCGCGCAATGTAGGGTCGTTGACCGTTTTGTATCAGCTGTATGGAAATCAAAGCGTGTGCAAAAATTGCGGAACTTAAAATCGATATTGTGGCTAAACTACTGCACCGATTTAATTGATTTTTGGTACAATGCTTAAGAATGTTGTAAGCTATGCCTTTGTTTAAAAAGTGCCGCTATGCAAGCGCCACCCTGTATATACAGATTAAACTGATTCCATTGAAAAATAAAGGGTTTTACATAAACTCTGACTACCTTTTCTACTCTTTAATGGAAAGAGTGTCCAAAGTAAATGTATTTGGGTTGGTTAACGTCATCTGAGGATCCAATATAGAAAGAATGTAGTTAATACCTTGAAGTATTCAAATGGTTTCAAATGAATTTTGATTCCCGATTTTATCCCCTTAGGCTAAGAATTTCCAAAAAGACTTTCTTAGTGTTCACTAATTTCTTTTGAGGAACCAATATACAGAGTTAGAAGTAAATCAACACAATCTGTTTTACCCCCTCAGAGGAGGAATTTCCGAAAATCCTCTCTTAGTGCGCCCCTACACACCTCAAGGAACATACGTGCCAAATTTCACCTACTTGCGCTCAGTAGTTTCGGCTGTAGTAAGTCTGTCAGTCAGTCAGTAACGCAGGGATTTTATATATACAGATAGGATTACAAAATTGCATTTGCAGTTGGGGCTTTCATTAAGAAAATTCGTTGTTGGTGTACAAGAAGTAGAAGGTACCGGAAAAGACAAAAGTAGGACTATCAACAAAAAGAAATGAGATCGCATAAAAAACAATACTTGTCAAAAAAAACAAGTCTCGCTCCCGTCAAAAGTTGTGAGATTCAGGTAATACCAAGTCGGTTAATTAAAAATCTTTAATGTTTTATATAAATAAATTCACGTGAACGAAGTAGTGGGTAAAAGCTAATATCTATATAAATAACAATGTAAGGGCAATTTAAAACCATTATCCTTAGACCACACCCAAGTAGCTTGCCTAACCACTATCAAAACGTGCAAGTTAGTAGTAGCAGTTCATTTGAAAAGTTTAATGCAACAATGTTGAGGAATTTAAGTCAGAATTATTAGCGCTGAAATTACTTCTCTAGAGTGCAACACATCCGTGATTTTTTATGACACAAAGTGGAATAAAATCATTCCAAACTCACTTTTACCATATTAAATTTGTACGCATGACGCCAAGTCACAGCCGACACAAATAGCCGCATTGCTTCAGCAGTATTATGTGGAATATGATTTTTCAGAAACCATATTGTATCGTCGGTGCGGTAAAGATTCATGAATACAGCGTGCAGTTTCGGTTCTGTATTATATGCGGTCGCATAAGAAGACGGTTGAATGCAAAGTGCGCCCCAGAGGATCTAACGTCAATTCTTCGTCATTATCGATGCATGGTGCAATAAATTCTCTAACAATTTTGAGATTTCCTACGCGCTATAGATGCATTTTACTAGCTACTTTTTAAGTCTTTGCACTGTTTTGCAGTATTATAAGTCATATATTTTATTTACTTTTGATCATTCACCTTTGCAGCTATTTCAATAATGTTCCAATAACTTAGTAACTTTTAATGCCCATAGAAGCCTATCTACCTATTTTATTCTAATCCTTTCCATTATTTCTTATTTCATGAAAAAAATTAACCCAGAAGTTACGTTCTTTGTTATAATATTGGTGGCAAGGTCCACCAGCTCAAAATAAACTGAGAAAAGACAAAGCCATAGTCACACTCTTCTCGCAAATATTTTTCTCTATTCTTTCTTTCTAAGCAAGGTAGAGGAGAGGAGAATGGAAATTGGCTTGGACCACCGTTGCTCTCACTCACATTGAACGAACCAAAATAGGAAAAAATACTGCTTCTGTATGTTGAACTTTGAGTGGATGGTACTTACCTTGTCGATCCGATTAATTACGATTAATCTAGCGATGTATGCCACCGTCCACATTGCTTTATCGTTTTACCGTCACCTCCGACCACCTATGTATCTTGATGATAGTCATCAAGCCACACATAATACTGCAGTCATAGTTTCCCCAAAATTTTGGTTTTCGTGGTATCTTAATAATCTAGCCGTTGTGCGCCCGCCAAAATGTGCAGAGGTCAATAAGAAGACGATCAACAGACTATTACAAGCGTGCTCAACTAGGGTCTAATATTCTGCAATGCCAGTTTATTTGACGACCTAAGTGATATTGTGTGACCCTTTCAAGTTCTCGAGTAAGCAAATGCTAAAGACATTAGGTACTACGTTTGCAGAACTTTTACTTAGATATTAAGGAAAATCAAAGATAAAATAAGCTTTGAAACGTCTTTAAAGAGAACAAATAGCATTTTAAGTATTAGAAGAACGTTTTGCTAGTATTGATACTAGAATAGGTTTTCAATGGTTGACGTTGCACTAGAATTGTTTTATTTGACTTTTTTCAATTATTTTTTTTATTTATATGTTTAGAAATGCATAGAAAAACTGGGAAATTGTTTGCAGATGACACTGGATGAATGATTTTATTCATCCAGTTGTTCTAAGGCAAGGCAAAGAGTCTAATATATGTACTGTGTTTCACAGCGATGAAATTAATATGTAAATTTACCTGAGATCCTCTGGTGATGTTCTGGAGTAGACCTATAAGATTACACTCATTAATTTGGCCAAAATAATAAGGAAATCATTATAGCTACCCAGGGTCCAAGGCATCTGTCTTCAGAACACGTACGTTGACACACAATTTTACAAATGTTCAATATTTTACAAATTTTATCACAATTAACCGATGCCGCAAATAGATCGAAAGCGGCATTCACAAGGGTTCCAAATTTACTTCAATTGCAACACAATTCTCGAAACTTCAAGGATGTGCTTTCCAAAAGGCGATATTTCACGACGACGACCAAAACGTGCTAAGTTTTCAAATCGTGAAGCAAAAGGTGAAGTTCAATATATATCACTAACTTTATCAATCGCTCACAACTTTTGTCGGGCAAATCCAATAGCGACAGTTGCAAGGTTATTAACCAATTTAATTCAATTTTACAATTCACACAAAGTCAAAACGCGTGTTAACAAAACGAATTTTCCAGAACAAGAAGCGAGAATGATTGACAGTTCATAGTGTGAACATAGTCAAAATTTACAATAGACAAAATAATGATACCAACTAATATTATCGATTCAACTTATCATATACAACATTTCTATTTCAAACATTATATTTTATATGAAACTTACACTCCTGGGCTGCCATAAAGATAAGCAGATAGAAAATAATGACATAGGCAGTAAGTGATTTAAAATGTCTACCAGTCTACCACTAAAATGTTATATGGTACCACTCAAAAATTGAAATGATGATATTTACACGTAGCCAAAATATTTTAGATACAACGGTTTTGCCTATATCCTCTAGTTTATAAAACTAAAACGGCTTGGTATACCTCTGAAGTTAAATCTTAGAAAATAATATTATGTACATACATACATATTCTTGAACATTATGATTTAAGATTTGGATTAAAATATGCAGGATATACAATACATTGCTGTGTAAGCAATGTATTTCTGTATTTGAAAATAACAAATAATTTCATCTGTTTGTTGTCATAAGTACATACATACATAGTCTCACGCCTATATCCCCGAAGAGGTAGGCAGAGGTATATTGCTACACCCACTTTTCGCCAGATTTATTTTAGTGCCTCGAAATAGGGGGCGAGCCTATTGCCGTACCGGGCACATTACCAGACTCCCAAATACATTTTGCCTGACCCGGAGATCGAACCCGAGACCTCCCAATCGCACGCGCACATCTATGCCGCCAGACCAACGAGGCAGTCTACGGGTTGAGCTACACCTATCAGCACTGCATCGCACTTTTATATGCTTCTATCCATTTCTGTCACTTAGGACAATCATTTACTAGAGCGAGAAAGAGAGAGGGAACACGATCGCCTTTTCGATTCCGCGGCGTGCTGAAGCGTTCCGTCTCTTTTTCTCGCTCTAGTAAATGACGGTCCTAAGTGACCAAAAAGGATAGAAGCATAGGAAAGTGCGATGCGGTGCTGATAGGTGTAGCTCAACCCTACTTGACTACGTCATGTCATAAGTTTATACTAGCATTATGCTTTGTGCCAACTCAAAAGAGAACTCTGGCAGACATTATTTCCTGACAAAGATTTAACACCGTAATATATACTTTTGTTTGAAGTTATAAAAAAAGAAGTTGTTCGTTATCACATGGAGCGAACAAGTTCGTAGTACGTGACTCTTTCGCGCCAACTGTTCTCCCGATGGGTTAATACCTACGTGACACTATCCAGCGCTTCATTTTGCCGCTTTAAATATAACTAAGCTTTAGAATCTTTGTATTCTATTAATTGTTTAACATAGCCAATTATAATTAGATAAGTATAAGATGTTCTTGTATGCTACTAGTTGGTAAACAAAGCAAAATAAAAGTAGGTAACTAAAATGTTGTAGCGTATACTATAGTGATTTATGAACTACAAGCTGTGGCTTGCGGTTTTACCCACCGAGCCTTGCTTACCATGTTTTCTATTGATCTTAGTAAGGGTGAAGCATTAAAAAATGGTGTTTGCCTACGACATAGAAGGAACCCGTTCTCCAAATTTTATGCTTATAGTTTCAGTAGTTTATGTTCTGCGATTATTATTATACTAGACGTGGCCAGCGGCTACGCCCGCGTCAATTATACATAATAAACCTTCCTCTTGAATCATTGTATCTATTGAAAAAACTGCATTAAAATCCATTGTGTATTTTTTAAGATTTAAGCATACATAGGGACAGGCAGACAGAAGACAAACTTTGTTTTATACTGTGTAGTGATTACTACAAAAATTGTAGCGCTCGTAGCGAGACTTGGCTTGCCGTTCGTAACAGATCGGCAAAGTTAAGCAACGCTTACACAGGTTACCACTTGGATGGGTGACCGTGTGTTTCATTTACATCTGAGCGCTACCGTGCTTCGGAGGGCACGTAAAGCTGTCGGTCCCGGTTCTTGTCCAAGGATAAGGATCGTTAGGCCATGGCGGAGGCCTGCGGGCGGTCTGAAAACTCCGACACTAGAGTTGGCCACACGCTCACACGAAAAACAAACAAACTACAAAAATCACCGAATCACTTATAAGTATTACATACATTCACGTTCACATACTAACTTCGCTTCATTACAAACATTTGTATTTTCACTATAGTCAAATACAAAGCCGTGCTTAAATTCGACAAAAAGCTGCGCTTAAAATCCAAGCCAAATCGTGCTTGAAAAATAATAAAACTATTCCAGCACTTCTCTTAACTAAATAAATAAACTAACGGCAAAACCATGCACCAGATGACTGCACAAAGTTTGACTTTGACACAAAGTTTGAAAAATCCATTGAAGGAATAAAATGTTTCATACGAAATCTGACAACCTGTTTTACCCACTTAGGACAGGAATTTTTAAAAATCCTCTCTATGTGCGCCCTTACATTCCTCAAAGAACATATATGCCAAATTTCACCTACTTGCGCCCAGTAGTTTCGGCTGTAACATGTCTGTCATTAGTCAATAACCTTAGGATTTAATATAGGTATATAGATTCAAAAATCTCTCTTAGTGCGCCGCTACATTCCTCAAAAAACATACGTGCCAAATTTCACCTACTTGCGCTCAGTTGTTTTGGCTGTAGCGTGTCTGTCAGTCAGTAAGTAACGCATGGATTTTATATATACAGACATGCTTTGCCCGCTGCTTCGCACGCGTGAATTTCGTTAAAATAAAATGTTTTGCACGAACTCCCCTAAACTCCTTAAGGAAGATATATGCCAAAATTCACCTACTTGCGCTCAGTAGTTTCGGCTGTAGCGTGTCTGTAAGTCAGTCAGTAATGCAAGGATTTTATATATACAGATTAAACTGATTCCATTGAAAAATAAAGGGTTTTACATATACTCTGACTACCTTTTCTACTCTTTAATGGAAAGAGTGTCCAAAGTAAATGTATTTGGGTTGGTTAACGTCATCTGAGGATCCAATATAGAAAGAATGTAGTTAATACCTTGAAGTATTCAAATGGTTTCAAATGAATTTTGATTCCCGATTTTATCCCCTTAGGCTAAGAATTTCCAAAAAGACTTTCTTAGTGTTCACTAATTTCTTTTGAGGAACCAATATACAGAGTTAGAAGTAAATCAACACAATCTGTTTTACCCCCTCAGAGGAGGAATTTCCGAAAATCCTCTCTTAGTGCGCCCCTACACACCTCAAGGAACATACGTGCCAAATTTCACCTACTTGCGCTCAGTAGTTTCGGCTGTAGTAAGTCTGTCAGTCAGTCAGTAACGCAGGGATTTTATATATACAGATAGGATTACAAAATTGCATTTGCAGTTGGGGCTTTCATTAAGAAAATTCGTTGTTGGTGTACAAGAAGTAGAAGGTACCGGAAAAGACAAAAGTAGGACTATCAACAAAAAGAAATGAGATCGCATAAAAAACAATACTTGTCAAAAAAAACAAGTCTCGCTCCCGTCAAAAGTTGTGAGATTCAGGTAATACCAAGTCGGTTAATTAAAAATCTTTAATGTTTTATATAAATAAATTCACGTGAACGAAGTAGTGGGTAAAAGCTAATATCTATATAAATAACAATGTAAGGGCAATTTAAAACCATTATCCTTAGACCACACCCAAGTAGCTTGCCTAACCACTATCAAAACGTGCAAGTTAGTAGTAGCAGTTCATTTGAAAAGTTTAATGCAACAATGTTGAGGAATTTAAGTCAGAATTATTAGCGCTGAAATTACTTCTCTAGAGTGCAACACATCCGTGATTTTTTATGACACAAAGTGGAATAAAATCATTCCAAACTCACTTTTACCATATTAAATTTGTACGCATGACGCCAAGTCACAGCCGACACAAATAGCCGCATTGCTTCAGCAGTATTATGTGGAATATGATTTTTCAGAAACCATATTGTATCGTCGGTGCGGTAAAGATTCATGAATACAGCGTGCAGTTTCGGTTCTGTATTATATGCGGTCGCATAAGAAGACGGTTGAATGCAAAGTGCGCCCCAGAGGATCTAACGTCAATTCTTCGTCATTATCGATGCATGGTGCAATAAATTCTCTAACAATTTTGAGATTTCCTACGCGCTATAGATGCATTTTACTAGCTACTTTTTAAGTCTTTGCACTGTTTTGCAGTATTATAAGTCATATATTTTATTTACTTTTGATCATTCACCTTTGCAGCTATTTCAATAATGTTCCAATAACTTAGTAACTTTTAATGCCCATAGAAGCCTATCTACCTATTTTATTCTAATCCTTTCCATTATTTCTTATTTCATGAAAAAAATTAACCCAGAAGTTACGTTCTTTGTTATAATATTGGTGGCAAGGTCCACCAGCTCAAAATAAACTGAGAAAAGACAAAGCCATAGTCACACTCTTCTCGCAAATATTTTTCTCTATTCTTTCTTTCTAAGCAAGGTAGAGGAGAGGAGAATGGAAATTGGCTTGGACCACCGTTGCTCTCACTCACATTGAACGAACCAAAATAGGAAAAAATACTGCTTCTGTATGTTGAACTTTGAGTGGATGGTACTTACCTTGTCGATCCGATTAATTACGATTAATCTAGCGATGTATGCCACCGTCCACATTGCTTTATCGTTTTACCGTCACCTCCGACCACCTATGTATCTTGATGATAGTCATCAAGCCACACATAATACTGCAGTCATAGTTTCCCCAAAATTTTGGTTTTCGTGGTATCTTAATAATCTAGCCGTTGTGCGCCCGCCAAAATGTGCAGAGGTCAATAAGAAGACGATCAACAGACTATTACAAGCGTGCTCAACTAGGGTCTAATATTCTGCAATGCCAGTTTATTTGACGACCTAAGTGATATTGTGTGACCCTTTCAAGTTCTCGAGTAAGCAAATGCTAAAGACATTAGGTACTACGTTTGCAGAACTTTTACTTAGATATTAAGGAAAATCAAAGATAAAATAAGCTTTGAAACGTCTTTAAAGAGAACAAATAGCATTTTAAGTATTAGAAGAACGTTTTGCTAGTATTGATACTAGACTAGGTTTTCAATTGTTGACGTTGCACTAGAATTGTTTTATTTGACTTTTTTTAATTATTTTTTTTATTTATATGTTTAGAAATGCATAGAAAAACTGGGAAATTGTTTGCAGATGACACTGGATGAATGATTTTATTCATCCAGTTGTTCTAAGGCAAGGCAAAGAGTCTAATATATGTACTGTGTTTCACAGCGATGAAATTAATATGTAAATTTACCTGAGATCTTCTGGTGATGTTCTGGAGTAGACCTATAAGATTACACTCATTAATTTGGCCAAAATAATAAGGAAATCATTATAGCTACCCAGGGTCCAAGGCATCTGTCTTCAGAACACGTACGTTGACACACAATTTTACAAATGTTCAATATTTTACAAATTTTATCACAATTAACCGATGCCGCAAATAGATCGAAAGCGGCATTCACAAGGGTTCCAAATTTACTTCAATTACAACACAATTCTCGAAACTTCAAGGATGTGCTTTCCAAAAGGCGATATTTCACGACGACGACCAAAACGTGCTAAGTTTTCAAATCGTGAAGCAAAAGGTGAAGTTCAATATATATCACTAACTTTATCAATCGCTCACAACTTTTGTCGGGCAAATCCTATAGCGACAGTTGCAAGGTTATTAACCAATTTAATTCAATTTTACAATTTACACAAAGTCAAAACGCGTGTTAACAAAACGAATTTTCCAGAACAAGAAGCGAGAATGATTGACAGTTCATAGTGTGAACATAGTCAAAATTTACAATAGACAAAATAATGATACCAACTAATATTATCGATTCAACTTATCATATACAACATTTCTATTTCAAACATTATATTTTATATGAAACTCACACTCCTGGGCTGCCATAAAGATAAGCAGATAGAAAATAATGACATAGGCAGTAAGTGATTTAAAATGTCTACCAGTCTACCACTAAAATGTTATATGGTACCACTCAAAAATTGAAATGATGATATTTACACGTAGCCAAAATATTTTAGATACAACGGTTTTGCCTATATCCTCTAGTTTATAAAACTAAAAAGGCTTGGTATACCTCTGAAGTTAAATCTTAGAAAATAATATTATGTACATACATACATATTCTTGAACATTATGATTTAAGATTTGGATTAAAATATGCAGGATATACAATACATTGCTGTGTAAGCAATGTATTTCTGTATTTGAAAATAACAAATAATTTCATCTGTTTGTTGTCATAAGTACATACATACATAGTCTCACGCCTATATCCCCGAAGAGGTAGGCAGAGGTATATTGCTACACCCACTTTTCGCCAGATTTATTTTAGTGCCTCGAAATAGGGGGCGAGCCTATTGCCGTACCGGGCACATTACCAGACTCCCAAATACATTTTGCCTGACCCGGAGATCGAACCCGAGACCTCCCAATCGCACGCGCACATCTATGCCGCCAGACCAACGAGGCAGTCTACGGGTTGAGCTACACCTATCAGCACTGCATCGCACTTTTATATGCTTCTATCCATTTCTGTCACTTAGGACAATCATTTACTAGAGCGAGAAAGAGAGAGGGAACACGATCGCCTTTTCGATTCCGCGGCGTGCTGAAGCGTTCCGTCTCTCTTTCTCGCTCTAGTAAATGACGGTCCTAAGTGACAGAAAAGGATAGAAGCATAGGAAAGTGCGATGCGGTGCTGATAGGTGTAGCTCAACCCTACTTGACTACGTCATGTCATAAGTTTATACTAGCATTATGCTTTGTGCCAACTCAAAAGAGAACTCTGGCAGACATTATTTCTGACAAAGATTTAACACCGTAATATATATTTTTGTTTGAAGTTATAAAAAAAGAAGTTGTTCGTTATCACATGGAGCGAACAAGTTCGTAGTACGTGACTCTTTCGCGCCAACTGTTCTCCCGATGGGTTAATACCTACGTGACACTATCCAGCGCTTCATTTTGCCGCTTTAAATATAACTAAGCTTTAGAATCTTTGTATTCTATTAATTGTTTAACATAGCCAATTATAATTAGATAAGTATAAGATGTTCTTGTATGCTACTAGTTGGTAAACAAAGCAAAATAAAAGTAGGTAACTAAAATGTTGTAGCGTATACTATAGTGATTTATGAACTACAAGCTGTGGCTTGCGGTTTTACCCACCGAGCCTTGCTTACCATGTTTTCTATTGATCTTAGTAAGGGTGAAGCATTAAAAAATGGTGTTTGCCTACGACATAGAAGGAACCCGTTCTCCAAATTTTATGCTTATAGTTTCAGTAGTTTATGTTCTGCGATTATTATTATACTAGACGTGGCCAGCGGCTACGCCCGCGTCAATTATACATAATAAACCTTCCTCTTGAATCATTGTATCTATTGAAAAAACTGCATTAAAATCCATTGTGTATTTTTTAAGATTTAAGCATACATAGGGATAGGCAGACAGAAGACAAACTTTGTTTTATACTGTGTAGTGATTACTACAAAAATTGTAGCGCTCGTAGCGAGACTTGGCTTGCCGTTCGTAACAGATCGGCAAAGTTAAGCAACGCTTGCACAGGTTACCACTTGGATGGGTGACCGTGTGTGGCATTTACATCTGAGCGCTACCGTGCTTCGGAGGGCACGTAAAGCTGTCGGTCCCGGTTCTTGTCCAAGGATAAGGATCGTTAGGCCATGGCGGAGGCCTGCAGGCGGTCTGAAAACTCCGACACTAGAGTTGGCCACACGCTCACACGAAAAACAAACAAACTACAAAAATCACCGAATCACTTATAAGTATTACATACATTCACGTTCACATACTAACTTCGCTTCATCACAAACATTTGTATTTTCACTATAGTCAAATACAAAGCCGTGCTTAAATTCGACAAAAAGCTGCAGGTGCAAAGTACGTCATGAACTAAAGGAGGGACTAGGTTGTAAGAAAATAACAATGTTAAATTTACATTGTCTTTCTTGTTAACACGGTGCACGGCTCAGCACACATTCACAAAATTTCGTAAAAGGAAATTATTGTTAATTATTATTTTAACTTTTGTAGTCATTAACACTAATTTTAAATTGTTTAACGGGATATATACTGGGTGTAAGGGTCAGTGTACCGAAAACTGATACCAGTGATTCAGTTAATTATACTGAGACCCATGGCGGTCGAATTTACCGAAAAAATCTAAGAACTCGACAATTTTCCAAAAACTTGCGATGTAAATAGGAGCACGCAAACTCGCACTATCAGCTGTTACGGCCCTACAGCGGCGGGTGGTAGCGGCAGTAATTACCATGTACTGGTGCGCTTACTGTGCTGTGGCCGCGCACCGCGGCCGATGTCACGTCAGAGTAAACGCGCCACGTACATGTTTCAATTCTTAGAATTCTTACAATTCTTAGAATTTTACAAAAATATTAATGCGGGTCGACAATAGTTACTATTTCATTACATTATATGGCAAACAATACAAAAAAAAATATCGGAAAATTCATGAAAATTTTCCGGAAAATTCGAAAGCCAATGGCCTGAGTATCATGTACTGAATCTCTGGTATCGGTTTTCGGTACACCGTTCCTTACACCCCGTATACCACGTACCTTTGTTTCGAGTAACCAATATTTCTTCACTTTTCCAAGCCATTTTTACGGATGTAGGCGCTAGTATGTGCCAAAATATTGTTTACTTACAACAAAGGTACGTGGTATATAATTATATTATCCCTATAGACAATTTAAAGTCAGTGTAAATGGCCAAGAACGTTTTAATAATAATTCACAGTAATTTCCTTTCACGAGATTTTGTGTATGTGAGCTAATAAGGAACGTACTTGATTTTCAAACTGCATGTACTCGTACCTATTTTTAAAATATTTAAGTACTCGTGTGTAAATCGGTAAGAATTTGTCGCTAGAGCTGAATTGGATATCGTGATAAAGCAATAGCGCCGGTGAAACCGCGGGTAATAGATATTGGATATACATATCATTTCAAGCGGGCAAAGACAGAAGATAAAAGCTTGTCTACAATAAGTAATGTTAAAACTGAAACCTAAACTACTGGGCCAATTTGATTATATTGAATGTGTGTGTTTGAATACATTGCTAGACACTTTAGTTTCATAAGAGAACCACGCAGGTGGGCGCAGCATCCTTGCATTATGTATTAGAAGTATGTATTTATAAAAAAGTAAATATGTATGTTTATCCTAATGGATAAACATACATATTACTAGATAATTCTAGTACTCATGGTAAAAGCTCTGCTTAGTTTGGGACTAAATGGTGAAATATGTGTCTTTGTGTGTGAGGTAAAGTATTATTATAATTATAAGAATATAACTGAGCCAAATACACATCAGTGCTGACAGTATCATCAACATCGATATTTAATTTAGTCTGTTACAGACCACCAGATTTACTATCAAATTAAAAACTAAAGACTTACCCTAGACTGTTCAACAGTATGCTTTAAAAAATTTGAAGTAGCTGTTTACAAAGCCCAATCTCAAGATCACTACTGACAAAGAAGTCTAAGCTTTATCATCGGCTGAAAATATACTTTTATTATACTTTCTGTCATAATACCAGACTGTATAACTTATTAACTAACAGGATAAATAGGCTGGTAATATGCCATAAGAAAACATCGTTAATTTAATTCTTGGACTTTTAGTTACCGTTCCACTCTAGACTGATAATTTAAGCTTACTAATTACTTTTGAAAATGCTTTATTATGAATCTAAACATTAACAAATGTTGTTAACATAATCGATTGTAGTCATTTCTTTACTTAAATATTAACGTCTAGCATTTGGATTAAATAATTATCTTCTATCTACTTGTTGTGATAGTTAAGGTTATGAAAACTAAGGCACGGAAAAATCTTTGCTGGAGCCTAGAGCAGCTAGGGAAATACTGGAATTATTTACCTGGCTTCTCAATAAAATATTTGAGGGAAATAAGTTTGTGGTGTTCTACAGATAAGACGTGATAAGGCGACACGTTGTGTTTATTCATAGTTTTATACAGTTCTCTAGTAAACTCTACGAGACAATGTACGATTTTCACCATTAAGCAAATCTTACTTTGTGATGGTTAACTAAATTAAAAAATACAACCATTTAATGATAAGTAAAACAAGTTAATAACATTTACGCCTGTTGAGGACTGATACAAAAATAAAAACAGGATGTAATAAATTCAATGTTAATGAAACGCCCACCCTAGAAATAAAACCTGTGTTGCGGGGACTTAGAGTTAATGAACGGACAAAAGAACAATCAGACCGAAAACGACAGTTTATGGATTACACAAAAAGTGTTGTTTCGTATTGTTATCGAACCCATTGACCTACTCCATTCGTGCTATGATTACGTGAAAGTATATTCCTTATAATTTGTAGATATAGCTTTTGTGTAAAAATATAGCGAGCAAGAGTCTATCGAACAAAATAACTTTATCCTGGGATTGTATCGCTACCGCAAAGTGGTCTTATGACCTCTTCGGGAAATTGCTACGTTTATATCAAAACCTAGTTTCTAAATGTTTTTCTGATAATATCATAATTCTGTTCCTAATTCAATTCGAAGTTACATAGGTACGTGTCAGCAATAATATTATTGGCTTGGTATTTTAAACACGAACTGGTTCTTCATTGAATATTATAGATGCGGTAAACAAACCTTTACGTCACTATGGTATTTTTTTGTATGTATAATGAATCTGGTAAAATAAAAATAAATCAAACGTGAAAGCAATTATAGGCTTATTTGATTTTAAGATCAGTGACTTCCATTTACTAAATGATTGTATCATACCTTATCGCTTTGAAGCATGGTCGCGGCAAATTATGCAATCGTGATTGTAGTATCGTTGCAATAGGACGTCGACAGCCACGGCGTAGTTTTAGTATGTAAGTGTACTAAGCAGATCATTGTCCAGCAGATCAATAATAAAACGGATTTCTTATCGCATGCAGCTGAGTTCTATAGTTCCTTATACTTTTAATAAATACTATTTCTGCCGTTTTTACCTTAAAAAAATCACTAAATGATCTGCTAACTTCACGTAGCAGAGCATTAGCAGCAGATCAAATATAAAAGTGAGTTCTTCCTACATGCGAATGAGTTCTACAGTTCCTGATACTTTTAAGCAATAGTTCTGAACCTATGTTCGAATATCAGCATAACATACGGAAAGTAAGAAACATAAAAAAAAACCTTTCAAGCAATTAATGACAGACCCGTATCAAAACTGTTTTGTACATAAGAGATCCGTATCAGAACTGAAATCAACAATCCGATTCTAGACGAAAACTCACTAAAAAGTCAGCAGAGCATGTCACAGGGTATCTGGATCTAATTTTATCTAATACTAGAGGACGCCAGCAGCTACGCCTGCATTTTTTTTAATTTACCCTTTTTGGCCGATCCCGTGGGAATTTCTGGAAATCCTTTCTTAGTGCACCCCTACGGTCCCCAAGGAACATACATGCCAAATTTCAGCTTCCTGCACCCAATAGTTTCGGCTGTAGCGTGTCTGTCAGTCAGTCAGTAACGCAAGGATTTTATATATTAAGATTAGTACCGTACGGGTATATGGAGCCGAACCCGTAGGTATGGTGATCATCCAGGCGGTTTAACCGCCTGGATGATCACCATACCTCTCTTATCATAGACTGTTTTAATTCAAATAAACCTGGTCCTTATGTCGACGTTAGCGACTTAATTTCCGTAAATGTAATTATGAAAGCATCAACGAACAGCTTAAACCTGTAGATTGACAGGTAGCTTTAGAAGAGCAGGACGTTAATGGCGCAGTCAACACATTTTATTAAATACTCAATAAAAAAATTATACAGCATACACGCATAGTAAAGGAAAACACACATATTTTATTTATAAATAAAAAGTTTCCTTAAAGTTAAATTTATTACATCCTGATTTTATTTTTGTATCAGTCCTCAACAGGCGTAAATGGTATTAACTTGTTTTACTTATATCACGGGTTATAAACGCAATGATTTATGCAAAATTAAATGGTTGTATTTTCAAATTTACTTAACCATCACAAAGTACGATTTGCTTAATGGTAAAAATCGTACATTGTCTCGTAGAGTTTACTAGAGAACTGTATAAAACTGTGAATAAACACAACGTCGCCTTATCACGTCTTATCTGTAGAACACACCACAAACTTATTTCCCTCAAATATTTTATTGAGAAGCCAGGTAAATAATTCCAGTATTTCCCTAGCTCCTCTAGGCTCAAGCAAAGATTTTTCCGTGCCTTAGTTTTCATAACCTTAACTATCACAACAAGCAGATAAAAGGTAATTATTTAATCCAATTGCTAGACGTAAATATTTAAGTAAAAAAATTGACTACAAACGATTATGTTAACAACATTTGTTAATGTTTAGGTTCATAATAAAGCATTTTCAAAAGTAATTAGTAAGTTTAAATTATCAAAGTCTAAATTGGAACGGTAACTAAAAGTCCAAAAATAAAATTAACGATGTTTTCTTGTGACATATTACCAGCCTATTTATCCTGTTAGTTAATAAGTTATACAGTCTGGTATTATGACAGAAAGTATAATAAAAGTATAGTAGTAATAAAAGTATAGTATAGAGGATATAGGCAAAACTGTTGTATCTAAAATCTAATCTAATCATTTCAATTTTTGAGTTGTACCATATAATATTTTAGTGGTAGACTGGTAGACACTATAAATCACTTACTGCCTATGTCATTATTTTCTATCTGCTTATCCTTAAGGCAGCCCAGGAGTGTGAGTTTCGTATTAAATATAAATTAAAAAATGGAATGAATAAAATTGATAATGTCGATATTGGTTATACATTTAGCTCTAGGGACTCTAATAAAACAATTATAGTGCAATGTCAACAATTGAAAACTTAGTCTAGTATCTATACTTGCAAAACGTTCTTCTGATACTTAAAATGCTATTGGTTCTCTTTAAAGATTTTTCAAAGCTTATTTTCTCTTTGATTTTCCTTAATATCTAAGTAAAAGTTCTGCAAACGTAGTAGCTAATGTCTTTGGCATTTGCTTACTCGGGATCTTGAAAGGGTCACACAATATCACTTAGGTCGTCAAATCAACTGGCATTGCAGAATATTAGACTCACGTTGAGCACGCTTGTAATAGTCTGTTGATCGTCTTCTTATTGACCTCTGCACATTTTGGCGGGCGTACAACGGCTAGATTATTAAGATACCAGGAAATCAAGTATTTTGGGGAAACTATGACTTCAGTATTATGTTTGTCTTGATGATTGTCATCAAGATACATAGATGGTTAGAGATGACGGTAAAATGGTAAGCTAATGAGAAAAATACATCATCATCATCATATCAGCCGAAAAACGTCCACTGCTTGACATAGACCTCCCCCAAAGCTCTCTACATAGACTGATCCTGAGCCACCCACATCCATCCGCTGCCCGCGACCCCAACAAGATCGTCGGTCCACCTAGTGGTAGGCCTACCTCTGCTACATCGTCCTGTGCATGGCCGCCACTCTAGAACCTGGTAGGTTCTGGAGTGGCGGCCACGCACAGGACGATGGAGGTTCTGGAGAAAAATACATCGCTAGATTAATCGTAATTGCACCGAAAAAGCTTTTTCGTGGGATGCAATTACGCTTGTTACTGCATTAATTCGTCGGATCGGCAAGGTAAGTACCACCCTCTCAACAGTTCAACATACAGAAGCAGTAATTTTTCCTATCTTGTTTCGTTTAATGTGAGGGAGAGCAACGGTCCAAGCTAGTTTTCATTCTCCTTTCCTCTACTTTACTTAAAAGGGAGAAAGAAAGAAAAGAGAAAATACGTTTGCGAGAGAAGTGCTATGGCATCTTCGGCTTTTATCAGTTTCTTTGGTGCTCGTGGGCCTTGCCACTAGTAA
The DNA here is from genome assembly GCA_944739405.2 of Euclidia mi. Classification (NCBI taxonomy): domain Eukaryota; kingdom Metazoa; phylum Arthropoda; class Insecta; order Lepidoptera; family Erebidae; genus Euclidia; species Euclidia mi. The sequence continues at coordinate 63,987,503 of OX123181.2, read as the reverse complement.
TAGAACAAAGAACGTAATATAACAAAAAAGACAGTTAGGCTACTAATATTGGCATTAACAGTAACTATGTTATTGGAATCATATTGAAATAGCTGAAAAGGTGAAGTATGAAAAGTAATTAAAATATATGACTGATAAAACTGTAAACGGTGCAGAGACCTAAAAAGTAGCTAGCAAAATGCATCTATAGCGCAAAGGATACCTCAAAATTGTTAGAGAAACTTTTGCACCATGCATCGATAATGACGAAGAATCAACGTCCGATCCTCTGGGGCGCACTTTGCATTCAACCATCTTCTTATGCGACCGCATATAATATAGAACCGAAACTGCACGCTGTATTCATGAATATTTACCGCACCGATGATAAAATATTGTTTCTGAAAAATCATATTCCACATAATACTGCTGAAGCAATACGGTTATTTGTGACTTGGCGGCGGCGTGTGTACAAATTTTATTTGGTAAAAGTGAGTTTGGAATGATTTTATGCCACTTTGTGTCATAAAAAATCACGGATGTGTTGCACTCTATTGAAGTAATTTCAGCGCTAATATGGCTGACTTAAATTCATCAACATTGTTGCAATAAAGTTTTCAAGTAAACTGCTACTACTAACTTGCACGTTTTGATAGTGGTTACGCAAGCTATTTGGGTGTGGTTAAAGGGTAATAGTTTTCAATTACCCTTACATTGTTATTTATATAGATATTAGCTTTTACCCTCTACTTCTTTCGCGTGAATGTATTTATATAAAACATTAAAGATTTTGACTGCCTCCGTGGTCCAGTGGATAGCGTATGCGACTACTGATCGGAGATCCCGAGGCAAAAGCGTTACTGGATGTAATATTACACCTCTGCGTACCCCTTCGGGGATACAGGGATGAGTCTATTAAAATACAAAAATAAAGATTTTTAATTAACGGACTTGGTATTACATGAATCTCACAACCTTTGACGGTAGCGAGACTTATTTTTTTTTGACAAGTATTATTTTTTATGGGATCTCATTTCTTTTTGTAGATAGTCCTACTTTTGTCTTTCCGGTACCTTCTACATCTTGTACACCAACAACGAATTTTCTTAATTAAAGCCCCAACTGCAAATGTAATTTTGTAATCCTATATATTTATATAGGACTACAAAGTTATTTATGCATTTGATGTATCTCGAAAGCTGGACAGCAATTGAAAAATATTTTAGTTTTTCCTTGATTCATACTCTAAACACTAATTTTATACTAAATTTTAAGCTTCTATGACTGCTAGAAGTGCCTTAGACTTTTGATGATCGTTCAGTGAGTGACAACATTTAGAATTTTTGGCTCTTTATAATTCCTAAACCATTGGTTCGAATTAAATTTTATTCACTATATACCATGTTTATGCAATGCCTGCTTTGGTAGTAAAAATTCAGGCTTCTAGTTTTATCCACAATGAAGTTATAGTGGCTAGAAAATGTCCTGAACTGCTTCGAGAAAAGGATGGCACGGCCGTGCCCTTTTTTGCTCGACTTGGCGGGGGCACTGCTGTGCCCCCAGATACAATACTATACATAAACCCATATAAACACATAAACTATGCATAAACATTCTAAGAGGATATTAGTATAAATAGGTTACCCCGTGTGGCAAAGAAACCCTGCCACCAAAGATTTAGTTTCTCTAGCCTCTATACGCTTTAAAATCGGAATACAAAGTATTTAGAGCAAACAGGTTATTAAAGTGTTCTGGTGCAGATTGTTTAACTGCACAATATGTTCGCTGCATTCTACTCGGTTAGTGATCAAACATAAATATATAGTCCGGCGAGAACGTGTTATTATTTTGAATGTTGGTACCATTGTATTTGACATTAAAAGAGAAAACAGAATAAACTTACCAGAAAAATTAAAACCCGATTTATTTAACTGATTCGAACGCCACTGTAGCCCTGTGCCGACTGCTACGCTGCTGCGTTTGTAATCTATCTTCAACTCGGTGTAGTAGTTATCCTTAGTACACATTTTATACTAAGTTTATATATATACAACGAAAAATTAAATAAATTGAAACATAAAATACTATAGAAATTGTATTTGATTTTAATAACATGTTTATTATAAACACGTTGTATTTTGACAGCATTTTAAATGAAACACTAAACTATCAGACTTTATTTTTTTTTATAGTCTCACGCCTGTATCCCCGAAGGGTTAGGCAGAGGTGTATTATACCCACATTTCGCAATTAATTTTTAGGTCCCACGTAATAGGGGGCGAGCCTATGGCCGTACCGGGCACATTACCAGACTCCGTGCTGCTACTGAGAATTTCCTAACGGAAAAACCCAATAACACTTTGCCCGACCTGGGAATCGAACCCGAGACCTCGCAATCCCACGCGCACATTTATGCCGCGAGACCAACGAGGCAGTCTAGAACTATCAGACTTATTTAAATATATATAGAGTTACGTTCCTGGTTTAACGCAAAGTTAAAATATTTCAAACAGCTTAAGTATTCAACGGACGTACTACTATAATTCAAACTTAAAATAAGAGACTCGAGTTGCAAAAGTGTTCTCATGTTTTAAAGTTAAGCAGCCTTATGAAACTTTGAGTGTTATCAGCCAGGGTCAAAATAAAGGGCTGCAAAATTATAAGTCACGAAAGAAGCCATTCGGGACGCAAAGCGACGTCTAAGTATTTTCATCAAATTTTGCCGAACGTTAAATGGGTGTCTCCGTACATGAACAGGAGCATCTCCTATTATTTCACAAATGTTACCAGAATATCAAACAGCGATTCGTGAAAGTATTACTTTGGAATATCTGTTTGTTGTATACGCGAAAATGATCTTTATTTTGATTGTGTTAGAGGTTGTAATTTTTTATATTTTTTTTTAATAGACTCACGCCTGTATCCCCTAAGGCGTAGGCAGAGGTGTAATATTACACCCAAATTTATATCAATGTAGAGAATTCTGTAGCGTCCTTTTCTTGTAGATTTTTTTTGCGTATCTCACCAAGCTTCGTATGAATTGAAGTGACAAGAAGGAACCAAGCGTAGGTTTCATGCAGTGGCGTTAAACTCGCAATTCGACGATAACCTTTTTAATTCAGCAGCGTATACAGCGATTTTTTTATCTGGCTGTTGTAATACGTGATATAAATGTGTGTTGAGAGGCCCATATACTTGGTATTGGATCAATGTAATTATCCAAGATTGTAGTAGGTTCGTCAAAACTCTTGTTGATTGGATCATCCGGGGAGCACAGATCGTGAATCCTTTCGTGTAATTCAGGTGGAATCGTAGACAGCAGCGTATAGACTTTCACTTTTGGATCAGTTATATTATTGAGTAGTATTTAATTTTTCAAGATCCGTATAACTTATTAACTGACAGGATAAATAAGTTGGTAATATTTCACACGTAAACATCGTTAATTTAATACTTGGACTTTTAGTTACAGTTCCATTTTAGACTTTGATAATTTAAACTTACTAATTACTTTTGAAAATGCTTTATTATGAACCTAAACATTTGTTAACATAATGTTTTATAGTCAATTTTGCGGGTAATTACATCCACTTTCTGCGCCGCTGCAATTTTGTATGCGTGTCGAAATGTTTAGTGGAGTTGGAAAGTTGTTATTGATTTTCATTCTTGTTTTGCAATTAAGTGAATGTAGGGGTTTCTAAAATTAAGAGAGACATAAGAATAATAAAAAAAAACATGCGACATTGTCGAGAAGGTAGTAATTGATCAATGACGACTTCGCTATTGCTGCAATTACTTGAAATTCTATACCGTGCCCGGCAAAAATCCTTAAAAATATTTTATATTCATGACGTTATTTTTATACAAATCGCTCGTTTGATGCTCAGTATGTACCTCGTGTGTGCAGCCTTTGTTTATAGGTATGTTAGTAATATAAATTATTAGTATAGATACGTAGGTATATATCACCGCGTATAAAAGTGACAACTACTCGTATAAAGTATTTTCGGTTAGACAAAGAATAGAAACAGCGCACGCTTAAGCTTTCCACTACTCCTGACGTTTTCCAATCCTCCGTAGATTTAAAATTTAAGCACACAGCTTCCCAAATGCAGCATTCTCAAGAATCGTATGCAATTCCTACAACTTTGGTATAAGTTGTAAAACATCAAACTACATTGGAGCCCTGTAAAAAGAAAAAATATCTAGACGTTAAGTTGAAATATTTTAATTATATATATGGGTTAAAATTTGTTGAGTGACAAATTTTGACTAGACCTTGATTTTTTAGAATTGAAATTCTAAATTGCAAATCCTGCGAATATTCACATACGTGATATTTTTGTGACTCTTAGAATTTGCATTTGTAAAATCAGCATGTATGCAACATTACCTACCCAATCCAATTTCATTAGTAAGAGATAAAAAAGCAAGATACCTTTATAATGTCCATACGAAATCCAATAAGAACTAGAGGTAGAAGTATTTTATACATTTTTGTTCTACTACTGAGAATGTTGTTCACTATAATAATGCCTCTCTACAAAGCCATCATACTAAAGAAAAACAATTACTCTTGTAATTGGTCTTTTTTGCGGTATCACCAGCACATCAGCCACAATTTGGAGAAGAACATTGCCAATTTCATAAAACTTCTCAATCCTATCTATGGATAAAAAGCCACGCATGCCAGAGAACAAAATAAAAAACTGTAATTTTTCAGATAATGTTATTACGAAGTATATAACAAAATAGTTCAATAATACCAAATTCAGGTGAGCAATGTTTTATTATGACAGTAAGAAGCTCTTTCTTATATGTACAAAGGATACAATAACGATCTGGGAGAATTTAAGGTCTCGAGGGAAATCACAGAGATAGCAGATAACACCCTAAAGCTATCAGGTAGCTTGCCGTAAATATTTCGGCACAGATAAGCCATTATACTTTTGTATTGAGGTGTTGACTTGCGTATAATATATTTTATCCTTTGATGTATAAGTAAAGCAGATACGGGCTAAACAGATTTTTATAGTTAATGGTAATTAAGCAAAACAAAGCGAGGCCTATCAGCAGAATAAATTTCAGATTTTTCGAAAATTTAACTTCGCCACATTAAAATAATATTAATAAAACTAATCTGTCCCAAAAAAGGTAATTTATTCGTCACAAAAAGTAAGTGTAGAGCAATATAGAGCGATATATATACCACGTTCCTTTGTTTCGAATAACCGAAATATTTTGGCACTATTGCAAGCGCTGTGTTCACGGATGTTCATATTATTAAAAAAATACGATTAGCTTTGGTGAGGTATCCACGTTACTTACCAAGTTGACTGGGCTGGGCTGCCAGGCAAGATCATCCAGTGCGATCGATCCCAGACCAGTCAATAGCTGCTAATGTTCTCATTTTGTTGTTCTACGTGCTATTAGAGTGACTGTTATTCTCGGTACACCTCAATCACATAGTAAAGTGTGACTCCAGCCTACATGACAATATTGCTCCTAACCATTGACGTATGCAACTATTTGCTACTTCTTTATTTAGTAAAGATATTCCCTCTTACATATAAAAGTTACTCAACATTTTGACCAACATCTGAGAGGCTGATTAGCAAAAACCTTACCTATAAACCCTGTTTAGCGTTTAGTAGCCACTATCTGCGGAATTCAATATTCGAATTTTAGATAGATCTGTAGATTTTAGATTAGTTTTTGACAGTTTTTGACATAAGCTCCATACAAAATATGTCAAACACGTATCTAAAATCTACAGATCTATCTATAGTTCGAATATTGAAAATGACCGTAAGTGATGTTCAAATAGCTGTCAAATTTAAACAACACCAGGAACAAAGAACTCAGATATTTACTTAGAGGCGCATTTGGCCTATGGCCTATGGCCGCTCTGAAGATAAACTTTCTGTGACCCAAATTACCGCTTGGCGGCGTGGCAGTCGCGATGTGATAGCTATCTCTACGAAAGCTAGAGAGAAGGAGAACGACGCCAGCGCCGCCACGGCGCCAACTACGAACTGAACTGGAGACAGTCTCCACTTGGAATCGGCACACGAAATCCTTAAGAACTGCGCTTTTATGTAAATCTGTATTCATTGCCAGGACCATGTTAAAACGTTGCTGAGTGGCGGGTTTTACTTGAATCAGCTGTTCGTTCAGTGTTATTTTATACATTGTCACATTTATTTATTTGCATTTTTTTTCAATTTTAATCTTGTTTTCCCATAACTAAACATAGATTTCGAAGATCTAGCAGATTTCCAAAATTATATAGAAGATTTAACTAGTATAGTTATAAATTATTTCTTTCCGATATTTTTAGAACAACATAATAGTTTCATTCCCGGGTCGGGCAAAAGTGTTACTGAATTTTTCCGAATTCTCAGTAGCAGCTCGGAGTCTGGTGATGTGCCCGGTAACGGCAATAGGCTCGCCCCCTATTACGTGGGACTTAAAAAAAAACATGGCAAAATGTGGGTGTAATATAACATGTCTGCCTACCCCTTCGGGGATACAGGCGTGAGTCTATAAAAATTAAATATAAAAAATAATAGTAGGAGAGCTGGTAAACTATTTTTGGTAACATACCCAAATGAGGCATTACAAGTAATTCTGTGATTGTCCTCAAATGAACCTAAATAAGCTAGTCGAGGTCTAGTTGAAGTGTAGCGGCCCCTTCAAACACTTCAATCTTTGTACAGGCAAAACAAAAATTTTTGGCATTCTTAGGTATATTTTTTAAAAGGAAAGCTTTTATTGGCTGTAACTCTTGCTCTAGGTTACTGCGAATTGCGATGCGGTTGGCTCTCGCGAAACCACGACCGACAGCACTCATGCGGTCTCTCAATAATATTTTCAGAGTAAATAAATAATTTCATCCTAAATAATAACTATAACAATAACCGTAAAAGAACATTCATTAGATCTTTTTATGAAAAACAAAAATACACCCGTAATGAGTATAATACCATTAAGCAAATAGATTGAATCTCAAAGAAATGCAATAATAGAAAAAAACATAAATTTCTAAATTTATCAATAACAAAGTGCTTAAAAAAAATCCAGAATTGTTCACCAGCTCTCGGACTTTTTGTTATTTATCATAGCAACGATATTCTGTCATAGTCTGTGACAGGATATGTTTGCCATGGAGGTATCATATCGTTGCTATGTATCTATGACTAATAGATACAACATAGCCAAGCGTGTTCGTTCAATTGCGTTATTTAGTCGACTATTTTGGCTACAATCTGTGGACCTCGTATGTGTATTGTTCTTTATTAGTTACTCAGCTGAAAATCAGCTAATTAAGGTTTATAAGTAAAGAAAATTTAAGCATTGTTTAAATGCTTGAGAGCTGTTCAGCTGAGGTGGATAAGTCACACTCAACGATATTTTTATAAGTAAGACGGATTAAGTTTATTTGAATAATTAACTTTCACTATTAGAAGCAGAAGTATAATTTTCGAAAGATGTCGCGGATATACATTATATGTACAAGGGTATATTTATTTTAATCGATTTAGTGCTTGAAGTTAGTTCATATTCAAAACTAAACTAGACAGTCGTTATCCTAGCATTTTTCCTAAAGCCATTAATTTAAAACAATTATTTGGTTCGACTAGATAATATTCCTGTAATACTTTCCTCAGAAAACAGGTTTCACTTTTCTAGTCAGAAACATTAGATTTATCAGCACATTACCTAGCTTAACGATTAAAACGACTTTCGAAAGCAATACAAACAGATAAACACCGCAAAATCGACACGAGTGACTCGTAACCATGTTAATGTGTATTCGGTTGTTAATCGTAGTACAATTTTCATCCCGAACAAACAATACCGTTACTCATTACGCTCTCTATTACACCGCATATCTAACAGAGTTGGTAGACAGATGAGCGGTGATCGGGAAAAACATCTATCAAGTGTCAATATAGTCAATAAGGGACTAAATTATCTTGAATGTTACCGTTAAATCGTTCTGTTATTTAAAAAAAAATACTGTTACTTCAAGATTTGCGTGATATTACTGAGGGCTGGTTGATTGTTGAGTGGTTGATTTTAGTGCGTTGACTGAACTACTTTCGGGCATCACACATTGGTGCTCTGTCCTGAGAAAACCAACCTCTAAGCTTGAGTGGCAGAGGGAGACCTATATTCATCGCGACGTATTGTGACAAAGCAAATATACCTACACTGTGATAGATTCACGTGGCTGGCATATAGGGACATCAGGGACACTCTGGTGGTCCAAAATCTTTCGGGTGTCTCACATGTCCTCCGAATCTCGAATGGTGAAAGGAAGCCCGACGCAAATATTTTCCTCCGCAATATTAAAAAGCGCCAGCCTTGTCCTGTTCCTTTCTGCTTGACTATTTGTTTCTGTTTAAGTAATTATCTAGTATGTATAAACATGTTTTGCCCGAAATTAAGTTACTATTGGTTTTTATTTTCGTATCTTTGCTAAACGCAGGATAAACTGCTACTGGACGTTTTGCCTACGTACTAACAACTGCTAGTTAACTAAGGTTAACTGGAGACTCGTTCATTTCTGTTGGATACGCGACTTTACGCTGTTATTGGTTACAAGATAAACTTACTAGTCTATCTCTACTTTGTCAGATACAAATATGAATGATTCATAAGTTGTAAATAGTTTAATGATTTATATAGATATAACAATCAAGATATGATTTATACAGTAACAAATAAAACGAGTTATTCTATTTATATACCTTTAGCACAACTGGGTTTTATATTGTTCTACCGCATCTTATTTAATTTTTTTGTTACTCGCGACTTCACCCTCCCGTCCCGTCCAATCCTAGAATACCCCCTCGGGCGGTTATCCCGAGTGTTCAAGGCCGTTTGACCAAGCGTGCGTTTCCAGTTTAAAAAAAAGTTTTCATATTGGTCAACCCGTAACTGATAAATTTAATGATATAACCAAATCGTGTTACAAGTGCAAAAGCGTTTAATATCAATGACCAATGATAGTCATCACGTTATGCACCTATGTCGTGCATAAGACATTTGGGGGGTTAAAGGAGAAATATTAAAAGATCCTTACACAACGAGTGCCTACGTCATATAAGGAACCCACTAGCTATATGTCATGTTTCTAGCTTCAGTAGTTTAGACTCTGCGATGATATGTCAGTCTGGGCAAGTGATTACAGTACCCGGTGATAAATATTGCACATCGACCTTTGGAAAGAGACAGTTGGCTAATTTCGGCTTCATAGAGCGTTATCTCTGTCGCACACTACCTATGTGACTTTTTGTCAGTCGTTGTGCAAGTGCGATAGAGTGTGGTCGCGTCTAGTTCAAAATATATTATTTAGAGCTGTTAACACCCCCAAATTTAAATAATTTAAAATTGTACTATGGCATCTTTCAGAAAAAGAGGGAAACTTTTACGAAGTCAGTCACGCGAAATTATCTACAATGTTTATAAATATTTTGTTACCGAAGCTGACAGATTTAAAAAAAAATAAGTTGAAAATGTAAGTTGTTATTTTAAGTAGGTTCAAGAGCGAGTTGTAGAGTAGGTGTATAAGAAGATTAGTCCCAAACCCTTATTTATGAGTAATTAAAGAAGTAATGTTTTCACTCAATATCTTGATGCCACCATAGTTCGTGTTCATATGCAGCTGATGAGGCAATCTGTCAAGTTTCCAGAGCATTACACTCGTAAAATTTTGTTCCCAACGTCCCCGGTTGCCTTACGATAAATTTTCATTTCATTTCATAGATTAAAACAACGCTATTGTGTTTAAAATCTAGGTTATAGTAATACAAGTTTTTTCAGATGAAATCCACAAAGCATAACTGTACTAGTCAGCATGGAAATATACAAATAGAAAGTTGTCAAAACAAAATAATTCAATTACCTTACAAGAGATGGAATAGTAATTAAGGATATATATTATGTACATATTAAATTACTGTCCGTGTGGTGATGGATTAAGAAAACGGATTTTCACCACTCCATATCATCCCATGGGTGTCGTAAGAACCGACAGAGGGAACATATTATGCAAAGAACAGCACTGTAAGAGAAGGAAAACTTGATACAAACCCTATACCAACCCGTTTGGCCAGCGTGGTATAGTAGGCTAATTCCTCCTTTCAAAGGAGAGGCCTAGTCCAGCACCTAGTGGACTGTTAAAGGCTGATGATGTGTGTGTGATATTAAATCACAGGTACAATCATTCAATTAAGTAAGAAATAAATATTATTTTTTTCTACTTATTGGCCAGACACTCTTAAGAATACCGAGTATCATAACTACAAGCAAAAGAAAACTAAAATAAATTGTTTCCCAAAAATATCACAGACACATCAGCAGACAAGTTTGGAATTGCGTAATTTATAAACTTTTCTAGTTTCTCTTGCTATTGCGACAAAATACGCTTCTGTTGAGCCTATTCTTTTCCCAAAATTTACCCTTCTACCGCAAATTGGTGTGACATTTTCGTATAGTTCCAAATAAAAAATACATATCTCGAGGCATGAAAGACATAGGAGTAGATAAATTATATATTGTGTCTACAATTTTCGACAAATGGGCAAGAAGTTTCATATTTAAACAGAAAGGACACAGTTTATATGAAATGGCCTGATATCTGTCGATCTATCCCAAATGTCACAACCCTTTTTCTCCGCTAGCGCTCAACGTAGAAAGCTTTTTATCAAACTGTGGATGTCTTTTGTGCGACTGGGAGTGTATTATAAATATATGAAAAAAGAAATTGCTTGTAGGCTGACAAAATAAGTACTATTATTACATTACGTGAGACATGCTGCATACCAATATATATATTTTTAGAAAATGATATCGGTGAAAGACGTATGAATGACTATGAAAGGGAGTGTTCAATCTTTTCAGGTTTTTCTCCATCTGATAATTTTCAACAACCACTCAACAGGTTCCAAAACTCAACTTCACAAAAGATCATAGAACACATACCAAACGATATTTTTCGCACTTAAGGAAATACTTGCAAACGGCACTTGGAAACGCTCATTTCTTTGACCGTGTAGCTATGCGGATACTTGGCGTACATCTTTAGTGTGCGACATTTGGTCCTGAAACTACAGTCATTTGTTGACATTATCACCGAACATGTAGCAGGTGTTCCCACCACATGACTCGACCGCTGCTAATTATATCTTGTTTATGTAAACAAATTGTTGTTAAGTCTAAGTTCGCTCGTTTGCGACAGTTTCCCACAAACTTCGTTGTTCAATGGGATTTTGAATGTCACTAGGCCGAAGAGTTCCATCTATCTCGTGTGAAACCATGACATATAAACATTATACGGAATAAATTATATCTTTTGTGACTTTATTACCTAACCATGTCTTGATAGTTTTCTTTATGTCACAGTCGCTGTTTAAGAGCTGCTGTGCGCTGTTTAATGTCCAAAAATAGGCGCAGGACAGAACCTCCTACTTTTTTAAGTCGGTTAGTGATTAACGGAAATACAAAATATAATAATTTCTTATTAGCCCCTTATAATATATAAACGGTCCCATTGCGCGGCAATGGGCTCTTCTCTCTAAGAACGTTAAGGGCAGTCTTTCACGCTAGATAAGTGCGGGTTGGCTAGCTGACAGAGATGCAAGGATTCTTCAAGATGTTTTTCTGTACAGGAAGCTGAAATAAATTAATACACAGTCATCACATCAAAAAATCAGAAATACTAGCCATGGGCTGGAGCCCGAGACTCTTGGCGTCACAGTCTGTTAAAATGACATATAATTAAAATGGCGATTCATTTGTGCTGAAAGGTCATCATCGGTCATTCGTATGAAGGCGAGCCGTATTAACATATTAAATTTGATGTTTGTGAAAGGGCAACATAAAACATATTAAACCAAATATTTAATAGCCTTATCAGGAGGCTCAAGGTCACTCATAGGGCGATGGAGAGAGCTATGCTTGGAGTTTCCCTGCGAGATCGAATCAGAAATGAGGAGATCGGCAGTAGAACCAAAGTCGCCGACATAGCTCACCGGATAGCCAAGCTGAAGTAGCAGTGGGCAGGGCACATAGCTCGAAGAACCGATGACCGTTGGGGCAGAAAGGTTGTGGAGTGGCAGCCACGTACCGGACGACGCAGCAGAGGTAGGCCCCCCGCAAGGTGGACCGACGATCTCGTCAAGATCGCGGGAGGCGGTTGGATGCGGGCGGCTCAAGACCGGTCTGTGTGGAGAACCTTGGGGGAGGCCTGTGTCCAGCAGTTGACGTTTTTTGGCTGATATGATGAAACCAAATATTTAGCAAGTAATATACATATGCGTCGTCATATATTTTGTGGATGACGTATTTGATCGGCATCATTATTTATAATTTCAGCAATATTAGTTTTCTATCTCATAAATAAATATCAAATGTCTAGTTTTGTGAAAGCTCTTTGTAAACATTAAATATTATAGGTGGCAAAGCAAAATAAATGCTTTTCGAAATACTGCATTAAATATATTATATTATTATCTTTTAATGAAAAAGAATTATTCACCAAAATTGCTTTCAGTACAATAGCAATAAAGTTTTCAAAATTCGGAATAAACATAAATACATACATAGACTCACGCCTGTTTCCCGGAGGGGTGGGCAGAGACTACGGAACGCCATTTGCAATGATCCTGACATACCTCACTTGCTTCACTCCCTCCCATTAAGTTTCTCATGCATGCTCTTCTGTTAAGGGTACTTCTGACTTGTCCTTTTTTCAGGATGTCTCCAATCTGGTCAGAGAACGTCCGCCTAGGTATTCCCCTTTGTCCTGTTCCATTCACACTTGCCTTATATATCGTCTTTGTCAGTCTATCGTCATCCATCCTCTCCATGTGCCCAAATTTCTCACACCACTCTCGTATCACACAATTCTTTACTCTGTCGGTCAAAGACACACCACACATACTTCTCAGTGCTCTCATTTCTACAGCATTTATTTAACTTTCAAATCTCTTCTGCCATACCCAACTTTCACTACCATACATAAGGGTAGGCACTAATACACCTCTATGTACAGCCAAACGTGCGTTTTTGGACACGTTTTGACTGTTCATAAACGCTTTCAGAGCTCCATTCACACTATTACCTGATAATTCAGGTAACTCTCCTTTCAATTTCTTCTTCATTCTAACCATCTCTTGTAAACAACGTACCTAAGTAAACAAACTCATTCACTTGTTCCACTCGCTGTCCATCGATCAAAACATTACAAGCCGTAACGCATTCCTCCTTTTCAAAAACCATAACTTTCGTTTTTCTTACAATTCACTTTCATTCCTTTCCTCTCTAACGCACCATGCATGATTGCTACCATCTCCTGCAACTCCTCCGCTGAGGATGCAAGTATTACCTGATCATCAGCATAAAGCAGGCATTTGACGAGTAACCTGTTTGCCTTTTTTTTAAACCCCACTATGTTTTAAATCTTGCAAACAACTGTCCATGAAGAGGTTAAACAGCCACGGCGACGCTACACATCCCTGTCTAACACCTTTCTCGATGGTAAACCAGTCAGTGTATGCCCCGTTTATCCTCACACAAGCTCTAGAATCCTCATAAAGGGATTTCAGACCTCGAATGAGGCTGCTGTCCACCCCATTCATTGACAGCACCGACCACATTTCATTCCTCACCACTTTATCGTAAGCCTTTTCCAAATCCACGAATGCGCAATAGACCTTATGACCCTTGGCCAAAAACTTTTCGGCTATGCTTTGCAAGGAAAAAACCTGATCCGTGCATCCCATACCCTTTCGGAATCCCGCTTGTACATCCCATATTTTCTTGTCGGTTACTTCCATAACTCTTTCAATAAGTACCTTTGCATACAATTTGCCAACAATGCTGAAAAGGCTAATGCCTCTATAGTTTTTGCAATCTTGTTACGAGCCTTTTCCTTTATAAAGAGGCACAACTACAGCTGTGGCCCAGTCATTAGGTACTCGGCCGGTGCTCCAGCACAAGTTATATAACCCCTGCAACTGACCAACTATGATGCCCTGTCTAGCCTTCAGCATTTCGACTGTAATCCTATCATATCCTGCAGCCTTACCTACTTTCATACTTCCCAGTGCCTTCACTATCTCATCCACGCCAATAACGCTTTCATCATTGCTATCGTTACCATTCATTTCAGCTATCGGTGTCTCTATTGCCAATCTTTCAAATAAACTTTCAAAATACTCTTTCCATCTCTTCAGCACGCACGATTCATCATTTACTATCTTTCCATTCTCGTCTCTGATGGATGTGTATTCTGAGGATTGAGTTATCGAACTGCACGAACGGATTTCCAGGAAAACTTAATGTTCCTCTGGAATCCGTCAGATAATCTGCTATCAAACTCATCTTTCTTTTCCTCTTTTTTCCTTTTAACCATTTCTTTCACTATTCTTTTTGACCTAACGAACTCCTTTCTTGCTTCATCTATGTCTACACTCGTTGCTTTTCCCATTCTTTTATTTGCTCTGGCAGCCAACCAATTTGACCAAGCTTTCTTCTTCTCTGACACTGCTGATTGTACATCCTTGTCCCACCATGTATTCTTAACCTTTCGTATCGGAATAAAGTCCGGTCAATGTAGACATTTGAAATAACAATTTTTGCCGGAGAGCCAAATATTGGTGGAGAGCTAGGGTTTACCATTACAAATAAAGTCTTTAAAGTCTCCATCGCTCCCATGTGTGCTAAAAAAGTTATTCGGGGTCAAACGTCAAAATTTGAGTTTTTTTGGATTTTTCTCGAAAACAGTACGTTTTATCAAAATAAAACCTCACCTAAAATTGTAGACCTTAAAATTTTCTACAAAATTGGTACTAATGATTTTTTCCTAAGAGTTACCATTCTAGAGATATCGCGTTTCTAAGAGTCACATCATGCATGATATGCACAAATTTCCACGCCAACTGTGAGGTAGTGTAGTTGGCGCGTTTTTTTATCGTGGTTTTCCCTGTAGGCCTACTCCACTAACTGTCATGACAATTTAAGGATAATTTAAGGGAACAATACTCGTCAAGTTCTAGATATTTTCTTATTATTTATATTGATTATTGATATTGCTATTGATTATTGCGTTAACTATTGTTTTGATTTCTTCAGATATTTTAATCAGATTCATACTCTTGAAAGTCTACTTCAACAGTCATATCTTCTTCAATTTCTTCATCTTCTTCTTCTTCTTGCTGGATGTTCATAAATTGTTCAAATGTGGCTCAATCATTGGTCTCTTCATTAAAATCACAGGAATCTGCCTCTATTGTACTCAACTGGACATTTGATCAAGACTGGCCTTGGCAATTGGTACACGCTGGAGAACACAGCAACCCGACTTTTTTACAGCCACATTTGGCACTAAAACATTTTTTGCAACTGCAAAAAATAGTATTGAGGAGTTTTTCTGGAGCAGGTGGGAGTAAAGTTTGAATCGGTTCCAGAGTATTATCTATCAATTTCCAACCCCAGACTTCTAAGTTCAGTTGATTGCCTAGCCATGTTTGACCTTGATAGTATATTACTCGATACGAGTGTTGAATAGCAGATGTCAATGTTGGAGAAAGACATGATAGTTGTACTTGTTTCTCGTTTCGCATATTTTTTACAAAAGTTAAGTAACGAAATTTATCAATGCAAGTAATTTTGTTGGAGCTCCATAAATTGCAAGAGAAAAGCGAATTCCTTCCGTAATTATTGTTTGAGGTGTGGAATCAATTTCTGTAAATACTTTGGCGCAGTCAGTCATACCTTTTTTTCGAATAATTTAAATTCAAATGTCCAGTTCAGTACAATATAGGAAGATTACTGTGATTTTAATGAAGAGACCAATGATTCAGCAACATTTGAACAATTTATGAACATCCAGCAAGAAGAAGAGGGAGAAGAAGAAATCGAAGAAGATATGACTGTTGAAGTAGACTTTTAAGAGTATGAATTTGATTAAAATATCTAAAGAAATCAAAACAATAGTTAACGCAATAATCAATAGCAATATCCATTATCAATAAATCAATAAATCAATAATAAGGTAATATCTAGAACTTGACGAGTATTGTTCCCTTAAATTATCCTAAAATTGTCATGACAGTTAGTGGAGTAGGTCTACAGGGGAAACCACGGTAAAAAAAACGCGCCGAGTACACTACCTCACAGGTGGCGTGGAAATGTGTGCATATCATGTATGATATGACTCTTAGAATGGCGATATCTCTGGAATGGTAACTATTAGGAAAAAATCATTAATGCCATTTTTGTAGAAAATTTGAAGGTCTATAACTTTGGATAAGGTTTTATTTTGATAAAACCTACCGTTTTCGAGAAAATCCAAAAAACCTCAAAGAACAATGGCAAACCACCGTACATTATCAGTGTCGCATTAAGACTTCGCGAGCATTAGTACAAATACTTTAAAACGATAGATCTAAGGCCTATTAAGTAAAATGTAATTACAGAATATTTTTATGTTATGGGATTTTAATAGAAAATGAAGTTAAAAAGTTGTAAGTTACACCTCGCGCATTGAGTGTGGGCAGGTCTGAAGTTAGTCACTAATATGGTTATCGTAGACAGAGAATCCTATAGACTAAGTGATATTTTTGTCACACTCACACAGGAAAAAGAGCAACTTATGCCGATGTAATGGAAAGAAATGAAAAAGCATGATAAGATTTTTTGTTTCACCGAGCGTGCCACTTTTTTGTAGGTATGCTAACTACTTAGATAAACAAACTTTGACAGCTGACATGTAGGCAGCTGTCGTCTCCATAAAAAATACAGTATTTACGTGCTACAATAAAGTAATTCGAGCTATATTGTGTTGTGAACTATTGAGACTTGTGTTGTATTTTGTGTTATTGTTTAAAAAACATGCGGTTTTATGTTATAGGGTGTAAAAGTGATAGTGGAATGAAAACACCATGATTGTCTTTTCATTCGTAAGTATTCCATTCTTTACCTGTTACTAGGCATTCAGTAACATTATATTATATTCAGAATTGTGTATAATGTATTCTAGATGTTAATTTATCCTTGAAAAAAGCACTAAAATAACAAATCTTTAGTGTTGCCAACTTTTCTTAATATAATTACCCTCTTTTGAGGGTAATTAAAAATAGGGTATAATATTTTGAGATTTGCAGTGCCTATTAAAAAAGTATTTCAAAGTTTGAATGGCTTGTTTCAGTTTTCCTGAACATGAGGAGTTACGTCGCGATTGGATTATAGCTACAGGCCGATCAGATTGGATACCAAAACCGTCATCAAAAATTTGCAGCCTACATTTTGAGAAGACAATGTTAATTAAAAAGAAGAAACTTACGCTGCTTTTCCCTAATGCTGTGCCTATTCTGGTAAATATTCAGTAAATGACATATTAAGTATTGAGCCAGATTTTGTAAGATTTTTTATCCACATTAAGTGTATATAACAGTTTAGTGCTGACCATCGTGTTATTAGTTGCAAACATTATCTTGTGCATTTTTTTCGCTATCCCTTCGGGTTGCGGCTGTCAGACAGGCAGTCGCTCTGTGGAAAAGCTAATATACAGCCAAATCCGGTTAGACTAGTAAGCGGACCCCATATTGAAACTGGGATAAACGCAAAGAGAAAGAAGAATATGAATCTTGTTCAGAATATTAGAATTAAAAAAAAAACGAAAAGAAAAAATCCGTAAACATCAGCTTCCTACTACTGGTTTGTAATGATTAATGTCTTAAAGATGATTAACTTTTTTAGGAAACCAAGTCCTATATTCCAACATCTTCCTCCACCAGTATACAAGGAGAAACAGATATTGAAATGGAAGATAATTTAAATATTCATGTAAGTTTCCAATAACATAAATAAATAAACATAAATGCCAGTTTAACTACCGATAACGAAATGTCACAAACGATGCTTTTCTATAAATTTTGCATTGAAATAGCAACACATGACGTCATCACATTTTTGCGTCAAATAGAATACCTACTAATTTTATGTATATTAGTTAGAACAATTTGAAAATTAAGTATATCATCAAAATATTGAATAAAAGTGGGATTGTATTTGAATATTTTATTGTAGGTATTGAAAAGTCGAGATAATTTATTTTTGACTGAGTATTAGTTGAAAAGTCCAAATTAGTTTGCGTTTGACAGCATAATAATATCATCCCCGTATCTTATAACTATCCTATGCCGATAAAATCAATAAGGCAACGTTACTTTTCGGACTACATATTATTTTCTAATTGTATCTATAAATAGGGGTAATTTTTGCCTTAACTCGGTAACCCTGAATATAGAGTGACGTCCTATGTTTGTCCCTTTCTGCGACACGCTTTGCCGGTGTCTATAGGATTCTCTGTCTACGATGGTTATAGTATATCATCTGTGGTCACTAATGTCACAGTTGTCACAGTGATAAGTTCAAGTATGTGCAGTTCAGTGAATAAACGTACATTGCGCAGAACGCTAATGACTAACGTCAAGTGACGATGAGGTGACGTTTCAAGGAGCTACCTATGTAAATATTTGAGCTCTTTCCTAATACGTAGGTATCATGAGCATAACAGAACTGTGATTGGAATGTTAAATCATCTGAGAGTACCTTTACCAACACTTACTTCTAAGATTTTCTTTATAATTTTATAGGTATATCACACTTCGCTGTAATTATGTTGCTCTATATTCTATCCAGCAAACTTACACTAATTATTATACTTTGCAAACTCTCGCGCTATTTAGCATTTAGGGGTACTTTACTGATTTGGCGTTTCATCAGCCCTATTTTTGTATCATAAAATAGTAATTAAGTGAAAATAAAATATGTTTGGTAACAAAGCATTTATTAACCATTTTAAAATGCCTTCGACTTCTTCGAAAAACTGAACTGGTGACGGAATAATAGCTTGACGACAAATATATCCCAGATATCATACAATGCACATAATGTATATACATCAAATCCCATTCTACACAAATAAAAAATCTGTTCAAAATAACAATACGTAGGTATTAGATTTTTGTCTCAAATGTATGTCCAAAATCACAACAACATAATTGTGTAACACCATAAGTAGGTATTCAACACTCAGGATGCATAAGCTTAACTGAAAGCAGAAACGAAAGCTAAGCTAAGAAAAGTTAACAAAACAATGCGAAAATGCGTAAAATAAATATAATACAGACATTCATTCATAAGATCTGTGACAACTATATCAATGACAGATGACAAGAAATTCACACGATTCGTCGTTTTTTTTTTAAGGTTTCTAACGATTTCATAAAAGAGGATTTAATGATTCTTTTAAAATCTCGCTTTTGACGTTTAGTTATTGCTATTGCATTTCAGATGTAACAAAATATTTCTTTATTAGATATTTGTTTGATCCCATTGAATAAAAAATAATAATAACTAATAAAATAAACTACAGCTATCATTCTATAAAATGTATATAAATTCATTCATGCTCGCTTTCATAAATAAGCGACACTGATTTTGCCATTCTTCTTTTGACGTGTGACCCCAAATAACTTTTTTAGCACACATGGGATCGATGGGGACTTTTAAGACTTTATTTGTAATGATAAAACCTAGCTCTCCACCAATATTTGGCTCTCCGGCAATTATTGTTATTTGACCAGTACTTTTATGTCTAAATTGACGGGACTAATATGATGATAGATTATTTTATTAAATTTTGATCTAAGCTTTGAGCACATGTCATTACTGGAAGTCATTGCTTGAATTCACACACTTTATATTATATCTTTGCTCGAAATATAGGAGCCCTGTATGTACATGACATATTTACTTGTTCAGAGATTAATAGTTCTGCATAATTTTAAAAATCCGTTTTATTCGCAATTCATAAATATGAAACAACTCGTAAATAAAAAGATATACAATTAACGAAATTCATCCGCAAAAAAAAATTCTCTCGTAGATGGTTACTGCTGCGTAACCTTATACTGTTCGGTTAAACATTAATTATGCGGCCACTGTGCGTGTGTTTCCGGCGTCCAATAGACCACACTATCACTTTCGGGTTCGAAACAAGCGAATAAATAATGTGTCGGCACTGACAGTGATGAAAACTGGCCGGTAAATATCTCCTTGATATTTATGCGTCACAGTGTTTATTTACAGTTGTTTGATTCTGTGATTCTTTGTATATTTCTAAAGTTGATTTAATTATAAATTGTTTCGTGCATATTGAAATTAAAATTTAAATAGGCCTTTCCCAAGGTTCTCCACACATACCGATCTTGAGCCGCCCGCATCCAACCGTTTCCCGCGATCTTAACCATCTGGTTCCGACGATCTCGTCGGTCCACCTTGCGGGAGGCCTACCCCTGCTGCGTCATCCGGTACGTGGTCGCTACTCCAGAACCCGCCTGCCCCAGCGGCCATCGCTTCTTCGCGCTATGTGCCCTGCCCATTGCCTGCCTTCTTCAGCCTGGCTATTCGGAGAGCTATGTCGGTTACTTTGGTTCTCCTGCGGATCTCCTCATTTCTGATCCGATCTCGCAGCAATTAAAATTTATTGAAGTTAAAATTAATAACTTTCAACCCATGAAGGCACGGATAGCATAGTAGGCTAAGCAGCCGCTTAGCCGTCTGACACTGCGCTAAGTGTTGCGGTTTCGAATCCTACACGAGACAACACTGTGTGGTCCATAAATTGTTGTTTCGAGTCTGGGTGTCTTTTGTGTCTGTAGATTGTACGTTTGTAATATCCTCCGCAACGAGGATTTATTCCTAGTGGGAGAGTTGTCTTTATATAAAAATATAACCTGCATAGTGCTAAGTAAATAACTATATTTATTTTTAAATAAAAATACTAAATATATGCACTAGGCTTTGCGTATAGAATACAACGATATATTTTATCCATTGTTAACGATATTTATAAATTGCATTATTAATAAATATAATTAATCGTCAATAATTTTGTTACTTTTTTGTAGTCCAAGATCCCAGGGCCGCCAGACCTTACTTATTTTCTCAGAAACGAAATCCCTACTAATATTATAAATTCGAAAGTGTGTTTGTATGTATGTATGTATGTACCGTTTTCACGCTAACCGGCTGAGCCGATTTTGTTGAAATTTAATTTAGAGATATATTGGACCATGGAGACGGACATACGCTACCATAAGTTGCAAAAATTATAGTGGGAGGGATTGTAGGGAGGGTAGAAATTTGTACGGCACAAATTTACCTCTTGGAAGAAAGAACGCATGCGCTAATAATTGAGTGCTGCGCATGTGCTAACATATAACTGTTAGTACTGTCACGTCATACATAATGCCATATTGTGCACGTTGATTAAATTTTTCGCATATGTAAACTAATAATTATACAATAAGCTTAAATGGCTGAAACGATTTTCCCTACTAATATTAAAAATGCATAAATGTTTATAGAGATATATTGAACATGTATTAGAACATGTCTTTGACATTTGACTGTCTGCAAGGTGATGTTATTACTCCTATATTACCTTTCGAGTACTTTCGGTAGATAACACTAGATAATGTCATGAATACTGACCGAGTTACTTTGTACCCTACCCTATAGAGTTTCTGGAGTCTTTAAAATAATCAGAAGTGTCTTCACACACCTTGAGACTGAAAGTAGATTTGTGTTACCCCGAATTTAACGCGCGCGAAGTGGTGGGCAAAAGCTAGTGTATAGAATAAAGTAGTGTAAGCATACTTACCAACTTGCATCTCGGGCCAATTTTTAGGTACGAAGTGCTAAAGTTAGGTAAAAAATTTACTAACTTAAAAATATTACAAAAAATACATAAATAATACTGTCAAAGTCATATCGTCGGCGGTAATTTTAATCAAACGCTTTAATACTTCCAAAATAATAATTGATACCTATCTAGCGATCGGTAGAGACCGCTAGGGGGCATTTAGAAAATGTATGGAAATTGTTCCCGTCGACCGTTAGCCCCTTACACCTGAAAATTGGCCCTAGATTCAAGCTTGTGAGTATGCGTACACTCATAGTACATACTAACAAACATTATTATATACATTTCGTTTCTGAGAAAATAAGTATGGTCTGGCGGCCCTGGGATCTTACTCTATTATAAGTCCTTAAATCAAGGTGAAAAATCCTAAGGAAGTAAATTTGTATGTACCCAAATGTGCAATCGTCATCTAGGATAATAAGACTTCATAAATTAACTAGTTCATCCTGGCGTCTGAATTTGTCGAAGGGTTGATTGCTTGGACTACTGCGAGATATAACATTAGGCGAGCCAACCCGGATTGAAATTGAATTTAGTAATACCAAAGGCATTCGTCATCATTGTACGTGAGAGTAACATTTTTATGACGTTTTGTATACATACTAGATACTGTCGATGCTTATTTGAACCAGATTACCAATAATACATCTACAATATATATATCTTTCTTACAGCGGTGAAATGAAATACTCGTATATTAATTAATGGGTTTTTATTGAATTGTTAACTTTTACAGCTGTTCTCCAAAAACTCAGCAGTGTCTGGCAAATTCAAAAAGAAAGGCACCCACTAGCTATAAAAACCCGTAACTCATATCTTGAGAGCTATGTACTATCAAAATCCATTTGCGTAAAACATTGATAAAGAAAATTGAATAGTTAATACACAATAAGTTATTTATAAGTTCCCTGTGATAAAACAAAAGGGTCAAAAACATTGGTCTACGGCAAGTTATGCAAAAATGGTACGATTGATAAGCTTAACGGCAAAGCTATTTGAATATATAGTTGTCGGTTTTTCATGTAGGAAAGTCTGTTTATAGAAATGGTCTTACACAAAATCGAATGAACAAATTAAGAAATAAATTGTAAATTTTGGACGGAAATCACGCCGCCTTTTCCTTATCAGCGAGACAGGGCCGTAACTTAAAAATGAGAATCTGTATAAATTATAACATCATAATACTAACTGCAAGCTCATAAGAAATTATAAATCATCTGCGGGTATTTTAAATGCCCAAATTATCATTATCATTTCGGCTCCGTCTTCGCTTTTATAGGACTCGGGCGAAGGAAACCCGTGTAATTATTAAATATTTATTTCCATAAATTTTGTGAATTTCTTGCTTCGCTATTGTTAGAGTGCTATTAAGAAATATTAAAACTTGATGCGGATCTGCAATGCGTCATCAATTTTTATGCACTTTTTCTCATATTATATTATGATTATCATATTAATTTTATCAAATCAATGTAATAAGATGATACAAATCTTTTTGTTTTAGATAACTAAATTGTAACTGAGTTATTACCTCGTATTTTTATCATTTAATGTGCCAAAGTTTAAAATGTGCCTTTTCTACTAATTTATAGATACTTGAATGCATTCAGCGGGCAGCGAATGACGATTGAATAAAAAGAGGATGTGCGAATTTGCAGTTCGAATAAAATAACCTTACTGCTGATTCAGTTGTTCAATGCAAGTTCATAAATGTTGCCTCTATTTAGTTGAAAGTAGAGAAATAATCAACAATAGTAAATTTATTTGCATGTTACAATTTTCATTGCATTTTATTGATGATAAATAAACCATCGACTAAAATAATGTTGAGAGAAGGAAAGTCAAAGTCATGAACATCATCATCATCATCATCATCAGCCTTTAACAGTCCACTGCTGGACTAGGCCTCTCCTTTGAAAGGAGGAACATAAGGTCATGAACATAAGAGGAAATAATATGATAAAAAGAAAGAACATGTTCTAAACTCATGAACCAATGTATTTATAATCAAGTAATAATCGTATGTGAATAAGAAAGCAATACGTAACACATAAATCTTCAACTTCAAATCAATCAAATTCATAAGGTTTGATACTCAGTTATATATAAAAACAAATCTGACTTGGGAAAACCAAAAATTAAAAATAATATTTGGATAAAGTACCCAAACGTGTGATGTTCTGAAACATAAATCAATAGGTATAAAATACATTTTTCAAGCGCGACAACGAAAAATGAACTCTCTAGAATTCAAACTCATAAGTCATGACGGACAAAAACGAAGAGCCACTTTCTTAAACCGAGACATTAGTATGTTTTTCCATCAAATATACGATAAAAACACTTTTTATTTATACCTAAAATAACAGCTTAAATAAAAAAAAATATTAAAACGATTTATTTCAAAAAAATGGTAATCTGGATTGGATATTACCTGTTAGTATTTTTCGCGAACTTTCAACCAAACTTAATACTAGTATTAGATTATTAGATTAGATTCCCGTCAATAACGTAGTAAGTGGATGTGGACGCACTTGTAAATGAACTGGAGCTCAATTATTAAAAAGGTGATTTTGGTGTCTATTCGGATCCGTATTATAATAATATTATTATAAATATTTATAATAATATAATTATAAATATTTTAAGGGGGTATACTTTAAAGCATTTCTGTGAATGATTGACGATGCGTTAGAGCATATTCTTGGAAACATTTTTTCTACCTTGTATTTAGTTTTCGCTGAAATTTCACGTTGTGCTAGTTGTTTCATAAACTCAGGTTATAACAACGTCGAGAGAGTTGCTTGAAGTTCAGTTCCCGAGAACCTAAGACCTGTGGTTCTATTCCTAGTAGAAACACTAGTCTATACTCACCTGAAAGGTTCCACTGATGCTTCAACTCTACCTGTTAAACATCTAACATCTGTAGAATAATGACTGCGTCATAGCGAATTGCGTCATATATAGCGAATATGCAAAACAATAGACTCTCAAAGTTGGAACGATCACTTGTATGTCACAAAAATTCCTGTCAGTTCAAACCTTGATGCTTAATCCCGCTCTCTCGGCCATAGGCAAAGAGTGGACTACAGTGGTGGTTTAGGCGGTAGAAGACCGGCCCTCTAAAACAACAAATTAAAAAAGTTTGTTTTTAATCAGTACTCGTGACCACTGCTTGCAGATGAAACTTTTTTGTAAAGATCATCATCATATCAGCCAAACGACGTCTACTGCTGGACATAGGCCTCCCCCAAGGTTCTCCACACAGACCGGTCTTGAGCCGCCCGCATCCAACCGCCTCCCGCGATCTTGACAAGATCGTCGGTCCACCTTGCGAGGGGCCTACCTCTGCTGCGTCGTCCGGTACGTGGCCGCCACTCCAGAACATTTCTGCCCCAACGGCCATCAGTTCTTAGAGCTATGTGCCCTGCCCACTGTCACTTCAGCTTGGCTATCCGGAGAGCTATGTCGGCGACTTTGGTTCTACTGCGGATCTCCTCATTTCTGATTCGATCTCGCAGGGAAACTTCAAGCATCAGCTCTCTCCATCGCCCTCTGAGTGACCTTGAGTCTTCTGATAAGGCCCATAGTGAGCGACCACTATGGGCCTTATTTTGTAAAGATACTTAAGTTAAAATTACTTTTCCACAGTCTGTCACATTGCATTATATTCTGCACAAGTTAGTGCTTTTTAGTGCAGAGATATAATAAGACTAGCAGTGCCCGCGTCTTCGCCCGCGCAATTATTATAAGACGTTATGAAAACTATTATACAATATGTAATTTAAAGTACCTATTAAACTTATTTAAGTAAAAGAATTACAGTATCAGTAAGCGCGTAAGGACAGAAGCAAGTGACGTTCTGTTGTCTCTGCCTTTTTTTTGTCTCGCTGTGGAACCCAAGGATACCCTCACGGGTGTGAGGGTACCCCACTCTTAAGGTGATTTTCCACCAGAGTGGCGAGACGAGGCGAGGCGAGGAGAGAATTGAAATTTGTATGGAGAGTTTTCAATTCTCTCCCATCTTTGGTGGAAACAGTGTGGATTGACGAGAATATGCGAGGCGTGAATTGAAATATTTGTTTGTGTAAAAATGAACCGTATTGCTGCCGACATAGAGTATAAATTAACTTTGCAACAGAAACACGCTTCTCGCGATAGAAATTGCGTGTGTATTGCAAGACGAACTCAAACAGCACTGTACCTATATCTTTATCTAATGAAGCCTACGGGCGGCGCGGCGGTCACGCGCGAGCTCGCGATGGCTTTTTTTAGTGGGAAAGGGTCAGTGCGATTTCAATTCTCTTCTCGCCTAGTCTCGCCTCGCCACTCTGGTAGAAAATCACCTTTACGGGTACCCGTCCACCGCTCTGTATTTGAGCTTGGGGCAGGTGGGGGGTTATGTGCGGACTCTCCCCCCTAAACGTTCGGGAGGCATACCCACTAAACTACAGCGGTGTTCCTCTAACGATCCATTGAAAATGACGCCTAAATCTCGCTCACGTTACTATACGCAATAGCATACACCACGCTCTCATATTGACTTTAAATTTACAATAAAGTTAACCTCTGTTCTCATCCATACTTGAACAAAGAAGGAAAACGAAAACTACGGAGTGGGAGCTCATCCGCCGCGACCGCCTCGACCAAGTCGCGGCGCTGCGGTGCCTAGACAGGGCACTCCGCCAAGGGTGTTGTATCTGCCTACCCCGACAGGAAAAGGGCGTGAGTGTATGTATGTGTAGGAATGTTATTACAGTACCTCAAAAGAGACAATATTTTTTGTCATGTCTCCCTGCGGTATTAATATGTACTGATTTGCGTCACGACCTGACCGAGATAAGGCAACATATAACTGTCCATGTGAAAAGCAGTTTTCCATCAAATCTACGCCAACATGTTTAAAACTTTGTCCCTGTGCCTTATATATTGTGACAGCAAACGAAATCTTCACAGGAAATTGAATCCTCTTAAAACTAAAAGGCAAATCAGTGGGAATCATAGGAATGCGAGGTATAACTACGGTTACCTAGATTGGCTTATTAAGTTACTTAGAAAATCGTTACCAAGGCGTGGAAATACAATGCTCGTCTGGCAAATATAGGCAAATATAATGCAATTATAAGATCAAAATTCAAGCTACAAAATACATCTGGAGTTCCGCAAGGAAGCATCCTTGGACCACTGATGTTTATATTATATATAAATGACTTGCCCAACATAACTAACCATAAATGTGTACTTAACGCTGACGACACAACTTTAATTATAAATGACAGGAATATAGATAATTTAGAAAAAGAGACAAATATGACATTAGATGGAGTAATAAATTGGTTAGAATTCAATTATTTACAAATAAATATTAACAAAACTAAAATGATTCAATTTCAAACTTACAACAGCAAACCTATAAAGCTTAACATAAAATATAATAATAAGGAAGTTGAAGAAGATAACTCCACATCCTTTCTAGGCATTACCATTGACAAATACTGTAATTGAAAACAGCATATCGAAAACCTTTGCTTGAGTCTAGACAAATTTGTTTATGCTTTGTATCGCTTAAGACAAGTATCGACCATAGAAACGGCACTAAGTGCATATCACGGATATGTCTCGTCAAAACTAAGATATGCTCTTATAATATGGGGAAACTCGGTAGACGCAAACAGAGCATTTCTTGTGCAAAAAAAATGTATCCGAGCAATCTTTGGTTTACATCAAACAGAGAGCTGCACCACCTATTTTAAAAAGCATAATATATTACCACTACCTAGCCTGTACATTTTTGAAATTTGTGTTTTTGTGCGTAGTCATCCATATTTATTCCCTAAGCACAATGATGCCGTGAAAAGACCTGGTAGACATGTTTACAAATTGTTGATACCAAGACAAAGGGTAAATGTATTTAGTAAGAATGTATACTGCATGTCAATACACATTTATAATAAACTACCTAATAGTTTTAAAGAGATTAATACTTTGAATGTTTTTAAATCAAATTTATATAAATTACTAATTGACAAATGTTATTATAGCATAAAGGACTTTTTAGATGACAAAACATTGTGACATATTAAGTATTATTGACATAAAAGCATGCAAACATAATATTATGAATTAAACAATTTGAATTTGAATGATAATAATTAATGTGATGAGACTTGTTATAAAAGACCGAAATCTCACTACAATTAACATTTGTACGCCATATAATGGTAGAATATGGCTAGCACTATAACATGTACACCCAGATCTTTTGTAATACCCATATGCTGACAAATAAATGTTTTATTATTATGCCTCTTTATTTATACACATTCTCATTAGTCTAATTTTATACCATTTAATCACTTCACAAAAAAAATAAATTTAACCATATAAAATAGGACCACGGAGACCCACCGGCATCGGGCACAGGGGCCAAGCTACCGGTGGTTAGGGCTCCAGAGAGAGGAACCTCCGAACGATGCGTGTCGTGTCCAGCAATACTGCCTTCTGTATAGAGGACTTGATCCAGCCGCCTAACGAGAGCCTCTTGAGGTGGTGGTCGAGGCTCTTGACAATAAGACCATTTACGGTCACGACTATCGGCACAATGATCGCCGAGTCAACATCCCACATGTCGACAATCTAGTGAGCCAGGTCCAAATACTTAATTTGTTTATCTTTTTCGGCTTTCACGAGATTCTCGTCATGGGGTATGGTGACGTCGATGATCATTGCAAGGCGCTCTAATCGGTCTATCACCACTATGTCCGGCTTGTTAGCCGCAATAGTTCTGTCAGTAATGATAGACCGATCCCAGTACAGAGTAGCACGACCATTTTCAAGAACTGGGTCAGGCACATACCTGTAATATGGTACTTCGGAGTCGACAAGTTGGTACTTTAAGGCAAGTTGCTGGTGGACTATCCTGGCTACTTGGTTATGTCTATGCAAGTATTCGCCGTTGGCAAGACGAGAACAGCCGGATACTATATGTCTGAGCGATTCACCAGGCTGGTGACATGCCCGACATATGTCAACCGTCCCATCCCTCAGAATATATTTCCGGTAGTTGGAATTTTTAGTCCATTATTATTATTATTATTATTTGTCCTACTGCTAGCCCAGTCAAAACTATCGCCACTATGACATTATTTCTTAGTGATTTTACTTGGAGTCTGGTTCCATTACATAAGTGTGGTAGTCTCAGATTGCCTAATAAAATGATGGGGGTGCCGATTTTTAATTTTAACATATGCGGGGGCAACCCGCAAGGATTTAAAGAATTTAAAAATTCTTGAGGATACTGTACAGTGTCATCTTGATCCATGACGGTATCGATAGATATGTAATTTATGCTATCACCGGGTAGTTTGGCCATTATTTGTCGTTGATGGCATCAACGCTAACGTTCCTGGCAGCTAGGATTGCCCTCTCACACATCCATTGATAAGTTTTTTGGGTAATATTAGCTACATCTGGATATATTCTATAGATCAGTTCGTCAATGTTGATCACGATATTACCAAGGTCTTTGTCGATATCAATTTTTTTTTCTGATTCTGCTACTTTCCCATCCCCAATCAAAAGTGGCTTTTTGAGAAATCTGTGCTTCCTCCACCCAATTGACTTCTCATATCGGTATCGAGTTTCGATGATTCAACCGACTTCCATAATGAGGAAGATTTTAGGCAAGATTTAACAATATCTGCTCTTGTTCCCCTTACTATTACAGGTAATGTTTGCCTAAAATTCCAAGAAAACATCAAAGTAATTCCACCCATAACTCTATTAGAACTCCTTATGTCTTTGAGTGTTGCATCTAAGGCCTCTATGTGAGCTCTGTGAGTCATAATGCACTCATTCCATATTATAAGGCTTGCATCTTGTAAAAAATTTCCCAACGGGCTATTTTTTCGTATAGAACATACACTGTCTTTTTCAACAGACACCGTAAGGGGCAGCTTGAAAGTGGAATGAGCCGCCCTTCCTCCTGTCAATAGCGTAGCAGCAATACCTGATGACGCAACAGCGATAGCTATTTTACCCTGTGTCCTAACTTTTGCTAAAATTAAATTGGTTACAAAAGTATTGCCTGTACCGCCATGTGCATCTAAAAAAATATTTTGCCTTCGTCACCAAAACACTTTTTAAAAAGGATTCGTAAGCGAGAAGTTGATCGCTGACTAACTTGGGTTCATTTACTGAAATGTAATCATTTAATTCATTTAAATCATATGGCCTCAGCAAAACTTCTTCGAGAGGGTCCATATTATTTAAATTATTGCTGCGAACGGGTGCTGGTAGCCCAAAATCTGTAATTGATTTTTCGCACATCTCACGAATATTATTTTCAATCAGAATAAGCCCTTTATTGTATATTTTGGAATTGTATGGCATAAGCGGGTTGTGATTTTCGTTTTGAACTCTATTTAATATGTCCTCACACAAATTATCGCAATATTTTCGCCATAATTCTATTGGTTCTGAAGGCGAAGAAATATTAGGATAATTCCAAATAACTCTCTAAGTTTTGCTGCTGACTCAGAAATAGCTGCATCTGATAGAGTATTTGCCCAATGTTCATCGCCTTCTAATAACCCCAACTGTTTACAAGCCGCTTGATACGTAGCCAGAACAATTCCATTAACAGTTCTAAGCGATTCAAAAGAAGTTGGTCCGCGCACATTCATAAGTAACATCCTTAAGTAAAAACATTCCGGTTGCGTTGGATGAACATTATAAACGCGGCCTAAGGCCACCTAAGGCTGCGTCTTTTTTTACACCTGGGTAACCATCAACGTCTTGGCCACGTTTTCGTCTAGAAAATGTATTTTTTTCCCAGGTGTAATATTGGGGCAATTAAGTATATAATAAAGTTTTTGCAAAATTGTCATTCCTGCAAATCTCAAAAAAACTAGTGAGAGTCGATGTTTATGTTGATGGTTATTAA
Organism: Euclidia mi; assembly: GCA_944739405.2. Classification (NCBI taxonomy): domain Eukaryota; kingdom Metazoa; phylum Arthropoda; class Insecta; order Lepidoptera; family Erebidae; genus Euclidia; species Euclidia mi. The sequence continues at coordinate 63,956,793 of OX123181.2, read as the reverse complement.
CACGATCATGCATATTATCGTCATTAAAATAAATTCTTTGCCCATTTTCCAAATGGACTGCTAAATGGATGACTGCTGGAAATCTTTCATCAATGGGAAATTGAAATATACTCCATATAGATTCAGAAGTACTCATATAGCAACCGTTGAGATATTTTTCAACCTCATCATTATTATTTTGTAATGTAAACGTAGCTTGGTCAGAACCTTTATGAATGTTCTTACATATACAACATGTAACAAGTTTAATGCACATCTTGAAAGTACTTTGTTCAGAATCGGCTACTGAATCCATTTCTGACATTTTTAATATCATTTTTGTTAATCCTAAAATAATTAAAATTACGTAAATTATAGTCACTCATTGCTTTGAAAAGGCGAAATATACGAAAATAAACCTTAAGTCAACGTAGAACGGCTTCTTTCTAAATGCATTTGTTTAGTGGTTCCACGTACAGGAACGCACACATTAATACAACATAACAGTCGGTACAAGACAATAACGCACAATTTATCACCAAAATATCTATCATCTTTCTTTCGCTTACGTATTAACAGCGGGAAAGAGCGAGACGTAATGTGCCTCACTTGTCACCGTCGCGTCGGTCGCCCGCGCTGGTAGGTACAGCGCCGGCCGGGTGGCCATTGTTGCGCTTAGATAAATAAAATTAGTCATCTACCTGGATTCTCTGTGAGTGTAGTGAAAAAAAATGTTTATCAAGTTTACTTGTTTATTTACAAAATGTGTATTATCAACATGATGGTGCCCCCGCGCATTTTACGTAGAACGTTCGAGATCATCGTGAAGTCGAATACAAGGAGCGCTGGATCGATCGCGGCGGTCCTGTCCAGTAGCCTCCTAGGTCGCCTGACTTGACGCCCAAGGACTTTTGCTTTATGGGGACATACCTATTAAACCACTAGTTGATTGAGACGAGACAACAAGTGCTGGGGAGTTAAAATAAGATATCAGCTGCTTTTGAAACAGTGAAAAGAAACATTGTGTGTTTGAACTAAAGGAATATTTAAGCCAGGTGGTGGACACCTGATGTCAGCATTTTAAAAAGAGGTCGCCGAACAAGTGACAATAAGGCTGTGAGTCATTTGGTTATTCTATTATTGTAAAAAAATTATGATTCACAACTTTAAACACGCCGTTCTTCTTTAATTCTCTCATTGATACCCTTTTACTTTAATTTCTAATGTAGGTATCAATAATGCTAACTAGGTATGATTATTATTATTAAATTAAGATAGTCACAATAGCCACTAACGATGTTAAAAAATGATAGACCGTATCGTATTTCGCTATCGTTTGTTTACCACAGCAAACGTTTCGTGTGATTGTGTGCGTGCGCAGGTTTGTAGTGACCACGCATTTCACATAAAATCAAGTTTATACTTTCGATAAAAAACAATGTTTAGGCTAATAAAAAAAATATTTCAATGCATGCATTATGATTATAACAAGGTTTTCTAATTGGGGTGTCTGAGGATGTGCGTTATTTCCGTTACACGTTGTATACTTAATAGCTTTGACAGATTGGCAAAATTCCACATTAATATGAGCGTTAAATATTTGTAACAAAATAGGATGATAAGGGACAATCCAACCATTATCTACATTGATTTCGGTTCTCCTCGCATTCAGGACACCTGTATTTCCACCGCTATTTGGTGCTCTACGTCTGTAAGTTGGGTAACCATCATCACCGGTTTGTGTCTCAGGTACAAAACTCCTTGGAAATCTTTTGGTGCACATGTTTTCTTTCATACACGGGGATGTTGGGTTATTTGTTCCATAAGGGCCATGAATCATATTTTTCATAACAATGTAGAGTTCAGGATATCGTTGTTTATCGGGTATTTCAGCCCACATTATATCATCAATGGAATCTGGTTGCACTTTGTTCGTAAGCCATAGTAAGATGTGCGCATGCGGTAAACCTCTTTTCTTCCATTCCACGCTATAAACGAAGGTTTTGTTGTCCCAAAAATATTATTTTTTGTTAAAAGTTCTATCATCTTTTTGAGTTTTAAATGAAAAACTCGAGAACCTACATCATGCCTGGCTTGTGGTTTCTGATCTAAAAATAATTCCATTTTTATTTCAAGTCATTCTGGATTGCAGGTTAACGTGATAAATAGATCTGGCCTGCCATAGTTTCTAAAATACGTCATGGCGTCTTGGCTCTTTTCATTCATATATCGCGGAGATCCTGTGGTACTGGCCTATGTTAGAAGCGTTAACACTATGATCATTGACAACTGCGTCTCGTAAATGAATATATTCATCGGCTCTCAGTTTTTTTTTATTTCTTCTTATAAAATCAAACCGTTCAGATATCATTTTCGCTGCTACATCAACGCAATATTGATTAAATAATCCTTTAAAATCATGTAAACTGTTCATATCATTTGTTCTCACCATAAGCCTGAAAGCATAAAATTGCATACATAATACTGTCTTAGATCGTGTAGCATTGTCTTGTTGTGGAATGTTGATGCAGTACCCATCGTCTCCTCGTGGGAAAAGCAAGGGATATTGTAACGGGTCATACGATCTGTGTAATTCTGAAACTCTTTGAAGATTGCCATCTCTAGTATTTAATACGATATCTCTCGGTCCTTTGTCTTCATCCACCATTAGAATAGCAACCTCATCTACAGTTGGCGCATTATACCGACCGTGGTGATCGTTGAGAGGTTTTAGATCTGCATGGATAATCAGTTTAAGATCTTGTGCTGGTCTGTTTTCAAGATTATAATTAAATCTTTGTATGTATGTATTATGGTCGTGAAGTTCTGTCTGCAAACAGTCAATAATGTCTATTCTTAAACTCGGATTAATATTGGCACGCAAAGATAGCTGATCGGCTTGGGAAACAAAATATATTTGTAGAAATTCCGGCGGGGCATCTTGAGCAGGTAATAAATTTCCTATTAAGTGGTAAACTTGCCCGTGTATCTTAAATATAGGCATAAAGTTACCTTCGCGAATTTCTTTGGCACCAAATGACGTCATTTGAAATAACGTGTTATATTGCCTTACATGACTTAAGAAATGTTTTGATCCGGAATGATTACCTAATAATAATTCTTTTAGAATTGGTGTTGGTTCTGACACTTTTGGGATTCCTATTTTTCCGTTACTGCAACATAAACCGGGCGCCTCAGTTTTCAATTTTTTGCTTGGCAATGGTTACAAATATCATTCGTATTTCCAATGTTATCATCGTTTATATTGGCATAATCTGCACTATAGTCATAATACAAAACCAAATTTAATAAATCTGTTTGCCTGTCATAGATTTGTTTAAATATATTGTAAAGATATTCAAAAATATATCAAAGTAAGTACGTCTAAAGTATGTGTGTCCCGTTTGTAAGTACCAGTTTATCATCCCAGCAAAAGCTCGGATATCAAACTGTTATAAATCTGGTTAGAATTTATATCATTGTTATTTCTACGTCAAGTTTTAGGTTAAGTTACAATAAGATCGAATTTAGAATAATTCATATATGTCTCTAACAAGATAAAACCATATATATTGTATCATTAACTATGTATAGCCTAAACATATAGTAAATAAACATAAATGGATTGTATGTTTTGAATTTATAGTGTTGCCAATTCTAAATAGACAAATTGGTTTGACGTTTGACAGTTGACATTGTCAAACGGGTAAATAGAGTATATAAAATGAACAGACTCCGCTCAATGTTCAGTTTCGCTCCGGCAACGGCTAACTAAGGTACGATATAATTCTGACTATTATATTATTGTGTTTCACGATTCTATATTGCTTCTGTGGTCTAATTTAGAGTATTTTCAATAGAAATAATGCAGAAGCAATGTAATATAGCGTAGCTATTGTATGATTGATATTGTGGGTGGTTTTGTCAGTTGTGAGATGTTATAAGTTTAGAACTTGGAATATCATATAATAGAATCGATTCATATGCTGTAAAACAAGCCATATCAATTATATATGTACCTATGGTGAATATTAAAGTGGTAAATATTGAATATATATACATAGTAAATATACCTAGAGTAATATTAAAGATATACCTGTGTCCAATATTACTAAATGAATTATATTGTTGCTAATCCATTGTATTAATGTTATATTTGATATATTGAACTACCCACAACTTTGCTACCCAATATTATAAATATGATATAGTTTGTACTGATTTTATAGACAATTACTATTAAAGGAATGGCCAAGAGTGGCGGTAAATGTAAATGTATCTTTATCTAAGATATATTCTTGTGACAAACTGAATAAATGAAAGTAAGAATTGATAGTTGTCTATTTTATTTTTCAAACCATTGACAAATATGACTAAAATACTATATATAGGCCATATACCTTGTATCTATACATATATACATAATAACCCTTCTATTATCAGAAGTGGGATATGTCCACCTCACATTACTAATACATCCAATTGTCAGTTTCAGAGCATCCTTGTCGAAATCCCATGACGCTGACTAAAGGACATCATCGCCGTTTTGCTGACGACGGAGCACGATCTGTCTTGTCTCGAAAGTGGCTAGTGGATATGTTCTGTTGGGTGAGCTGATTTTGCAATAATATGTAAGACTGATTGAAAAGAATGAGAATAGTTGACGAAGTTCAACAATATGACATCGCATCGAGCGATGCACACTACAGCGCTGGTCCCTACCACTTCTCCTGCCGGCCGCTTCCCTCCGAGCGGCAAATAAATACAGCGGCGCGACAGCGAATCTTCCCTCTTGAATCCTGGACGCTGCCTCAGTTAAGTGCTACCTTCTCTTCTGGAGGACCGAAGCCTCGTCAGCCTGCCTGCCTACCCTGCCCTGAGTCTTAACTCTTGCCGCTAGCTACCGGGTTATATTGTGTAACGCTTCTTAGCAATTATATTTTGTAACGAACGCTATGCTTCTTTAATTTATCTCTCATCATCATATCAGCCAAACGACGTCCACTGCTGGACATAGGCCTCCCCCAAGGTTCTCCACACAGACCGGTCTTGAGCCGCCCGCATCCAACCTCCTCCCGCGATCTTGACAAGATCGTCGGTCCACCTTGCGGGGGGCCTACCTCTGCTGCGTCGTCCGGTACGTGGCCGCCACTCCAGAACCTTTCTGCCCCAACGGCCATCGGTTCTTCGAGCTATGTGCCCTGCCCACTGCCACTTCAGCTTGGCTATCCGAAGAGCTATGTCGGCGACTTTGGTTCTACTGCGGATCTCCTCATTTCTCATTCGATCTCGCAGGGAAACTCCAAGCATAGCTCTCTCCATCGCCCTCTGAGTGACCTTGAACCTTCTGATAAGGCCCATAGTGAGCGACCACGTCTCTGATCCGTAAGTCATCACTGGCAACACACACTGGTCAAAGACTTTCGTCTTGAGACACTGCGGGATATCGGACGAGAAGATATGTCGTAGCTTCCCGAACGCTGCCCAACCGAGTTGGATTCGACGATTGACCTCCTTCTCGAAGTTGGACCTACCTAATTGGACTACTTGTCCCAGGTAGATAATCTTGTCGACAACTTCGAGCGTAGAGTTCCCAACCTGAAAAGGAGCAGGTACAACATGGACGTTCGACATGATTTTCGTCTTGTCCATGTTCATCTTAAGACCTACTTGTTGGGAGACTCTACAGAGGCCATCGAGCATTGTGCCTAGGTCTTCCATGGTCTTAGCCATGACTACGATATCGTCTGCGAATCGAAGGTGAGTGATGTACTCGCCGTTGATGTTGATGCCGAGTCCATTCCAGTCCAGAAGCTTGAAAACATCCTCCAGCGCAGTGGTAAACAGTTTCGGGGATATGACATCCCCCTGTCTCACCCCTCGCTGGAGTTGAATAGGTTTCAAACTCTGGTCCTGGAGGCGGACTGACATAGTGGCGTTTTCATACAAACACTTCAGCACTTCGATATATCGGTAGTCAATCCGGCACCGTTGGAGAGACTGCAGCACCGCCCAGGTTTCGATCGAATCGAAGGCTTTCTCATAGTCCACAAACGCCAAGCATAGGGGCTGGTTATACTCCTCGGACTTCTGTATAACCTGCCGCAGCGTATGTATGTGGTCTATGGTACTATAGCCTTTACGGAAACCGGCTTGTTCGGGAGGCTGGAAGTCGTCTAGCTTGCTCTCGAGACGATTCGTGATGACCCTCGAAAACAGCTTGTAGACGTGAATTTATCTCTCTACACTCACGAATAAACGTTACACTGGCGCCCGAACAATTTTAAGGGCTCAGGCATCTGACTCGTTTTCTGGTCGCTTCCTTTTTTCTGTGTTTCTGTGTGTAAGTGTGTTCACAGTCGGTAAGTCGTTGATTTTTTTTTCTAATTGTGTTAGCTAAATTATAACGCATTATTCAGGCAAGATAGTCAACTAAAGGCTTGCGCCACATCTTATGTACTTTTATAACTTCTTTGCTAACCCAAATTCGTTAGACTAAGTAACGGTTTTGGGAATTATTTTAATTGTACAATTACATTTTTTATGTGAGGGTAGATTCCGCTTCGCATTATTCTTACGCATTGCGAACGTAACTTGTTTACTTGCTACATAATAATTATCTTTCTTTTTAAAGGACCCACTGTGAACATATTTACATTACCATTTATTTTATTGTTATATTATAAGTATAACGCCTGTGTGAGTGACTTTTGGTGCTGTTAGGTTAATCTTTTATCTGTTTTATCTTTTTCTAAGTAACTTAGCAATGTCTTTTAAAATTAACTTCAATCATTTAGCAAAATCGGAGCTGGTTTATGAACTAATTATTCGGCGGGTGACAAGTCTGGTTCCGTAGCCGAGCTGCGCCAGCAGATAGCGACACTAGCGTCTCAGTTTCCCTCTGAAACTATTTTGGATTCGGATTTAGACCCCGAAGAGGAAATTTCGGCTATCCGGAACTCCTTAATTAGGGCTACAAATAATATTTCTCTGCTTAGATCACAATTTGACCAAAACCTCTATTCGCGCACAGAATCTATTCTCAACCATATTTACTTTAGATTGAATAGACTGGATATGGACCGCCTTTCTGATACCGACTCGGCTGAGAAAGTTTTGAGCAATTACCGCAATCAGTTAGCTATTTTTAAATCTTTGATTTCAGGTACATCTGAACCAACTTCGCACGTAGTACAAAAGGACTGCTCTGTATCTACCCCCCGTCGTTTCTGGTACGACTTTAAGTACGAACGTAAATTGTTTTCCGAACTCGCTAAATTTAAATATAATGGCAAGTCTTGTGTTCGCGGGTTCATTGAAAAAATTAATGAGTTTATGCAGGCTAGGTGTATTCCCGAAAATAAAATGTTACTATTTGCTTTTGAGATATTTACGGGCGATGCATTGTTCTGGTATCGTTCGCTCAAAGAACAGGTTTCTAGTTGGAGTGAATTGTGTTGTCTTTTAAAGCATGATTTTAGCCCGAATGACTATGATTTTAAAATTTGAAACGAAATTAGGTTTCGCCTTCAAGCTGAGGACGAAAATATAACACTTTTTGTTGCTAAAATGCAGGGTATGTTTTCTCGTCTTGATGTGTCTATTAGTGAGTCTGAAAAATTAGATATTTTGTTGCGTAATGTCCTGCCATGTTACAATCAAACTATTTTAACGGCTAAGGTGGCCGATATCCCTAGTCTCGTTAGTGTCTGTCGTGAATTTGAGACCTTTCATAAACGAACTAAAGGCCATCGGGAATCTTCCAAAGCCACACCCAATGTCTTGTTGCCCGAGTTTGCCCACCAACCTCAAAAACCTAATTCTTCTAATTACAAACCAAAAAATTATTATAATAACTCTAATAAAAACTTTAACGCTCCACCACAGATAAACGCTATCAAATTACCCACCACTAATAAAAACGACAACCGGTTCTGTCCCAGGTGTCGATCCAATTCTCATAGTTTGTATAATTTTCGCCAACCACACTTTTTAATTTGTTTTAAATGCGGTCTAAAAGGTTTTCATGTGTCTAATTGTCCTAAATGTAATCCTAAAGCTAATAACCCAAAAAACTAATAAGCGAGGATTGGGGAATAAATAAATCAAATAATTTCAATAAAACCGAGTGGAATAATTGGTTAAATTATCTAAAAAAATTTTTTAACTGTTATAGTCTATCCTCAATCCGCAATTCTAATATAGAATACTCGCCTTATATTTCTGTTATTGTAAATGGTAAACCTGTAATCGGCCTGTTGGATTCTGGCTCATGTGTTACAATCTTGGGTAACAATTCTCATAATTTCTTTTTAAATAATGAGTATCAGTTGGATTGTTCTCGGCTTTTGAGTTTGGTAACCGCTGGTGGTGAAAAATTGTGTTCTTTAGGGTCTATCTCTCTTCCTTTTGAATTTCAAAATAAAACAGTTTCCCTAAATTTTCATGTAGTGCCAGGGATTAAAAATAGTTTAATTCTCGGTATGGATTTTTGGCGCATTTTTAATTTATTTCCTAACCATTTAGAGTCGGTGTTGTTATTGAATGAAACTTATTTACAAGTTACTGAGCTGCGGACCAATGACTCACCGCACCTTGTGTCTTATAATAATTTATCTATTGAACAGAGAGCTGCCGCTGATAACATTATTTCTAAATTTTCCGATATTTCTTATAAAAAGCGGGGTCTCGGTTGTACAACTCTCATTACTCACTCTATTGACACAGACGATAGCCCACCTATTCGTCAGCGTTATTATCGTATGTCTCCCGATAAACAACGCATTTTGATACAACAACTAGACGAAATGTTGAAGGAAGATGTCGTAGAACCCTCTGAAAGTCCGTGGTCTAACCCGGTTATTCTAACCCCTAAAAAGAACGGCGAACTAAGATTTTGCTTAGATAGTCGTAAATTGTATTCTGTTACTAGAAAATATGCTTATAATTTGCCATACATTTCGGAAATTCTAGATAACTTGAGAGATGCTAAATACCTATCTAGTTTAGATATTTCTAAATGTTTCTGGTAGACGTTAATTAAAGAGGAGGATCGTTTTAAGACCACTTTCTATGTACCTACTCGTGGCACGTTTCATTTTAAAAGAATGGCGTTTGGTCTAACAAACGCACCCGCAACTCAGCAACGTTTAGTCGATACTTTGTTTTACGGTCCTGAATTTGAAAACAAGGTCTTTTGTTTTATCGATGACATTGTATGTATATCGTCAACGTTTGAAGAACATATTACGCTTTTGTTACGTATTTTCGAAAAATTGAAAATGGCAAATCTCACTATAAACTTAGATAAGTGTAATTTCTTTCGGGATAAAATAAAATATTTAGGTTACGTTGTCGATTCGCAAGGTCTCCATGCGGATCCTGATAAAATTGATGCCATAATTAATTACCCTACCCCTTCTAATAAAAAGGAACTACGTCGTTTTCTGGGCGTGGCTTCATGGTATAGGCGATTTATTCCAAATTTTAGTCGTATATTGTCACTTCTAAACAAATTAACCTCTTAATGTAAAAAGGATCCCCCTTTTTGTTGGTCTAAAGAGGCGGACCAGGCTTTTATCAAGTTGAAAGACTGCTTGTCCTCTCCTTCTATTTTATTTTGTCCGGACTACTCCGAACCTTTTGAGATACACACGGACGCCAGCGACTACGGCGTAGGCGCTGTCCTCTGCCAGGTTATGAAAGGCGAAGAAAAAATCATAGCCTATTTCAGTAAGTCTTTGTCTGATGCTGAAAAGAATTACAGCGCTACTGAGCGCGAGGCACTCGCTGTGTTATCTGCCATTGAGCACTGGCGTTGTTATGTCGATAACGGTAAAAAGTTTATTGTTTACACTGACCACGCTGCGCTCAAATGGTTTCTAAAACTTAATAATCCTACTGGTCGTTTGGCCAGATGGGGTGTTCGTCTTTCGTCGTACAATTTCGAGATTCGACATCGTCGTGGTTCAGACAACATTTTGCCCGACCTCCTGTCTCGTTCTGTTCCCGTTGCAGCCATTATCAATGATAATGACATTACTCCTAATTTGAACCTAACACTCCCAATGTCTACTAACGACTCGTGGTATCTAAACATTTATGAAGGTTGTCTAAACAATCCCACATCTTTCGTGGACTACCAAATTATTAATAATAAATTATATCGTTTTAAAAAGTGTCTAAATCCTTTAACTCGAGATTTTCAATGGAAGGAGGTTATTCCGTCGGAACAAAGATCTAATATTATTGCTGAGAACCATTCGCTGCCCACGGCTGGTCACCTAGGTATTTTTAAAACCTACAAGTGCTTGGCATTAAATTATTACTGGCCGAATATGTATTCCGACGTTATTAAGGCTGTGAATTCGTGTGATGTTTGTATAGCTCACAAACATCAAAACCATTCAACCTTAGGTCATATGGGTAGATCTAAGTCTTGTTATAAAAAATTCCAGATGTTAAGCATTGATCTAATTGGTCCACTACCTACTTCTAGAAGGCTAAACAATTTTATTTTCGTTGTTTCTTGTTGTTTTTCCAAATATTGTATGCTTTTCCCCATTAAACGAGCTACTGCCGAAATAATTACTAAAATTTTAGAAGAAAATGTTTTTTTGGTCCATGGTATTCCGTCAACTATTGTTGTCGATAATGGTAAGCAGTTCATTAGTTCCACATTTAAAAATTTGATAACTAAATACAAAATTCCTAATTTGCATTATACGCCGCTGTATACACCCCATGTAAACTCAGTCGAGCGTTATAATAAAACTATTATGACGGCTATTTCTACTTTTATCGAACGAGATCAGCGCGTTTGGGATCTAGTCGTTCCTAAGATTCAGTTTGCAATAAATTGCGCAGTAAACGAGGTAACTGGCTATTCTCCATCTTTTCTGGTCTTTGTTCGTGAATTGGTTACTTGTGGGTCACACTATGTGGTCAACAAATCTGACCCTAATATTGTCTTCGAACCGCGTGATACATATGCGGAGACCCTCGGCCATTTGTCTCCTATCTTCGAAAAGGTACAGGCCGCTTTGATAGCCGCTCACCAACGTTATAGTAATTCTTATAATCTTCGTCGTAAACCGGCCGAATTCAATGTCGGCGATATTGTGTGGCGGCGTACTTACTATTTAAGTGATAAAGATAAATATTTCAATAAAAAACTCGCTCCTAAATTTATTAAATGCAAAGTTGTAGCTAAAAAGTCTCCTTTAGTTTACAAATTGTCTGATATGACTGGCAAGCCAGTTGGCGAATGGCATATTAAAGATTTAAAATTAATTAATTACAAACAATAATTATTAATCTCATACAAAAATCTCGTCAAATTTGTTGTTATAATTACTTCTGCTCACCCACAGTCCATAATGGTCGTTATAGTAATACCGAATTTTTTTATCTTTAAAATCCTTTTTGTTTTGACTCAGTGGTTAAAACTGTAATCAACTGCGTCTCACGGGTTCGAAGTTTCTTGAATCTATTTGTTGTGCTAATCACCTTGTTTACGTTATGTTATAAAGTATGCTCGGTGTTATTAATATTAACCCATTCTATTTAGCGAGCCGCTAGCGCGCTTTCTAAATAATACCTTATCCCGCGCACATAAGGCTTACTCTCGTCTACATCCGTCTCGACTACCTGCGTTGAGTTTTATGACCTGTCACTCACACTTTTGTTGTCGAGTTGACCTTTTTGTTTTAATTGTTTTATTCAGTAATATTATAAAAGATATTTCATAAACTGAGCAGCTCTTTTGTATTTTATTTAACTTAACTTATAAGAATTCTAAACTATTGTTTTGAAGTGTCACTAATAAATATTAACTATTTATTCAAGACTATCTCAGTTATGCTTATGTGTAATCCTCGACGTGTTTTGCATTCAAGCAGGAACCGGATTGGTTTGAATGATAGCTAGTGCACTGGTTGTGAGTGTGTCTGGCATGTGTGCGAGATATGAAGGATTTTTTTTTGTTGTTCAAGGGGTCCATTGAATGCGTGATGTATGAATGGTTGGGGGGTTATACATAACCAAATTTCTTTTAGGTGGTGTTTGCAACTTAAAAGACTAACACCACTTCACCTTCTCTGTTCCAGGCGCTGTCGGCGGCAGGGGGCCAGGGAATTTTTCCCCCAGGAAAAATTCCGGCCTAAAGGGGGGAGTGTGTGACGTCGCATCGAGCGATGCACACTACAGCGCTGGCCCCTACCACTTCTCCTGCCGGCCGCTCCCCTCCGAGCGGCAAATAAATACAGCGGCGCGACAGCGAATCTTCCCTCTTGAATCCTGGACGCTGCCTCAGTTAAGTGCTGCCTTCTCTTCTGGAGGACCGAAGCCTCGTCAGCCTGCCTGCCTACCCTGCCCTGAGTCTTAACTCTTGCCGCTAGCTACCGGGTTATATTGTGTAACGCTTCTTAGCTATTATATTTTGTAACGAACACTCTACACTCACGAATAAACGTTACAACAAGTAAATACGTATTATGTAAAAGGATTGTAACAGTATTATTGAACAACAATGTATAATTACCTCCATTAGAAACATATTTACTGCTAAGTAATGTAATCTGTATTACCGCTAAGCGAAAGTTGGCTATTTATACTCTTTCCTGTAAGAGTTGTTGGGAACTATACCATGAACCAAATGCTAACCAATCATTGCTATGGCAGTTATGGTCTTACAACGGTTAAAATAATCTATAATAATTTATATTTAAGTTTCTTATAAAATAATTTATAATAATATATATTATAATGTAATTACTTACTAAAGGTTTCGTAGCAAAGATGTCTTATATTAAATAAAGGATTCTATTCTATAAATATACCTCTAAAATGTGATAACTACCTAAATAAGATTATCTTGCAAAATTTGTATACTCTTGGTTGAAACTAATTTGAATACTCTATACTATTTGATATAATTAACAACAAATTTCAAGTATATGAAGTATGTAGTGAAAAGAAAAATAAATAGCAACTGATATTTACTATTTTCAAACTTACTCAAAATATAACGGATAACTTTTTTATAGTTAATTCCCATTAACCTTATTTAAAGCGTTTAGCCTTGGAATAACAAAAAGAAAACTGGTGTATGGGGTGAATAAATGTTGGAACAAGTTCTAAAAAAAAAACTCGTTTGTATTACCGTACAGAATAGACGATTTTAAAATCTTCAGCACCCTAGTCGGATGAGAGTTACAAAAATTACATTTAATATCTATTAAAGTCAATAATTACTTCCATTACTTTAAACTATTCTTATTTATCCTGATGTTGCGAAATCTTATTCTATTATTTATTAAGTATAGGCTGAATTACATTAGTTACTTTATTTTTAAATAAAAATTTGATGTGATGGTTTGGAGTAGTTCCTTTCGTATCATATAAATTGTTCTTGTTAATCCATGGATGATGTAGTAGTTTGCAATATCGGAAAACGTTATTACACAGTTCCTATATTATGTAACATTTACATTAGAATAGTTTATTGTACTTTAGAAAGAAAATGGATAAATAAGCACAGCCTGATTTCTTGATAAAGAATTATTTTCTTCCCTTACCCACACCGGCATAGTCTAAAGTATATTCTTATCGTTGTAACGATGACTTTTAAATCACTGCTAAATAATATGTGTATAAGTGTTTTGATTATTAAAATAGCAATACTTATTACTTGATAAAGGAACATGGAAAATGTTTAGATACCTTGCTGAAATGGTGATCTAAAATGGTGAATAGACATAGTTTATTTCTCCACTTGATACTGTTATCAGGTTGACCGAGCTATCGTACAGCAGTTAAGACTGGCTCTTACATTTATTAGTATATGTTATTGGTAGAAACTCTAACAACTCAAGTCTGATACCCGATTAGATGAGATAATACATGATTGTTCTGATTACTGCTGATCAACTATCAGAATATCAACGTAGTAAAATTACTTCTGGTATTGACCGAACATGTTGTTAGAACATTAATACATCTATTCGAACATTTGAAGGATGTCCTATAGGGACTCGGATCAAGTAGTTATCGTAGACTGGCAAAAGCTGCCTAGGGCATCAGATAGCCTTAATACATTTTGTGTATATTATCAAAGATTAATAATGAAATAATAAAGATAATATTTTGTACCTATGTGTAAATCAAAACCATATTATGCTACATGGGCTACAGAATAATCTGTATTTATAACACCAAAGTACAACCCATTTTTGCAAATACATAAATGAAATGAAAGAATACCGCAACCTCATAAGTAAAAATAAAAACTGTTTTCAAATATTATATGCCAATATCGTCTATATCTATTTTTGAATAGTCTCACATACCTATAAGGATAACAACCATTTATAAATAAGATCTATCAGTAAAATATTTTCATGATCCAAATTGTTATGTGGAACACCGTGTAAGTGCACATTTATATTGATTTGGGATTTTATGGTTTATTAAAACTAATGATCTTATTAAATAAACAAAACTAAAAACTAGATAAATGTTACAGATAAATGATAAATGCAAAGCTTATCGGACCTTGCGAGGTTCTGGAATTGAATATAGTTTATAAACAAAAAAAATTGCCTAAGACCTTCAGAGTGGACAAAGCAAAAAAAAAAGAACCGTCATGAAAAAAATAAATTAGTTTGAAATCTTATTAAGGATGAATTAAAAAGCTGTTGTATGACATTCACTGCAGGTTGCTGCAGGTGCTAAATAAAACTGCAGGTTGCTGCAGGTCCTAAATAAAAACTGCAGGTTGCTGCAGGTCCTAAATAAAACTGCAGGTTGCTGCAGGTCCTAAATAAAACTGCAGGTTGCTGCAGGTCCTAAATAAAAACTGCAGGTTGCTGCAGGTCCTAAATAAAACTGCAGGTTGCTGCAGGTCCTAAATAAAAACTGCAGGTTGCTGCAGGTCCTCAATAAAAACTGCAGGTTGCTGCAGGTCCTAAATAAAAACTGCAGGTTGCTGCAGGTCCTAAATAAAAACTGCAGGTTGCTGCAGTTCCTAAATAAAACTGCAGGTTGCTGCAGGTCCTAAATAAAAACTGCAGGTTGCTGCAGGTCCTAAATAAAAACTGCAGGTTGCTGCAGGTCCTAAATAAAAACTGCAGGTTGCTGCAGGTCCTAAATAAAACTGCAGGTTGCTGCAGGTGCTAAATAAAAACTGCAGGTTGCTGCAGGTCCTAAATAAAAACTGCAGGTTGCTGCAGGTCCTAAATTAAAACTGCAGGTTGCTGCAGGTCCTAAATAAAAACTGCAGGTTGCTGCAGGTGCTAAATAAAAACTGTAGGTTGCTGCAGGTGCTAAATAAAAACTGCAGGTTGCTGCAGGTGCTAAATAAAAACTGCAGGTTGCTGCTGGTGCTTAATAAAACTGCAGATTGCAGCAGGTTCAAAATAAAAACTGCAGGATGCTGCAGGGGTTAAAATAAAGAAGGTACTTCGAGAGCGAAGTACAGGTCAGTATGGCCGTGATAGATTTGTTGAAATATATTGTAAAGATATGCAAAAATATATCAAAGTAAGTACGTCTAAAGTATGTGTGTCCCGTTTGTAAGTACCAGTTTATCATCCCAGCAAAAGCTCGGATATCAAACTGTTATAAATCTGGTTAGAATTTATATCATTGTTATTTCTACGTCAAGTTTTAGGTTAAGTTACAATAAGATCGAATTTAGAATTATTCACATATGTCTCTAACAAGATATAACCATATATATTGTATCATTAACTATGTATAGCCTAAACATATAGTAAATAAACATTAATGGATTGTATGTTTTGAATTTATAGTGTTGCCAATTCTAAATAGACAAATTGGTTTGACGTTTGACAGTTGACATTGTCAAATGGGTAAATAGAGTATATAATATGAACAGACTCGGCTCAATGTTCAGTTTCGCTCCGGCAACGGCTAACTAAGGTACAATATAATTCTGACTATTATATTATTGTGTTTCACGATTCTATATTGCTTCTGTGGTCTAATTTAGAGTATTTTCAATAGAAATAATGCAGAAGCAATGTAATATAGCGTAGCTATTATATGATTGATATTGTGGGTGGTTTTGTCAGTTGTGAGATGTTATAAGTTTAGAACTTGGAATATCATATAATAGAATCGATTCATATGCTGTGAAACAAGCCATATCAATTATATATGTACCTATGGTGAATATTAAAGTGGTAAATATTAAATATATATACATAGTAAATATACCTAGAGTAATATTAAAGATATACCTGTGGCCAATATTACTAAATGAATTATATTGTTGCTAATCCATTGTATTAATGTTATATCTGATATATTGAACTACCCACAACTTTGCTACCCAATATTATAAATATGATATAGTTTGTACTGATTTTATAGACAATTACTATTAAAAGAATGGCCAAGAGTGGCGGTAAATGTAAATGTATCTTTATCTTAGATATATTCTTGTGACAAACTGAATAAATGAAAGGAAGAATTGATAGTGGTCTAATTATTTTTTAAAACCATTGACAAAAATGACTAAAATACTATATATAGGCCTTATACCTTGTATCTATACATATATACATAATAACCCTTCTATTACCTGCGTGTTCTAATGACATTTGACCATACTCGTTGTTGGGTTAAACGCTCTGAACGTTCAGCACTTGGTTCTCGAGCACGGTTTGCGGCAGTCCATTCATTCTGATTGATCAGACGTTGCGTATTTTCGGTTATTGTTTCTCGAGCACGGTTTGCAGCAATCTGTTCATTCTGATTGATTAGACGTTGCGTATTTTCGGTTATTGTTTCTCGAGCACGGTTTGCAGCAGTCCGTTCATTCTGATTGATCAGACGTTGTATGCTTTCGGATCTTGTTTCTCGGGCTAGGTTTGCAGCAGTTCGTTCATTCTGATTGATCAGACGTTGCCTATTTGCGGTTATTGTCTCTCGAGCACGGTTTACGGCAGTCCGTTCATTCTGATTAATCAGACGTTGCGTACTTTCGGATCTTGTTTGTCGAGCTCGGTTTGCAGCAGTGCGTTCATTTTGATTGATCAGACGTTGCATATTTTCGGTTCTTGTTTCTCGAGCTCGGTTTGCGGCAGTTCGTTCATTTTTTTCAATCAATCGTTGCGTATTTTCGGTGCTAAATTGCTGAGCACCGTTTGCGGCAGTCCGTTCGTTTTGATTGATCAGACGTTGAAAACGTTCATCGCTAGATTCTCTAGCACGATTAGCAAATGTTCTTGCTTGTTGATCAATCAGATTTCACTATTTAAAATGAAACAAAGAAATAAAAAACCTTGGACAAAAAATAACAAAATATTGTTCACCAGAATTATAACGAATTACAGTTAGTATAATTTTAAACAATCAATATGGCTATCCACTCCAATGTTTTAAAGGGTGGGGAATCCAAATAAAACTTCTATTTCGTGATCAAAGATGGCGGATGGGAAATCAAAGATGGCGAATGGAAAATTAAAAAAATCAATATGGGTATCGTCTGCGATGTTAGAAAGGATGGGGAATCCAAATAGAACATCTGTTTCGTGATTCAAGATGGTGGATTCTGTTCAATCGCAGCCGTAATGGCGCGGGTATTGGAACATCGGAGGTCACGTCGCACCAGCTTCCGGATCTTCCGGTTTAGGTTTCTTCCATCTGTCGAAGACGTCTGCGCATATGACATTCCCCTTCTTTGCCTCATAAGTTCGAGAGTCTCGAGCGAGAGTTTACTTTGCTTGTTAACGCTTTTTCCGGGAAACACCCTTCGAGACACATCCTGTAGCATTTTGACCACAGCGTCGGTTTTCTCGTCAACAGTGCCATGGGTTTCCAGCAGTCCGAAACGGTTTTGAAGTTCCAGTTGAAACTTTTCGGATCCTACTGCTAGCTGGGGTGCAGTAGGTCTAAGAGTAGACTTCATCATGCGAAGCCTCTCAGCTCTGAAGTCTATTTTTAGAGTGCCTCGGACAAGTCGGTGATCGCTACCGGTATTAAACCTGTTGATCACTGAGACGTCTCTAAATATATAAATACATTTCATATTATTAATCAGCGTCCCGAAAATCTCGAAAACGATACCCATATAGATTGTATCCTATTCGTTTAGCCTTTTTTTGCCTTTGACCCAATCCTCCCCCTTCTCGTTTGACCATTTTATTATTTTTGTCTGGCCCCTAAAAGTTGTGGCGTAATTTTATATAGCCTATAAGCCAATAACAATGCAATAATAAGGCAATAACAATGTTTTAAATCCGACTGCTAGTTCCTGAGATTAGCCGACATTATCTTTTAGCCTTTTTAGCCTTTTGCCCGGCCCAAAGGATCGAAGCGTTAGGTTATATAGCCTATAGCCTTCCGGAATAACAGGGCTATCGTATACAAAAAAGATATTTCAAAAAAGAAAAAAGATTTTTTCAGATCCGACCGGTAGTTCCTGGGATTAGCGCGTTCAAACAAACAAACAAAGAAACTCTTCCGCTTTATTATATTAGTATAGAAAAATTATAAACACTACTTCTTTTTAAAGCTATTGTTTTGATAAGCTTATTTCATCTATAGGAAATGCTGTATTTTCTTATTGAGTAGGTTGGTGATCATGCTATCTATGAATATTATAGAATGAAGTTCCCCGGCCGTCCTGTCTGTCCGTACGAACGACATAAACTCGCAACTTAACGGACTTTCTACGGTTTCCTCTGGTGAGTATGATTGAGGAAGGTTTTAGTGTATTATTTACTTCAATATAGACGATTTATAACCATTTCTTATTACGTAAATACATAATAATATAATAGGTACTAAGACATTTTAAAGGTTCAACTCTAGAGCTCAGAAGACGAGCATAGTGCTGTTACAATAAAAGTAAAATTCAAAATAGCTTTGTCTTGTCCCTTGAACGAAATTTGATGGCATTTTTCTTAGTAAATTTGTTCATTCACTACTATTCCTTCACCGTTCAAACAAAAATGTTTACTTGGAAGTTGCAAACAAAGGTGCTTATTATATGTACCTAAGGTTACAATGTGATTGAGGTACATTAAATAACATATAAATGATTATCAAGCATTGAAAGCAAATAGATTTGATTATTATGCAATGATAGTCAAGCATCTGAAAGCAAATAGATTTGATTATTATGTAAAGATGAAAGCAAGTTATTTATAGAATATATTGTAATACATTGTATATAGGTACATAACCCCATTAACGAAGTCCCTAATACCGCAGAGACAATGCGATGCAAATAAACAAATGAAATATATATTGTGGATGAGGCCGAGATGAAATCAATAACATATACGAACTTCGTAAGCAGGGGTCTAGTGGTACGTGTCGGCAAGTGAGCCACCCTTCAACGTTACCCTTACACTGGTAACTCCCGTTTGGCCTCGAATACGAATCGTCACATATTGAGACCGTGAAAAACACTCGCTCCTCACAACTCCTCACTCCGCAAAACATCAGCTACAAAACGAATCGAACACGCACATACACACACCCGATTACAACCTGTAACGAAATCAAAATAAAGATCATTTTCGCGTATGTAACAAACAGATACTCCAAAGTAATACTTTCAGGAATCGCTGTTTGATATTCTGATAACATTTGTGAAATAATAGAAGATGCTCCTGTTCATGTACGGAGACACCCATTTAACGTTCGGCAAAATTTGATGAAAATACTCAGACGTCGCTTTGCGTCCCGAATGGCTTCTTTCGTGACTTATAATTTTGCAGTCCTTTATTTTGACACTGGCTGATAACACTCAAAGTTTCATAACGCTGTTTAACTTCGAAACATGAGAACACTTTTGCAACTCGAGTCTCTTCTTTTAAGTTTGAATTATAGTAGTACGTCCGTTGAATACTTAAGCTGTTTGAAAGAGTTTAACCTTGCGTTAAACCAGGAACGTAACCCTGTATAATAAAGTAAAGCTGATAGTTAAGTACATCATTTAAAATACTTTCACAGCCTGTATATTATGTAATTTTAACAAACATATTATTAAAATAAAATATAAGTAACTTCTTTTCTATTATATGTTTGAATTAATATCATTTTTCGTTGAATTTTTATGGACTTGGGTATATGAAGATGTGTTTAGAAAATGTGTACTAAGGATTTATGTGTACTTAATAATTACTGTACTTCAAGATCGATTATAAAAAAAGTGATGGCCAAATGTGAGAGTAATAGACTGCTACGCAGAGGGTCTCGAGTTCGGATCTGGTAAATAAATCAATTAATAAGTATTAATCTTTTGAGTGGGTTTATTCAGTTTTCTCTCATAATATCAAATCGATACAAACATCCAAAATAATAACACGTTTACACCGGACTCTAGTATTTATGTTCAGTGCCTGACCGACTAGAACGCAGCGAACATATTGTGCTGTAAAACAATCTGCACCAGAAAACCTATATAACCTGTTTGCTCTAAATACTTTGTATTCCGATTTCAAAGCGTATAGAGGTTAGAGAAACTAAATCTTTGGTGGCAGTGTCTTTGTCACACGGGGTAATCTATTCATACGAATATCCTTTTAGAATGTTTATGTATAGTTATGTGTTTATATTTTTATGTATTGTATAGTTATCCTCGCAAACGACATTTCTCTTTTTTTTTAGAATATAGTCGCTGGAGAGGGCCTGACCACAATATCATCATTTCGCCATCTAACCAGATGATGCTATAATCGAATGTGGTTTTCGTGGGAATACCATTTTTAGCTAGCAGGTAGGTATCAGCTTCCGAGCAGTCAATAAAGTGACCTTAGCAATATATATACAGAAAATCCTTGCGTTACTGACTAACATATAATATATACCTAAAATTCTTCTGTTGCCTAACTGAAAGTCAGTCAACAGAAGAATTTTAGGTAGACAACGCACAGTCGAAATTACCGAGCATTTACAAGAGCATTAACAGAGGATTTTGAGAATTCCTCCTTAGGTTGATCAAAAGGGGGGTAAGAGTTTGTATGAAACATTTTGTCACCTGTCAAACTCTTAACTGACATCCACGGGCAACGTAGTGGCAAAGGTTAGTCTCACAAATAACAATGTACGGTCGATTTAAAACCATTTCTAAATAGCTTGCCTAACCACCATCAAAACGTGCAAGTTAGTTATAGCAGTTTACTTGAAAACTTTATTGCAACAATGTTGATGAATTTACGTCAGCCATATTAGCGCTGAAATTACTTCTCTAGAGTGCAACCACATCCGTGATTTTTTATGACACAAAGTGGAATAAATCATTCCAAACTCACATTTTCAGGAGCAAAATTTTTACACAAGCCGCCAAGTCACAAATAGCTGCATTGCTTCTGCAGTATTACGTGGAATATGATTTTACAGAAACCATATTCTATCGTTGGTGCGGTAAATATTCATGAATACAGCGTGCAGTTTCAGTACTGTATTATATGCGGTCGCATAAGAAGACGGTTGAATGCCAAGTGCGCCCCAGAGGATCCGACGTCGATTCTTCGTCATTATCGACGCATGGTGCAAAAGCTTCTCTAACAATTTTGAGGTTTCCTTTACGCTATAGATGCATTTTGCTAGCTAGGTACTTTTTAAGTCTCTGCACCGTTTTGTAGTTTTATCAGTATATTTTATTTACTTTTGATACTTTACCTTTTCAGCTATTTCAATATGGTTCCAATAACATTTTAACTGTTAATGCCAATATTAGTAGACTAACTGCCTTTTTTATTCTATTACGTTCTTTATTCTATTACTGGTGGCAAGGCCCGCGAGCACCAAAGAAACTGAGAAAAGCCAACGTTGCCATCGCACATATCTCGCAAACGTATTTTCTCTTTTCTTTCTTTCTCCCCTTTAAGTAAAGTAGAGGAAAGGAGAATGTAAATTGGCTTGGACCGTTGCTCTCACTCACATTGAATGAAACAAAATAAGAAAAATACTGCTTCTATATGTAGAACTTTTGAGAGGGTGGTACTTACCTTATCGATCCGACCAATTCAAGCAGTAACAAGCGTAATTGCATCCCACGAAAAAGCTTTTTCGAGGCAATCGCGATTAATCTAGCGATGTATGCCACCATCCGCATTGCCTTATCATATAAGCTACACAGACGGACGGAGGTGACGGTATATACCGTCACCTCCGTCATCAAGCCACACATAATACTGCAGTCATAGTTTCCCCAAAATTCTTGTTTTCCTGGTATCTTTATAATCTAGCCGTTTTATGCCCTCCAAATTGTGCAGAGGTCAATAAGAAGACAATCAACAGACTATTACAAGCGTGCTCAACGAGGGTCTAATATTCTGCAATGCTAGTTGATTTGACGACCTAAGTGATATTGTGTGACCCTTTCAAGATCCCGAGTAAGCAAATGCCAAAGACATTAGCTACTACGTTTGCAGAACTTTTACTTGGATATTAAGGAAAGTCAAAAAGAAAATAAGCTTTGAAAAGTCTTTAAAGAGAAACAATAGCATTCAAAGTATTAGAAGAACGTTTTGCTACTATGGATACTAGACTTGGTTTTCAATAAAATTGCTGACGACGCTTTATAATTTTATTGTTCTATTTATGTTCCTGCAGCTTAATGTATAACCAACATCGACAACGATATTCTCAATTCTATTCATTCAATTTTTAAATCTATATTTTATATGAAACTCATGATGAAACCTTACAATCCTAGGCTACCTTAAAGGTAAGCAGATAGAAAATATTGACATAGGCAGTAAGTGATTTATAATGTCTACCAGTCTACCATTATTTTTTTATATGGCACGACTCATAAAATGTAATGATGATATTTACACGTAGCCAAAAATATTTTAGATTCAACGGTATTGACTAAACAAAACCATGAAGGCTTGGTATACCCTGATGCAAAATCTTAGAACAAAATATTCTTGAACATTACGATTTAACATTTGACTTAAAATATACATAAATACGCAATGATATATTTCTGCATTTGAAATAAGAAATTATTTCATCAGTTTGTTGCCTTAAGTTATACTGGGATTATGCTTTGTTCTACAGCTGAAAAGAGAACTTTGGCGAACATTATTTCCTGACAAAGATTTGTTTGAAGTTGTGAAAATATAAGTTGTTCGTTATAACATGGAGGGAACAAGTTCGTAGTGCGTGACTTACGTGACGCTATCCATAGCTTCAATTTGCCGCTTTAAATATAATCAAACTTTAGAAACATCTTCGTATTCTAATAGTTGTACAACATAGCGAAATATAAGTAAATAAGTATAAGATGTTTTTGTATGCTTCTCGTTGGTAAACATAGCAGAATAAAAGTAGGTAACTAAAATGTTGTAGCGTTTGGTATACATATTTATGAACTACTAGCCGTTTCCCGCGGTTTCAGCCGCGTCCTGAGGGAACTACTTCGCGTACCCGAAAAACCCAAATATCTTACGGTCCCCTATTTTTTCTAAAATAAAATATAGCCTATGTTACTTGCAGATAATGCAGCTTTCTAGTAGTGAAAGAATTTTTAAAATCGGTCCAGTAGTTTATGAGTTTATCCATTACAAACAAAAATACAAATTTTTCCTCTTTATAATATTATTATAGTGTACGGTTTTACCCACCGAGCCTTGCTTACCATGTTTTCTATTGATCGCAGTAAGGGTGAAACATAAAAAAATACTGATTTAGTGTGTGCCTACGTCATAGAAGGAACCTATTGTCCAAATTACATACTTATAGTTTCAGTAGTTTATGTTCTGTGATTATAATTATATTACTACAAAAATCACCGAATCACTTATAAAATATTGCATACATTCACATTCATATACTAACTTCGCTTCATCACAAACATTCGTATTTTCACTATATTCAAATACAAAGCCGTGCTTAAAATCGATACAAAGCTGCGCTTAAAATCCAAGCCACACTATGCTTGAAAAATAATAAAACTATTCCACCACTTCCTTAAGTAAATAAATAAACTAACGGCAAAACCATGCACCAGATGACTGCACCGCAAGTTATGTTTTGCATCTGACATCGTGCTAAGACGCTCTGATCTCGATTAAGCTCCGTTTGACTTTAAAACCAGTTTCAAACTATCTTAAAGTCTTAGGATTTATATCCGACATGTCCGTTATAAAATTTTCCTTCATACTTTTATGTCTATATGTATAACGGTTTTGCTTGGGAATTAGTTTTGACGATGTCATTTTCGTAGTCTGATGTTCACCTCTTTGTCTTTTATCAAATTAAATTTAAATACTGACCACCAAAAACTGTTGCAATATGTTGAGGTCAGTTTAATAGTCATAAAAACAAATGGTTAGTCTAAATTACATCCGGAAATCAACTACCACACTAAACAACTATTTCTTGCGCTATAGAAACTTTTAATGGAGGCCTCCATTAATTTCCAACACATAACGTCACCACTTTCATTAAAATTTCGCCGCTTATAGATTTCCGCAAAACCCCGAATCGCAAACAAAACCAGCATAAATAAATATGAAGTTTCAATTGGAGTTTGACAAAAACGATTATAACGGCCGGCTGTCTGGAAAGTTATATGAGAAATTACGTTCAGTCGTTTCGTTTAATCCAACTAGCTCCTTTATAGTTTTTGTGGAATTCTAGTCGAACCACAAGTCCGGAAATCTGTTGTATTAGTAAAGCAATTTGTCCTGGGTACGCTCGCCACCCCGCGAACTTTTCTAATCTTGACTGTTGGCCCCGTGTTCAATCTTCGTGAAAACTCGTTCACTACTCGTACGAACGCGACTAACACTCGTACAGCTGTGCTCGTGTGATTTTACGATATCAGGGGGCACGGGAGTGCCTCCACCAAGTTGAGCAAAAAAGCGGCACGGCCGTACCATCCTTTTCTCGAAGGAATTCAGGCCATTTTCGACCCCCTATAACTTCATTGTGGATAAAACTAGAAGCCTGATTGTTTAGTTACCATGCAGGCATTGTATAAAGATTGTGTATTTCAAATTTCCTTCAATTTGAACGAGTAGCTTAAGAATTATAACGAGTCAAAATTTTTAATTTTGTCACTCACTGACCGATCATCAAAAGTCTAAGGCACCTCTAGCAAACATAGAAGCTTCAAATTTAGGAAACAATTAGTGTTTAGTGTATGAACCAAGGAAAAACTAAAATATATTTCAATTTCGGTCCAGTTTTCGAGATACATCAACTGCATAAATAACTTTGTAATCCCATATGAATATAAATGATTACAAAATAGCATTTGCAGTTAGAGCTTTAATTAAGAAAATTCGTTGTTGGTGTACAAGAAGTAGAAGGTACCGGAAAGAACAAAAGTAAGACTATCTACAAAAAAATGAGATCCCATAAAAACAATACTTGTCAAAAATACCAAGTCTCGCGACCGTAAAAAGTTGTGAGACCATGTAATACCAAATCGGTTAATTAAAAATATTTAATGTTTTAAATAAATATATTATTATTGACTTGGCAATCGCATTAAACAATCTAATTTATATATGTATTACTTATGAGTATATTATGTTTCCATGCGATGACCAAGTCCATATATTTATTTAAAACATTAAAGATATTTAATTAACCGACTTGGTATTACATGATCTCACAACATTTTACAGTCGCGAGACTTGGTATTTTTGACAAGTATTGTTTTTATGGGATTGATTATTACGATTATCAAGTGATAATGAGAAGCTTAAGTAAGCTTTGTTGTTTCAAATAGTTTCAATAGGGTTGCGGACGCCTGAGGCGAGGATTCAGATATAGCGCTTAGACCTACGCGTTGCGAAACCAACTCAAGTATTTATTTTAAACTTTACGTCCTATGAAATTAGGTACAATCTATCCCTCGTCAGAATCCTTCTCTTGTTAAAAGGAGAGGCAAGATTGTTGACCTGTGTTTGGCTGTTGATGATCTACTTGTTTATAGATTTGTATATGTACAAATGTTATGTAAGAATATTGATAAATATTATTTAAAATCAAACAAGTATAAATAACTAATTAAAGTAAAATATTTTTAAGAAACTTACTATTTTTTGAAGATATGCAGTTTCAAAAATATTTAGGTAGTAGTGTGAAAATCAATAAGTAGTTCATAGGAAGGAGTCGTAAGTTAAGAACGAATTCGTCGATAGAACTGATTTGGATCCGATAGATGACAGGGGTGTCGTGATAAAGCTATAGCTCCACTCAATCGCGAGTGAAAGTTTTTGGTATTGTCATATGATTTCAGGCAGGCAACGCCGCGGGCAACAAGTCATAGATTAAAATGTCAGCACGATTGTATAAGTATATCCGAAACTGCTTAATCGATGTGATTAAATTGAATGTCTGTGTTTGAATATATTACTGAATAGTTCAGTTTTATAATGGAACCCGGAAGGAGGAGCCCTTTTTTATCATCGATCAACGGTTTAACGCTATGACATGTATGTACATCAATATTTAATTTAGTTGGACTACAAACTACACTGCAGAATTTAGACAGAATCATACGATACTGAAATAGTACTACTGACCCCAGACTATGTAAAGTATGATCAAAAGTATGATCTAAATAATTGCGGTAACTGTTTACAACGTCCAATTTATTTATCTCCAGATTACTGCCGACAAAAGAGTCTAAGCAGAATGCTTTGTCATTGGCTGATTTCAGCCAATGACAAATTTAATATTTTTAATACACTTTTTGTCATAATGCCAGACCGTATAACTTATAAACTGCCAGGATAAATAAGTTGGTAATATTTCACAAGTAAACATCGTTAATTTACTTGGACTTTAAGTTACAGTTCCATTTTAGACTTTGATAATTTAAACTTACTAATTACTTTTGAACATGCTTTATTATGAACCTAAACATTTTTTAACATAATCTTTTGTAGTTAACTTTGTTACTAAAATATATACGTCTAGCATTTGGATCAAATATCTTCTATCTACTTGTTGTGATAGTTAAGGTTATGAAAACTAGGGCACGGAAAAATCTTTTCTGGAGCCTAGAGCAGCTACGGAAATACTGGAATTATTTCACCCGGCTTCTCAATAAAATATTTGAGGGAAATAAGTTTGTGGTGTGTTCTATAGGTAAGACGTGATGAGGCGATGCTGTGTTTATTCACCGTTTCATAGAGTTCTCTAGTAAATTCTACGAGACGATGAACGATTTTAACCATGAAGCAAATCGTACTTTGTGATGGATATGCAAATTTTCAAATTCAACCATTTACATACTTATGCATAAAGCATCGCGGCAAAGTAATCGCGATACGTGTGTCTTCGTCTACGTCGACGGACATCGCGATAGTTTCAGGGCGGTTTCAGATAAGCTTTTTGGAAACGCATGTAGGCGCGTATAGGCGCGCCTTTTGGCACACACGCAGCTCGTACGAGCGTTGACGCGCTTCTAAGCTCGAATAAGTGCTAGTCAGAATTCATGTTGACACTGACAAGATGTCACTACCGTTTCGAGCGAACACGCCGAATGTAGTGCGCGTGTAAGCGCGTATGCTGAAACGACCTGTACACGCAGAAAAATACGATAATCTTAAACCGCCGTTAGTGGGTAAGCTCCGAACGCTCGTAGGGATCTGTACACACACCCTCTTTGCCTTCTCAAAGAGATGGAGGCCGACCAGGGTATTCACTGTGAAGACAAAAATTACACCACTCACTAATGCCTAATGAGACGAATCGTAAAAGTATTGTTGCATATAATTGTATTTCGTTGGATTAAAATCATAGCTAATAATATATTGTCACTGCCGCACAATAACAAAATAACATAACAGGGCTAGTATTTAGGACGCTAAAGAAAAACATCGCGAGGAAATTTATATTATGTCTGTGAGTTGTCCATAGTGTTCTAGAAATGTGACATGTGAAGTCTGCAAATCCGCCCTTAGCCAGTGCGCAGCGAGGTAGACTATAAAGTAATCCTTCGTATAGTGAGAAGAGCCTTGTAACCAGCAGTGAGACAGAGTATAAAGAAGTTGATGATAGCCTGCGTACTAGGAGAACAATTAATATACAGTGTCGAGGGACTCACAAAATAATAGAAACGAAGAACACGCAGATTTGACATTTTATGACAAAGTGTTGTCTTTGTTCAAAGGATTAAACCTATATCATTGCCTATATAGTTATATTATTTTTTATTGATAGATGTCGCTTTTACTGAAGAATTTTAAGATGCAAATAATAATTAACTCTACCATAATTAAAATTTTAATGATTTGTGGCAATGGGCAATTATGTGAATTGAAGGCAATATTTACGCCTCTATAGTTAGTTTTCATTCGATAAAAGTACAAATTTTACCTTGGTATATGAATTTACTGAGTACCTTGTCAAAACAGCATGAATTATACGAATATGACTACTATTTTTGCCAACCCACACTTGGCCAGCGTGATGGACTATGGCCTTATCCTTCTCATAGTGAGAAGAGGCCCGTGCCCAGCAGTGGGACAGTTTATATACAGGGCTGATGATGATTATTATTTTTATCTCTCACTCACTACTCATATTGTTAATGTAAAACTTTGTTCGAATCGATGGATACGTGTTACTCTTTCGCGCAAAATCTTCCGAACGAATTTTGACGAATCTTTACAATGACATAGCTTATGCATCTGCATTGAGGTAACAAGTAATAGATCAATGTGTATCTGCATAGCTCATTAGCTATGGATTCCTGCATATATCGACATCCACGCGGCCATAGCCGTGGCCAGTAACCAGTATAATACAAACTCACATCATGCACATATTTAATATGTGGATAGACCAGGGACTAGACGATCGAAAAATTTGGCGTTGGACTATAAAAAAAAAACTATAAAATGCAAAGAAAATCTTTATATGTCGGATTGCTTTAAAAAAGTGTGACCCGCAAACCTAGATCGGGAAAGAATGCACATGCATTGTACATTTCTTACATGAGTTGGAATTTTACGGCGTCCGCAGGGAGCTAACTCGCCGTTCTTTTGTACTGGGTCAAAATTTCCGTGCCATGCACACAGAATCCTCTGTCTTGTTCGAAATGGCTGTTTTTTTTAACTTAGCTGTATTATGCCCGGCTTCGGCAATGTTGAAGTATGTCCATGAATTGCTAATTTTGCCTAGAGTATTTAAAATATTTTGGTAAATATTTATAATAGACGAAACATGTCTCCAAATATGGGTTCGGCACAAAATTCATTTTATTTTATAAAAAAAAAAATTACGAGTCGTTTTTTTTCTAATACAAAATGATTTTCTTATATTTAGGTATACAATATTGCCTTTATTATTACATTTTCCTGTAGTACTTATATAAACCACGTACCTTTATTTTGAGTATCAGATATTTCGGCACTGTTGCAAGCGCGCACTGTTCACGGATGTACTGATATACGTGGTTGATGGTACATGGTAAATATCCCGTAGAAAAATGTAAAAGCAAATTTAGTGTCCACGAAAGTTTGAATTAAAAATAAAAGTTTAAATATGAATTATAAGAATAGCTGCGGATACTCCTAGTAGCCAGAAAATTTTCTCTGTTTGATTCGGCAACTATGCAACAGTCAGTCAGTCAGTTTTGGTCCCTGTATAATATGGATGGCGAACTTAACAATTTGATGAACTTAACTTTGTCAAACCTGTTTAACGAGACTGCTGTGTCAATCTAAAGAGATATATTTTTTGCTCCATTCTAGTTGCACAACAAATCATGTGGCACATCAGAATCTCATACCAGCAGTTTATATAAAAACAAAGTAAAAATGCGAATCTTTTTCTATTTCATATCTGCGTTATATACCGACGCTTCAGTAAACGCCACTTTTACAATAACCACACAAAAACGACAGCTTCAAATTAAAAACGCACGGAACACTTCACAAAATGGTTTTATTTTCTGGCATCAAAATAGAGCGAGAAAATCAAATTGTTACTTGCAGTTCTGCGGCACACATTTTCGAATATCCGAGGCTGTACAAAATTGTTCATTGCAAATTAGGGAGTGGTCCGTTAACGAGCGTTTTTCTTGTCTCGTTGTTACCGTAGACTTTCGGTGTGTAATTCTTTTCGGTTAATTACTTCCACTTTCTGCGCCGCTGCAATTTTGTGTGTGCGTCAAAATGTTTGGTGGAGTTTGAAAGTTGTTATTGATTTTCGTTCTTGTTTTGCAATTAAGTGAATGTAGAGGTTTTTATTATTAAGAGAGACATAAGAATAATCAAAAGAACATGCGACATTGTCAAGAAGGTGGTAATTGATCAATGCTGACTTCGCTATTGCTGTAATTACTTGAAATTCTATACCCTGACCGGTAAAAATCCTTAAAAATATTACATATTCATGACATTATTTTTATATAAATCGCTCGTTTGATGCTCAGTACCTCGTGTGTGCAGCCTTGGTTTATAGCTATGTAAGTAAAATAAATGATTAGTATGGATCCATAGGTATATATCACCGCGCATAAAAATGACAACTACTCGTATAAAGTATTTTTCGGTTAGACAAAGAATAAAAACAGCGCACGCTTACGCTTTCCACTACTCCTGACGTTTTCCAATCCTCCGTAGATTTAAAATTTAAGCACACAGCTTCCTAAATGTAGCATTGTCAAGAATCGTATGCAATGCCCACAACTTTGGTATAAGTTGTGAAACATCAAACTACATTGGAACCCTGTGAAAAAGAAAAAATGTCGAGACGTTAAGTTGAAATATTTGAAATTATATTATAGGGGTTAAAATTTGTTGAGTGACAAATTTTGACTAGAGCTTGATTGTTTAGAATTGAAATTCTAAATTGCAAATCCTGCGAATATTCACATACGTCATATTTTTATGACTCTTAGAATTTGCATTTGTAAAATCAGCATGTATGCAACATTACCTACCCAATCCAATTTCATTGGTAAGAGATAAAAAAGCAAGTTAACCTTATAATGCCCATGCGAAATCCAATAAGAACAAGAGGTAGAAGTATTTTATACATTTTTGTTCTACTACTGATAATGTTGTTCACTATAATAATGCCTCTTTACAAAGCCATCATACTAAAGAAAAACAATTACTCTTGTAGTTGGTCTTTTTTGCGGTATCACCAGTACATCAGCCACAATTCGGAGAAGAACATTGCCAATTTCATGAAACTTCTCAATCCTATACATGGATAACAAGCCACGCATGCCAAAGAACAAAATAATAAACTGTAATTTTTCAGATAATGTTAAAATAAAATAAATAGTTCAATAATACCAAATTCAGGTGAGCAATGTTTTATTATGACAGTAAGAAGTGTCTCTTTCTTAAATGTACAAAGGATACATAACGATCTGGAAGAATTTAAGGTCTCGGGGGAAATTACAGAGATAGCAGATAACACTCTAAAGCTATCTACTATCTCTATAAGCTTGCCGTAAATATCTCGGCACAAATAAGCCATTATACTTTTGTATTGAGGTGTTGACTTGCGTGTAATATATTTTCACCTTTAATGTATAAGTGCGCGCTAAACAGATTTTTTATAGTTAATGGTAATTAAGCAAAACAAAGCGAGACCTATCAGCAGAATAAATTTCAGATTTTTCTGAAATTGAACTTCGCCACAATAAAATAATATTAATAAAACTAAGCTGTCTCAAAAGGGCTAATTTATTCGTTACAAAAAGTAAGTGTAGAGCAATATAGGGCGATATATATACCACGTTCCTTTGTTTCGAGTAACCGAAATATTTCGGCATTGTTGCAAGCGTTGTAATCACGGATATTCACATTATTAAAAAAATACGATTAGCTATGGTAAGGTATCCACGTTACTTACTAAGTTGACTGGGCTGGGCTGCCAGGTAAATTCATCCAGTGTGATCAATGCTAAAGAACCTCCTTTGTATGCGAACAACATAATACCTCGATCCCAGATCAGTCAATAGCTGCTAATGTTCTCATTTCGTTGTTCTACGTGCTATTAGAGTGACTGTTATTCTCGGTACACCTCAATCACATAGTAAAGTGTGACTCCAGCCTACATGACAATATTGCTCCTAACCATTGACGTATGCAACTATTTGCTACTTCTTCATTTAGTAAAGGTATTCCCTCTTACATATAAAAGTTACTCAACATTTTGAACAACTGCTGAGAGGCTGATTAGCAAAAACCTTACCTATAAACCCTGTTTAGCGTTTAGTTGCCACTAAGTGATGTTCAAATAGCTGTCAAATTTAAACAACACCAGGAACAAAGAACTCAGATATTTACATACAGGCGCATTTCCTATGGCCGCTCTGAAGATAAACTTTCTGTGACCCAAATTACCGCTTGGCGGCATGGCAGTCGCGATGTGATAGCTATCTCTACGATAGCTAGAGAGACGGAGAACGACGTCAGTGCCGCCACGGCGCCAACTACGAACTTAACTGGAGACAGTCTCCACTTGGAATCGGCACACGAAATCCTTAAGAACTGCGCTTTTATGTAAATCTGTATTCATTGCCGGGATGATGTTGAAACGTTGCTGAGAGGCTCAGTGGCGGGTTTTACTTGAATCAGATGTTCGTTCAATGACATTTTATACATTGTCACATTTATTTATTTGCATTTTTTTTTTTAGTGCAGAGATATAATATGACTAGCAGTGCCCGCGTCTTCGCCCGCGCAATTATTATAAGTAGTTATGAAAACTATCATACAATATGTAATTTAAAGTACATAATAAACTAATTTAAGTAAAAGAATTACAGTATCAGTAAGCGCGTAAGGACAGAAGCAAGTGTCGTTCTGTTGTCTCTGCCTTTTTTTTTGTCTCACTGTGGATACCAAGGATACCCTCACGGGTGTGAGGGTACCCCCACTCTTACGGGTACCCGTCCACTGCTCTGTATTTGAGCTTGGGGCAGGTGGGGGGTTATGTGCGGACTCTCCCCCCTAAACGTTCGGGGGGCATACCCACTAAACCACAGCGGTGTTCCTCTAACGATCCATTGATAATGACGCCTAAATCTCGCTCACGTTACTATACGCAATAGCATACACCACGCTCTCATATTGACTTTAAATTTACAATAAAGTTAACCTCTGTTTGTTCTCATCCATACTTCAACAAAGAAGGAAAACGAAAACTACTGAGTGGGAGCTCATCCGTCGCGACCGCCTCGACCAAGTCGCGGCGCTGCGGTGCCCAGGCAGGGCACTCCACCAAGGGTGTTGTATCTGCCTACCCCGACGGGAAAAGGGCGTGAGTGTATGTACATATGTGTAGGAATGTTATTACAGTACCTCAGAAAAAACAATATTTTTTGTCATGTCTCCCTGCGGTATTAATATGTACTGATTTGCGCCACAACCTGACCGAGATTAGGCAAAATATAACTGTCCATGTGAAAAGCAGTTTTTCATAAAATCTAAGCCAACATGTTTAAAACTATGTCCCTGTGCCTTGTTTATTGTGACAGCAAACGAAATCTTCACAGGAAATTGAATCCTCTTAAAACTAAATGGCAAATCAGTGGGAATCATAGGAATGCGAGGTATAACTACGGTTTGTCCTACTGCTGGCCCTAAGGTTGCGTCTAAGGCCTCCACGTGAGCTCTGTGAGTCATAGTGCACTTATCCCATATTTTAAGACTTGCATCTTGTAAAATTTTGCCCAACGGGCTATTTTTTTGTATAGAACATACACTGTCTCTTTCAACAGACACCGTAAGAGCAGCTTGAAAGTGGAATGAGCCGGCCTTCCTCCTGTCAATAGCGTAGCAGCAATAACTGACGACGCAACAACGATAGCTATTTTTCCCTGTGTCTTAACTTTTGCTGAAATTAAATTGGTTACAAAAGTCTTGCCTGTACCGCCAGGTGCATTTAAAAAAATATTTTGCCTTCGTCACCAAAACACTTTTTAAAACAGATTCATACGCGAAAAGTTGATCGCTGACTAACTTGGGTTCATTTACTGAAATGTAATCATTTAATTCATTTAAATCATATGGCCTCAGCAAAACTTCTTCGAGAGGGTCCATATTATTTAAATTATTGCTGCGAACGGGTGCTGGTAGCCCAAAATCTGTAATTGATTTTTCGCACATCTCACGAATATTATTTTCAATCAGAATAAGCCCTTCATTGTTCGGAATTGTATGGCATAAGCGGGTTGTGATTTTCGTTTTAAACTCTATTTAATATGTGCTCACACAAATTATCGCAATGTTTTTGCCATAATTCTATTGGTTCTGAAGGCTGGCAAAATATTAGAATAATTCCAAATAACTCTATAAGTTTTGCTGCTGACTCAGAAATAGCTGCATCTGATAGAGTATTTGCCCAATGTTCATCGCCTTCTAATAACCCCAACTGTTTACAAGCCGCTTGATACGTAGCCAGAACAATTCCATAAACAGTTCTAAGCGATTCAAAAGAAGTTGGTCCGCGCACATTCATAAGTAACATCCTTAAGTAAAAACATTTCGTTTGCGTTGGATGAACATTATAAACGCGGCCTAAGGCCACCTAAGGCTGCGTCTTTTTTTACACCTGGGTAACCATCAACGTCTTGGCCACGTTTTCGTCTAGAAAATGTATTTTTTTCCCAGGTGTAATATTGGGGCAATTGATTATACAATAAAGTTTTTGCAAAATTGTCATTCCAACAAATCTCAAAAAAACTAGTGAGAGTCGATGTTTATGTTGATAGTTATTAACACGATCATGCATATTATCGTCATTGAAATAAATTCTTTGCCCATTTTCCAAATGGACTGCTAAATGGACGACTGCTGGAAATCTTTCATGAATGGGAAATTGAAATATACTCCATATAGCTTCAGAAGTACTCATATAGCGACCGTTGAGATATTTTTCAACCTCATCATTATTATTTTGTAATTTAAACGTAGCTTGGTCAGAACCTTTATGAATGTACTTACATATATATGTACTTAATAGCTTTGACAGATTGGCAAAATTCCACATTAACATGAGCGTTGAATATTTGTAACAAAATAGGATTATAAGGGACAACCCAACCATTGTCTACATTGATTTCGGTTCTCCTCGCATTCAGGACACCTGTATTTCCACCGCTGTTTGGTGCTCTACGTCTGTAAGTTGGATAACCATCATCACCGGTTTATGTCTCAGATACAAAACTCTTTGGATTTATTTTGGTGGACATGTTTTCTTTCATACAAGGGGATGTAAGGTTATTTGTTTCACAAGGGCCATGGATCATATTTTTCATAACAATGTAGAGTTCAGGATCTCATTGTTTATCGGGTATTTCAGCCCATATTATATCATCAATGGAATCTGGTTGCACTTTGTTCGTAAGCCATAGATGTGCGCATGTGGTAAACCTCTTTTCTGCCATTCCACGCTATAAACGAAGGCTTTTGTTGTCCCAAAAATATTATTTTTTGTTAAAAGGTCTATCATCTTTTTGAGTTTTAAATGAAAAACTCGAGAAACTACATCATGCCTGTCTTGTGCTTTCTGATCTAAAATAATTCCATTTTTATATCGGGCCATTCTGGATTGCAGGTTAACGTGATAAATAGATCTGGCCTGCCATAGTTTCTAACATACGTCATGGCGTCTTGGCTCTTTTCATTCATATATCGCGGAGATCCTGTGGTACTGGCCTGTTAGAAGCGTTAACACTATGATCATTGACAACTGCGTCTCGTAAATGAATGTATTCATAGGCTCTCAGTTTTTTTTTATTTCTTCTTATAAAATCAAACCGTTCAGATATCATTTTCACTGCTACATCAACGCAATATTGATTAAATAATCCTTTAAAATAATGTAAACTGTTCATATCATTTGTTCTCACCATAAGCCTGAAAGCATAAAATTGCATACATGATACTGTCTTAGATCGTGTAGCATTGTCTTGTTGTGGAATGTTGATGCAGTTCCCATCGTCTCCTCGTGGGAAAAGCAAGGGATATTGTAACGGGTCATACGATCTGTGTAATTCTGAAACTCTTTGAAGATGGCCATCTCTAGTATTTAATACGATATCTCTCGGTCCTTTGTCTTCATCCACCATTAGAATAGCAACCTCATCTACAGTTGGCGCATTATACCGACCGTGGTGATCGTTGAGAGGTTTTAGATCTGCATGGATAATCAGTTAAAGATCTTGTGCTGGTCTGTTTTCAAGATTATATTTAAAACTTTGTATGTATGTATTATGGTCGTGAAGTTCTGTCTGCAAACAGTCAATAATGTCGATTCTTAAACTCGGATTAATATTGGCACGCAAAGATAGCTGATCAGCTTGGGAAACAAAATATATTTGTAGATATTCCGGCTGGGCATCTTGAGCAGGTAATAAATTTCCTATTAAGTGGTAAACTTGCCCGTGTATCTTAAATGTAGGCATAAAGTTACCTTTGCGAATTTCTTTGGCATCAAATAACGTCATTTGAAATAACGTGTTATATTGCCTTACATGACTTAAGAAATGTTTTGATCTGGAATGATTACCTAATAATAATTCTTTTAGAATTGGTGTTGGTTCTGAGACTTTTGGGATTCCTATTTTTCCGTTACTGCAACATAAACCGGACGCATCAGTTTTCAATTTTTTTCTTGGCAATGGTTACAAATATGATTCTTATTTCCAATGTTAACATCGTTTATATTGGCATAATCTGCACTATAGTCATGATACAAAGCCAAATTTAATAAATCAGTTTGCCTGCGTGTTCTAATGACATTTGACCTTACTCGTTGTTGAGTTAAACGCTCTGAACGTTCAGCACTTGGTTCTCGAGCACGTTTGCAGCAGTCCGTTCATTCTGATTGATTAGACGTTGCGTATTTTCGGTTATTGTTTCTCGAGCACGGTTTGCAGCAGTCCGTTCATTCTGATTGATCAGACGTTGTATGCTTTCGGATTTTGTTTTTCTGGCTAGGTTTGCAGCAGTTTGTTCATTCTGATTGATCAGACGTTGCCTATTTTCGGTTATTGTCTCTCGAGCACGGTTTACGGCAGTCCGTTCATTCTGATTAATCAGACGTTGCGTACTTTCGGATCTTGTTTCTCGAGCTCGGTTTGCAGCAGTGCGTTCATTTTGATTGATCAGATGTTGCGTATTTTCGGTTCTTGTTTCTCGAGCTTGGTTTGCGGCAGTTCGTTCATTTTGTTCAATCAATCGTTGCGTATTTTCGGTGCTAGATTGCTGAGCACTGTTTGCGACAGTCCGTTCGTTTTGATTGATCAGACGTTGAAAACGTTCATCGCTAGATTCTCTAGCACGATTAGCAAATGTTCTTGCTCGTTGATCAATCAGACGCTGAGAATTTTTAGCGCTGTATTCTCCAGCATGGTTTTGTTCCGCAGTATTACGTTGAGTGTCTAATCTATTAAAACGCTCATCCTCCGTTTCGTTTTCTTGTAAAAGCCTCAGACGTTTTGCTGTTGCAGACTCTCTGGAAAGTTAAGATTTTCTTCGAAGCATATTGTGCATCAAGAAACTAATTACGACTTACTAAATAAAATTAACCAATGAACCCTTCCTTTCCCGGCTTACTGCCTTGTTAAGTACTTATCTGCTAAGCAAAATGCAATCAAATCATCAAACTAATTATATAGGTAAGACCTATTTAAAAAATTTGGTCTTATGCTCACACGTACATACTTTTATCATTAAAATTACAAAAACTGATACAGATAAATAAATTATTTAAATGCGGATAAACGAATGTACTTAGTTATACTTAAATTAAACAACAAACTCGATAGATAGAAAAACAGCAACTGTAATCTTCCTACACAGTTACCTACTAAGTAGGTACGAATCAACTGAAGAAAAACAAATTTTAATACCTTAAACAACCCAAAATATTGTAGACCATAAAGCGAGTGACTTACCTATTGAACGAAATCAGTAATCAACTGAACGTTAATTACTAAACTAAATTATATACATTTTTTTTACTCAACAAAAGTTAAATATTATTTTACCAGTGCATAGATAAGACAACACCGAAGTATTTAAAATAATAATATAATGAAACACATAAAGATTTCACTATTTAAAATGAAACAAAGAAATAAAAAAACTTGGACAAAAAATAACAAAATATTGTTCACCAGAATTATAACGTATTACAGTTAGTAAAATTTTAAACAATCCATATGGCTATCCTCTCCAATGTTTTAAGGGGTGGGGAATCCAAATAAAACTTCTATTTCGTGATCAAAGATTGCAGATGGGAAATCAAAGACGGCGAATGGGAAAATTATAAAAAACAATATGGGTATCGTCTCCGATATTTTAAGGGGTGGGACAATCAAATCCAACACCTATTTCGTGATCAAAGACGGCGGATGGGAAATCAAAGATGGCGGATGGAAAATTTCAACAAAATAATAATTATATTGATTTTCTATCTGCCATATTTGATCACGAAACAGATGTTATATACGAATGGCACACGTTTTAACGGCGGAGCCAACACCCATATTGATTTAATAGAATTTGCCCATCCACCGCCTTTGATTTTCCATCCGCCATCTTCGATTTTCCATTTGCCATCTTTGATCACAAAATAGATGTAGTATTTGCATTCCTCATAGCTTAAAACATCGGAGAGGATACCCATATTGACTTTAAAAAAATTTTCATCAGGCATCTTTGATTTCCCATCCACCATCTTTGATCACGAATTAGATGTTGTATTTGGATTCGCGATCCCGTAAAGACGATAACCATATTGATTTTTTTAAACTTTCCCATCATCCATCTTTGATTTCCCATTCGCCATCTTTGATCACGAAATAGATAATGTTTTTGAATTCCCCATTCCTTAAAATATCGGAGACGATACCCATATCGACTTTAAAAAAAAACCCGTCCGCCATCTTTGAATTTCCATCCACTATCTTGAATCACGAAACAGATGTTGTATTTGGATTCCCCATCCCTTTTAACATCGCAGACGATACCAATATTGATTTTTTTAAATTTTCCCATCCGCCATCTTTGATTTCTCATCCACCATCTTTGATCACGAAATAGATGTTATATTTCGATTCCCCACCCCTTAAAATATCGAAGGCGATACCCATATTGATTTTTAAAATTTTCTCATCCGCCATCTTTGATTTCCCTTCGCCATCTTGGATCACTAAATAAATTTCATATTATTAATCAGCGTCCCGAAAATCTCGAAAACGATACCCATATAGATTGTATCCTATTCGTTTAGCCTTTTTTTGCCTTTGACCCAACCCTCCCCCTTCTCGTTTGACCATTTTATTATTTTTGTCTGGCCCCTAAAAGTTGTGGCGTAATTTTATATAGCCTATAAGCCTTTCGGAACAATTGGGCTATCATAGGCAATAACAATGTTTAAAATCCGACTGCTAGTTCCTGGGATTGGCCGACTTATCTTTTAGCCTTTTTAGTCTTTCGCCTGGCCCCAAAGGATCGAAGCGTTATGTTATATAGCCTATAGCCTTCCGGAATAACAGGGCTATCGTATACAAAAATATTTTTTCAGATCCGACCGGTAGTTCCTGGGATTAGCGCATTCAAACAAACAAACAAAGAAACTGTTCCGCTTTATTATATTAGTATAGATAAATTATAAACACTACTTCTTTTTAAAGCTATTGTTTTGATAAGCATATTTCATGTATAAGAAATACTGTATTTGCTTATTGAGTAGGTTGGTGATCATGCTATCTATGAATATTATGGAATGAAGTTCCCCGGCCGTCCTGTCTGTCCGTATGAACGACATAAACTCGCAACTTAACGGACTTTCTACGGTTTCCTCTGGTGAGTATGATTGAGGAAGGTTTTAGTGTATTATTTACTTCAATATAGACGATTTATAACCATTTTTTATTACTTTAAAACATAATACTATAATAGGTACTAAGACATTTTACAGGTTCAACTCTAGAACCTAGAACACGCTCAGAAGACGAGCATAGTGCTGTTACAATAACAGTAAAATTCAAAATAACTTTATTTTGTCCCTTGAACGAAATTTGATGGCATTTTGCTAAGTAAATTTGTTCATTCACTACTATTCCTTCACCGTTCAAACAAAACTGTTTACTTGGAAGTCGCAAAGAAGCTTGAAAGCAAATAGATGTGATTATTATGTAAAGATGAAAGCAAGTTATTTATAGAATATATTGTAATACATTGTATATAGGTAGGTACATAACCCCATTAACGAAGTCCCTAATACCGCAGAGACAATGCGATGCAAATAAACAAATGAAATATATATTGTGGATGAGGCCGAGATGAAATCAATAACATTTACGAACTTCGTAAGCAGGGGTCTAGTGGTACGTGTCGGCAAGTGCGCCACCCTTCAACCTTACCCTTACACTGGTAACTCCCGTTTGGCCTCGAATACGAATCGTCACATAATGAGACCGTGAAAAACACTCGCTCCTCACAACTCCTCACTCCGCAAACCATCAGCTACAAAACGAATCGAACACTCACATACACACATCCGATTACAACCTCTAACGAAATAAAAATAAAGATCATTTTTGCGTATGTAACAAACAGATACTCCAAAGTAATACTTTCAGGAATCGCTGTTTGATATTCTGATAACATTTGTGAAATAATAGAAGATGCTTCTGTTCATGTACGGAGACACCCATTTAACGTTCGGCAAAATTTGATGAAAATACTTAGACGTCGCTTTGCGTCCCGAATGGCTTCTTTCGTGACTTATAATTTTGTAGCCCTTTATTTTGACCCTGGCTGATAACACTCAAAGTTTCATAACGCTGTTTAACTTCGAAACATGAGAACACTTTTGCAACTCGGGTCTCTTATTTTAAGTTTGAATTATAGTAGTACGTCCGTTGAATACTTAAGCTGTTTGAAAGAATTTAACCTTGCGTTAAACAAGGAACGTAACCCTGTATAATAAAGTAAAGCTG
This sequence comes from Euclidia mi, assembly GCA_944739405.2. Lineage (NCBI taxonomy): Eukaryota > Metazoa > Arthropoda > Insecta > Lepidoptera > Erebidae > Euclidia > Euclidia mi. The sequence goes on along the minus strand of OX123181.2, from coordinate 63,915,875 downwards.
ATAGTTAAGTACATCATTTAAAATACTTTCACAGCCTGTATATTATGTAATTTTAACAAAAATATTATTAAAATAAAATAAAAGTAACTTCCTTTCTATTTTATGTTTGAATTAATATCATTTTTCGTTGAATTTTTATAGACTTGGGTATATGAACATGTGTATAGAAAATGTGTACTAAGGATTTATGTGTACTTAATAATTACTGTACTTCAAGATCGATTATAAAAACAGTGATGGCCAGATGCGAGAGTAATAGACTGCTACGCAGAGGGTCTCGAGTTCGGATCTGGTAAATAAATCAATTAATAAGTTGTGAAATTGCTGTGTGGTTGACGGCTTAGAATACAAGTGTCACCACCCCCTGTCTTCTCGTGGGTGTCGTAAGAGGCGACTAAGGGATAACACGATGCAAATACCATCTTTGCGTAGAGACGGAAAACTCGACATCAAACCCTATACGACTGCCTCGTTGGTCTCGCGGCATAAATGTGCGCGTGGGATCGGGAGGTCCCGGGTTCGATTCCTGGGTCGGGCAGAGTTATTGGGTTTTTCTGTCACGAAATTCTCAGTAGTCGCACGGAGTCTGGAAATGTACCCGGTACGGCAATAGGCTCGCCCCTTATTACGTGGGACTAAAGTATATCTGGCGAAAAGTGGGTGTAGAAATACACCTCTGCCTACCCCTTCGGGGATAAAAGGCGTGACGTTATGTATGTATGTATGTATGTAAGTTTTGAATTTTTGAGTGGGTTTATTCAGTTTTCTCTCATAATATCAAATCGATACAAACATCCAAAATAATAACACGTTTTCATCGGACTCTAGTATTTATGTTCAGTCCCTGACCGAGTAGAACGCAGCGAACATATTTTGCTGTAAAACAATCTGCACCAGAACACCTATATAACCTGTTTGCTCTAAATACTTTGTATTCCGATTTCAAAGCGTATAGAGGTTAGAGAAACTAAATCTTTGGTAGCAGTGTCTTTGTCACACGGGGTAATCTGTTCATATGAATATCCTTTTAGAATGTTTATGTATAGTTATGTGTTTATATTTTCATGTATTGTATAGTTATCCTCGCAAACGACTTTTCTCTTTTTTTTTAGAATATAGTCGCTGGAGAGGGCCTAACCACAATATCATCATTTCGCCATTTAACCAGATGATGCTATAATCGAATGTGGTTTTCGTAGGAATACCATTTTTTTAACTAGCAGGTAGGTCAGCTTCCGAACAGTCAATAAAGTGACCTTAGCAATATATATATATAGAAAATCTTTGTGTTACTGACTAACTAACAGATAATATATACCTAAAATTCTTCTGTTGCCTCACTGAAAGTCAGTCAACAGAAGAATTTTAGGTAGGCAACGCACAGTCGAAATTACCGAGCACTTACAAGAGCATTAACAGAGGATTTTGAGAATTCCTCCTTAGGTTGATCAAAAGGGGGGTAAGTGTTTGTATGAAACATTTTGTCACCTGTCAAACTCTTAACTGACATCCACGGGCAACGTAGTGGCAAAGGTTAGTCTCACAAATAACAATGTACGGTCGATTTAAAACCATTTCTAAATAGCTTGCCTAACCACCATCAAAACGTGCAAGTTAGTTATAGCAGTTTACTTTGCAACAATGTTGATGAATTTACGTCAGCCATATTAGCGCTGAAATTACTTCTCTAAAGAGCAACCACATCCGTGATTTTTTATGACACAAAGTGGAATAAATCATTCCAAACTCACATTTGCAGGAGCAAAATTTGTACACAAGCCGCCAAGTCACAAATAGCTGCATTGCTTCTGCAGTATTATGTGGAATATGATTTTACAGAAACCATATTCTATCGTTGGTGCGGTAAATATTCATGAATACAGCGTGCAGTTTCAGTACTGTATTATATGCGGTCGCATAAGAAGACGGTTGAATGCAAAGTGCGCCCCAGAGGATCCGACGTAGATTCTTCGTCATTATCGATGTAGGGTGCAAAAGCTTCTCTAACAATTTTGAGGTTTCCTTTACGCTATAGATGCATTTTGCTAGCTAGGTACTTTTTAAGTCTCTGCACCGTTTTGTAGTTTTATCAGTATATTTTATTTACTTTTGATACTTTACCTTTTCAGCTATTTCAATATGGTTCCAATAACATTTTAACTGTTAATGCCAATATTAGTAGACTAACTGCCTTTTTTATTCTATTACGTTCTTTGTTCTATTACTGGTGGCAAGGCCCGCGAGCACCAAAGAAACTGAGAAAAGCCAAAGTTGCCATCGCACATATCTCGCAAACGTATTTTCTCTTTTCTTTCTTTCTCCCCTTTAAGTAAAGTAGAGGAAAGGAGAATGTAAATTGGCTTGGACCGTTGCTCTCACTCACATCGAACGAAACAAAATAAGAAAAATACTGCTTCTATATGTAGAACTTTTGAGAGGGTGGTACTTACCTTGTCGATCCGACCAATTTATGCAGTAACAAGCGTAATTGCATCCCACGAAAAAGCTTTTTCGAGGTAATCGCGATTAATCTAGCGATGTATGCCGCCATCCGCATTGCCTTATCATATAAGCTACACAGACGGACGGAGATGACGGTTAAATACCGTCACCTCCGTCATCAAGCCACACATAATACTGCAGTCATAGTTTCCCCAAAATTCTTGTTTTCCTGGTATCTTTATAATCTAGCCGTTGTACGCCCGCCAAATTGTGCAAAGGTCAATAAGAAGACGATCAACAGACTATTACAAGCGTGCTCAACGAGGGTCTAATATTCTGCAATGCTAGTTGATTTGACGACCTAAGTGATATTGTGTGACCCTTTCAAGTTCCCGAGTAAGCAAATGCCAAAGACATTAGCTACTACGTTTGCAGAACTTTTACTTAGATATTAAAGAAAATTAAAGAGAAAATAAGCTTTGAAAGATCTTTAAAGAGAACCAATAGCATTTTAAGTATCAGAAGAACGTTTTGCAAGTATAGATACTAGACTAAGTTTTCAATTGTTTTATTAGAGTCCCTAGAGCTAAATGTATAACCAATATCGACTTTATCAATTTTATTCATTGCATTTTTTAATTTATTTTTAATATGAAACTCACACTCCTAGGCTGCCTTAAGGATGAGCAGATAGACAATAATGACATAAGGTAAAGGCTCCTAATACCGAGGTAGTCAAAATCGGCTCCTAATTCCGAGGTATTTTTGTTTTCGCTCTTATCTTTTGAATATTATTATGTAACTACTCAAAAACAGGATTCACTCATTCCATGTTTCAAACTTGCTCACATACGTGAAGTTCGTAAGTGTAACCCCGGAGCAACTAGCTAAAATCAATCAGTCTCTGCCATGGTGTCGACGCGAGTGGTTTTTTCATTCAAACACGGATCCTGTTAGGTAAGTGAGCTCATTTTTTTAACGTATGTTTTTGTTGTGATTTTAACATAAGGTACTGAAGGTAAGCAACTTGTCAGTATTTTGTGTTATTTTACTTGCCATAATTATCAGGATAATTTATGTTTTAAATTGATTTAGTATCTAAAAATATAAAACAAAATACCACGGAGATAGGGTACGTTTTTTAAGCATAGTTCCTAATTCGGAGGTACCATCGGTAATAGGAGAAACACTAAATCGTATTCACTTGCTTATTACTTTTAATACAATATTTTTTTAATGGGGCGTTTGTTTATTTAAAATTATTAATATTCTTTCAAAGTTAAAACCTAATTCCGTGGTATGTTTTATTGGATAGAAATATTATTAAATGTTGTCAAACATGATCCAGAAAACAACATTTTCTTTGAAAGGCCTAAATAAGAAGTAGCTATTTAGTCTAATAAAATGTAATTATTTTATACAGATTTTGACTGATATTAACACTTTTCAATTACAGAAATGTTGGTAGCAGTAAGAATTGGATAAGTTATTTATTCGGCCGAATTTTATTGGTCGGAATTAGATTACAAATAACAGGAATTTCTCCTAATTCCGAGGTAGGATTTCTGTATACCTCGGTGTTAGGCTCTATGAGCTCCTAACACCAAGGGTATGCCTCCGTATAAGGATCTCCATAGAGCCTTATACCGAGGTATGGCAACCACAAATAGTATTTTAGGGTTCCTTAGACCAAAACTTTCGCGTCATATCGGAATCCTTTATACACGCGCCGGCCGCCTCGCTACAATTTAGCGTTTGCGCTTAGCCGCATTTTGGATTTTCTTGATACCTACCTACTAAGATATATTCAAATTTTATATGAACGAATATGTGTGTTATTAATAATTTTGAATAAGTAAACTATCTACTTGAAATTTAATCAAACTTTTTTAAACATTTATTATTTTATTTAAAAACTCCTTTGTGACTAGAGTAAGAGCATATTTTTAAGAAATAGCACTACTATTTTACTATTATTATTTAACTTATAAAATTGCTGTACGGATCATACAATATTATTTAGCGGTAAGACCCGCTAAATAATATTGTATGTCGCGATAATTTTATATTTCAAGGCATAAATACCTCTGTTATTCTCCTACGTTTCTACCGGCTTGCAACGGTTGTGGTCGCGGAGGGACTGATGTCAGCTCAGCGCCGTCCTTGTGAAGCGCGGGTTTCGGCAGCTACCCTCACTTGTTTTTTATTTTTGATATTTTTAGTTCTATCCGCACTGTCGGTACTTCGACACACTACACTTATGACGTCTACATACTGATGAGTTGTGTTACTGCGGCGTTGTTTGCGGATACACTTAGACAGGATGTTGCCGTTATTTTACGTAAGTCAAAGCCGCCGAAACCCAATGTCTCCACAGAAGAGCGTCAGGCATTAAGAACGCTGCGTGATAACACGAATATTTTAGTGCTGAAGGCCGACAAGGGAAACACCACTGTGGTGATGAATTCTTGTGACTATGACAGCAAAATACGGAATTTGTTAAGTGACACACTAATATATAAACCTGTGTCTTATAACCCGACAGCCAGAGTAACGAAACGCATTCGAGCTTTGATAAAGGACCATAGAAACGTGTTCGCGGAAGATGACTTTGAACGTCTACACAAACCCCAAATCGTACAGCCGCCCAAGATTTACGGTTTGCCTAAAGTCCACAAGACAAATGTACCATTGCGGCTGATAGTGAGTCAAATAAATTCACCGACATACGGTTTGGCGAAACACATCAGCAAGGTACTGCAACCGTTAGTAGGTAAGACGGCATCTTTCGTGAAGGACTCTCGCCATTTTATCGACATCATCAAAAGCGTGACAAAGGAACCAGACGAAGTGATGGTTAGTTTTGACGTGGAGTCACTATTCACCAATGTTCCAGTTCAGGATTGCCTTGAGGTCGTTGAGAGAAAATTAAGGGATAGCGGTCTGTCTAACGAATACGCCGTTCTATTGAAGAATTGCTTAGAGGGTAACTACTTCATATATCGTGGACAACATTACCTCCAGATCAACGGAGTGGCAATGGGTAGCCCAGTAGCACCGGTGATGGCCAATATCTGAATGGAACATTTCGAAGAATCCATAGACATGCAGGCTTCAAATGTAAAGCTATGGAAGAGGTATGTCGACGATGTATTCTGCATCATGAAGGGCAACAAGCAAGACATAGAACGATTCGCAGACAAATTGCACTCCATACATCCGAACATCCGGTTTACATTTGAAATGGAGGTAGACGGATCGCTACCCTTTCTCGACGTCAAAGTGACGGTGAGAGCTAATGGTACACTTGGACACACTGTATACAGAAAACCGACACACACCGACAGGTATCTCAACGCCTGCTCGCATCATCACCCGCGACATTTGGAATCCATAGCGACCTCGTTAGTGAACAGAGCCTATGACCTCTGTGACCCTGAACACTTAAACAGTGATTGTCACATGTTCAGGAGGTACTAAGGCGCAACGGATACAAAAGGAGATACTCCGTCGGAAGAGGAAGGACCGCAAACCTGAAGTAAGCAGAGTGCCGGCTTACATGCCTTATATCAAGGGAGTGACGGACAAAGTTGGAACAGTACTACAGAAATACTCCATCAAGACTGTATATAGTCCCCTCTCCAAGGTAGCTCACAATCTGCGTACTCCAAAGGACGTAATTCCTCTACAAACACCAGGCGTCTACAAGGTCGATTGCAGTTGTGGTAGTTCCTATATCGGACAGACCAAACGAACGATCGCTGAAAGGGTCAAAGAACATATCACAGCTGTCAAAAATCGACAAATTAATAAATCTGCCATAGCTGAGCATTTGGTGGAATCTGGACCAAACCACTGGATAGAATTACATCAACCACGAGTATTATCCACCGATCGCCACTATTACTCCAGGATAGTACGTGAAGCGGTTGAAATCAAAAAACATAGAAATTTCAACCGGGAGGACGGATACAGACTATCGACCACTTAGAACCCAGTTATCAACAAATGCAAACAACGCCGCAGTAACACAACTCATCAGTGTGTAGACGTCATAAGTGTAGTGTGTCGAAGTACCGACAGTGCGGATAGAACTAAAAATATCAAAAATAAAAAACAAGTGAGGGTAGCTGCCGAAACCCGCGCTTCACAAGGACGGCGCTGAGCTGACATCAGTCCCTCCGCGACCACAACCGTTGCAAGCCGGTAGAAACTTAGGAGAATAACAGAGGTATTTATGCCTTGAAATATAAAATTATCGCGACTAAGACCCGCTAAATAATATTGTATGATGATTATTGCTGTACGGAACCAATTAACTCCTTTTTATTCTACCTCGGAATTAGGAACCGACTACCGCGGTATTAGGTTTTAAGCCTGAAAATACCTCAGAATTAGGGAAAATCGACTTTGCTATAAAACAATTTTTTTTTCATGAATAAATCTTTTGAAAAGTTACATAATAATAGAAGTTATACAAAATTTAATGTCCATTTTAGCTGAAATAATATTTTTACATAGGCTAAAATATTTACAAATGCTTATTTTTCCTGTTTGCTTCCAAATGTCACGAAATACCTCGGTATAAGGAGCCTTTAGGCAGTAAGTGATTTATAGTGTCTACCAGTCTGCCACTAAAATGTTATATGGTACCACTCAAAAATTGAAATGATGATATTTACACGTAGCCAAAATATTTTAGATACAACGGTTTTGCCTATATCCTCTAGTTTATAAAACCAAAAAGGCTTGGTATACCTCTAAAGTTAAATCTTAGAAAATATTATGTACATATATACGTATTCTTGAACATTGTGATTTAATATTTGGCTTCAAATATGCAGAAATACACAGCAATGTATTTCTGTATTTGAAAATAACAAATTATTTCATCTGTTTGTTGTCATAAGTTTATACTGGCATTATGCTTTGTTCCAACGCAAAAGAAAACTCTGCCAGACATTATTTCCTGACAAAGATTTAACACCGTAATATATATTTTTTGTTTGAAGTTGTGAAAAAGGAATTTGTTCGTTATCACATGGAGGGAACAAGTTCGTAGTACGTGACTCTTTCTCGCCAACTGTTCTCCCGATGGGTTAATACCTACGTGACGCTATCCAGCGCTTCATTTTGCCGCTTTAAATATAATCAAGCTTTAGAATCTTCGTACTCTAATACTTGTTGAACATAGCCCAATATAAGTAAATTAGTAAGTACCTATAAGATACTTTTTTATTCTACTAGTTGATACACATAGCCAAATTATACGTACGTATCTAAAATTTCGTAGCGTTTGGTTTACTGATTTAAGAAGTACAAGATGTGGCTTCGGTCTCAACCACCAAGCCTATTCTTTTATTTACCTTCGTTGGAATGAAGTATTGAAAAACCATTTCAGTAGCTTTGGTTCGGTGCTAATAATTACATTACTTCAAATATCACTTTAATATATCCGACAAACACAAAATAAAAAATCACGTTCACATACTCACTTCGCTTCGTCACAAACATACGTATTTTCACTATATTCAGATACAAAGCCGTGCTTAAAGTCGGTACAAAGCTGCGCTTAAAATCTAAGCTAAACCGTGCTTGAAAAATAATAAAACTATTCCAGCACTTCTCTTAAGTAAATAAATAAAGTAACGGCAAAACCATGCACCAGATGACTGCACCGCAAGCGCAAGTTATGTTTTGCATCTGACATCGTGCCAAGACGCTCCGATCTCGATTAAGCTCCGTTTGACTTTAAAACTAGTTTAAAACTATTGAGTCTTAGAATTTATATCCGTAATAAAAATTTCCATCATACTTTTATGTTTATATAACGGTTTTGCTTGGGTATTAGTTCTGATGATGTCATTTTCGTACTCTGATGTTCATCTCTTTGTCTTTTATCGAAATTTAAATACTGACCACCAAAAACTGTTGCAATATGTTGAGGTCAGTTTAAGAGTCATAAAAACAAACGGTTAGTCTAAATGAAATCCTGAAATCAACTATCACTAAACAACTATTTCTTGCGCTATAGAAACTTTCAATGGAGGCCTCCATTAATTTCCAACATATAACGTCACTATACTTTCATCAAATTTCCCCGCATATAGATTTCCGCAAAAACCGGAATTATTAACAAAACTAACATAAATAAATTGGAAGTTTCAATTGGAGTTTGACAAAAACGATTATAACGGCCGGCTGTCTGGAAAGTTATTTGAGAAATTACGTTTGGTTTAACCCAACTAGCTCGTGTATAGTTTTTGTCGAATTTTAGTCGAACCACAAGTCCGGAAATCTGTTGTATTAGTAAAGTAATTTGTCCTGGGTACGCTCGCCACCCCGCAAACTTTTCTAATCTAAACTGTTGGCCCCGTGTACAATCTTTGTGGAAACTCGTTCACTACTCGTATGAACGCGACTAACACTCGTACAGCTGTACTCGTGTGATTTTACGATACTGATTATTACGATTATCACTTTCGCTTTGTTATTTCAAATAGTTTCAATAGGGTTGTGGTGGCCTGAGGCGAGGATTCAGACCTAAAAGTTTCGAATCTAGTTCAAGTATTTATTTTATTTAAAACTTTATGTTCCATGCAAGTAGTAACAGTGTTCCGCCTAATAAAGAAGGTCTGATTAGATTGTTAGTAAATAACAATGCTAATATGAAATTATAATTATATCACGAAAGACAATTACGTACTTTTGTTTCGAATAACCGATATTTCTTTACTTTTGCAAGCGCCATATTACAACATTGCCATATTCACGGATGTAGGCAGTTGCAACAGTGCCAAAATATTATTTACTTGCAATACGTGGTATGATATATTATATCCCGTTAGACAATTTAAAATTACTTTTTTTTATTTTATTTTATTTTTATTTAACTTTTTGCACAGCACAAAAACATGTGGTACAAAGGCGGACTTAATGCCTTAGGCATTCTCTACCAGTCAACCTAGGGTGATGCAGAGATAGTAGATAGTAGGTGCGTGACTATTAGAAAATAATTAGGTATTTGGCATTAGATAATAATTACTATATATGAAAATTACTACTTAAATTATAGGTAAATATTTAAAATATATAAATATACAGGGTAATTTTTTATGCAGTTCGGATATTTTTTTCTGTGGTTCTATATCAATAATAGAACACATTTCCATAAATAACTTTTTACTTTTTTATCCCACCGAATCCGAGTAAAAATATCCGAGAAACAAGGAAATCAACAACAACAGGAGACAACGTTATTCGTTGCAATAATACTATTAAACACGCGCGCGATGCGACTGGGGTACGGGACGCGGGATGCAGGACGCAGGGTGCAGGGCGTGGTAAAGGACAACAATCCACGAGCCGTCCGCGCGCCAGTCAACGCGGGCGCATCGAGAAAGTGGCACGTGTCGCAATTTCGCGCAAGCGCCGACGCACTCGCCGGTCGTAAGTCGTTAGAATGACGTCCCAACGATTTTCAAATCGCGAGTGCTACGAAATAGTACTAGTTTATTTACTCAGTGGTGAAAGCTTTCGTGCAGCTAGAACAATGTACAAACAAAAAAGTGTACCTCGTATGCGAGCTCAAGGAGTAAACAACACAGTAGGTAGTTCCAAGTGAACGGACTATTTTAGCGGCCAACCAAAGGCTGTTGGATCATGGCTAGTTCACAACCCCTAGCCATGCACTAGGGTATGGCAGACCTCGCCTAGCTACTGACGTCGAAGACTTGATCTTCGAATTCTTCGAAAGGGATACACGAGCCAGCACATACAATACAGCACGTCGCTTCGGTGTGAGCCAGCCCGCAGTGTGGAGACTGTTAAACGCAGCCGGTCTCCATCCGTACCATTACCAGCCGGTACAACATCTTCAGGAAGTAGACCAAGTACCACGACGAGTCTTGTGTGAATGGCTTATTAATCATCCCGAAGCGAACATCCTATGGACTGATGAAGCACGGTAGGTACGTGAATAACAATAATTTTGAAGCTAGAACACAGTATCTGATCGGTGTAGGTACAAGTCGTTCAACCTTTACGTAGCGCGCCCGCCCGCTTTATTGTGTCGCATCGAGCTCACAGCTGATAAGCCATCGGGTGACCCTGAACATCTGTTTCAAGTAGATATTCTTTAATAAGCGATAACTTTGTTATTTTTTGGTAAAAAAAAAAAAAAAATACATGTTTATTAATTTTCGTAAATGTATAACATACTAAAATATCCGAACTACATAATACTACATAAAATTAACCTGTATATAGGTATACACATACTTAGTATATAAAAGTATAAATTCATATATATATATATATATATATATATATATATATATATATATATATATATATATATATATATATATATATATTTATATTTAGAAGGAAAACTTGATACAAACCCTATACCAACCCGTTTGGCCAGCGTGGTATAGTAGGCCAATTCCTCCTTTCAAAGGAGAGGCCTAGTCCAGCAGTGGACTGTAAAAGGCTGATGATGATTTATATTTATAAACGACTGTTTGCGGACTTGGTTGATTACGCGGTATTGCCGTTCCTTACTTGATCCACCTTTGCACTCGAATAACATTTGCTCTATGGAATATATTTTTGATTTTTGCACAATGTTGTCATTCATGGCAAGACGTTGCCAAACATATGAATAAAATTTAGATGTATTCGTGATGAATTTGGCTGAAGTTCCGAACAAAACTGGATCCGTAACGGCCATATATCTCAGACCGACGTCAATTTATTGGCGCCGAATTATTTGCCATGTGTGCGTCCTAGGGCCCAATTCTGCTAAATAAATATAGTCTCGATCTCATGTCAGTGTCATACTTACGTCACAAAAAGCGTATTCTTCTAAATTATCTGATATTTGAATGAAATTGTAACGAGATCGTATGTGTCAACGACAAACTGTTTATTTAAAATTATACGATAATGACATTATATTATCAGAATACCGCTTTTAAATCTATTCAAAATATGATATCAATGTCATATAAAAATAGCAGAATTGGCCCCCTTATTTGAATCCAGACGTGACAATTATAAATATGTGGTTCCAGGGACAAGTTACTTCAGTACTTGCTCCGTGTAATAATAATAATATATGATATAACCATTTTATACATTCTTACCAGCACTATAATGATCCTATTTCTACTTGATAATTATTTAAATACTATTTAAGTCCGATATTTTCCATTTCTTGTATACTATTTGGCTCAATTTATACTGTATAATCATTATGCCAAATCATCACCATCCTCCGAGCGTTATGCCAGTTGCATCCAGGCCTTCGCCTTGGAGCCCGGGCTCCGCTTTCTAGTCTAACCAGATTTGACAGAATATTAGCTTTTCCACAGAGCGACTGCCATCTGACCTCCGCAACCCGAAGGGATAGCTATATTCTATGGTTTTGACCAGAGTCAGGATGTTCGCGGGTACTAATTCATCGTAACGACTGTCAAGGATCTTTTTGATGACAGCTGGGACCGACGGCTTAACGTGCTCTCCGAGGCACAGAGGGTGTGACTTTTTGTCGCCGGTCACCCATCTATAAACCAGACGGTGACGAACCCGTTTAACCTTGCGAATCGATAGATTTGAGCGGTTGCCACTTTGCCACGGACCGCACACTTTATACGCCACATGCGCGTACTTATTTGAATCCAAAACTATATATCATATTAGACCTGCTGGTTAATTTTATGTGGCTATATGGCCTATGTCAAGCAGTGGACGTCTTTCGGCTGATATGATGATGATGATGTATTTTTCTCATTGGCTTACCATTTTACCGTCACCTCTGACCATCTATGTAGCTTGATGACAATCATCAAGACAAACATAATACTGCAGTCACAGTTTCCCAAAATACTTGATTTCCTGGTATCTTAATAATCTAGCCGTTATACGCCCGCCAAAATGTGCAGAGATCAATAAGAAGACGATCAACAGACTATTACAAGCGTGCTCAACGAGGGTCTAATATTCTGCAATGCTAGTTGAATTGACGACCTAAGGGATATTGTGTGACCCTTTCAAGATCCCGAGTAAGCAAATGCCAAAGACATTAGCTACTACGTTTGCAGAACTCTTACTTAGATATTAAGGAAAATTAAAGAGAAAATAAGCTTTGAAAAATTTAAAGAGAACCAATAGCATTTTAAGTATCAGAAGAATGTTTTGTAAGTATAGATACTAGACTAAGTTTTCAATTGTTGACGTTGCACAATAATTGTTATATTAGAGTCCCTAGAGCTAAATGTATAACCAATATCGACATTATCAATTTTATTAATTCCATTTTTTTATGTATATTTAATATGAAACTCACACTCCTGGGCTGCCTTAAAGATAAGCAGATAGAAAATAATGACATAGGCAGTAAGTGATTTATAGTGTCTACCACTAAAATGTTATATTGTACCACTCAAAAATTGAAATGATGATATTTACACGTAGGCAAAATATTTTAGATACAACGGTTTTGCCTATATCCTCTAGTTTATAAAACCAAAAGGGCTAGGTATACCTCTGAAGTTAAATCTTAGAAAATATTATGTACATATAATCGTATTCTTGAACATTGTGATTTAATATTTGGCTTCAAATATGCAGGAATACACAGCAATGTATTTCTGTATTTGAAAATCTCAAATTATTTCATCTGTTTATTGTCATAAGTTTATACTGGCAATATGCTTTGTTCCAACTCAAAAGAGAACTCTGGCAGACATTATTTCCTGACAAAGATTTAACACCGTAATGTATATTTTTTGTTTGAAGTTGTGAAAAAGAAATTTGTTCGTTATCACATGGAGGGAACAAGTTCGTAGTACGTGACTCTTTCGCGCCAACTGTTCTCCCGATGGGTTAATACCTATGTGACGCTATCCAGCGCTTCATTTTGCCGCTTTAAATATAATCAAGCTTTAGAATCTTCGTACTCTAATACTTGTTCAACATAGCCCAATATAAGTAAATAAGTAAGTACCTATAAGATACTTTTTTATTCTACTAGTTGATACACATAGCCAAATTATACGTACGTATCTAAAATTTCGTAGCGTTTGGTTTACTGATTTATGAAGTACAAGATGTGGCTTCGGTCTCAACCACCAAGCCTATTTTTCTATTTACCTTCGTTGGAATGAAGTATTGAAAAACCATTTCAGTAGCTTTGGTTCGGTGCTAATAATTACATTACTTCAAATATCACTTTAATATATCCGACAAACACAAAATAAAAAATCACGTTCACATACTCACTTCGCTTCGTCACAAACATACGTATTTTCACTATATTCAAATACAAAGCCGTGCTTAAAGTCGGTACAAAGCTGCGCTTAAAATCTAAGCTAAACCGTGCTTGAAAAATAATAAAACTATTTCAGCACTTCTCTTAAGTAAATAAATAAAATAACGGCAAAACCATGCACCAGATGACTGCACCGCAAGCGCAAGTTATGTTTTGTATCTGACATCGTGCCAAGACGCTCCGATCTCGATTAAGCTCCGTTTGACGTAAAACTAGTTTAAAACTATTGAGTCTTAGGATTTATATCCGTAATAAAACTTTCCATCATACTTTTATGTTTATATAACGGTTTTGCATGGGTATTAGTTCTGATGATGTAATTTTCGTACTCTGATGTTCATTTCTTTGTCTTTTATCGAAATTTAAATACTGACCACCAAAAAATCGCCACGGGAAACTATGACTGCAGTATTATGTTTGTCTTGATAATTGTCATCAAGCTACATAGATGGTCAGAGGTGACGGTAAAATGGTAAGCCAATGAGAAAAATACATCATCATCATCATATCAGCCGAAAGACGTCCACTGCTTGACATAGGCCTCCCCCAAAGCTCTCTACATAGACCGATCCTGAGCCACCGGCATCCATTCGCTGCCCGCGATCCCAACAAGATTGTCGGTCCACCTTGTGGGAGGCCCACCTCTGCTACATCGTCCTGTGCGTGGCCGCCACACAACCTGGAAGATTCTGGAGGTTCAGGGGAAAAATACATCGCTAGATTAATCGTAATTGCACCGAAAAAGCTTTTTCGTGGGATGCAATTACGCTTGTTACTGCATTAATTCATCGGATCGGCAAGGTAAGTCCCACCCTCTCAACAGTTCAACATACAGAAGCAGTAATTTTTCCTATCGTGTTTCGTTTAATGTGAGGGAGAGCAACGGTCCAAGCTAGTTTTCATTCTCCTTTCCTCTACTTTACTTAAAAGGGAGAAAGAAAGAAAAGAGAAAATACGTTTGCGAGAGAAGTGCTATGGCAACTTCGGATGAGTCGATATATTATGTGGATACCTATATATATATATATATATATATATATATATATATATATATATATATATATATATATATATATATATATATATATATATATATATATATATATATATATATATATATTATATGTATAATATGAATAATCATGTATGTTAAGTCTACCGAAGGTGTCTACAGTAATCAACCTAGTTCATTTTCTTTGGAAATCCATTAGGTTTTGCAAATTCATCGTTTATACAGCTCAAACAGTTAGAAGTGTAAACACGGGTTACAGGTTACCCAGTTAGTTTCAGTACTAACTCCCATGCTGTTTACTACTAATAAATAATGACAAAAATAATCTACGACATGCACACAACATCATCTAGTTCCAAAATAAGCCGAATGTGTATTATAGTTACTAGAAATTTACTCTTTTTTGTAAATACATACATGTTCATTCGACATGCGATATAATATTAAGCTCTGATAATAGAAAACTAAGTCATACTTTTAAGTAGTCTGCCACTTACTACAAGCTCCCAGTGACATGCACTGCGAGAAAATTGAAGAATGCTAAACTATTTATTAACACTCTTTCTGTTTTAACTCCTTGAGATACATATTATTACATTATTATGTTGTTGATAGACTGCATGGATGAGATATGTATGTATGCATGGATGAGAGAGGATAAAAGTGTCATTTTAAAGGAAAGGCAGGCGGACCCGGCTTGAAAGGCACAAGATCGTTATCGATGATGCAATGAAAACTGTGTTTTAAAAAATGTATATAATATAAAGACCTAATGGACTTGTGCTGCTCACAAGTTATTCAGAGTAAGTACTGAAATGTGTCATTATAATGATCTTAACGTTACCAAGGTTGTAACCACAACTTTTTGTCTTAGAACCCAGGCTATGCTTAGTAGTCTAATAAGATTTGACAGGACAGCCCAGTTAAGTACTGATATGAGTATGAGTACTCGATTTTAAATTTTATTAATGTTTAGATGTATTTTACTATTATTTATAAATATTGTGCACCCATGTCTAGGTAAAAACGATGTAAGATTATTGTTATTCTTATACGGGGTATGAAAAGACCCTTAATGAAAGTTTAAATACCATTTCATCATTACGAACACTCTTTACTTGCACTATACCTGAGAAATTACTCCTTCAGGAGATATTGAGGCTCAAAGTTATCATATTTATTTTTAATTAGGTTCAGAATCTATGCATTTTACGCACCAATTTGTTCTATATAATGTAATTATGTCCTATGCACCCTTAGATAGTTAAGTATCTCGAGAATTGCACGCGCA
The DNA here is from genome assembly GCA_944739405.2 of Euclidia mi. Classification (NCBI taxonomy): domain Eukaryota; kingdom Metazoa; phylum Arthropoda; class Insecta; order Lepidoptera; family Erebidae; genus Euclidia; species Euclidia mi. Next base: position 63,899,795 of record OX123181.2, on the reverse strand, counting down.
TACTTTACATAGCGGCTTATAAAATGTGTCTACAAAAGAAATCGTTTCCCAGGTATTGTTTTGCCAAGTATGACTTAGCATGATGTGTAGCTTAACTTCGGCTTGGTGACGTCTTTTTACACCGTGTATAATATTATAAAGAAGAAAATATTTGGTTAAGATCGCAGGAAGCGGTGGAATTCAGGCGGCTCATCATTGGAGTTGTGTGGACAGCCTTTGGGGAGGCCAAGTCCAGCAGAGGACGTCTTTAGGTTTAGGTGATGATACAGATCATGTAAATATGAGTCATACATTTATTTTATATTAAGTAGGTCCTTACAAAATAAGTTTGTGACTTCTCGTGAAGCTCGAACTCCAGTGTAGAAAGGTACGTAGTAGCAATTTTGTGATAAAATTTGTCATTTATGACTATTCATTGTTTATACGTACAATTTGATTACTTTTAAATAAGTATATACGATTATACGTAAAGTTAAATAAATATAAGTACATACTTACGCAGTTTATTTATTTTTAAATATGTAAATATAATTACTCTGCCTATTATACCACGTGACTAGTTAGTAAAATTATAATTACTCATTAATGCTAGAAGTCTAATCGTTGCCGTCTAAGGTTCTGTCAACTATTTTAAGACTTTTTAATAAAAAAAATGACATTGTATTTAATTTTCTATTTTATATTATTCACAAAGGACTCTTAAAGGATGAAAAATTCCAACAAAAAACAACCTTTGTTAACATAGAACGTCTTTTAAATCGAACGTTTCCGCAAAACAACGCACGATGTTTACCACGGACCCTCGCTCTTCCGCCATAAAACGTCCTAAGTTGATATGTAACTCACTATCTCGTACAATAAAAGGACTAGAAATATACACTTTAAGGCATTTAATTAGGCTGGGCTGTTATAATAACATACCAAAAAATCGTAATTTTAATTCTCTCGCTATAAGAGTTATAAGGAATTATTCAAGTCAAGAACTTCGACAGCCTCTACTAAAAATTGCGATCCATGCAGATCGGACTTTGTTCTGCGGATGAGTCGACTTGCATATTATAAATATATATACATAATAATATATAAGTCAGTAAATACAGTCATTATGATATTATTCCGCCATTTTACTCCGTACAAACTTTCGAGCCTTTAGTTTGAAAGTGAGCCGATTGTTTGCCATCCTGATTTCGAGAGTGTTAATGACACGAAAGTTTAATATAATAATTCACTGTAATTTCCTTTAACGCGATTTTGTGTATTTGAGCTAATAAGTAACGTACTTGGTTTTGAAGCTGCATGCACCTATTTCTAAAATATTAAAGTACTCGTGTGTAAATCGGTAAGTAGTTTTTATATAAGAGTCGTCAGTTAAGTACGAATTTGTCGCTAGAGCTGAATTAGACCCGGTAAAGAGGGGTATCGTAATAAAGCAATAGAGCCCGTGAAACCGCGGGTAATAGATATCGGATATAATTATGTACAGTACTCCCAAATTAATAATGCGCATGCAGATCTTCGTTAATCGTCGTATTCCCGGAAACACCCGAATCATTGAATTGTAAGAGCCCTAAACAATGCACTTGCATTTTGCACCTTGTTCGAAAGAAATAGGAGTGAATATTATGTGTACACAATCGAAAACAATTCAGGCGGTCGGCGGCGGTCGCCGGTCCGTCAAAGGTCCGTCAGTCGTCTTTATATAATGGTGGTGACTGCACGTGTTCACTCTGTGTGGAATTATATAGAGCTGTTATTACACACCCTTCTTGGTTTTGTTTTCAAAGGTGAATTTAATTATGTTATTCAAATTTAAATAGTTTATTTTGTAAAATAGGTAAATATACTAACATTTTTCACGGCTTGTTAATATTAAAAAATTAAAAATACCTACTTTAAATACATATTAAGTACTAGAAAAAACATTTTAAAAAGATACACACAATAAACAAATAGATATAGGAATAAATAATATTATAAAGTATATTACTACATAATGCAATAATACAACAAATAAATAAAAATATGTCTAACTCTGCCCATACCATTTTCTTTCAGACGTATTCTTCCAGAATGGATAAATTTAAACGTGGAAAGCCACTTAAGTCACCAGTACCTTTATTTCTTAAATGAAGCCAATGTTTTCAAAAAAGACCACGATGGTTATTTAACTTAAAAATCAGGACCGTGTTACAAAAGCTACAGGAATTTCACGACGAACTTTGACTAATATTTTAAAAAGTTGATCGAAGCTATTAATTTCAAAGGCTGTGCAGAGACTTTAAGGCTGATCTTGAAATAAATGGGGTTTAGGTTTCTGAAAACTGATAATAACAGACGGTTACTTATGGAAAAGCATGATATACGTTTAAAAAGGATCAAATATCTCAGAGAAATACAACAGCTGAGGAATTCTGGTAGAAATATAGTGTTTATGGATGAGTCATACGTGCATACATCACATACTAAGTGTAAAACTTGGCAAGATAGCAGCAAAAAAGGTATCATACAACCCATTTCCAAAGGAGAGAGAATAATTATTGTACACGCAGGCAATGAAAAAGGCTTCGTCCCAGGGGCTCTAATGTTACATAAATGTGTCGACTCAGAAGGTGATTATCATAAAGAAATAAACGCGGAACGTTATCAAGCTTGGCTACGCAATCAATTGATTCCTAACTTGCCTCCTAATAGTGTGTTGGTAATTGACAACGCCCCATATCATAATAAGCTGTCTGTGAAACCACCAAACTCAAACACACCTAAACCACAAATGATAGCTTGGTTACAACAACACAACATTCCGCATAACCTAAAGAAACTGAAACACGATTTGTATGAAATTATAAAAAGACATAAAGAGAAATACAAAGAATTTGTCATTGGCGGTATAATGGAGGAACGTGGACATCAAATTATACGATTGCCACCATATCATCCCAATTTTAACCTCATTGAAAATATTTGGTCCCAAATAAAGCAACACGTAGCCAAAAAAAATATTGCAATGACTGTCACGTCAGTTAAAGATGCTATATTAGAAAAAATCAATAATATAGGACCAGAAGAATGGAAAAACGTTTGTGATCATGCTGTTAAATGCGAAGATGAATATAGAAAATTTGACCCAAAAATCGATAGGTTTTCTGATGAAATGATTATTTACACAGGTGATAGCAGTGAGGAAAGTGTCAATGAACAAGAGCGTAATGAAAGTTCTGATGAATCTACGATGTCAGGAATAGAGATCCTTCCTGATTCTGATTAATTTTTTTGTAATTGTAATATTATTCTGGAATGATCACTGCTGTAAATACTTTTGAACTGAGATGTTATGATTAGATTTCTAAGATTTTAATGTAACCTGTGTTTGAAAACCATTTTTCTTCTTCTAATATAAACTTTGTATTACTTAAACCTTATTTTCTTCCATCATTACACCAGCTACAGCAAGACACTTAAATAGTATTATAATCGAAGTAAATCAATTTAACAAAAATTGTAGCATATTCGCTATCGTGTGGTTTTCTGCCATCATTACACCAGCTACAGCAAGACACTTAAAAAGTATTATAATCGAAGTAAATCAATTCAAGAAAAATTGTAGCATATTCGCTATCGTGTGGTTTTCTTCACTATTTACTTATATGGAACTATCGAATCAAATTTCTTTACTGATAAATCAATATTTATTTTTTTTAGCACAAAAAACATAATTTTACTAAATTATGCACTTAACAACCCTATATACATATCGTCTTCCGACGCTCGGGGAATACGACCGTTGCCGAACAGTGACGAAGATTTCTATGCGCATTATCACTTTGGGAGACCTGTTCATATATATTCAAGCGAGCAAAGACGCGGGCAGCAAGTTATAGATAAAAGCTCGTTTACAATAAGTATGTTAAAACTGAAACCTAAACTGTTGGGCCAATTTGATTCTATTGAATGTGTGTGTTTGAATACATTGCTAAACACTTTAGTTTCATAATAGAACCCACGCAGGTGGGCGCAGAATCCTTGTATTGTGTATAAGAAGTATGTATTTATAAATGGTTATATGTGTGTCTTTGTGTGTGAGGTAAAGTATTATTATAATAAAAATAATTAAATAAGCCAAATACACATCAGTGTTGACAGTTTAAACAACATCGATATTTAATTTAGTCTGTTAAAGACCACCAGATTTACATTGCAAATTACAGACTAAAGACTTACCCCTAGACTGTCCAAAAGTATGCTTTAAAAATTTGAAGTTACTGTTTACAAAGCCCAACTTATTAATCTCGAGATCACTACAGAGAAAACAGTATAAGCAAAATGCTTTATCTTTGGCTGAAAATATACTTTTCTTAATTTTTTGTCATAATCCAGACCGTATTACTTATTAACTGACAGGATAAATAAGTTGACAATATTTCACAGGTAAACATCGTTAATTTAATACTTGGACTTTTAGTTACAGTTTCATTTTAGACTTTGATAATTTAAATTTACTAATTACTTTTGAAAATGCTTTATTATGAACCTAAACATTTGTTAACATAATGTTTTATAGTCAATTTTTTTACTTAAATATTTACGTCTAGCATTTGGATTAAATATCTTCTATCTACTTGTTGTGATAGTTAAGGTTATGAAAACTAGGGCACGGAAAAATCTCTGTTGGAGCCTAGAGCAGCTAAAGAAATACTGGAATAATTTCACCCGGCTTCTCAATAAAATATTTGAGGAAAATAAATTTGCGGTGCTTTCTATAGACAAGACGTAATGAGGTGATGTTGCGTTTAGTCACCGTTTTTTACAGTTCCCTAGTAAATTATACGAGACGATGTACGGTTTTCATCATAAAGCAAATCGTATTTTGTGATGGATATGCAAATATTCTTATACAACCATTTACTTATACATAAATATTTGCGTTTATAAACTGTGATAAGTAAAAAAATGTAAGTAGCACGTTACGCCTGTTCAGGACTGATACAAAAATAAAAACAAGATGTAATGAAAAATATTAAAAGCAAACGCCCACCCTAGAAATAAATCCTTTGTTGCGGGGACTTAGATTTAATCAACGGGTAAAAGAACAATCAGACTGAAAACGACAATTTGTAGACTGCACAAAAACTGTTGTTTCGTATTGTTATCGAACCCATGACACTACGCAAATCCTAATAGCAAATGACCGCTTAAATGACTACTCTATTCGTGCAATGTATACGTGAAAGTATATTCCTTAAATAATTTCTAGATATTGCTTAAAACTATTTGCATCAGCAGGTTCGTTGCGTAGATTAAGCAACTTCCTTCCAACTGCCAATAAGATTGCGCTTCCTCAAGCTCTGCTTCTGCCTATAATTGACTACGCGGACGTCAGCTATCTTGACCCCACTGAAGAGCAGCTAGATAAACTTGAGCGTCTCCAAAACTTTTGCATACGATTTATATTTGGATTGCGCAAATATGATCACGTTTCAGATTTTCGCAACAAACTCAAGTGGCTGCCAATTCGTCTTCGCAGGAATACTCACATTCTTACATTGTTATATAATGTAATTTTTAATCCCAATTCTCCCTCTTATCTCAAAGAACGGTTTAAGTTCCTCCATGACACACATGTAAAGTCCTTGAGGTCGTCTGAGTATCTAACGCTGGAGATGCCGAAGCATTCCACTAATTACTTTGACAAATCTTTTACTGTTCAGGCTGTGCGTCTGTGGAATGCTTTACCACTGGAGATTCGAAGAGCAAACACAATAAATATTTTCAAATACATGGTAAAGAAGCACTTTTTCAAGGATTGACAAATATATCAACTTAATTATCGTCTGAGTTCATCACTTGTATAAACTGTATCTATTACTTATATTATTTGGTAAATTGATATATATTTAATTGTATTTGTATAAATTATGTATGTATTTTATGTATGTAAGTAAGTAAAATGTATATTTATTTACTTATTTATGTTAATATAAGTGTATATTTGTATTTTATTTAGGATAATCTTCTTGATAATTTCATTTTATAGCTACACCATTCCCACAAAAATGCTTTGATCATTCCTGTCCATCCCAAGGTTGCCTGGCAGAGATCGCCCCTGGCGATAAGGCCGCCGTTTGTACATGAAACTTAGCTTTAAGTCACTGAATAAATGTAATTAACTTTGGTGTGCAATAAAGAATATATCTATCTATCTATCTTAGGGCGAAAATATAGCGAGCAACAGTCTATCGAACAAAATAGCTGTACCCTGGGATTGTATCGCTACCGCAAAGTACCGTTTGTTCAGAACGTATACGGATCCTAAAAGTGGCCTTATTACCTCTTCGAGGAATATCTACGTTTATATCAAAACCTAATTTCTAAATGTTTTTCTGATAACATCATAATTCTGTTCGCAATTCAATTCGAAGTTACGTAGGTACGTGTCTTGGTATTTTAAATACGAACTGGATCTTCATTGAATATTATACATGCGGTAAACAAACCCTTACGTCACAATAGTATTTTTGTTTGTCTTGTATAATTAATCTGGTAAAATAAAAATAATTCAGACAATAAAGCAATTACGGGGTTATTTGAATTTCAAACTAGTGACTACCATTTACTAAATGATTGTATCTTATAAGATACATTTATTTAGTGAAAATAATAGGGTGTAATAACGCCTTCAAGCACGGTCGCAGCAAAGTAATCGCGATACGTGTTGCTTCGTCGTAATAAGACGTCATCGGACACCGTGATAGTTTCATGGCGGTTTGAGATTAGCGTTTTATACGTGCGTATGAGCTCGTTTTTGGAAGCACATGTAGGCGCGTATAGGCGCGCCTTTTGGCACACACGCAACTCGTACGAGCGTTGACGCGCTTCTAAGCTCGTATAAGCTCGAGCCGTCAGAATCCATGTTGACACTGAAAAGATGTCACTACCGTTCCGAGCGAACACGCCAAAATATGCCTGTTTACGCGAGGCTGGTTTTTTGAATACGCGAATCGTGAAAATATTGTTGCATATAATTGTATTTACTTTGATTAATTTATAGCTAATATATTATCACTGCCGCACAATCACAAAAAACATAACAGGGCTAGTATTTAGGACGCTAAAGAAAAACATTGTGAGGAAATTTATAGGTCTGAAAGTTGTCCATAGTGTTCTAGAAATGTGATATGTGAAGTTTGCAAACCCTTTCCCCTGTCCTTTGCAGCCAGTGCGCAGCAAGGTAGACTATAAATTAATCCTTCGTATAGTGAGAAGAGCCGTGTAACCAGCAGTGGGACAGAGTATAAAAAAGGTATACGGTGTCGAGGGACTCACAAAACAATGGAAACGAAGAACTAACACACAGATTTGACTTTTAATGACAAAGTGTTGTCCTTGTTCAAAGGATACCTATATCATTGCCTATGTAACTACATTACCTAATGCGAATTGAATTGATGTCGCTTTTTAATAAAGAATTGTAAGATGTAAATAATAATTACCTCTACCATAATTAAAATTTTAATGATTTATGACAATGGGCAATTATGTGAATTAAAGGCAATATTTACGCCTCTATAGTTAGTTTTCATTCGATAAAAGTACAAATTTTACCTTGGTATATGAATTTACTGAGTACCTACTTGCAGTTCTGCGGCACATATTTGCAAATATCCGAGCCTGTACAAAATTGTTTAATGCAAATTAGGGAGTTGTCCGTTAACGAGCGTTTTTCTTGTCTCGTTGTTACTGTAGACTTTCGGTGTGTAATTCTTTTCGGGTAATTACTGCGCCGCTGCAATTTTGTGTGTGTAAAAATCCTTAAAAATATTTCATATTCATGACAGTATTTTTATATATATCGCTCGTTTGATGCTCAGTACCTCGTGTGTGCAGCTTTTGTTTATAGCTATGTAAGTAATATAAATTATTAGAATGGATCCGTAGGTATATATCACCGCGCATAAAAATGACAACTACTCGTATAAAGTATTTTTCGGTTAGACAAAGAATAGAAACAGCGCACGCTTAACCTTTCCACAACTCCTGACGTTTTCCAATCCTCCTTAGATTTAAAATTTAAACAAACAGCTTCCTAAATGCAACATTGTCAAGAATCGTATGAAATGCCCACAACTATGGAATAAGATGTGAAACATGAAACTAAATTGAAAAAAATGTCTAGGCATTAAGTTGAAATATAATAATAATTATAATTAATTCTTTATTGTACACCAGGCAATAACAAGAGTGCATTATAGAGAATTTCTTATAAACTAGTGTTACAAGGGCGGTCTTATCGCATAATGCGATATTATATTATATACATCGCATATATTATATTATACGGAATAAAATTTGTTGAGTGACAAAGCTTGATTTTTTTTAATTTAAATTCTAAATTGCAAATCCTGCGAATGTTTTTAGATTTGTTTACCTACCCAACTTCATCGGTAAAAGATAAAAAAATAAGTTACCCTTATAATGCCCATCCGAAATCCAATAAGAACTAGAGGTAGAAGTATTTTATTAATTCGTTCTACTACTAAGAATGTTGTTCATTAGTAATTGGTATTTTTTGCATTATCACCAGTACATCAGCAACAATTCGAAGTAGAACATTGCCAATATCATGAAACTACTCAATCCTATCAATAGATAACGAGCCACGCATGCCAAAGAACAAAATAATAAACTGTAATTTATCATATAATGTTATTACGAACTATATAACAAAAGAGTTCAATAATACCAAATTCAGGTGAGCAATGTTTTATTATAACAGTAACTAGCTCTTTCTTAAATGTACAAAGGAAACATAACGATCTTGGTGAATTTAAAGCCTCGAGGGAAATAACACTGATAGCAGATAACACCCTAAAGCTATCAGGTAGCTTGCCGTAAATATCTCAGCACAAATAACCCTTTATACTTTTGTATTGAAATGTTGACTTGCTTGTAATATATTTTATCCTTTGATAAGATATAATTAAAGCAAAACTGATTTTATACTTAATGATAATTGAGTAAAATAAAATTAAGCCAACAGAAGAAGAAGGTGACTTTCCAGGTTCTCGGGCTTATTCCAATGCCTGAAGTGAAAGCACATCTGAACCGACTGCTTCTACAAAAACGCGTTTCCGCCAAGCAATACATATTAAAGCTATTGCTATATGCAGATGACATTGCTATAATTTTGAATTAGAACAACTCGCCAAAATTTTGTGACTAAGTAAATGGAACATGAATTTATTATCCATATTAATATTTAATTTATGGATAATAAATTAAATATTAATATGGATAATAAATTCACATTATTTCAAAAATACGATCCGTGCAAAAATTTCACCTAATACACTCGGCACAGCAGCAATCGCAAGGTATCCACCTTATTCACTGTTCAGACCGTGGGTCAGAACTTTAGTACCTAATTATTATTTGGAACCAAGAAATATCGATTTCAATAGAAATGAATATCAAAATTACATGATCAGTTTTCGTCACTTGCGTCCAAACTACATCAAACTCCTTTACACATATATCATTAAGTACGTAGAGAGCAAACTTAACAATAACATTAATAACGGCATGAATAACGCTATCAAAGTTTGCACGGCCATCCCGCATAACTTACCGACGTCTATCGCCGGGCTGCCAGCCGAGATCATTCACTGTGATCACTGTTATAGAAACTCCATTGTCTGAGAAGAACTTAATACCTCGATTCCAGACCAGTCAATAGCTGCTAATATTCTCATTTCGTTGTTCTACGTGCTATTAGAGTGTCTTGTACGATCTATTTACGGGCTTACGGGTTATGTGGCTTTTTATGTGTGAAAAATCAAAGACTTACTCTCGCTACACCTCAATCACATAGTCAATAATGACTATAGCCAAAAACTACATAGACATATTGCTCCTAATTTAAGTATATAGTTATTTCCTTATCACTGATATAGTAAATAGGTATCAAAATAAGTAGGGTTATTGAATAATATTACGCTGTCATAATAATCTATGTATACTTTCTATGGTAGGGGTGCATAGGGTTCCCACCAACAACTTAGGGTCCCAAGCCAACCTCACCTGCAAGTGGTGCACCTGCCGATCAACGGACGAGGCTCTGGCAAACCAAATATCCCGATAAGTGGCAATAGGCTCGCCACCTATTACGTGGGATCAGAACATGGCGAAAAGAGGGCGTTTAATATGCCTCTGCTTACCCCTTCGGGGAAACAGGCGTGAGTCTATGTATGTACTTTCTATGGTGCATACGATGTATAAACGTATTTCAATATTATTTTATCACTATAGAAACAGAAGTGCTTTTATTGGACAACGCGGTATTACAAGCGTATGTTAATTTTAATAGCTCACCGAAGTCATATGTCCCTAAGCGAATTATTGCTTGACGTAAGTAAATAACAGAAACTATGCAATTGAAAGTCGTCAGCATTTTTCATAAAGTTAATATTATATCATGTCTGATTAGACTAGATAGCGAATCCCAGGCTCTTTCTAAAACATTCACCTTGGCACACAGGTTTCACCTATTTATTTCTATACACAAGATCTAGCAGAATACAAGCTAGTTTTATGATCAAAACTATACGACCGATATTTTACTGACTTTCGAAAGCAATACAAACAGATAAACACCGCGAAATCGACACCAATGACTCGTAACCACGTTAATGTGTATTCGGTTGTTAATCGTAGCTAAATTTACATCCCGAACAAACAACACCGTTACTAATTACGCTCTCTATTACACCGCATATCTAACAGAGATGGTAGACAGATGAGCGGTGTTCAGGGAAGCATCTATCAAAAGTGACAGTATAGTTATGGTAAAATGACCAAATTGTCTTCAATTTACTTAGAAAAATTATTTTGTTGTTTCAGGAGTACATAAATACTACACGATACAAGATTCACGTGGTCTAGTGAGGGAAGTCAAGGACACCATGGTGGATTTGGTACATAGAATGAACTACTTTCGAGAAATGCACATATTTCTCCCAGGGGTGAGCGATACAGGGGAACTTGCTATTAGAAATTGCCACCACGTCACAAAAATACATACTGTGGCAGATATCGTGGCTACCACAAGGAAAATCCTGAAAATCAAGATGGTTTTTGTGGTCTAGCAACAGCTTTGGGGAGTCTCACACGACCTGTCCTACGAGATCCGAATAGTGGAGGGCAGCCCGAAGCAAATGTTTTTCTTCACTATATTTAAAAAGCGTCACATCGTCAGCCTTGTACTGGTCCTGTCCGCTTACAATTTTCCTTTAATAATCTAGCTAAGTGTGTTTTTTCCGGTAATGATTTAGTTAAGTGTCATTTCAACATGTTTTTCTTGAGACAAAGATACTGTTATTTTTATTTTCCCAGCTTCGCTACACGCAGTTTGTACTTTGTACTACTAGTGAAACGTAACCTAGCTCATTTCTGTTGGATACACAGCTTTACGCTATTATTGGTTACAAGATAAACTTACTAGTCTATCTCTATTACTTTGTCTGATACAAACATAAATGATTCATAAGTTGTAAATAGTTTAATGATTTATGTAGATATTACAATCAAGATATGATTTATACAGTAACAAATAAAACGAGTTATTCTAATTATATACCTTTAGCACAACTGAGTGTTATATTGTTCTACCGCATTTTATTTTATTTATTTGTATTCAAATCTAGTTGTTGCTCGCGACTTCAGCCTCCCGTCCCGTCCAATCCTAGAATACCCCCTTAACCTGCCACGTGTTCAAGGCTGTTTGACCAAGAGTGCGTTTCCAGTTTCAAAAAAGTTTTAAAATTAGTCAAGCCGTACCGATAAATCGAATGATATAACCAGATCGTGTTAGAAGTACAAAAACCGTTAAATATCAACGACCAATGATAGCATGAACACGTACTATGCTGGCATTACACAATGTCAGCATAGTTCGTGTTCATATGCAGCTGATGAGGCAATCTGTCAAGTTTCCAGAGCAGTACACTCGTTCAATTTTGTTCCCAACATCCCCGGTTGCCTTACGATAAATTTTCATTTCATGTCATGGATTAAAACAGCGCCATTGTGTTTAAAATCTAGGTACTAATAATACACGTTTTTTCAGATGAAATCCACAAAGCATAACTGTACTAGTCAGCATAGAAATATACAATTAGAAATTTGTCAAAACAAAATAATTCAACTACCTAATAATCGGATAATCGGATGCATATTCACCTAAAGTTCATTTTTGTCTAGGATATTATGGAAGCGGCTTCTTAAAACATATTTTTTTAAATATGAATCCCGGGATTCCAGAAAATTTGGTAATGTGAGACTACTCTGTAACGTGGTGAGGAAACGACGTGTTTAACATGTGGTTTTTATTTAAAAAGAAACTGGTCTCCGGGATTACATAATTATTAATTTGTATTTACTTGAAGTTAATTTTAAGCTCCCCATCAATTTTTGAGTATGTTGAGTGTAAGTGGAATTGTAGGCAGTGGGTGCTGTTGTATCTAAGTTAATAATTATTAAGAGATTGTGTACGAGCCTGCGCGTCGCATCTGCACATCCCTAGCTTCACCCCGCCAAGGGAGCGGGGCATCTCACCACCTCACTAGCGGCGGCGACCGCCGAACAGACTTTGGCGCGCTCTCAGCGCCAGCGCACGTCATCTTATATAATATTATTTTTGTAATGTATCAGTGCCTTGCCTATGCTGAATAATAATTGTGCATCTCTAATACATCTTTCATTTTTTCCCTATGTTCGCCTCACGAACAGATTGAATGGTTTTGCTTTGTAATTCCTATTTATTATTCGTTTGACATAAATGTTTTGAAAATTGAAGAAAATTAAGAGGATTTTATTATTCTAGAGCTGTTTTTTGGTATAAAATTTAAAATAAGTAAATTTACCTACACTCGATTTGATTCTATAATAAAAAAACGACATTTTTCGATTCCGTAATCCCGGGATTTTTCGATTCTAAAGTGCATTCCATAATAGCCAACTCCTCAACTTTAGGTAAATATGCATCCGATTATCCGATCACTACTAATAAGAGATGGAATATAAATTAAGGATATACAGATTAAATTACATAATTTCGTTTAATTTCAAAATCAGATACCTACAGATACAATCGTTATTTTTTTTATTTTTAGACTCACGCCTGTATCCCGCCGAGACAGAGGTGTAATATAACACCCACATTTCGCCATGAATTTTTAGGTCCCACGTAATAGGGGGCGAGCCTATTGCCGTACCGGGCACATTACCAGACTCCGTGCTGCTACTGAGAATTTCCTAACGGAAAACCCAATAACACTTTGCCCGACTCGGGAATCGAATCCGAGACCTTCTAGTCCCACGCGCACATTTATGCTGCGAGACCAACGAGGCAGTCGTTCAATTAAGTAAGACATAAATATTATGTTTTGTTCTACCTATTTGCCAGACACTAATGAGAATACCGAGTAATCATAACTTTAAGCAAAATAAAACTAAATCAACAAAATTGTAACCCAAAAATATTACAGACACATCGGCAGATAAGTTCGGAATTGCGTAGTTTATAAACTTTTCTAGTTTCTCTTGCTACTGGGGTAAATACGGTTCTGCTGAGCCTATTTACGTCCCAAAATTTACCCTTCTACCACAAATTAGTGTGACATTCTCGTATAGTTCCAAATAAGAAATTACATATCTCGAGGCACGCAAGACGTAGTAGTAGATATTAATAAATTGTGCCTACAATTCTCGACATTTTTGGCAAGAAGTTTCATATTTAAGCAGAACGGGACACAGTTTATATGAAATGGCCCGATATCTGTCGATCTATCCTAAATGTCACAACCCTTTTTCTCCGCTAGCGCTCATCGTACGACTCTTGTATGACTGGGAATTTATTATAAATATATGAAAAAAGAAATCGCTTGTAGGCTGACAAAATAGGTACTATTATTACATTACTAGCTGACCCGGCAAACGTTGTTTTGCAAATTTTTTTTTTTTTGAAAAATAGATGTTGGCCGATTCTCATAGATACCGGATAAGCACAAAAAATTTCATCAAAATCGGTCAAGCCGTTTCGGAGGAGTATGGGAACGAAAACTGTGACACGAGAATTTTATATATTTGATGTGAGACATTCTGCATACCAAGATATATGATTTTTAGAAAATGATATCGGTGAAAGACCATATCTATGAATGGCTATGAAAGGGAGTGTTCAATCTTTTCAGGTTTTACTCAACAGGTTCCAAAACTCATCTTCACAAAAGATCATAGAACACATGCCAATCGATATTGTTCGCACTTAAGGAAAAACTTGCAAACGGCACTTGGAAACGCTTATTTCTTTGGCCCTGTAGCTATGCGGATACTTCGCGTACATCTTTAGTGTGCGACATTACGTCCTGAAACTACAGTCATTTGTTGACATTATCACCGAACATGTAGCAGGTGTTCCCACCGCATGACTCGACCGCTGCTAATTGTATCTTGTTTAAGTAAACAAATTGTTGTTACGTCTAAGTTCGCTCGTTTGCGACAGTTTCCCACAAACTTCGTTGTTCAATGGGACTTTGAACGTCACTAGGCCGAAGAGTTCCATCTATTTCGTGTGAAACCATGATAGTGGAGTAAACATTATACGGAATGAATCATATTGTGACGGCCGGTGTCATGTCAAGCTGTCATAACAGCTACGGTTGCCAAGGACTACTGACGTCTACACGACAAACTATCCGGTCGTCAAACACAATAATTAGCAAAGAGGTTGGAAGACTATTTTATTGTTTGGAAATGAGTTTTTAGTTTGATGACGTATACACTCTGTCAAGTGTTCGCCAAATTCACCAGTCATTGACAATAAGGCGATGGCCGTGCGGATAACACATCCCGTTCACGTTCTGGTGGTGTGGGTTCAAATCCCAGTCATAACAGTTATGTGGATTATGGTTTTTATGAAATTTGGAAAATGTTTATGAATATTTGGCAAATATTTAAAAAAATATTTAAATGTTTCGAGTAAAAATTATAAAATTCTAGTAACTTCAGGAAGGAATGGAAATGTTAAAAAGAGACAGGAGATGGAAAAACAAATTTAAATATTTCGAATAAAGATTAGAATATTCTAGAAACTTCAAGAAGGAATGGAAAGGTTAAAAAGAGACAGGAGATGGAAAAACACTTGAATAACGAAAAGACAATCGAAATTAGTAGATCTAGAATATTCCTAGGGGTATATAAGGCGGTGTAGACGCGCTAAGCGCCAGTTTAAGTTGAAAAGTGGTAAAGTGAAGAAGAAAAGGAAGAAGTAAAAGGAAGAAAGAAGAAGTAGTAAAATAAAGATAAGTGAAAGTATAGTGCAGTAAAGTGCAGTGAAGTGCAATGAAAAGTGCAGTGCAACAGACGCTAGTGTTGGTGCTGTCCGCGTCGAAATTAAACGGCGCGTCGTGTGTGAAGTCGAATAAAGTGTCATCAGTGCTACTCGGTGTTTCCTTCCAATCCCGTTACCCCGTCCGTAACAATATTTTTTGTGACGTTATTACCTAACCATGTCTTGATAATTTTCTATATGTCACGGTCGCTGTTTAAGAGGATTTCGATTTAATACTGCTTATGACAGAAAATAGGCGCAGGACAGAACCTCCTACTTTTTTTTAAGTCGGTTAATGATTAACGGAAATACAATATATAATAATTTGTTATTAGCCCTTTATAATATATAAACTGTCCCATTGCGTGGCAATGGGCTCTTCTCTCTAAGAGAAGGTTAAGAGCAGAGTCCTCCACGCTAGCTAAGTGCGAGTTGGATAGCTGACAGAGATGCAAGCATTCTTCAAGATATTTTTCTGTACCAGTTAGGAAGCTAAAATTAATAAATACACAGTCATCACATCAAAAATCAGAGATACGAGCCATGCGCTTGAGCCCGAGACTCTTGACGTCGCAGTCTGTTAAAATGGCATATAAATTATAATGGCGATTAATTTGTGTTGAAAAATCGTCATCGGTCATTCGTATAAAGGCGAGCCGTATTCAACACATTAAAAATGTTTCTGAAAGGGCAATAAAAAAAAAATTAAACCAAATATTTTGCAAGTAATATAATGTGTCGTTATATATTTTGTGGATGACGTATTTGATCGGCAACATTATTTATTGTTTATTTCGGCATTATTACTTTTCTATCTCATAAATAAAAATCAAATGTCTGGTTTTGTGAAAGCTCTTTGTTAACATTTAATGTTAACAAATAGCTTTCACAAAACTTAGCTTATAAGTGGTAAAGCAAAATAAATGCTTTTCGAAATACTGCGTTAAATATTATTATTATCTTTTAATGAAAAATAATTTTTTACTAATGGCTTTCAGTACAATAGCAATAAAGTTTTCAAAATTCGAAATATAGAATAACTTACAATTTGGGGGCACGGCATGTACATGGCGCGTTTACATTGGGGATGCCGCGTGCCGCGTCAGAGAAAAAGCGCCATGTACCTCGAAAACGCTCGCCGCTGCCGCCCGCCGCTGTGGGCCGTGACCGGGCCGGTAGGCCGTGACCGGGCCGTAAGACTATCTACAAAAAGAAATGAGATACCATAAAAACAATACTTGTCAAAAATACCAAGTCTCGCGATCGTAAAAGTTGTGAGATCCATGATTACATGGATCTCACAACTTTTACGATCGCGAGATTAAAGATAAATTAAAGATTTTTAATTAACCGACTTGGTATTAACCAAGTCAGTTAATTAAAAATCTTTAATGTTTTAAATAAATTGGTATATTGACTCTGCAATCGTATTAAAGAATCTAATTACTTATGAGATATATTGTGTTTTCATGCGATGGCCGAGTCAATATATTTATTTAAAATATTACGATTTTTAATCAACCGACTTGGTATTACATGGATCTCACAACTTTTACGATCGCGAGAGTTGATATTTTTGACAAGTATTGTTTTTATGGGATTTATATTTCTTTACTGACTGACCTTAAGAAGTGGCTATTCTTTTCATTTACCCTCATCATATTTTTTTATTTATAGACTCGCGCCTGTATCCCCAAAGGGTTAGGCAGAGTTGTAATATTCCATCCACATTTCGCCATGAATTTTTTTTAGGTCCTACGTAATAGGGGGCGAGCCTATTGCCGTACCGGGCACATTACCAGACTCCGTGCTGCTACTGAGAAGTTCCTAACGGAAATACCCAATAACACTTTGCCCGACCTGGGAATCGAACCAGAGACCTCCCAATCCCACGCGCACATTTCTGCCGCGAGACCAACGAGGCAGTCTCATCTATTATTTTATTAAATTTTGATCTTAGCTTTGAGCACATGTCATAACTGGAAGTCATTACTTGAATTCACACCCTTTATATTATATATTTGCTCGAAATATAGGAGTCCTGTATGTACATGACATATTTACTTGCTCAGAGATTAATATTCCTGCATTATTTTAAAAGCCGTTTTATTCGCAATTCATAAATGTAAAACAACTCGTAAAGTAAAAGATATAAAATTAACGAAATTCATCCGCAAATAAAATTTCTCTCGTAGATGGTTAGTGTTGCGTAACCCTATACTGATCGGTTAAAGATTAATTATGCGGCCACTGTGCGTGTGGTCCGGCCGTACAATAGACCACACTATCACTTTCGGGTTCGAAACAAGCAAATAGATAATGTGTCAGTCGGCGCTGATAGTGAAGAAAACTGCCCGGTAGGTATCTACTTGATATTTATGAGTCACAGTTTTTATTTACATTTGTTTGGATCTGTGTTTCTTTGAATATTTCTATGTATCATTCTCCTGGCGTTACCCCAGTTGCAGCCTGGCGTCCGCTAACTAGTATAACTAGATTTGACTAAAAATTAGTTTTCCGTATAGCGACTGCCTGTCTGACCTCCACAATTTAAAAGGATAGCGGTATTTCGTGATTAAAACTAGTTAACTCAGAGACACTGACTCCCTATAACGACTGTCAAACATCTTTATGACAGCTGGCACCGACGGCTTAACGTGCTCGCCGAGGAACAGTGCAAGTGACAATTAACAATTTAATACGCAATCTCCGAAAAGTCACTGGTGCGCGGCGTGGATTCGAACCCTGTACCATCTGCATGGCAGTCTTAAAATTGATAATTTTCACTCCATGACACCCCTCGAAGTCTGACACTGCGCCTAGTATAAAGATTTGATTTCCTCACGAGACAACACTGCATGATATATAAATTGTTGTTTAGAATCCGGGTATCCATTCTGTCCCTTAATTATTTGGTTGTAAAGTCCCCCGCGACACAGGATTTATACCTCGTGCGGAATTTGTACCTAGTTTTGCTTAAATAAAAATATATATAATATAAAAAGAGCTTAGTAACTAACTAGTTTTTATTTTTAAATAAATGTACACAACATTTAATTATAATTAAATGTTGTCTTTGCATACAAAATAAAACGAAATATATGCCACGAAAGAAAATTCACAAATAAAGAATCGCTAAATAGAATGATGTAAAAATAAAACTTAAATTTTAGGTCTCATCAATTCAATAAGTACCGTTTCATAAAATTTTATTAACTCTTAATTTAAGCCACACAAAAACCCTAATGAGCTTCAACTAACTATATAGCAAAATCATTTCTAGAACTTATTGAACACCCAATAGTGCCGACTAAAGCCGAAACTAAACCAATTGAGAAGCATCAAAATCATTAGGAAACGTTAATCCCACGTCTGCAGCATAAGAAAAGACTTAGATAAATAAACCTTCTGAGTGAACATTATGCCTTACTCACACGTACAGGACTGGCAACTTTTTATAAACGCGTACTAAAAAGAGCTACGATTTAAAGTTAATCACGCTAAATTACTTCTCACAAATACATTATCTCAAGACAAGTGTTTATATTATTATTTTAATGATTTCATTTTGAAGTTTTGTACGAAGTAATGTGCCAGCTTACCCGTTTCTAAATAAACTTTCAGTAGATGATTGAGGAGCTTTTATGGTTTATTTTATACCAGAAACATTTTCGGTTCCATCGCGAAGATTATAATGTCTAAGAAGTTAAATGAAATATGATTTTTCTTATTTGAAACATAAGCAACATAAGCAACAACAAATGGTAACACGGGAAACAGTTAGTTGGCAATAATATGTACATAGGTATGATTTGAAGCGCCTACTTTGAATTTGATAGCACCGTTCCACGTCTTACATAGTAATTAATATCTCGAAGTAATCTGATAACTATGCATTTCATGGCTGAACATACACCTTTGTCAAAGATATTTAACATATAAGATATTATTATGTGTCAGTTATATAGCAAATAATGTTGTGCTGCCTCTTCGCTTTGACGATGCCGCCATTTGGGAAGATTCTGTTTTAATTTGTGGCTTTCTATAGGAGAAACGTGTTTCTACAGACTTTTTGATCTGTGATGAGTATTTTCTACGTTTTACAATGAAAAGCATATTTTTTCCTTATCTTTAAATGTGATTGTGACTAAGATCACTTTCAATGATAACATACGAGAATCCTGTGCTATGATAACTTTAATTTGAATATGCAAAATGTAATTGAATTACTATTGTTTTGTATTTTGATTATACGATTAGCTGTTGCCCGCGGTTTCACCCGTGTTACTTTCGGTATTTCAACAACAGCACCACCTACCGGGTCAAATTATAGCCTATAAAAAGACCTTCAAAGTCCTCTATCTTCCAGTGATAGACACATTTAAATCGGTTCTGTGATTCCAGAGATTACCCCGGATAAACAGAAAAACAGTCATAACAATTAAAATGGGTTGTTTTTGAATAATAATTAAAAACATCCACATTACACCTTTAATAATCATTACAACCATGAAAGTTACGTGTGAGTTAGGCCCATCGTCGGCGAACTCAGAACTCGTTAGCAAGTCTTTATCGAAAATAAAGTTTTTCGGGTGCGAACTAAGAGTAAAATGTGGGCAACCAAAACCTGATAACGGAAAACTTGGATACGTGATCCTTTTGAGGCAAGTTTCACATTGTAGTTGCGTGAAACGTTTTCCAATTATTCGTTGAGCGGTTTAACTAGTTGAAGTTATCTTGAACAATACAGACAATCACCATAGTGATGAGAGATTGTTCTAGTTACAATAAGCTTTCAAACTCTTGATCGTAGAAAAAGAAACATTGTTTCTGTATAGATGCATAAAATGTATAACAAAATTAAGTTACTTCAATAGAATTTTATACATTAATATTTTTTATACTTCAGCAATTTTGCCATAGCCTAAGAGTTTGTCTGTGTGACAAAATTCTAAAATAGTTATAAAAGACAAAGCAAAAGAGACCCACCTGTATACTTTAGATATTGAAGAAATCTGTAGACGCTTTTTAATCTGTTAGATCGACGGCCCAACTCCTAATTAATTATTTAGCTTAAGCTTAATTTTTTAATAAAATCAAAATATAACCATACAGTAGAACAAAATCTTGATGATTCAGAAGAAATGTATATTTTAACTTGAAATATGTTAAATAATAAAAATGAAATAAATCATTCTGAAAATGCCATTGCTTACAAATTAACAAACAGAAGTTCTCGAGCAGTTGAACATCATTGGTCATTAATTGAACTTTAGTAAGCTACGCCTACCTAAAATCAAAGTCATTACACTTGTTAATGGATTTCAAATTGCTGTAAGACGTTAAGCAAATGTAAGTTGTTGTTCAGTCACCCAATATTATGGCTCCATTCAGCTTTAAACTATGAGGAGACTTATAGTAATTGGATAATAGCTTCCGTGCTAACGATTATTGATTTTGGCTCCACTGACCTGCTAACGTTTTATAGTCTTGAGCATAATTATAACTTAGAGGTAAAGAACTAAACTTGATTTTGAGCCAGCTGAGCTAGTTTCTCCTGTGTATTTTTGTCTGTAACATTTTAATATAGTAAGTAAAGCTCCTCTGAACGTCAGAGAAGATTTTTTAAGTTATGAACTTATGGAATGATCAAAGTATGATAACATGTAATGAAACTATAATTAATGGACACGAATTCAAAATTGACGCTATTTTAAAACTTCTGTCCATAGAATATATGTAGTTTTGACAAAAGAAACGTTTATGTAAGGAATGATATGATTTAAACAGTACTCTGTGTATCTTCTTGGGTTTACGCGAATGTTACACATTGAAATTAAACTACAGTTTACGGATTTTATCGCGATGTATTGGTTTCACTGAGTTATTACATTTGAAACTAAGGATCTAGAATGCAAATCAAATATTGCTTGCGATATGGAATTACCTGCACCGGGTATATAAATATTTTTTATTTTTTTTTATGGACAACAACATGCCCAGTTAAGTGATTGACTGTTGTTACTATTCATAGGTAACAGGATCGAACCGTTTTTGGAGTATGGTAGCAAATTTTTGTCCAATTGTATAACGTGAAAAAGTACATATTTCGTATACAGCAGCCAAATATGGTGAATTCCGGTGTTTAGAGGTTCTTGTCATGTTGTCTATGTCTCAATATTTTATACGTTTGGTATCTCTAAACTCTAAAACTACTTAATCCCTTCTCTGTGGAAACCCAAATCACGGGTATCATCCGCCTCTTGGGTCTGGCAGAAGGGATTAGTGTGAGACTCTCCCTTCGTCAACATTCCGTAGTGATGGGAGCAAGTGAATCGCGGTTAGCATACTTTGCCGCCACCCCGCCGTGGAAATCTAATACAAATTAACAGCTATTCAACGATCTTTCATTGACCTCATTAATCGACATTGATAGAATAAGACTAGACTTCAAACCTAATAAACATCGGATTTAAAGTCTAGTGGAGGTAGAGCCGTAAACTCCAGTTTACGGCTATCCACCCGCAATACTTCTGTACTTCCATGAACATGGCGCTTGCAACAATGCCGAAATATCGGTAACTCGAAACAAAGGTACTTGGTATAAATCCAGTTGGAATATATAACTGTTACGTACACTTGTACATTCTCTTCCAGATTAACAGAACTTATCTGCTCCATTTTAATAACCACATCTCATCAGCAACCTATATCAAGTCCTTTAGCATAGGATACAAATAAATTTAATTTATGTCGAAATAAAAACTAAAATATAGGATCAAGATGAAAATATATGCTTTCAAAATAATTATATGAACGCCAAATGCCTGAAAACATCCAAAATATACTAAACACTCCCCTTATCCACGCACATCAGAAACCGTGTCACAAATTCAACCCGTAGCATTTCCTGTTTTAAAATTCAAAATTAACTTCCACTTTCACAGTTAATCTCTAAATATGCAAGCATTCCGTGCCCGTAATAAAAAGCATGCACCCGTTATCTCATGACATCTAATCTACATGATGTAAACTCGTAATGCTCGGGGGCATAACCCGAGCGAAACGTAAATACGCGACTCGTAATTTTTTTATACCTCGCTGCTTTTTTTTGTTTGTTTGTTGTTCTATGCCTGATGTAAATTTGATGTTACATAGATGTGCATTTATGTGGTTACTTTGATGTACATGGCTTATGAATAAAGAGGTTTAGGAAACGGTCCAAACTCGGCTGAATAATCTGTTTATTAAATGTGGTTAAATACAAACCAGTTTTACAATTAAGTAAGGTACTTACAAGTAATAGTATTTACTATTAATATTTGTATCTTTTCTGTTCATTTGTTGCTGTTTTCTAGTTGTTTCATGTGTAATCATAATTATGTTAAGACATTGTTAAAAATCACGCCAGGCTTACCACTTGTTGTCCATTTTTAGCATTTGCCTACTGCTATTGAAGTTGAATATTGCAACAACGTGTTAGGTATATAAATAGTTTAAGCCTAGATCAAATTACATAATATCTAACCTGTTTTCATTATGTCAGCCTAGAGACGTCCACTGCTGGACATAGGTCTCCCCCAAGGTTCTCCACTCAGATCAATTTTGAGCCGCCCGCATCCAACCGCTTCCCGCGATCTTAACCAGATCGTCGGTCCACCTTGCGGGAGGCCTACCCCTGCAGCGTCGTCCGGTACGTAGTTGCCACTCCAGAACCCGCCTGCCCCAACGGCCATCGGTTCTTCGCGCTATGTGCCCTGCCCCATGCCACTTCAGCCTTTTTTTGTTTTTTTTTGTTTTACGAGGAGGAAAATCCCTTCGGATCTCCGACTCTCGGTGGAAATGAGAGCCGAAGTATGTGGTGTTACCACTAAAAACCACCTCGACTTTCTCATGTACCCGTGTGTCAGAGGGTAGGGTATCACCGAAGAATTCGTCGCTACCCTCCGACGGGTATTGGCCCGCCAGATGGTCAGGCGGGCCCCGAACAAAACCCCCTTGGCGGCGGATTAAGGTGTTGGGCTTCGCCGCCAAAACACCCAGCGGCCGCAGAGGATAAGGGGGACGGCAACGCAACACTGCTTCTCCTCTTCCTCTGCGGCCCCACCGCGTCGTATCGAATGGTGCGCCCCCATTTGGTCGCGGGAGATAGGGCGCGCGGCAACGCAACACCGACACGCCTCTCTTTTCGCGACCGCGCCCAACTGCGAGGGACAGACAGATCTGTCCTCCGCACCCGTTGGACGCATCCTGCGCAGGCCCCTCTAAGCCCACGCGGAGCGTCCTCTCCCGGGATCTCTCTTAGCTTCACCGCGGGTGTCCAATCCACGGTTACTGGGCCCCCCGACCACGACAAGGTGGAGATCCTACGGGAGGGATGCCACTTCAGCCTGGCTATTCGGATAGCTATGTTGCTTTATTTTTATATAATAATAATAATAAAACGTTTATTTCGGAAACTTGTTCCATAGATCTTTGTTAGTGATACAACTTACGTAACTATGTTAGTACTTACATTTAAATAAAAAACAAAAAAATAAAAATAAAATAATTCTTACAATAATATTAATTCATGTATTTTCCTGCAGTATCAGACCCGTAGCTATGCATATGGCTCCAATACTCCAGGAAAACGCCGTCCAGCCTATCCCCAATCACCTTCAGGATGCCATTGGCACTTCCACGAATCCTGCGTAGTAATGATGCCGTTCTTTTTCTCATGATTGCTGAAAAACTATCGGTATTAGATTCAGCAAACATGGCTGACGCGCTACAGTATCGCGGTAGCCCCAACAGTAACCGGAAGGCGTTGTTGTACTGGACACGAAGAGCGTTGTAGGCCCTCTGCGTATGCTTGACCCACAGGCTGCATGTGTAAAACGACTGACAGTAAGCCTTAAAAAGGGTGATTTTGACCGGTCTCGTACATCTTGCAAACCTACGGGCCAACACATTGCATCGGACCGACAACGCTCTCCGTTCCCGTTCTATGTCCTGGTCATCATTAAGATCCTCGGCTAGTATGTGCCCAAGGTATCTAAAACAAGGCACTTTGTTTAGAGCAACTCCATATATGTACACCGGCGGCACTGCCCTGTGACCCTTTGCAGTAAACACCATAAACACACTCTTCTTTACGTTGTACAGGAGGCCGTGAGACAAAGCGTATCTCTCACAAACCTCAAGCAATCGCCTGAGTGCCTCGATCGCGGGACTCAGCAGCACCATGTCGTCCGCGTAAGATATGCTATTTATAATTTTACCGTCTACCGAGCATCCAACCCCTGTGCTGCTGAGTTCCTCGATCAATTGATCGAGATACAAGCTGAACAGCGCCGGGGAGGTCAGACCACCCTGCCTTACCCCACATTCCAGACCATACGTCTCCGACAAAGCACCCGACCATCTGACCTGGTTAATCTGGTGATTATACCAGTACCTGAGAAGCTCAACTATCTCCTCAGGTTGTCCCTGGTCACGTAACTTAGTCCATAGGACGTTATAATTAACCAGGTCAAATGCCTTCGAAAGGTCCAAAAATACAGCATACACAGGTGTATTCCTGCTGGTGTAGTAACTGACCGTGTGCTTCAGCGCCAAAATAGCTGTTTCTGTAGACAGCCCAGCTCTAAAACCGAACTGTGCGTCATGTAAATTGAGCTGTCCAGCCATCCTACGCTCAAGCACACTGTCAAGAACTTTTGCAGTTATAGTAGCCAATGAGATTGGTCTATCGTTCTCCTTGTCTGAGACGTCACCTGTCTTATTTTTCAGTATAGGTACAACAATCGTCCTCATCAACTCAGCAGGCAGGTATGTGTGCCTAATACACAAGTTGTACAGCATAGATAGGACCCTAGGAAGATGCGGACCGGCATGTTGGAAATGTTCTATACTGAGGTTGTCATGACCAGGAGACTTACCCCTAGTCATGGTTTTTATAACCTTCCCTATGGAAAATCGACCAGTCTAAGCTTTTGCGTACATAGTTGGTAATAGTAATTTATTTGGTCAGTACATCTTTCCGCCCACCTCACTTTATCTACTACCTTGCCCTCAAGATTTGCTGAGGTATCCGTTCGCCTCACGATCCCCAGGTTGACCTAAATACAGAGTGGTAAGTGATCTGACCAATAGGCGTTATGGTACATTTCCACCTTCTCCACTGATTTCCACGCTGCTTCAGAAACCAGGCAATGGTCAAGCCAACGTCTACTACCACAGGCATCACTCACAAAGGTAAAAGTGTCGGAGTCTATACCTAGGTTCTTATAGTCAGCATAATATCAACTCTGTTCATCACAAAAGGATAACATTTCCTGGCTAAACTATTCCCCAGGGTGCGCATTAAAATCCCCTAGTATATAACCAGACTCAACATTCTCACTCTCAAAGATAGCAGCTATTTCACTAAGACATTCACAAAACTCGGTTAAATTATCTACAGAGTTAGTCGGCATGTAAACATTAAACAATAACAAGTCACGGCCGTCGCACGTCGTCGCTTTAATAGCTACAATACGATCGCTAGCACACGGTAAAATAGTTACGCATGTAAACAACGATTTCCTCCACAACAGAGCCACACCTCCGTATGGTCTACCCCTTAGTATCCCTAGCGACGTATCCACTGCTGATTTACCAACATAGCTGAAATCTAAGTCTAAGTGACCTAGAATTGATATTTCATGTGGCAACAGCCAGGTCTCTTGCAGCGCAATAACATCCACATATTTACACAAGTTTTTTATACACTCGACCGACCTCTTTAAAGATTTACAGTTAAAACTTATCATCTTAGTAAATAAAATAACGTTAATATAATATATTTTTCAATTGTTCACATTAGTCCATTATCATTTTTCATTACAATGAAATAAAAGTATTATATCCGATGCAAGCGGTATTCACCTTTAATTAGTTATGCAATTTTTGTATTTAAATCTATAATATGTATGATTTTTGGTGTTGTAAATATTTTATAACTGTTGGATCCACCAACAGTTGCTAATAAATAAATAAAAAAATTATAATAAACTGGCTGTAATATCATCAATGGACAGTAAAAAACACGTATTGATTAATCTGAGCCCTAAATTACTAAGAGTAAACATGATATTTATAGTTCAAATGGGGCAATATAAGAATATTAAAATTGTAAGAGGAAATATAAAAATTTATGACAAACGTTTTATATAATCCAACTGACTTATAAAAGCAGGTGCTATCTTTCGGAAACTTCGTGTACCCCAAACACTTTAAAGTTATACAAAAGCTCAAAACAAAGATGATACCGACGCTTTCACAAAACTGCAGTATAACAACCAGGAATAATGCGCATATATGCTCGTAGATAACAACGATATAGCATATGACATAATTATGATATAATATGCTCTACTAAAATAACCAAATTTATTAACAGCTAGAGGAGGCTCGCTGCTAGGCCCGCACATTTTTTTTTTAATTTAACTGGTTTTGTACGATTCGCTGGGAATTTCGGGTAGTCCCTTCTTAGTGCATCCCTACACTCCCCAAGAAACATACATACATGCCAAATTGCCGCTTTTTGCGGCCAGTAGTTTTGGCTGTGACTTGTCTGTCAGTTAGTCAGTAACGGAAGAATTCCTAGTAGATATTATTTACATGTTATTATTACGTGCGTCTTTTAAGTAAACCTTTACATTATCTTAAATAATAATTGTATCAACAACGTAGCTCAGTATCTACTGTAAAATTATCATAAAAGCTCGAATTCGGCAAATGCACTGCACCATTCTGATAATGCTAGTTATAGATTTACTTTCTTCGAATAAAGGACAGTACCTAGTATGATCATACATCGGTAAAGAATCTCCCGTGTATGTAAGCAAGCCCAACAGATACACGTTTCCTGTAATACATTTCTAGCTCATGCTTCATCGTTAAGTAATTTCCCAACGGATTATGAAAAAATGCATGGTGCTGTATGAAGTTGCAGACATGCAAGTTCTGCGGCAAGTAGAAATATGTTAATAAGTTGTGTTACCTGAAGTATTAAAGATATAGAATCGTATGTAAGCAATGTGGATACCAAATCATAAGCTGTGATAATTCATTAGTGTGTGGACCTCATATGTAGATAAGTGTCTAGTGTCTAGTAGTTGAAATCTGGTATAGTACGAGTAAAAAGTGTAATGCTGGTACCGAAAGTCGCACTTTCTTATGAAGACGCTGAACTCGCTCCAATCCTCCAGCAATCACGACCGTTGCACGCCAGTCAGAAAAATTGGTATATTTATACCTAATAAAAGTCCATTTAAACGATTAAGACTAAAATATCACAAAGCATTTTTAAGCATTACGAGCCAGAGAAAGGTGTACTTTATTTCCGTTGATCGAATGTTTGTAAATTCCTAGTGACAAAAGATTTTACTATTCTTAGTGCGAACGTTGTCTTTTTAAAGAATGAAAAAATAAACTTAATTGCATAAAAAAGTAAACCGCAGATTGCGCGTGGGCTCTGAGATCGCAAGCATAAATAAAAACGGGCGTGTACATGTGAAAAACCTTATGTGGTTACTAGGGGCACAACCGCATAGCGAACACAACCGCTTATTGGTCTTTTGTCTTTTTATGTAAACTATGAATATAAAAAGTCCTATTTACCTATTACATCCAAAGGTTGCCTGGTAGAGATCGCTCTAAGCGATAAGGCCGCCCTTTGTATTTGACTCATATTGTAAAAGTCCAGTTCTTAGCGGGGTCAAAAAACGTACGCGACACCCGGAAGGTTAATAGCCGTTTAAAATTTCCTAGCTCCAGACTATAAATAGATTTAAACAAAGCGAAAGTTAATTTCGAGATGGAGGTTCGCTTATGACTTTTCTTGACACGAAAAAGTCAATGACATCTGCGAAAATTCAATGTCGTCGAATATTGTACACTCAAAAAATAATTAACTGTACTCTCTGTAAAATTAAATACTTCCATATACATATTTGTAATAATGGTAAGCAGTTGTGGATAGATGTTAAATCTCGCACTCCTTGGAGGCGGCGCTGCAGGTCACTCGTCATTCCGTGATCACGGCTGGTGTCACCCATGCCGACAGGTCGAGGCAGATAAAAGGTTGAGTTTGAAATGTAAAATAATAATTGAATAATATACCTACTATAATAGTGGAAAGTAAACATTATGTAGGACATAGTGACAAGGCAACAGTTAGTGCGATTTAGGGCATTTACATTAAATATTGATAAATACTGTTCAGAAATTGTTTAAACGGAAAAAGACATTAACCTGATCCATGGACATACATAAAAACATATAAACTTCAGTTATGACATTCATATTATTTCCTTGGTGATTTATTTTAACTAGGGGGAAAAATAAACATTTTAGTTATTAACAGACCAAGTACAATAACAATTAATTAATAACGCAACACAGTACCATTGATATCGCAGATGTTTGCGGGCGAGCGGCAGACATTGTGGGTGACATTAGTGTGTATAACGATGATGGCTAATACAGTAATAATTAATTAAACCACTGGCCCGAACATCTGCTGTCTGCGGTGATGCGTATAACGGATACCTATATAATATCTATAAACTGACGATAATTCTAAATGACCGGCTCTACTTACCAAAAATTTGCATCATGTATTTGCACATTGGCTTCAAATTTGTTTTTATTCATATAATATATACGTATATAAACTAAAGGACAATTTACGAATGCATGTACCTAATTTAGAAGTTGTAAAAGTTTCAGCTAACATTACCAAAATCTCAAGCTCATTATCTGTAGAAAATTGCCTAAATTGCCTGCCTGGTGATTACAGCCATGACGTATGCATACGCAAGATATCAAGATACTGAGACTGCCACTGTGGTCCTGCGGTGGTGTTAGCGACTGCGGATCATGAGGTCTCGGGTTCGATACCCGGGTCGAACAAAAAGTGATGGTGAGTTTTTCTGTTAGGAATTATCTAATAGAAAGTTCTGAGTCAGGGAGTTGGCGGTGTCACACCCCGTGCCTCGGAGTGCACGTTAAGCCATTGGTCTTGCGCCCAATCTCTCTCTGGTCGTGTCGCTGGTGCGTCCCATCGGACTATGAGAGTGAAGGAATAGAGAGTGCACTTTTGTGTATGCGCACACACTTGAACACTATAATATGTCCCGCACAGTAAGCAAGTCTAATATATAGACAAGTCGCCGAGGCCGAAATAGGTCGGGAGGCCATTATTATTATCAAGATACTATCGAGACTGATAATAAAATGTTTGATGTGTTGTATAATCATCTAGACTGCATAGCTGCATGTTTGATAATTAGGATGACATGAGAGAGTCTTGAAATGTATAGTATCAAAATGTGTATTTTGACGGTGGCAACACTAAATAGTATAAAAGAAAGTCTGTCTGCTGTCTGTGTGTCCCTTTGTATGCTTTAATCTTTAAAACTACGCAACGAATTTTAATGCGGTATTTTTACTAGATAGAATGATTCAAGAGGAAGGTTTATGTGTATAATACATGCATAATGTAGTAGCAGTAGCGGCGGGGCCGGGGGCCGGCAGCGCGTGCCTGTAAACATTGCACCTAAGCGAAGCCGGGGCGGGTCGCTATCCGTCTGGTCTATAATAAATAGGTGTATTGGTATTTTTGTTGGTAAGACAGTAATATCCAGTACAATGTTGTAGATAATTTGTGTCCGTTGATAGAATCTAGGTAAAATCCTCCGCGAAACAATTATATTGGCAACGCGGCAATAGTCTAGGTAATCTACAGTTTTTAATTAGTACAATGCTCCTAATGCAGGTTGAATTATTTAATGCAATTGTTCGTTCGTGAATAGTTACGAACTACTACTAATAGTCTGAACGAACTGACCTCGTTCATAGGAACGAGGTCAGTTCGTCCAAACTTCTGGTTAATCAGAAATACAGGGCGCGTAAAAGTTTACACTCCAACTTATTATAATGGAGATCGCATAGAAGTTGTATGTTATTCAGTGAGTTGACTACGCAGGTCGGACATTATGTGTATATGATAAGTAATAATATGTAATTACTTAACGTAGTATTAAATACGTTAGTATAAAATATTGATTCGTAAGTTATCGCGTTGTATCCGTTGAACCTTAAACACATACTAGGCCAGTTTGGTTTAAGAAATCAATGTAAATAAAATAAATAATAGTAATAAGCGATCTGTGCCTCCGGGTTCACCTGCTACGCCTCTTCCATCGAACCGTATTAAATCCACTTTGTAGGCTACCTTCTTCCGCAAAATTCATCATAAAATTGACAGACTGCCACACAACCTTTCATCCATTATAATCTCCCCTCTCCAGGGGTGACATTTCCAAAACATCCTTTCTTGTGTGCTAATAAAATGTTTGTTGTATTGTAGTCTCACTAGGCAATATGATGGCTGCTCTGGCCAATCAAAAGGTAACCATTTATAACTTCCTATTGAACCCGAGGGATATTTTCACTAATAGTAGCATTGCAGTAGGCACAGTGAGAGCCCGTTCTCGTTGACTGTGTAGTCTTATGAGAGGAGAGACAAAAAGGATAAGGAGCATGTTGAAGGCTTTGAAGTTCAGAGTAATTAGGCCGTCAGTTCTCTTGAGATATAGAAAATCTTTATATATAAAATTCTTGCGTTACTGACTGTCTATTGGGCGTATGGCTAAAATATATACGATATTTGATTATTGCTACCCTAATGGGCGAAAACAGTCCCACGTGGTCAAAGTCAAGTAATAAATAAAATATGTGCAGAATTATGATAAAGTTATTTTATTAATAACTTATCCTATTTAAAAATAATGACATTAATTGTTTTGGTGTACAAAAGTTGGTAACTATAATTAATTATTTTCTGAGTTTTAGTTACAACATTACACTCATTTTTGTTTATTTCGTTGTTATTATTGTTAAGCAATAGATGATAAATTAAGACATAATTTAAATGTTAGACATCTCACCAACACAGTTCCATTATAAGTGAGTATCATTATACATACTTATTTTGAATTATTAAACCATAAAATACCGCAACGAATATCAGCAACAGTAAATTAGAGCTAATCTAAAAAACTTAAACGAACTAAATGAAGTAAACATTAATATGACATTTCTTCTATAGAAAATTCAAAATTGTCAGGCATCTCCGCCTGATCAATGTGTCGTTTTCTAAAAGACGGAGCAATGAATTGTGGCTTCTCTGTCGTAACAACTGTTGTTTTTTCTTTTTCTTTGTCTTTCTTGCTTTTTTTACCCACTTTTCTCTTTGCAGCTGACAAAAACTTGTCACTCTCAGGTGTTTCACAATCGTAAGTTTTCTTAACACTGTATACATGACATGTCGAAGTGCCATTGTCCTTTTGTTCACTACCCTGCCCTACTGACTCTTTAACCTTCAATCCATAAACACTACCATCCACATTATATTTGGTTACTGTTACAGATTTAGACTTCTTCTTACCTTTCCTTTTTGTAACCTTAACTTCTTGATCAGAATTTCTCTTATGCCTGTTTTTTAGTTCATATTGTTTGTCTATTACATTTTTCTTGGGTTCAGTCGAGATAGAGCGATTGTAAGCAAGCTCGTAATGCATTTTGTAAACTTTTAGTGCCCGCTCCATACAAGCATTACATTTTTTACACTGCACATCCATAAAAACATATTCAAGATCTGACAGTAAATTTATAAGTGCTATTCCTTTAATTAACGCGTTACTCAGCTGCCGTGATTTTCGAGGATACTCAATGGAACTACTAAACATGATTTCATTGTCCTTCTCATTGTAATCTTTATTTGGTGTATCTCCTAGTCATGAAACAAAAATAAAACATTATTGTAAAGCAAACGAAGACGTAGTACAGATGTTGACCTACAAATTGCTGTAATCATATCCACAGCCGTGACATGTACAAACAAACGCATGCAGATAGATGCAGCCGTGTCGGTACACAGGATAAGCCCAAAGGTGGCAATAAAGCACTGTCGGAATCGAACGTAAACTCACCCAGCGTTTGTGGGAAGTACGCGAGGAGCGTGCACAACAACAGGGAACTCATTAGTTCCATTTGCGCGGCCCTCGTTCGAGGTGTCTCCACTGCAGCAGACAATCGTCTTACTAAAGTACGCTAACAAGCTTCGTTAAAGTGCGGAGTTTTACAAAACGCGCAATGTTGCTCACTGTCGTCTCGTCGTCTCTCCGCCTCGTTGCTCCGCTTCGCTCTGTTAAAATGTTTTTGAGTGTGCCTAGTGCGTCATAACTAAGAATTACATAAGTTGTGAATTGTTACACGTGTCGAATTAAGCAACTCTAGCGTAGTTAAAGGACATTACTTCCACTGCTGCCTTTTGTTATAGATCAAAGAGAATTGTAATTATCGAATGTAAATTAATTTACACGAATATAAACATCGCGGCAACAGAATAATATTCATTAAAATGTTGATGTAGAAATTAAATTAACTCAATAAGCACTGAAATTATCTAAACATTCGAAACAGATTTTCATATTAAATACACTTCGCCTTAAAACAATAACTGTATTGCACTGCATGAAGTTTCACAGCATTTCTGTCAAATAAATCGCTTGGCTGAACAAAGAAACGAAACCTATGTGTTAGATTGCAGGTAACACTTGAAATAATGCCGATGTGAGGTGAAAAATCTTACTTATACCCCTATGGCTGTTGACATAAGTATATGTATGTCTGCGAGAGCAATACGTGTCCATTGTTTACTCCCTCTCCCGTGTGTTTACACTCGGTCGGACCGCTAACATTCGACAATCGAATGTTTGGTAACTACCGCCTTGACTCTATCCTATTGTTACCGTGCTTCTGTGTTTACGTTATACCAACCAACGGATACCTGCATCCTCGCGATTGATTACGCTTAGAGCTAAATATTTCGGAGTAACTGAACTGCATAATTGTTTACAGATGTGCAGTGTATAGCATTTAGTGAACATGTGTGGACTAACGTAGTGTTGTGTTGTTTTATCTCAGTTTGTGATATAGGTCAGGAGTAAAGAGAAGTACTGGCGGTTTCATTTCATATTACTAAAATACCGAAAGTATTTGACTAGTTTAATAGTAAACCCGCATTGCGTATCAGTCTTTTATAGAATGTAAAGCATTCTTGGTACAAGATTGATACGATATACACAGACACGGCAAATGAAAATAGGCCAACGATAATTGACAAAAATGTTTCCTAAAAAACCTTTGTATACTAAAATGTACATACATTCTTGAGTAAACTTTAAAACCTTTTTCAGGGATATCTCGGAGAAATAATAATAAAAATAATAAATATTATATATTTATTATTATGTATCTCTTTTTCACGGCTATTCTTCTAACATGGTGTTAGAAGAATAACCGGTCCTTTGGGAGGCTTACACGGGGATATGGATCCAACGTGCAGAGGCCCGTAGAGAACTTTAATCTAAAATGGGATGGGACACATGCCGCGGAGCCTCTACAACTGCACTACTGAGTACAGCTATGGACTAGCCGCAGCAAATGTAGGACTATTGCAATGATGTGGAGTCTAATTTACTGGTTTATGGGGATGGGTGTTAAATGGACTAGTAATAATGATACTATGGATAAAAAACGGCACCTGCCAGTGATACTCCTATAGCATCCGTCCGCGTGGCAGGTGGTGACTCGCCAACTCACTAGATGGGCCCTCTCTAAACAGCCGCCCAAAGCAAACAAACTCTGCCATAAAGGCAGCCAGAGGGCAACACCGGTGCGAGTGGCTAGGGGTGTCGAGCGGTTCGGCACCGGTTTCGCCATCGCGGGCCTCGTGACAACGGAGGCCCGGAGCGGGTTTCCCCGTAGTTACGCCCTTGAGAATGACACTTCCACCCCCGAGCTAATAGCTCTTGCGGCTTCCCTCTGGCCGGCCGACCAAGGCAAGCCAGAGTTGAGAGTCCTGTGGGCACTCTTGGAAATCCACTCCGGCCAGCCAATAAAGGCAAGCCGGAGACGAGGCCCTGACCGACCCTCTGAAGCATTCGGGACCGCAGTGTCGCCACACACATTCAGCTCGCCACAAAGCTGCCCTGCGGTTGTAAGCTTTCTTTTCATCTTGTAATACATTTTTTGTTTATATTACACGATGCAGGTGATGTTTGAAAGCTGTTACTCTGCCCTCTGAGATTGCGTCAGTCTCATGATGAGATAACGGCTGCCCCAGAGGGGTAATAATAATAATAATAAATATTATATATTTATTATTATTATTATTATATTTATTAAATATTATATATATATATTTAAAAATATTTAGATGAAGATTTTTATTAAAACTTAAATATTTCAAGTTACTTAAATATGTCTTAAAATTAAAATAGGTATAAAGAAAAAGTAACTGGTTCTAAAATTACTATGCAAAGAAATATATACACAACATAGAAATAAATATATACAGAAAGAGAAAAAAAATATAATTTAGAGGGCATCATGAAATTCGTCCACATCGCCGTCAACTGGAAGCGTGTCCAGAACGCTGGCAGCATTGCCACGTTGTATGGCGATATTGAACTTCTGGGCCAAATACAACCCAGCCTTCTGGTCACGCGAGGCGTCGACCAGTCTCTTTGCGAGGTCTCTAAAAAGAGATCTCGCACTTGGACCCCATGGCCCCAACGTTTCGACCCCAAACGGCTCAAATACGTAATCCCCTACTAGGTTTGCTTATTTGCGCCGTTTGAGGGTCTCTGCTGTAGCAGCAGCAGCGCCCGCACAACCCACTGTGCTAGGAAGATGTGATGGCGCGAGGGTATCGACGCACGTTGCGTCCCATACCAAAGGCCTACCCAACTTCCATGGCAGTAAAGACATACCGTCTGGTCTTTTGCCGTCGTCGCGTACCAGGCCCTGAGGTTCAAGGTGGGCTAGAATGCCAGCGGTGACAAGAGCCCGACGAAGAATGTCATTAAGGTTGCCGTGTCGTGAAGTACGACCTGCGCTCCTGCTGCATGACAGGCCATGGTGACCAAGGCTGTCGACAGACTCTCCACAGTGACAGCGATGTGGAGAAACACATGGCGCGCCTAAACGGAGGCAAGAGGCGATGCGGCAAATAAAATATGTTAATATTTTATGAGAGAAATAAGAAATAAAGGAGAATAATAATACAATTTTATTTCAGAATTGCTTCCATCTTTTGTTAGTTACATTGTTCTTAACCTAGTGTTAGTGAATAATGTAAAGTTCTATCATTTTACAACTCAAAACTTCAGCAGAGTACTCTCATATATTATCTAGAAAAGTATCAATTTCTACAGTATATACACATCGGCTTCATAGCATCTACCCGATATTATTTTGTAGTATTTTATCTATTCCATAGTATCGTCTAGTGAGTTCATGGAAATACTATCCGCGTGACTACCACTTAACATCCCTACGTTGAGTAAACATTATCTATTATTATTTATTATTCTTATATTTGATTTTTCATACAATATTTTCCTATTTTATTTTTTCATTAGCATCTATTATGTTTTTTATTCAATAAAAGTCTTAACCTAATGTATGTAGATTTGTGCTGAAAAGGTTTCTAGCTACTGCATTTCTTTCCATACGTACTTAGCTAAATGTTACATTATTGGTCACAAATTGACTCACGAGGAACAAACATTTGCGGACAAATGTGAGTTAAAAAATCCTTGAATATCGAAATATTGATTACCAGATTGATCACTTACCAGATTCAATACTGAGTTAAATACTTTTTACACATAAAGTTCCTATTCAATTCAGTATGTCCCGGCCCTAAGTCATTGGTGTCGGTCTCAACTGATGGCTTAACTTGTTCTTAGTAACGTGTCATGTAAACAGCTTGTGCCTGAAACTCGTGTAAACAGTGATTAAGCTAGCCAGAGTTTAAACGCGTTTGACATCGAGACGTCGATATACATACTACATCTATCATATATCTACATCGTTATAGAACAAACTAACCAACTGGAAATAGGTACGGTAAATGTGTAAACGCTCTCCTAAGTTGATAGTAAGCGTAAAATAACACAAAACATTTACTTTTCACACTAGCCCGTGAACATCTGTTTTTAGTCGAGCCGTAAACAATTTAATATATTTTTTTCCACTGATTGAAAACTGATCTGTGTGATCAAAATGAATAAAATATTCAAAAGCTTCAATAGATGTTTAAATTTTTTAGGAACAACTGCGTCTTAATTTCGTATTACTCGAGGCTATTTGATATTATTTTGAAGAATTTTTAGCAATAAAACCTTTTACCAAATAGAAGAATTCAAAGTTATGACTGAAAAACAGGAGTCGTCTACATAAAGGCGAGGCGATGACGCAATCGTCAATGCAGTCGATTTCGTGCAATAATTCCGTGCAATCAGTCCCTATATACGTATAATATTTTCACGCAATAAAAACTTCTTGGAACATCTACATTTTAATGGAGATAACCACTCGTCTGAATGCATTTATCATTTCTTGGGTCTGAATCTGCGCTAAACGTTCCTCCTCGCGATTCTACTGAAATAGATGAGTGGCCGGGTTTAGTAACACATTCTTCTGTACTTCAACTCGCCTATTAAAAGTTAAACTTGTTCTAAAGACATTGCCTAGATACGGTTTCGCGTTGACAGCTGCCGAGTTCCCACGGAATTCACCTATGTGTGCACACGCGACAAGTAGCCGTTACAGACGCCCGCCTCACACAACTTCATGCCTTATCCGTGAAAAATTAGAAAAAAATAAAGAAGATGAAGCTCGAACATTATCCGAGTTTTACAGCCAGCGCTCATATTCACGTTGGTTCAAATAAAACCACCATAAAAGTGTAGCGAAGCATAAAAGCGGGGGCAAACAACTTTTTTGTAACTTATCTCGTTATTCACAAAGATGTGACTTTTACGACATAAACGGACTTTTAGGTTATTTGTATGCTACAAATATCCCAGATTTGTTCCTATGTTTGCGTGCGACGGTAAGATAAGGTCTTTTATGGTGTAGATTTCTATCGGGCGATATGTTTATGCGATTATGTTAAAGATTTACGTGATCTCATAGAGGATGAGGCGCGTCATGCGTGTGATTATTAAAGATGAAATCCATTCTGCTGAATTAGAATACTCATATCGCGACGTAAATTCTTTATTCATTTGACGGCGAAACAAAAAAAGTTTTCCTTGTACTCATAAAAATTACAACGTGTTGTTTTAGGAGATTAGATCAAGCATAGAAAGCTATTTTTAGGTCTTCTTATATAAGCCTTAGTTACATTAGTATATGACAACGATTTTAACCTTAGTGACCAAAAGACTACCGTATTCGGCTAGATATTGCTTTCTTAATCTTCGATATAAAATTCAAAGCTCGTTAATAATCTTTTTATTGAGTTCATAGAATTGTACAGTTACTTGGTATCATCTAAAAATGTAATTAATAATGCCAATAATATTTAATTTTTTACGCAGTACACTTTACACTGTTGATGAAATTTTGTATCTACTTCTTGTTGTTAAGAACTACTACAAACACTAAAAAACAATCCTGTATCACGAGAAACTTTACAACCAATCGATTGACGGACACTATGAACACCCAAACTCGTAACAACAATTCGTGTATCACACGAAGTGTTGCAGTCAAAATTCAAGTCCTGAATCCAGTTCTCGTAATTATATTTGTTTAAAATGCAGTTTTGCTCTAGTCTCGGTGTTTTATTTCTGTCTTAAATGGTATCCTCCTAAATTAATTGATGATGCAGAATAGCAATTGTGATTATAATCAAAATCAAATCACAGTAGTTCGTTACGTGCAAAAAAAGTTTCGGTGGCTGTTAAAATATGAGAATCGACCTTCTGTTTTCAAATTAAGTAGAACAAAGTATATGATTTACGAATTAATATGTAACTACGTGATAAAATATATTATGGGGTGTTAATATTTAATTGAATTGCTTTTCAAAGAATACATAATATACAGCTTTTACCTATGCTATTGAAGATGTATTGATTCCATAAAGTTTATTCGTGACTTCAATTTGATTGAGGTCCAATAAAACTGCAAGTTTAAAGTTCTATTATTACAGACTTGAAAGTTTGTGAGAACGGTTGGATGGTCGGTATGTTTTTCACTCTTTTACTCAATGCTATTTATATAATATATACACTCACGACTCTATCCCTGAAGGGGTAGGCAGAGGTGTAATATTACACCCACATTTCGCCATACAATTTTTAGGTCCCACGTAATAGAGGGCGAGCCTATTGCCGTACCGGGTACATTACCAGACTCCGTGCTACTACTCAGAATTTCCTAACGGCCAATAGGTAACACTTTGCCCAACCCGGGAATCGAACCCGATACCTCCCAATCCCACGCACACATTTATGCCGCGAGACCGACGAGGCAGTCACGCAATGCTACTAAACAGATTTTGGTGAAACTGGGTAGTAATAACATCTTATACATTAGAATAGCATAACTGATGTCCAGACGGGCAAGTTCAAGGGTAAAACAAATACATGTAATCTGAAGTTTATTAGCTACTTTAAAGAAAGTAAAATAAGATTTAATTCTCCCAACAACGCAAATACTCAGAAACGAATTCAAATAAAATAATTCAATAGACATTTAAATTTCAAACATATTGTTTTACACAGTAATAACAAAAATAAAACGCAATAAAATAATTAAAACACGGTTCACGTTTACGATTCAAATAAATTAGATAAAGTGTGTAAATAAAAATTTTAATTTCTGGCCCGAAATTGGACATAATTTTCATCGGAGAGCGGTGGAGTAGCCTTGTAACGGCGGCTTGATGCTAATCCGATGGCCCATAGAGAAAATTTAACTGATCTCATCGCTATTCAAACAGGTATTTATTACAGAGATTCGGTCATTGGGACGCGACTTTTAGTTATAAGCGGATATTTTTAAACCTGGTAATGTGATTCGCAAAAGATATCTGCTAAAATATTTTAGGCAAGTGATCATTAATTTGTATTCAAAAGAATAGAGACTTTTGTAGATGATTCAATAAAACAATTTATCACTATTATTTATGTCATAAATAGAAACCATAAGATATGTGTAAGAAAACCTAACAGTAACAATTGCTTGTTACTCCATTTTTAACCTCCGACGCAAATAGAGGGGTGTCATAAGTTTCATCTGTATGTCTGTTTGTCACATCGTAGCTCATTAACGAAATGACCGATTATGACGATATTATGACGGTTTTTTTTATTTGAAAGCTAACGTGATCGACGGGTCTCGGCTACAATTTGTGAACACTTATTAATACGTTTTACTACCGAAATGGCCGCGTTGTCCTGCGTCGATTTGCAGCTTTGAGGTTACTGAAGATACTTTAGCGTAGTTAACATACTTTAACCCGAACCCATCGCGATCATCCATCCTTGTGTTAATCGGGTATACAAAGCTTTTACCAGTGAGGCTGAGTTCCACTTTCTAATCTAATTATAATTGAATTAA
This sequence comes from Euclidia mi, assembly GCA_944739405.2. NCBI lineage: Eukaryota > Metazoa > Arthropoda > Insecta > Lepidoptera > Erebidae > Euclidia > Euclidia mi. Next base: position 63,859,894 of record OX123181.2, on the reverse strand, counting down.
TATTATCTTTTGCACAGAGAGAATGTTGTCTGACCTTCGCCCTTAGAGCATAGCCACATACGATGGTTTAAGCAAGTCGATCTCCATCTAAATAGAGGTAATCGGTACACGTCATGTTAAAACTTAATGCATAATATTCGAGAAAAGTTAAAGCAAAAAACACATAAAAGGTACAAAGATAGTCATAGCGGGAACACGCACCTACTTACTACAGAAACGATGTACTCATTTCAAGTAGGTACGTAATCCATACGTAATGACTAATATTAGCGCCGTACGAAACCGTGTCCTACATTGACCGATAGCTATTATAAATGACCGAAGCAAATATTGTATCCATGTCAGCCAAATAAATCACTCCTTTCGATCTAATCTAGGGCACATTCAGTATGTATTGGAAAATATATTTGTTACCAGTATTTCTAATCAAGTTTAAGCACCGGCAATAAATTTTATTTTGTACATCGACATAGATTTTGGTACTGGTATATTGAAAATTTAACGTGCCGCTTATTAATGTAACAATTTATATTTTTTTTTAACCTTCGCTGCCTTCATAAATTTTTGTACTAACTTATTTTTTGTTAATTATTTGATTTATGGGTAAAGTGATTTTAATTTATATTTATGTCATACGAACCTACTAGATTACATTATATCTTCTTGGGTTTACGCATTACACATTGAAATTAAACTACAGTGTATGGATTTTATCGCGTTGTATTGGTTTCACTGAGATTTTACATTTAAACCGAATGATCTAGAAACTACATTTTTTTATTTGTTACTAGCCGACATTACGAATTCTTTACAGGATTCATGGTCACGACTGGTGTGATATATAACTTTTTCTGGAATGTATAAGTTATCTCAAAGTACCCGAACATTTTCCAACTATTGGTGTTAATTTTTACGCAGAATGAGCTCACAGTATTCTTAGATATTCTGGTGACTTTGTCCTTCTTGGGTTTCATTAGCCTTATGACACGTTCTCACGCTGAAGGAACATTCCAGCCATCTTCCCTATTAAAATTAGGGTGTTTTTTAATTTCAATAGCCTCACGTATTATCCTTGGAAGAAAACGGTGTTCTTTTGCTATTTGTGGTTCATCAAATCGCAGATAGTGGTTGGTTCTTTGTTCTACATGTTCATACACAGCAGACTTTGTTGAGCGTTTATGTTTGATGTCAGCTATATGTTCTTTAAGTCGAACGCCTATGCTTCTCATGGTTCTTCCAATGTATGAGAACCCACATGCACAGACTATTTTGTAGACACCGGACTCTTGCAAGGGCAACTGACACTGGACTGATGGTAAGAATTGACATATCTTCGTTGGTGGCTTGTAGTAAATTTTGATTGATGCTCGCTTCAAGATGTAGCCAATTTTGTTCGTCACGCCCTTGATGCATGGAAGGACAGCAGGTTGTCTTTCTAATGTGGCTGTTTTTTTTTTCTGGGATCTGTGACGGTGGCGCGCTGGTCGGAGCTTGGTGTCTTGCAGAACTTGCTTGACATGTTGAAGCTCAGCGTCCATGTTTTTTTTTTGCATGAAATGTTAGTGTACATTATTTGACTTTAAAAAATTGTTAGGACTTAAAGAAATTTATTCTCTAACAATTATTTGAAAACATGTTTAAATATTATTTATAAATAGTTTTTTTACTAAGCGTGGATACGTACTCGCACTAAGCGAAATAAAAAGAAACCGTCTGCCAAATTGTACAGCTTCACAAAAACACTTCTCGACTCCGCAAGTTGCTTGACAGATGACGGGCAAGTTTAAAGGTTAAGGAAAGCTATTTTATCATGTCTGGTTACAAAGTCTGAGGGTAATGCAGATTTACTTTGTACCGAAATGTTCGAGAATATTAAGTTAAAGTATTATACTCATATCTATCACACATCCCACATTTTATTGGAATCCTCGAAACTTTTTCGATAATTTTGCGTTAGGACTAAATTGATTTAAATTCATAATTTTACTTTGCAAGGCCTGTATAAATAGTGTTTGTTTATTGAAATAAGAAATGCTCAAAGGTATTGTTGACGCTGAGAATCTATTGACTGCAAACACTAAAGACCTCATTCAAAATGAAGGGCTACATATAACAAGACACTTTATCATCATCATCACCAGCCCCTTATACTGTCCGTATGCTGGGCACGGGCCTCTTCTCACAATGAGAAGGGTAAGACGATAGTCCACCACGCTGGCGAAGTGCGGGTTGGCAAACTTCACATGTCTTTCGACAACATTATTGAGATCTCTCAGACATGCAGGTTTCCTCACGATGTTTTCCTTCACCAACTAGCAAGCGATAATTAACAATTTAATACGCACTTAACTCTGAAAAGTCATTGGTGTGTGCAGTGGATTCGAACCCGAGACCCTCTACGTAGCAGTCTGTCGGTCTCTCCACTCGACTATAGCTACACGTAACATAACAAGATACTAAGGCTTTACAAAAATATTGAAATAGGTTACGTAAGTCGGCAGAGCCATGATTGCTTGATCGATCAAACACCCTCTACGTCGTAGTAGAACACAATGGTGGTATACCGCCGGATTCAATATCCGCTCTATATCTATGGATTTGGGAAGAAGAGATGAATATTTAACATAAGCTCCATACTAAATATGTCAAATAATCTTCAAATCTATGATGGTCCCAATGGACCAGCCGTTAGTCGGTAGAAGACCTCTACGGATCATATGATATGATACTACTTAAATAGTTTACATATTATAAGTAACACACTTATAAAACTAGGAGTAAACGTCGACCTTACCTTCAGGCCATGTTTAATAATATGGCTGCAATGGCTTAGTTTACAACCACACAGATGAATTTTTATGACTTTACAATCAGTAGTATTACAATGATGTAGCAATTACCGAATGTATGCAAGAAAAATGCCTGTCACAATCTTAAACGAGGTCAATCGATTTAAAGGTTATACTTATAATCCTGCAGTGGTTTTACATTATAAACTAAGCCTATATTGTAAAGACGGTGCGTCTTGCCTCTGGTTGGGGCAGCGTCTCCTTTTTGTTGCCTTAGGTTGACGCAAGTTTTTTTTTTTTATATTTTACCTTAAGAAATATTCCTATTAGTCGTGTGGCAAAAAACATAACTGTTCTAATGAAATTAAAGTTTGAAGAATCGAGAAAAACGTATAACGCACGTGTGAGTTATAATCGTGTACTTTCACAAACAAAATCATGCTATGTTATAAATGGTATCAAAAACGTATCGGTAAGTTTATATTATTTACTATCCAATCAACTCTCTTCAGACTGGGAGCTCAATAGTCAAATGCCGATTTGTCATTGAACTACCAATTCGTCTATCAAAATAAACATTTATAAAAAAATATGTTTACAAAAATTCTCCTAAAACATACCTAATTGTTGACGTATTTATCTCACTATGGTTATAATCAGCTTTGTGTAAAAAACATTAATAAAAAACATACAATCGATGTATAATAACATCTATTGTTAACCACCATTATTAGGGTCTTAACCCTGTTTAGATACATACAAATGCTAACCAGAATAATGACAATAACACCTGCAGACAATAGTGATTAGATTACGTAACCGAATATTTTTTTATAAACAAATATAAATAATTTATATATAACTAGAGGACGCCAGCAGCTACGCCTGCTCATTTTTTTTAAATTTATCTGTTTTCACCGATCCCGTGGGTATTTCGGGAAATCCCTTCTTAGTGCACCCCTACGGTCGTCAAGGAGCATACATGTCAAATTTCAGCTTCCTGCGCCCAGTAGTTTTGGCTGTAGCTTGTCTGTCAGTCAGTCAGTAACGCAAGGATTTTATATATTAAGATATGTAAATAGCCATCGTAAGTAAAATATGAATACTTATTTGGATTAATAAATAATATTAATTTATATTATGTTCATGTTATTATGTATATAAAAGCTGATGCTGAATGTTTTTGTTACAATATTTTGCCTCTAAGGTCGAGATCATAATATTATTAGAAACGATTATAATAATATTAGTCACAATAATATATTAACGATCATTGAGTATGCGCAGTAGTCGTGACGCATGTCTTTTGGACACAGCATACGTGCCGTGGAAACCCATTTCAAATAGAAGAGAGTGCAACACAAGAATTTATTGTCCAATCTCTGATTGTAAATACATGCATGGCTTTCAGGAGGTTTTTAGAGCTCCACTAGCGTCTGCACTATTCAGTAACGATTTCATAGTATTCTCCGTGTGAATCGTAGTATTTTTCTTGTAAAAATGCAGTTTGGGGCTATTCTACGAATCATACCATGATGAAAATTAACCATAAAGAAATAACATGAAATAGACCTCGTCGCCCATCGTAAAGTAATTGCTTCAACCATGGACCAAGTTAGTAAACTAAGATTAAGAAAACAAATCAAAGAAAAATAGAGCAGTCCTTTTCAAATAGTATTAAAATATTTAAAAGTCGTACAAATACAATGTCCTTTTACTAAACTGTAACCCAACTCGGTCGAATTGTAAAGAATAGCGACGTTTTTACGATTTCTGTTTTGCTGCTATGCTGAAAGGTTTTCTGTCTATTGTGTTTATTCGTCACTGAAATATTGCTATGAACAAACCTAATATTGCACCAATGGGTGTGCACATACACACTGTATTACAGATACACGTAACATCATCTAATGAATAAGTTTCGCTATACCTCCATGAATAAGTTAAAATTACTACAATACTTTGTTCAATCCAGAAATATAAATCAAAATCTTGCTCAGCTCTTACATTGTTTCTGCATCTACACAGCTAAGGACGCATGCTAAGTGATATGTTTTGTAGTGGTAGGGCAGCCCTTTTCTATTCTCAAATATCTGGTTCACCTAGTAAGAGTCGGAGAGGTGCTACACTCGGGTTTTCTAACTTAGCTTTCCTCTACATGCATTTCACTTTAATATTTTTGTGAAACATACATGCGTTGTTGATCATACCCCTTGTATCTATTTCCATTCGCTTGTACGCAGGCCACCACCCCATATCATCCCATGGGTGTCGTAAGAGTCGACAGAGGGTGCTCCCTCTGTCGGCTCTTACGATTATGCTGAGAATAGCACTGTAAGAGAAGGAAAACTTGATACAAACCCTATACCAACTCGTTTGGCCAGCGTGGTATAGTTGGCCAATTCCTCCTTTCAAAGGAGACGTCTAGTCTAGCAGTGGACTGTTAAAGGCTGATGATGATGTACGCAAGCCAAAAAAATCGAGGAGTATTCTACCAGATAACCATCAGGCAAGTCGTATATATGCTTGACACCAGATATAGAGAAAGATATAAAATATCGCGAACCCTTTTCACAAATAAAGAGAATGCTATTGATTTTCCTAATATACTGACACCCTGGCTCCTAGGATATACAAGTAACAGTTGTATCTGAGAGAAAATGTCACTATCTTGTTGATAAGGGTACAGCGATCTATCACTAGTAAGTACTACTATAAACTTAAAACCTCGTATAATATATTTTAACCTTCAGATCTCTAGTATGTACATTATTCTACTTTATTTTTCTAGCAACCTACTTGAGCTCGCGGCTTTACTTGCCTAAAATTCTATTCACTCAGTTAATAAGTGGTTAAAACTTACCTCACCCGAATGGTAAACGATTCAATACCTTAGATGTCACATTTTACTGTAGTATTGATCTCTGAAGCTCTTTAGTAATGATGTGTTATACATGTATTAATTCACGACCGGTTGACGCAGCGAGAGTGTAAGCGCCTGCTACGCCGGGTTCGATTCCTGCTCAAGCCAAACATTCGTGTGCATGAAATGTCATGTTGTGTCAATGTTTGTCATGGTTTGGGTGATTATATGTATTATATATATGTATATACAAAAAAGTATATATGTATGTTTATTTATTATCTAGTACTCATACATGGTACAAGCTCTGCTTAGCTTGGGACTAGATGGTGATGTGTGTAAGTGGAGTGGTCTTAATCTATCCCGTCCTCAGGGAAAAGTCACTGTTTTAGTGGAAGTTTACTAGTTTCTATTGGAGAAAACCGTGCAAAAATCTGTTAGGTAGTTTTGGGTCTATCGCGTTCATACTGACAAATAGAGGGAAATTGCAATCAAACTATGTAAGTATTTTAATTTTATTCTTTATCTCCTTTAGTGCCTTACAGGAGGAAATGGTTGAACATTATATATTTCGTGATTAGAAAAAAATCTCATTAAAGACTTAAAAATGAGGCACTAGTTAATCGACATTAACAAGAAATAAATATATTAAAATTATACTTTATAACTTTAAACGTTGAATTACCACGGACAATTTTTAGTCATTTTCGTGCTTAACAACCTCTTATATATTTAGTTAAATTATGAGTAAAATTATAATTAATTTGTATAGTAATTAATTAAAATGTTTTAATAACAGAAATAAGACGTTATATTTTTAGTACTGTGTAGAACTATTAATGTTTCTCTTTAACTACAAATATTTCTCCAGACGCCCGTAACTATTTATTTTCACCCCAATTCATTTAGCAAATAGAACTTATTTACTCAATTTAACGTTAATTAACATAAGGAGTTATTTTAAAAAAACGGAGTCTAAAAGAGAAAAAGTTTCATTAAAATTTAAAAACAAAACGTTTTCTTTTTATTTAGGTCGTCTAGTATTCTGATTTGGTGGCATCTGTAGCGACCAACCAACGATATAGTTCCTCCCGTCGTCGTTTTTTGTATTTTTACATCAAAACCTGTATCAAAATTGACTACTTTAATAATATTTAAGAACATAACATCGTTCTTCCGTGTGATTGTGTGGCCAACTCTGACATAGGCTATAATCCACCCAATAGCCACTAACATGATCTAACTATTCCTGCCCTGAAATGAGAAACGGGATTGCAGTTTCACTTGCTCTCCAAAGCAAGGGCTCTGATATGTAAAAGCCACGAAAAGCAATCACCCATCCAAGTGTAAACGTTGCTTAACGTGCCGATTGCTTGCAGAGGGCGAGCCAAGTCACGCTATGAGCGCTACATCATAATATAAAACAACTTTAAAAAAATAGATACTGTTTGAAAAGAACAACAGAATACTTGGAGAACGACAAAGTTTTTTCCAGTTTATGGATTAGCTCAGTACGTTCACTGCATTAATAATGAGACTAAATTCCTGCCAACTAGATACGCTGAAATATCGTTAGCTTATTCGGATTACATTGAACATCATCGTCGGATTAGCTTGTACTAGTCTTCAATTTTCTCTTCTGTTGGAATGGCGCATTTAATGGTGAACTCACAGCTTACGTATGTGTTTATTATAACATTGTCAAATTATTTTTGTTTTTGACTGTTTGAACATAGGCTAGAATATTTCTGTGTTAAGATCTTTTGTCTTCGAAATTATCTTTTCATCATCTTATCACTGTGTCAGTTACGAGCCAAGGTTTTTACCTTTTAGCCCGAGATCTGTTTTCCCAGTACCTATACTTTTTCTAATTCTCACAGTCTTCGACATCCGTGGTGGATCCTTGCGAAGCTCCTTGATAACATTATGATACAATTATAATAGCAAATTAAGCATTCACGATACCTATTTGATAGTAAAGCATGTAGACATTTACTTAAGTCAATAAGTAAATTGTATTTGCCGAGATATATTCGTAGATATGATTTATTGACTACGAAGACAATAAGCAAGCCTCCAAAGTCCACCAGTTGAAACCACTACAATATTGACAGCGTCGACAAGTAATCTATCAGGAAGAAACAATATTTCATTATTAGATCAGACGGCAGTATCCACAAGTGATTGATACAAAAAGACGACTTAATGTATTTAAAGTATCGCTTTCAAGTATCTCATATCGGTACTTTCAATTTTGTTTTTAAAATCAGTGAAGAAATTAGGGAAAAACAGACAACGTTAAAAAAATTCAGACGAAACTACGTTTTAAGCATACATACACATACATAACGTCACGCCTTTTATCCCCGAAGGGGTAGGCAGAGGTGTATTTCTACACCCACTTTTCGCCAGATATACTTCCCACCTATTGCCGTACCGGGCACATTTCCAGACTCCGTGCTGCTACTGAGAATTTCGTGACAGATAATCCCAATAACACTGCCCGACCCAGGAATCGAACCCGGGACCTCCCGATCCCACGCGCATATTTATACGCCGCGAGACCAACGAGGCAGTCGTATAGGGTTTGATGTCGAGTTTTCCGTCTCTACGCAAAGATAGTATTTGCATCGTGTTGTCCCTTAGTCGCCTTTTACGACACCCACGGGAAAATAGGGTGTGGTGATACTTGTATTCTATGCCGTCAACCACACGGCAAGCACTATTTTATTTAATTTAAACTAGCGAGTCCCCTTATACTCGCGTTATTGCCTGCATCTTAGCTTCACATTCGAAACTTGCTTTACTTTAAAATCTCATAAACTTCTGTGACAAAATTATCTATATGTCGTATTAGGACTATGTGAATTGCCTATCAAAATCATGTTAGATGTGTCCAAAGATTACAACCGACAAACGGAAATACCCCATACATAAACCAGACAAAAATCTACGAATACATTGTTTACGTCTTGGTAGGTATCATAGTAATAACGATAAGCTCTTAATAAAACCTTGCTATTTTAAGTCACTGAAAAATACTTCAGTTTTATTCATGTGTGTAGTCGGTACCAAAATATCACAAAAAACAACTGCGATTAAAATAGTTTCTTACAAGCATAACAATATGAAAAAGTGGCTGAGCAATTATTATATTACAAGTTTAAAACTTTGGATACTCTAACTAAGTGATACCTAATATCATTATTAACATTAAAAGTTTTAATACTCAGATTAAAACGTGGAGTTCATTAATCCGATTCAATCAAAACTACGTTAGTACTATTAATTATTCTGTGTCAAAACATTGATTTCAGATTTAGTTACGATATGATTTGGAACGAAAACATTCAATTTCCAATTAATTTTAATTAATTCATTCATTAAAGATATTGTTTCGAATATTTATCTTTGACAACATTAAATTAAGTAGATATTTATAACATGTATATTATTTTAGATGTTAATTGGAGAAGAACATCTAGTAACGCGGCTGAAAAGAGTTGTACTACAATCAACTGGCGACTGACTTTTTCACAAATGCTAGAAAATATGCTCATGGGACAGATGAAGATTGTTTTATGGCAACTTGATATTTTGAGAAGGCGGATGTAGCCAGGTGACTAGAGATTGAAACGATTTCTGTGAAAGGTAAGTACTTCATAATTAAATTCAAGTTAAATCCCCCTCCCCGCGTCACAATCCATCTTCCGCAGACTATCAAATCGCTCTTAAACTACGTTTCCGTTTAGTAATATAAAACCGAAAACTAATATTGGACACGATCGAATAAAAGTGTAAAGAAACGAACACGAATAGCACGATGGAAGAACGGTTTGAATCAACCATCTCTTGTAGTACAAAGCCAGAAGTCCGTCGTAAATACAATCCTTACAAAGTAAGACGCACCTAAACGTAAGCGTTCTATTCGATAGGAAGCTTACTGAACATGCATTTTCCTACGAAACTATAAATTCTTTCGTCATTTTATCGAAAGGTCATTTATTCGCCTTATATTGCAGACGTGCGAGCGCAGCCACTTAGATTCCTCCCAGACAAACCATTGCTGTTTCAGCTTACTTTTATTAAACGTTCGACTTTATGGATTTTATTTTAGTAATAAAGCAGTCACTGCTATAATGTCAATGTATGATTTACAAACAAATCAATTTGATATTTACATAACAATAAAACGTTTTATTGATTTGTTTTGTGTTTAATATTAAATCCGTTTTATGCAATGTGTGTGTTTTTCTGTTTCTTTTCTTCGAAAGATCAAAGCAGAATGGAAGCAGATCATCACAGATTTTTTTGTAGTCCGCGCGCGGTCGAGAAAACCTTAAAATAACATCCCAAAAAACAAATAATAACAGAATACAAAGCCAACTGTTTTGCAGTGACTTCACAAAAGCTTTTAGTGGTCATTTTTAAGATGCTGAGAAAGTAGGTAAGTTATTATTTTCATATGTACTTTATCACTAAAAAGTTTCATCGCAAAACCAAAATCAACCTATAAATCACAACCAAGTTTATCTGAATTTATGCAAGACACTTTGAAAAATCTTTCACGGAAGACGATATAAATCTCTTAGCATAGATTAAAACGCAGTAGATGGCGGTTTCGAGCCAGTCCGTCTGAGTGATGCCTTGCACACAGCGATCGCAAACGGCGAATCGGCACTAATGCATTTTTTAAATTAAGTCTCTCCTAAAAATCATAAATCCGCTTCGATCAGATTGATGCTCTGCATTATTTGTGCGAACAAGTGCTTAAAGCGACGTGTTCTATTGTTAGAAATACAATTATATATTACCACGCGTGTGGCGTATAGTTAAAGTAGCCACTCAGCTGTTGAGCGGTGCATCCAGTGTTGTGGATATGATCCTTTAAACAATTTGTAATATCCACTAATAGCTATTCTAACCTCGATTTGCGTTATTTATTGGAATATTTAGTCCTTCACGTGGCAAGATTTATCCGCAAGGTATTTTTATAGAAGACAGCCCTTTATAATATAAAGTAGCATTATTATTTGTGTTAAATAAGTCTACCTGCGACAGTACGTGCGGGCGCCTATTATATTTTCTAAGAATTATTTTGATTTGTAGGTACTTTACATATATGTAAATACTTAATTTGCCTTTGGCCGCCATTTGTATGTGTATTTAATTTAAGGTTCCTTAAATTGTTTTATATAAGTGTAGAATGAAGTATAAAATAAATTAATGAAAAGCTAAATATAAATATTTAGCCCGTCTCCATCATCATTTTCAAAGAGGGTAAACTGTTTCTTATTTTCTCTCCTATTCTGTGTACGAAAATTCTAACAAAGATAATTATATTAATAGTTTGAAGAATGATAGGTCTTGCTATTTCATTCATTAAGTCGTTTAAGACCGTTTATTTACTGAATTATGCATAAGAATAATTCTTTAAAGTATTAAATAAAGTGAATAACATTGAATGGATACATCTAAATTGGTTTTGATGATCGAAATTGCAATCTTTATTTGTTCTTCAATAAATGTGTATTTTATTTTCTTATGTATTCTGTTATTCTATGTCTGTTCATTCAAAGGGCTGCTAAATAAGATGAATTGGTTTTCGAACGATATTTGAGCCTGCATAGCTTTAGCCAATGATGTCATACTACGATTATTTCCATAATAAATAAAACTAGAATCCATCATTATTTAACTAAGTTACTAAAACACGGTCTCAATAAAAAAACTTCTTAATACTATACAATAATTCATGAATGAATTATTGTATAGTATTAAGAAGATCACTGATTTCAGCATGAATCCGGAACGCCTTTACCAGAAAAGTATATGGAGAGACTTAACAGTACATGGGGATAAAAGGCGTGAAGTTATGAATGATTATGAACGAATGTATGTACTGTTGCATTTCGTTCTGTGAGTGAGAGTGCCGGACGCCGCATTTCCTTATCTTTCTCCCTCTTCTTGCTCCTACCCCTATTCATTTTCCCATCCAGGTCGACAACACAGTTGTGACTCCTCTGGGGTTGCGGGTGTCCATGGACAGCAATAATCGCTAACCATCAGGCGACCTAGCTGCGCGTTTGCTTCCTCTGCCATAAAAAAGCAAATAGAAAATCTTTATTTGGTATATAATTATGTACATGTATTATAATTTATCCTACCTATATTATGTAGGCAATATCATCATTATAAGTATTTGTTTCATCATAAAGACTGTGTAAGTATAGCTTACGCTCTCTCGTGAATTAGTTAGTGCTCTTTGGCCGATATCTTAATAAACTTTATTTGATTGTAGTATTCACAAAAGTATTAACCTTATAAACTTCAAAAATTATCCTCCAGGGAGAGTATTATCATTTCAAACGAAATAAATACAACTAAGTCAAATAAAACAAATGTTTATTTCAATGAGAATAAACCCCTTCACAAAAAACAACACACTTCACGAAATAATGTAGTCAAAGTGACTTATTTTTCCTCAACACGATTTTAATGCGTGGGTCACTGACTGAATAAAATCTTTTTAAATCCATACAGACAAAAAACAACCTTTAAAATATATGGCAGATGGCGCTGGGCACAATGATGAATAATGTAATCTAATTGTCTCGGCAGCTGAGCTTTGACATGTATCGTAGCTTTCATATTAACATTTTCTTCTCCAACAACGTATATTATAATATTCTGTGATCATAAAGAGTTCATTGTTATCCTCTAGACCAGTATTAAATCTACTACGAAATTCATTTTGGGCCGTATGAGCAGTCCCTAAACTGGACACATGAGACCATTGAAGTCAACTCAAATATACATTACTTTTACATTTTACCTTCATTTTGTGTAAAAAATGTCTTACTGAAATACACGTAAATTACTTTAATATTTTGCCTTTACTTTGATTGAAAAAAATCTTCGTTACATACAATATTGTTGACGTGGGGAAATATAACATAATTTGATTTGAACTCCATTCTTACACCTTCATTAATGTGATGCTGATACGATCTCTGTTTGAAAATATCAAAGAATTTTACGTATAGAAATATAGATGAAAGGCGTCATATCATTATAAGGAATGTTATTTCTATTACAGTCCTGTTCTTTTATAAAATACATGTGTATTTACTATGGATTAAAGCAGCGATTGCGTGCCGAGACGCAAATAAAATGCCACATACGCAGTTTCAGCCAAGCACCTTACTTATTATAGTAAAGTGCATATGCAATCCTATTAAATATCGTCCGTATTTAACGATTTATTCCTATATCTTGAGAAGTCTGCATTGGGTACAAAAATAAATAAAAGTCCATTATAATCCATGGCACTCGTATAACGTGTACCCACACGGCGTTGTCGTACAAATACGGGCGCACGTGTGTTTGTCGGCAGAAGCAGACGGCTCATGTCTAGCAACGCATCGTGAAGTTATAACTCTTGATAGATTGAAAATTTAATTCCGTACACAAAAAACTGAAGCATTCCGTTATAAAAAGTCCCAGGTCGCCAGATCTTCATTATTTTGGAATCAGTGAGGTAGTACGACCCCGGATCTATATAACTATAGGTAAACCTTTCAGGCAGTGATGTGCATAAAAGGGAAGGTAATTAAGTTCTCATTTTATTGATAAAAACGATATGTTCATGTTTTATTCTATCAAATAATGTTGATATATGAGTAGATTGTATAATGAATATTAATTTATGATTTATAATTGTCTGGTTCAGCGGGGAACGTTGACGTTGTGATGAATCGTTGTAATTTGACCGTCTGGACTGACCGGCACTCAATCTTCAAAACTTCCACGTCAGTTCAAACATTCTAATTAATGTGTTGAACCCGCAAAAGTTCTGAATGCGAACCGTTAATCTAGATTATAGAGATATATTTGGATAGACTTTTTGTTCCCAGACAAGTGGTTTATGTGCCAAGTAAAACTGTAGAGTCATCGAATTACTTAACCACTGAATGCCTATTTAAACAATCATTCACCAATAGAGCCTCGGCATAATTGTAATCGATTTTTTAATGAGCACGTTTCTTTGAATATTTTACTTGCTATTCGAGTAAACGAATTGAAATATTGGAGATGATCTTCTGTTCTCAGAAATGAGACTCGAAAAAAAAGCAATGAACCCGACTTTTTCTTTTGCACACGGCAATAGGCTACAGTAACAAGCCACCCCGCGCTTTATACAGTAATCGTATTTTGGCGATGTTGATCTTGAAAAACAACTTGAAGGCTCTTTTCTTATATGTGCTCGCTCCAAAATCTGCAAACTCTATGCGTGAAATATAGGTTATAGAACATTTTCTACCATGCGTGTCTTATTAGTATATAACAAAGTAGCAGGCGATTAGGGTTGTGTTTATATGGCCCAATATTATATATGATATTATTTACATGCTGGTTAAAATCGGATACCATTCACGTGCGCTAGATAAACTCTATCAAACTTTCGCGGTAACGATTTTTTATACCTATTACGTTGTTACGCAATATTTTTTTTTATTTATAGACTCACGCCTGTATCCCCGAAGGGGTAGGCAGAGGTGTAATATTACACTCACATTTCGCCAAGAATTTTTAGGTCCCACGTAATAGGGGGCGAGCCTATTGCCGTACCGAGCACATTACCAGACTCCGGGCTGCTACTGAGAATTTCCTAACGGAAAAACCCAATAACACTTTGCCCGACCCGGGAATCGAACCCGAGACCTCCCAATCCCACTCGCACATTTATGCCGCGAGACCAACGAGCAGTTATTACGTAATAGGTATTAAAAATTGGGCAAGTGCGAGTCGGACTCGCGCACGAAGGGTTCCGTACCATCATCTATAAAAGAAAATCACGTTCGTTGTATGTATACTTAAATACTTCATAAGTGTCTACCTGTTTATTAATATCGAGTCACAAATTGCTTTAAAATTACGTTTGTTGTATGGGAGCCCCCCTTTATTATTTTCTTTTTTTAAATTTAATTATTTATTTTGAAAGGTAACGTACAATTACATATTCTGTAAAAATTTAAAGCGTCTACCTGTTACAGTTAGTAATTTTGAACAAAAAATACGAAAAAAAACACGTTTTTTGTATGGGACCCCCCCTTAATATTTTAATTTTTTTATTTTTAGTATGTGTTGTTATAGCGGCAACTGAAATACATAATTTGTGAAAATTTCAGCTTTCTAGCTATCATGGTTTATGAGATACAGCCTGGTGACAGACAGACAGACAGACAGCGGAGGCTTAGTAATAGGGTTCCGTTTTTTACCTTTTAGGTACGGAACCCTAAAAATCGTTACCAGAAATCGAAATCGTAACCAGAATCGTTATGAAGAAGTACAGCTGAAACAGTGAAATGCCAATAACACCGGACTAAAGTTTCAAATCTGCCTTAAAAATATTTTGCAATACTTATGCGCCATTTCCATTTTAAAAAAAACCACTTCAATCGCGTATCGTTAATATCAAGCTACAATTTATAGAACTTACAATATCTATATTAAATATGAATAAAGTTTTGTGTTAAAGGATAGAGGTCGTGCAAGGATCAAGAAAAGTGAACGACAGAAAAGAATTGAAATTTTCTTCAGACTTTATAAAAGGCACTTGTGTTTGCCGGAGTCTCATATAGGAAGATTGAACTTTGACCTATAACGTCGCGATTATAATAAAATCTGTTTAACATAGAGGAGTGGTCTTATTTACGGGCTTGCTTAACGAAGGCATCAACAAGTGGAACTTTCAAGTTTTTCACTTATATATCACTCTAATAAGTCTAATTCATTTTAATACGAAAGGATAAAGTCTTTAAGAATAAAAATAGGTACTTTTGTATGATTCTCAATACATTTCTGTATAACTGCAATTTTGCTACTAACAAAAAGTTTACGTATAGGCCAATACAATATTTGAAGAAAAAGCCTTGTAAAATACTAATATTATTTTGACTAATTTTGTGTGGTGTACTTGTAGCTCCTAGACAAGTTTATGTTTACGTAATAAGATCCTTATTAAGCCTAAATTATCTTGTAGTTGGTATACTAATTATGCATTTATTCTCGGCCAAAATTTGATAACAAATGATACGAGACAGACTAGTCTTTCGTAAATATTTATAAGATGAATACGAAAAAGGCGAGCAAGTCATAAATAAAATGCCTGGGATTTATTTCTCTGAGAAATTCACTTAATAATTTTAGTGTCAATTATTAGTCTAAATTGACTTGCAAGATGACCACCTACCTACATTTGTTTCAAATATCAACAACTACATACCTTTCGTGGTATGTAGGTATTCAGAAATACAATGTAAAGTGTTGATGACTACGAAAGTTTAAATTCCAATAATATTAATGTCTTTAGATTTTGTCACGATTTAACCATGATTACCGATATCCAATCCAATCCTTCCATATAGATATTATCATACACTTCTTAAAATAGCTACATACGCCACTAATAAATCATTCCAATATATCATCATCATCATATCAGCCAAACGACGTCCACTGTTGGGTATAGGCCTCCCCCAAGGTTCTCCACACAGACCGGTTCCAATATATATATCGATACAATTACTGTGTATTGGCAGAGATACGGTTTACATGTAATATGAGGCAGGATCTCGACAACATTTCACGAGTATAAGTAGAGATTATTGGCACATGGCAACACTCCAAGAAATATGTCCATATTAGGTACTAAATGAGAGCGAATTAGCCTTGCGGACCAGATACTATATTTGTGTGTATTATTAACTATAGTCTGTTCAAGATACGAAAAAATAAAAGGTAAACAAAGAAACCAATGATTTTCAAACTTAATAAGTTAGCACAACAACTGATAGGGATAACCCGACCTAATTAAAAATGGCCCCCTGTCATGCGAAATGGTTACTTTGGGTGTAATGCATAAGTTGACAGGATAGCATATACATTGACATTTTACAATCATTGGCTTTTTAGGTTCTTTATCATGTAAAATAGTTAATTAGCATAAACAATACATTTAAAAAAATATTCGTTATAATATTTATGAACAATACAGGAAAAATAATAAATATGCTGTACCAATCATAAATTGAAGGAACAGGCGTATTTTCAAAACTAACTGAATCTTTTGCTTGGAGTATTTAACTTAAATCTGCTTTTGTTGCGAAGGCGACATTAAAAGAACCATTTTATGGTTTGTTGACATTTTACTTTTTCGTATCTTGAACAGACTATAGAGGAGCACACGGTTACACCCGCCTTATTTAGGGCTGCTCACCGGTGGTTCATCGCATAATGTTATATAGCCTAGCCTTCCTCGACAATTGGGCTATCCAAAACAAAAATAATTATCCTGTTGCTCCTAAGATTAGCGCGTTCAACGAACTAAACTCTTCTGCTTCGTACGCGTCAATTTCGTTAAGATAAAATGTTTTCAACGAACTCCTCAAGGAAGATACATGCCAAATTTCACCTACTTGCGCTCAGTAGTTTCGGCTGTAGCATATCTATCAGTCAGTCAGTAACGCAACGATTTAATATATACAGATTGAAGTGTTGAAATTAAACTACAGTTTACGGATTTTATCGCGATGTATTGGTTTCACTAAGTTATTACATTTGAAACTAATGATCTAGAAACTATATTTTTAATTTATTACTAGCCGACGTTTCGAATTCTTTACAGAATTCATGTTCACGGCAGACTGAGGTGATATTTGTCTTTTTCCTGAATGTATAAGTTATCTCAAATTACCCGAACATTTTTCATCTACTGGTGTTACTATTTACGCAGAATGAGCTCACAGTGTCCTTAGGTCTTCTGGTGACTTTGTCCTTCTTGGGTTTCATTAGCCTTATGACAGGGTCCCAAGCTGGAGGAACATTCCAACCATCTTCCCTATTGAAATTAGGGTGTTTTTTAATTTCAATAGCCTCTCGTATCATCCTTGGAAGAAAACGGTGTTCTTTTGCGAGTATCTGTGGTTCATCAAATCGCAGGTAGTGGTTGGGTAGGTGGTTCCACATGTTCACACACAGCAGACTTTGTTGAGCGTTTATGTTTTATGTCAGCTATATGTTCTTTGAGTCGAATGCCTATGCTTCTCTTGGTTTGTCCAATGTATGAGAGCCCACATTCACAGTCAATTTTGTAGACACCGGCCTCTTGCAAGGGTAACTGACACTTGACAGATGGTAATAATTGACTGATCTTCGTTGGCGGCTTGTAGTAAGTTTTGATAGAAGCTCGCTTCAAGATGTAGCCAATTTTGTCGGTCACGCCCTTGATGTATGGGAGGACAGCAGGTTGTCTTTCTACTGTGGCTGGTTTTTCTTTCTTCTGGGATCTGTGACAGTGGCGCGGCGGTCGGAGCTTGTTGTCTTGCAGAACTTGCCTGACATGTTGAAGCTCAGCGTCCAGGTGTTTCTTGTCACAGATCCCGCGGGCTCTCTGAAACAGAGACATTCCTACAGTAGCTAACTGTTTAGGATGGTGGTGAGATTCACCGTTTAAGTACCTATTTGTATGGGTCTTTTTCCTATACACAGTATGGCTTAAGGAGTTGTTTTTATTCCTGATGACAAGTACATCTAAGAAAGCTAAAGAATTGTTTGCCTGTAATTCCATTGTGAATTGTATTTGGTTATTAATAGAATTAAGATGGTTTAGGAAAGCATTAACACTATCTGTTGGTAAAATTGTGAAAGTGTCATCTACATACCGCTTGTAGAACCTCGGTGTGATGGTGGCAGTCTGCAGGGCTCGCGCCTCGAAGTCCTCCATGAAGATGTCAGCGACAACAGGCGATACTGGAGAGCCCATTGCTACACCGTCTACTTGTATGAAGTATTTCTTGTCCCATAACAGATAGCCCGTTGTCAGGCAGTGTTTGAGTATTTCTGCATATTCCTCAGGCATGTTGTTTTCTGTCAGCTTCCTTCTAGTAATTTCTACACAGTCATGTACTGGTATGCATGTGAATAATGACTGTATATCAAAACTTACCATAGTTTCCTTGTCAGAGAGATGTAGGTGTTTGATTTCACTGACAAAATGGTAGGAATCTTTCACATGTGCTCTCGTATTGCCTCTGAGCGGTGAGAGAATCTTTGCCATGTGTTGAGCCAGTCTGTAAGTTGGTGCGCCTATCTGACTAACTATCGGACGCAGAGGAGCGTTTTCCTTGTGTATTTTCGGTAGCCCATACATTTGAGGAGGTTTTACACACGATGGTATTAAATATTTCACGTCCAAATTAAGTTTTTCGGAGTATTTCTTAACAATATCACAAGTTTGCTTGAGTATTTTGTTCGTAGGGTCTGACTTAACCAACTTGTAGGTACTTTCATCCGACAAAAGATGTTCCATTTTTTGTTTATACTCGGACGTGTCCATAACTACCGTTGCATTTCCTTTATCTGCTCGGAGTACTGTAAGTTCAGGCCTAGCTTGTAACTTCTTCAGTGCGAGATATTCGGTCTTTGGTAGATTCCTTGCCGGCACTTTCAATTGACGTAATACAGCAGAAACGTCCTGTCGTATGGCCTCGAAATCTTCCATACTCACATTGTTCTTCACTAGGCAATCCTCAACGTTGCAAATAATGGTTTCATACGGTATTCTTGGTGGAGTTATCGCGTAATTTAAACCTCTGGTAAGCACTTTCTCGGTATTTTGATCTAACATGTGTTTTGACAGATTGACAACTGTTTGTCTATGGGCGGACGATAGCGTGTGATTGGTCCGTGTGAAATTGTTTATTGCATCTATGCATTGTTTAAAATCAAATGAAGTTATCAATCTGTATATTTCGTTAGATTAAATTCTCAACATTTCTATTTATTCTGCGTAAGTCAGCTCGGTGTTCATGGATCTTTTGTATGAGTAACTTTTGACTTGCCTGTTTTAAGATCTTAGCGCTCCCACGTATGTCCTTCTTGGCTGATATCTTGCAGCATGTAGGGATGAAATCGTGATCCCGGCATCTCTTCAAGAAATTTAAAGGTGTTATGTATCTGCGCGCTTGGTTTTTAGATCTTCTAACCGGCGTATTTTTGTTGCTGTTTCCAGTCCGTACTGGTTCACATAGTATCTTCTTGGGTTTACGCGAATGTTACATATTGAAATTAAACTACAGTTTACGGATTTAACTATATATTAATTTATAATACACAAGGAAAACGCTCCT